>JAVANC010000023.1:31484357-32126857 GCA_033319125.1 Parnassius glacialis | reverse complement strand
ACGCGCGGTAATGTGGTTTGCTCCTCTAGTCTTCTATAACTCAATGAAAAGAAGGCAAAGATGAAACAAAACTGGTCGAGAAACTGCCTACAAATCATCGAATTTCAACTATTCTAGGATAGGAATATCTTCACTTCCTCACTCGACCAAACAAACATTGATGAAATTACTCCTACTTTGATAAAAAGTTATGCAGATTTGTTAACAATCCCTATTAGTAAACCAATGTTTTATTTGAAGGTGCCTTCCCGGATGCTCTCAAAATATCCCTAATCAAACCCGTGTATAAAAAGGGTGAACTTACTGACATAAATAATTATCGACCTATCATGTTACCTACGTCGGCTAAACTATTTGAATCGGCCATGTCAAAACGTCTTTGTTCATTTTATGAAAAAATTATAATTTTACATGAAAAGCAAAATGGCTTTATAAAGGACCACTCTACCACCTTAGCAATTTATAAATATGTGGGTTGTATAGGTGAAATAAAAAGTTACTCACAATCTTTTGGTATTTACTTCGAATTACAACGCAACACTATGTACATACAGAAGGAGGATAGCACAAGCACAGACAGTTTGCAGGAAAGTATACATTACAGAGAAGAAGCAGAGAAAGTTCACAATAATTATTAACAGAAACAACAATACATACGTAAACGAGCAATTTTATAGCGGCTAGCGTCGAGCGATATGCACTTCGCGTCAGGGGCAGGTTCCGAGTTTCGACTGGCGGGAGGTCCGTAGAACTCGGACTATGCGCATGAGTCGAACGAGGTGTCGAAAACAAAGGAAACGGTCTCGGTATGTTAGTTTCCATTAGCGATGTACGGCGCGCTGGCTGCGTTTAATGACGCACTGTATGTATTAATATAGAATTAATGTATAAACACATGTACATAATGTTTTACATAAATATTATAGACATAAAATGAATACCGTTTAATATTAATAAATAAATATATGTGGCGGAGCTGTCGTCGCGCTACAAGCGAAACGCATCGAAGCCTAAATAGCGCTAACAAAGTTCTGAAATTAAAGCAGTATAATATATAGAATAGCTTCGAACTACCACTCGGAGCGTCGGCCGCTCCCCGGGCAGAACACCTTACCCGGCGGGAGATCTCCCCTTTTCCTTCCACCCGTCATATATAATAGTATGATGCTAAATAATAAATGTTGTAAATATATAATGTCATAAATGTACATAAAACACTTCCTAGACGAAATCGATAATAAAAAATTCTTAGTAGGCCTCTTGCTCGATATGAGTAAATAAAGTCTATGACAGATTTTATTATAGAACTCTATTGGATAAACAATACCAAACAGGAATTACGGGAGTAGCTCACAATTGGTTTAAATCCTATCTTGATAACCGCTTCCAATATGTAGAAATTGAAAATACCGGCTTCGAGACTGGCAAAATTACTCATGTTAGACCTGATGCAACTGTCATTACTGATTCTATCCCAAAAGGTAACATTTTGGCTAGTCTATGTCAGATTCTGTTTTTAATTTTTATGATAAGTGGTTTTCATGTCAGTAGTTTCCAAATACTACAATTGTAATTTAATTATTAAACTTCATAGGTTTTATTTTTGTTGTGCACGCCAGATGCTGTTTTTTGTGAAAAGTTTGAATACTAATGTAGCACAATTATTAAATAATTTTGAATCTTATGATCTCATTTCATACGTAAGATAACGTTAATGTTTTAATTTAATTTTAGGTGAGAGATTTTTTTTATTACTGTTTTTTAAAAAGTGAAGTTTAACGTGACACTCCGGGAAGTCTGTAGTCTGTGAACACAGACATGTTCACAGACTGCAGACTTCCCAGAGCGGCGGTGCTTCACGTCAGCTATATTATGTTCTTTCACGCGGGTTTTAATGGATCTTTTTGTTTGTCCTATGTAAGAGAAATCACATTCGCAATCATGCTTGTACACTCCTGCATCTTGAAGAGGGATATTACACTTGACGGTTGGTAAAAATTGACTAATCTTCTTCGGCAGCTTGAAGTATGTTTTAATAGAAGCTCGCTTCAAGATGTAGCCAACCTTGTCTGTGACTCCTCTGACATAGGGTAGTACAGCAGGCACACGCTCGACTGTGGTCGGCTTCACTCGGTCACTGTGACGTAGGCGCGGGACTCGAAGCTTGATAGATCCCTCGTGCTCTCTGAAACAAAGATTTTCCCACGGTAGCTAACTGTGATGGATGATGGTGCGATTCAGCATTTAAATATCGGTTAGTACGGGTCTTTTTTCTATACACAGTGTGACCAATAGTGTTATCAGGATTTCGGATGACTAAAACATCTAGGAAAGCTAAAGAATTGTTTGCCTCTAACTCTCATGTTGTATTCTTCTAGCTTCCTGGTTACAATTGAGATGCAGTCTTTAATAGGTAAGCATGTAAATAGTGACTGAACATCAAAACTGACCATAGCTTTATTGTCAGCAAGATGTAGGTCTTTTATCTCACTAACAAAATGGTACGAATCCTTTGTGTGTGCTCTAGTTTGTCCTCTCAGTGGTGACAGAATTTTTGCCAGGTGTTGAGCCAACTTATAAGTTGGTGAATCGATTTGGCTCACTATGGGACGTAGCGGAGCGTTTGGTTTGTGTATTTTCGGTAACCCATATAACCTCGGTGGTTTAGTACACGGTGGTATTATCGAATTTACTTCGAGATTTAATTTTTCGGAGTAAAAAACAGTTTTATTCAAAATAATAATAATATATACGATTGTTACATAAAATATAATATGTATATTAATATACGGTTCCTTCGATCCTCTGTCAATCTTTCTCTCTCTACTCCTATGCACTCTTCCTCCTTTTTTAATAAATCCTTTACTGTCACTCATGTGCGCTTTTGGAACCCTTCACCTCTCCACATTTTTTGTGCTAAATCTCTTCATTATTTCAAAAGTCTTGTTAAATGGTTTTACTTAGAACGCTATTATACTCTGTTACGGTCCTCACTTGCCCGGACAGAAGTCGACTGTACTAGGGCCCATGAGTAGCACACTCGACGGGCAACCAGAGGGTTCGGGCCCAAATGGCCAATGGATAATTATTATGTAGTGGCTGGATAAGCAAACACAAACTTACCGAGTTCCGGAGGTAGGGTCGACCACAAGGTACCGTCAAGGGCAAGTAGGTGGTTTTTAAGGGGTGTGAGATAGGTGTATAAATGTAACCTGACGTCACCGATGTCATCGGCCAGCAGACCCACATGCGCCACTGCTCCACAATGTGCAATCACTCCAGTGGGCGTTCACCGTTATCTGAACTCAAGTCTAACGTCACTTAGCACAAAACTATAATCGAAGAGGAACGCGGTTTCCTCACGGGTCACAAAGTTTTAGCGTTCCTCCTGACAAAGCAAAATTCTTTCGTACGATATTAAAATGCCACACAAGCAACTCGTCGACGCAAATTAACGGCAATCGAAGTTAATTTAATCACTCAAAACTCAAAGAACCCTCGTTGTCACGTAAACGCGCGATATAAGACAACGCAATCAGAGGCGGTCTTAATGCGACCTAACGTTCCGAGCGTAAATTCCTGACGACTAACTGACACGGCCGTCGCGGACAATTCATTGTTCCAGATTATTCGTGAGGGCGCGACCGCTGCATGCAAAACGAGTCCGGCCGGCCCAAGCCGTCAAACGGGTTTCGAATGCAAGTTTTAAATGTTTGAGATTAGGCCTAAACATACTCTATTCCAATTACGAAGTCCCTTTTGACACTTCTTAGAACGTAACTCTTCACGTTTCGCATAATTTGTAATAATAATCACTTTTTTCATGGTCGTAAATCATCATTTAAAAATACACAATCAATCTAAATCATTATACAATTAATTCACACACACAAGCAACATATTGTTTTTAGACATCGTGCTCAAAATAATTAAAACTTTAAAAGATAATAGTATTTTACTGCCGTTTTTCGTTTACTTTCTATAGTCTTATTTTTACTTTTTTACATAGTGACGTGACTAAAAGAATCGTATAAAATCGATTATAGACAGATTCTTTTCGCGAGTGAAAATCTGTCAACACTGCGTCCACCTCGTGATCACGACCGCCATTTTATTTGTCTCTTCAGTACGAGTGCAGAAGCCTTGTATACGATACGCGTGTTCAGTTTAGTCGATTTTGTGTTGTGTTTTTATTTCGTTCTTGTTATTGTAGTTATAACTGTTTGATAATTTTTTCGTTGTTATTAAGTTTTGAATGTTATTTGATTTGGTTTTTTTTAAAGAGAGTATCAGAATGGTGATCCATTGTTGCCACTTTCACAAGTGACTAACCGAGTAAGTGCAGCTCTTGGTATTAGTCGAAAAACTGTTTCCCGAATAAGTATGAAAAAATATGGTAAAGATTTAATGGAAGGTAACAAATTAAAATCGCCACTTAAGAAAAAAGTTAGAAGATTGATAGTTACACATATCGACAATTTTGATATAGACGCCATTAGAAACCATATCTATTGCTATTATATTAGGAACGAATTGCCGACTCTCGATAAATTGTCAAATACTTTACGAGAATCTGGACTGTTCCACGGCAGTAGAACTTCTTTCTGGCGGGTTTTAAAAAATGTTGGCTTTTCTTATAAAAATGTGATAAAAGGCGGATTTTGATGGAACGTAGAGATATAGCTTTAGCCAGATTTAATTTTCTAAGATCAGAAAAGTCCATTGACGTTTGGAATGATGTTATATTTCTAGATGAGACGTGGCTAAACGCTAATCATACAGTAGGCAAGATATGGACAGACGACACTCCTCACTCCTCCACAAAAGTACCTAGTGGCAAAGGCGGACGCTTAATTATTTGTCATGCGAATTCCATGAAGTGATTTGTTCCAAACTGCATCTTGGCGTTTAAATCTAAGAAAACTGTGGAATACCACGAAGAGATGAATGTTGTTAAATTTAAGGAATGGTTTTGTACCTTATTGACCAACTTGAATGAGCCATCCACGATCATTATGGATAATGCACCGTATCATTCAGTACAAATAAGTAAGCCTCCAACTTCTAGTTGCTGCTAGAAGTTGGAGGCTTACTTATTATAAAAGCCGATATTGTGAAATGGCTGAATGACAATAATATTGTTGCTGACATGTCCATATTAAAAGTTAAGCCATCTAGACCAAAATACGTATTGGACGAAATAGCTAAGGAAGCCGGACACAATGTATTGCGCCTTCCACTCTACCATTGTCAAAATAATGCCATAGAATTGATTTGGGCGCAAATTAAAGGCAAGAAGTTAAACAAATCTTTTTTTAAATTTATTTTTACCTATTTTAACATTTTATCTGTTGGTACACGCAAACCTTTATTTTAGGTTATGCGGCTCATAAAAATACCAGCCCACCGTTTACTGCAAACAAAATGCTGGCATTATTGCAAGAAGCTTGTGATAGTGTTACTGCCGCGAATTGGGAATGTGTGGCTTTACGAACAAAAAAGTTGATTTTCGCTGATTGGGACAGAGATACAGGGGATTCTATAAACGATGATGAGGGTGATGAAGACGATGCCGACCATGAAATATCGATTTCGGCTAGTGATGATGAATATGTTCCATCTTGATAAAAATATCATGTAATATTATCTAATTAAAATTAAAAAACAGTTTTATAAATTTTAATTTGATGCTAATCCTTTTTCTGTTAATACGATTTTAATTTGTTCGTTATAATAATCGAAGATCAATATCGTCAAGTATCGACTGTAGCGGTACTTTACTAATACTTGATTATTGACATCTGTCAAATGGGACTTCGTAATTGGAATAGAGTATATAGTGCCACCAACTTATCTGTGAACTGACAGCTTGGCGCTTCTGCGCTGGAGTGTTGCCAGTTCGGGAATATTCCCATCTAAGGGTCTTATATTCCTAGATAGAGTCCACATACGAAGGTAATAAATTAGTCACGGAATATATGTCCAAGAACAAGAAGAAACAAAAATATCATAATTGAACAAATTAAAATTTAATTATATAATATGCCTTTATGCCTTTTTTACCGGGCGTTGTAATTTGCGTTCCTGTGGTTTATGCGGTTTCCGGTTCTTTAACTAATTTGGAAATGAATCCTTGACTAACATCTGAAAAAGAAATGAATTGCATTAACCAATCCATTTATCGGAAATACAAAAGGAAGGAACAAAACATAGCAATACTGACTTGTAGCAGCTGATACTCTTTTATAGACCTGATTGAAAGACATTATCGGTGCTTGCTCTCGAGCTTCTTGCTCACAAAAGTTTAATACTTTTAAAATAATGTTTCGGGCATCACTTTTAATGGTTTTCGGCAATTTTTATTTTTCTATAAACTCTCAAAACAATGACGTATCGAGTGACATTTGATTAAATGGCGGCTGTAGTTCACAATTTTGCCGCAGCTGTCAGTTCACAGATAAATTGGTGGGACTATAGATAAATTACTTTTCCTTTTTTTCATGAGGGTAGGCGTAAAAGCAATACATATTTCATATCGTCCTATTTATTTTTAATTAAAGTTATATTATTTATTGGTTTTATTTAAATTTTTATTGTAAATTATGTACATGTGAGTGACGCTACCTACCAGCAAAAGAATGTCTTGTGATAATTTCACTTTATTTCATTATCCACTTAAAAGTGACATAATATGAACTCATTGAAGCAATCATTTTCTGCAATGTCTGAGATGTTTTACATGAACATGGACGAATTTCAGCAAGATTTGCAAAAAAACTCAGCAGGCAAGACCTCTGCTACCACCTCGTCGATCGCTGCCGACTTCGAGTCTTTTAAAGATTTTATTGTGGCCGCATTAAATACTATGCAGCAGCAAATGGAGTTTTTAATCGCCAGGAAATACGGAGAAGGCGGAAGATGCTACTCTTGCATGGCATACCCGAGGCTATGACGGAGGACGTTACTGCACCAATTTTTTTTTACATAATAATTGCTTCTGAAATCGGCGCTTTAATTCTTAGACTCAATTTTTAGCTTATTTTCTAAAGTTTAATTATTTGTTATTCAGATTTTATATAATGAATACCAAAGTATTCTATGTACATACCTTTGACTAAGAACCACACAACCACACACAACCACAAAAAAGAGTAAGTAATTGCAGTGAAACACCTTCGCATTATATAATCATGATGTTTCTTTGTTTTTATAAAAAAAAAAAGAAAAAAAATACATTAATTAATCTTTGGGAAACTCAGTGTACGTCGTGAATATTTATTGCTTAATTATAATCTATGTGTTTAGATTAGCGAAGATAAAAATTGAACGCGATGAATTTTTTTAAATATTTAAGTAAGTTTTAAATATTTAATGTGTTAATTTTTTTTTTATTGTAAAAGGGTACAGTGGGAAACAAACTAGAAGAGGGTTGCTGGAAGGAGGAAGGCAGAAGGGTCTTCCTGATAACAGCTAGAGTATATAAAGCTGCAGTTGCCAACCCATTTGCCAAACGTGGCTCCTATGGCAAGTATCCTCCTTATACTCCAATATTCGGGGAAGCCAGTGTTCAGTTCAGTAATGATGACGATGAATATGAAAGACTTCTTATAATTTAAATTGGTATTATAAAAATGTAATAAATATATTAAATGTCGATATCGAAGGTCATAAGGAAATGTAAAATAATTCTAAACAGTGACAATACAATAGAATCCGTTTATTGTGACTCCGCTTATATTGACCAACCGCTTATTATGATGTAATTTTTTTTATTTATAGGATAAGGGTGACAAACGAGCACACAGTCCACCTGATGGTAAGTATTTGCTGCGGCCCATAGACATCTACATCTATCCTCTGTTACAAATCAAAATGCAGATGCGTTGTCACCCGTGAGGACTAAGATGGAATGCCTCATTTCCAGTAAAAAGGGCCTCCGGCCACCTGCACTCACCAAGCGAAACGCAGAGGTAGACCTCTACTTCACGCTGGTATTCCGTGAGGTCGTGGTACCACCCCGGTTCGAGCCGGCCCATCCGTGCGACAGCAAAAGCTGCCGCGTGACTCTACCACTGTTACCAGCGATGTTTGGTTTTCATACAAAATTCTTTATAATAAAGTCGGATATAATGACTTCGCTTATAGTGACATGTCGCTCATTGTGACCCATTTTTACTAATTTGTGTTCGGTTATAGTGACCGACATAAATCCCAACACCTTCGGCAGTGTTCAGGAGAGTCAATTGAAACCCGACGATGTTCGGCGCGTGCATGGCTTTTTTTTGTTTTGATTTCAGTGGGTAATTGATAGTTGACGGTCACGGGATTGTTTGTAAGAGATTTATAAAAAAAAAATCTCAACGTCAGTGCTCGTGCAGTTTAGAAAATGGAGAATCCGACTCATCTCTCGCAAGGGAATTTGGGGTTGGTCACTCGACAATCTCAATGATTTTTAAAAACAAGAATTTTAATATTAAGAATTTAATTTACTTTAATTGAAGATTTTTCTCTATTAAAATAAATACATACTAACACAAACAGGAGATTGTTTATTTTCTACAAAATGCTTTGTCATATAAAGTCCGCTTAGTATGACGTGTTTGTTATTTCCCTTCGATGTCATAATAAACTGATTTCACTGTATTTTACAGAATGAAATACTTTATAAAATCATTTAAACCTTAAGCTTTAATTTCCTTTATTACAGCTCGTTAAATGTTGGTTACTGAACATAATGGCATGTATTTGACCCGCGCCGACCACGGACAGGACCTGCACACGCATTGTGCCCGCCTTACACCCACGCTCACCACGCGCACAGTTAGCGCACGCCTCACGTCCGCTTATACAACTAGTACAGTGATCTAGTAGTTTCCAGATGTCACAACGTCAGCACGTGTCCAACAAAGTGGATTCGACTAAGTTAAAAAAAGTTATAATTGCATACTATATGTATAAACGCCAGGCCTGTAAAGTTTTACTTTTATTTTTATAACTTTTAACGGTTTTGTTCCATAGCACGTCCTATTCTTCCACCAAAGAAATAAATCTTTCTTTATCGATGGTACCATTATTATTTAATTAAAAAACCTACCAAGCCACTAAACTTGATTACAGTCAATACAACACTAGCCCAAGTGCGGGCGAAAGGCGTAGCGTGGCGTGTGCAAGGCGATGCGGTTGAACTTCGATAAATGCAATTTCATATTTATTAATGTGTCATAAGACTCAAATTATATGTAAAAATTTCAAACCGAAGTAGACGCGGGTGCTGACGCGCGGGGCGTGCACGTAGCGGGCGCGTGTCGTCTGAACGCGCCCTAAGCCTTCCTCATAAATTGCCCTATATTTTTCACAGTTGCTTTGCTTGGCAACCGCAGTTTTTTTTTGTTATTATTGATTACGAGGACGACACTGGAAGTTTTTAGAACTGGCCACTTGTAAACGATATAATTAAAAAATAAGTTCAAACTTTTAACATGGCACTCTGCTAATATTATTGTGTATGTATTTTATTAATTTGTTTATGCATTGGCGGCAAATTGATAATTGTCTGTGTCACGTTAGCATAAATATAACGCGAGAAAATTTTCGTACAATGACTTTTTATGAGTTTCGATGTCATTTAAGTCAACAAGAAAGTTATGATAGACTTTCACGATGAAACCCCATCTCGTGCCACTCTTTACAACTGGTTTAATGAGTTTAAACGTAGTTGCACTAACCTCACCTATGATCTGCGTGAGGGACGACCTTCTACGGCGACGACTGAAGATAACATCATTATCGTGCGGCGTAATGATGATAGATACTGACAAAAGAGTGACTTATCAGCAGATTCGAACAAGCTTAGGCATCGGTATAAGTAAAGTCCTCCGTGAACATTTAGCGGTCAGGAAGCTTTGTGCCCGGTGGACACCTCATAATTTGACAGAGGCCCAAAAACTCCGTCGTATTGATTGGTGTTGTGAAATGGTTGAAAGATTTAACGGAGGTGACTCAAATGCTGTGTTATTTTATTATATTGTATTATGTATTATGTTATGTTATTGTTATAATTCTGAAACTAAGAGACAGTCTGCTGTCTGGGTGTTTCCTTTCGAGGAGTTGCCAACTAAACAAATGTTAACAACAAATCAATTGAATCAGATCAGGACGTTGCAATGGTTTTTGAAAAATATTTTACTGATATTCCGATCTTAACCACAGTCACTGAATTCTTCTCCTATCGTCGCCGAATTATTACTTAAACAAAATGTAAATGCATGTACAAAGAATATTACAATTCATAAAGTACCATCAAAAGATATTGTAAAATATTTTAAATATATTGATGTTAAGAATACTGCGAATCTGTGGGGATTTCCATTAAAGTTATTGCGTCTATAATAAATAAAAAAAATTAACAGTGGTAGAGCCACGCGGCAGCTTTTGCTGTCGCACGGATGGGCCGGCTCGAACCGGGGTGGTACCACGACCTCACAGAATACCAGCGTGAAGTAGAGGTTTACCTCTGCGTTTCGCTTGGTGAGTGCAGGTGGCCGGAGGCCCTTTTTACTGGAAATGAGGCATTCCATCTTAGTCCTCACGGGTGACAACGCATCTGCATTTTGATTCGCAAACGAGGATAGATGTTGATGCCTATGGGCTGCAGCAACCACTTACCATCAGGTGGACTGTGTGCTCGTTTGTCACCCTTATCCTATAAAAAAAAATTGCGCCTCATTTAGCTATTATTTTTAATACTAGTATCGAACCTGGTGTTTTTCCTGATCTAATGAAGCATAGTGAAGTAATACCTTTATTTGAATCTGGTAGTACATTAGACCCCGCCAATTTTAGACCTATTTCTGTACTACCAACACTTAGTAAAACTTTTGAAAAAATTATTCTTGATCAAATGTTAAATTTCTTTAATATAAATAATTTACTTCATAAAATCAATTTGATTTCACAAGAGGTCGCTCGACTACTGATGCCAGTGTTGAGTTGATTAAATATATCTTTAATGCATGGGAGAATTCACAGGATGCTTTGGGTATGTTCTGTGACCTATCCGAGGCCTTCGATTGTGTTCAGCATGAAACATTAATCAAGAAACTTCAACGCTATGGTATAAGAAGTGATGCTCTTCAATTAATTATTTTATATTTAAGTAAGAAAATGCAAAAAGTTGTCATTAAGAGTATGAGCTCTTCCGGGTCGATGGTACAAATGAGCGTGCCTCAAGGCTCAATTCTGTTTCTTGTATACATTAATAACTTACCTTACATAGTAGGGGATAACCAAGATATAGTATTATTTGCTGATGACACTTCTTTAATTTTCAAATTAAGACGACAATTACTAAAATATGTTAAAATATGTATTAAGTAAATAATGTTATCTTTAAATTAGATAATATTATTATATACATATAGATAAAATTATTTTTTTTTTTTTTCATTACAGCCCTTCACAAGTTCCCACTGCGAGGATCGACCGGAGGACACGGTGGAGCACACCGTGGAGGTGTGCCCTGCTTGGGCGGAGCACCGCCGTGTCCTCGTAGCGGCGATAGGCGGCGGCGACCTCTCGCGTCCGGCCCTGGTCGAAGCCATGGTCCGGAGCGAGACGGAATGGGATGCCGTCACCACCTTCTGCGAAGCAGTGATGCTAGCGAAGGAGGTGGCGGAGCGGGAGAAGGAAAGAGCAACAGCTTTCCTTCCCGGCCGCCGCGGGAGACGCCC
Source organism: Parnassius glacialis (assembly GCA_033319125.1). Lineage (NCBI taxonomy): Eukaryota > Metazoa > Arthropoda > Insecta > Lepidoptera > Papilionidae > Parnassius > Parnassius glacialis. The sequence goes on along the minus strand of JAVANC010000023.1, from coordinate 32,115,128 downwards.
CGGGCGTCGGGGGCTACGTCGTGGCCCCCGGCCACCGTAGGCGCGGGCCTGTGGACGGCGAGCAATGGGTAGCTCGCCGTCCGTCCGTCTAACGACGACAGGCCGTGTCGACGGCGCGTTTTGTTCCACGCGCGCCTCAAAGAGCTGTCAGCAGCGTGAAGGGGCCCGCAAGGGCCGACGCCTGCCGGGGCTGCGGGCTGTTCGAAAGAGATACCGCGGCTCCGGAACGTAAGGGCACTGAAGGAACACGGATGGTTTTTAGTCAGTAAAAGTCTGACACTCCCTTCCGCTCCACCCAGAGCGAAAGGCGTCATTTGATGATTTTCCATCCGCAAAAAAAAAAAAAAAAAAAAAAAAGCCCTTCACAAGTCCACTGCTGAACATAGGCCTCCCCCAAAAAATGCCATAAAGCACGATCCTGAGCCACCTGCATCCATCGACTTCCTGCATATCTTACCAGGTCGTCACTCCAACTAGTGGGGGGACGCCCTACACTTCGTTCGCCGGTACGAGGCCGCCACTCGAGAAACTTTTTTCCCCAACGGTTGTCGGTTCTTCGAGCTATATGGCCAGCCCATTGCCACTTCAGCCTACTAATCCGTTGCGCTATGTCGGTCACTTTGGTTCTACTGCGGATATCCTCATTTCTAAGTTTATCACGCTGAGAAACTCCGAGCATAGCCCTCTCCATAGCTCGCTGAGCGACCTTGAGCTTTCTTATCCGGCCAGCAGTGAAGGACCACGTCTCAGTACCATAGGTCATCACTGGCAACACGCACTGATTGTACAGTCTTGTTTTCAAGTTTTGAGGTATACCTGGCTAGAAGATGTGCCGTAATTTCCCGAACGCTGCCCAACCGAGTTGAATCCGGCGATTGACCTCTCGGTCGAAGTTGGACTTACCTAGTCGGACTATTTGTCCCAGGTAAACATACTCGTCAACAACTTCGAGCTTAGTGTCCCCAACATCTACCGGCATAGGTGTGACATGGACATTAAACATAATCTTTGTTTTGTCCATGTTCATATTAAGACCTATCCGTTGGGAAACACTATTGAGGTCATTGAGCATAGTGCTTAGTTCCTCCAGCGATTTTGCTAAAAGGACTATATCATCGGCAAATCGAAGGTGAGTGATGTACTCGCCATTATTGTTAATACCGTATCCTTTCCAGTCCAGAAGCTTGAAAATGTCTTTCAATGCAGCGGTGAAGGGTTTGGGGGAAATCACGTCACCCTGTCTTACACCTCTCTGCAATTGGATAGGTTTCGTACTGTGGCTCTGTACTCGGATAGCCATCGTAGCTCTACTGTACAAGCACTTCAACACTTCGATATACCGACAGTCAACTTGGCATCGCTGAAGGGACTGCAGCACCGCCCAAATTTCGACGGAATCAAAGGCTTTCTCATAGTCCACATATGCCAGAAATAGTGGCAAATTGTACTCCTCGGACCTCTGTACAATTTGCCGAAGGGTATGTATGTGGTCTATGGTGCTGCAGATAAAATTATTATATTTAACCAATTTATGGTTCAATGTTAATAATTTGCATTTAAATGGCACTATAACGAAATGTATGAAATTCATGACTTTTTTTTATATGATAAGGGTGACAAACGAGCACACAGTCCACCTGATGGTAAGTGGTTGCTGCGGCCCAAAGACATCTACATCTATCCTCTATTACAAATCAAAATGTAGATGCGTTGTCACCTATGAGGACTAAGATGGAATGCCTCATTTCCAGTAAAAAGGACCTCCGGCCACCTGCACTCACCATGCGAAACGCAGAGGTAAACCTCTACTTCACGCTGGTTTTCTGTGAGGTCGTGGTACCACCCCGGTTCGAGCCGGCCCATCCGTGCGACAGTAAGAAGCTGCCGCTTGGCTCTACCTTTGTTAACTTGACTAACTCTGACTCCAAATGTCAAACAATTAAATACTAATCTCATTTTAAATGGGGAGAAACTGAGTCTTGTATACACCAACATTTTCCTTGGAATCACATTGGATGCCAAGCTTCAATGGAGCCCCCATATTAGAAGAAGTCTTACCAGTGTTGAAACAGCTAGACTAGTTTACTTTAGCTATTTCCATGGCATAATGTTGTATGGTATTTTACTATGGGGACACGCAGTTAACACTGAAATTATATTTGTTTTACAGAAGACAGCCATAACAGCAATTTATAATTTAAATTCTAAAGAGTCGCTGCGAAAAAAAATTAAGAAAATTAATTTATTAACTTTGGCCGTTCAAAACATTTATGAAAATTTTATGTACGTACACAAAATAAAAGTAGTTTTAAATTTAAAAATTTTGTACAGCCGAGTTCCATATAAGTTATTAAGAATAACTCAAAAACTATTAGTCTGTCCTTGATCAAATTCATATGTAACCACACGAGAAGTACCAGCTTTCAAAAAAAAAAAAAGAATCATCGAAATCGGTTCACCCAGTAAAAAGTTATGAGGTAACACACATTAAATGGATTACAAGGGGTATTAAAAAATGTAGCATTAATAAAAGACGTTTATATTTGAAATACCGTCTTTCAACAGCAAACAAAAAAAGAAATAAGAAAATATATTACAAATATACAAACATTTTAAGGAAATGCATTGCTTATGCATTTCTTTAGAAATTCTTTAGAAACATTTGCTCAAAAACTTGACAATACACGCTACCTACTTAATTCTAACAACAAAAGTAAAGCAGCTTGGCGAATAATAAAAAACGTTAATAATGATGTGGCAGTTAGTAATGACATAACTACAGTAACTACTAGTGACAATACATATTATCAGTCACATAAAATAGCGGATGTGTTTAACAATTACTTTATAAATTTAACTAATGACATTAAAACATCAAATACAATGACAACCAATAATGACTATGCATCTAAATTGACATTTAATCCAAATTCTCTTTATCTAGATCCTATAAATAACACTGACATTATAAAAATAATTAATTCCTTAAATAATACAAATTCTACAGGTTACAATGATATTAGTACTAAAGTCTTAAAACAATGCTCTAAATATTTATCTTTCCCACTGACCCATATTATTAATTTAGCTTTTGTTCAAAGCATATTCCCAACCAGACTAAAATTTTCTATCGTTAAACCACTATACAAGAAAGGCGATAAAAGTGATATTAACAATTATCGTCCTATAACACTTATACCTGTTTGGTCTAAAGTATTTGAAAAGGCCATACATACCAGAATCTATAACTTCTTTACCAAACATGAAATATTAAAACCTGAGCAATATGGGTTTACAAAACACAAGTCAACGACTTTAGCATGTTTCAACTTAGTAAAACTTATAACAACCAGCCTAAACAACAAAATACCTATAACATCCATTTTCATCGATATGTCAAAGGCATTTGACTTTGTTAACCACGAATTATTGTTACACAAACTCAACAGATATGATATAAGAGGTAATGCACTAAAATTAATACAACATTATTTAAGTCTACGGAAACAGTGCGTTGAGATATCAAGCTACTCTGGATAACGTAAAAAAAATATAGATCACCATATCGCGAAAATAATTTCGGAGTGCCGCAAGGAAGTATACTAGGACCATTATTATTCATAATATACATAAACGATCTTTCCAATATAACTACACACAAATGTATGCTGTATGCTGAAGACATTACCATTAATATTGAAAATAATAATAAACCTTTTGACTACGAATACGAAATAAATAGTACTCTAGAAAAAACCATAGATTGGTTAAGGCATAATAATTTACAATTTAACATCGGAAATACTAAAATGATAAGATTTCAGATATATAATAGCGAACAAGCACCATTTAAAATCGAATATGGGAAAAACGTCATCGAAGAAGTTGACCATACAAACTTTTTAACTTAACTTAACTTATCTTCACGCACAATCCCTGACGGGGTAGCCAGAGAGAACAGATCGCCAAGTGTCACGATCCTTACATACCTCTTTCGCTTCTTTCAGATTCATTATCTTCTTCATACATGCACGTCTAGGTATCCGAGTACTCTTGACCCTCCCCTCTTCGAGCAGTTTGCTCACATGGTCTTCGAAAGTTAGTCTCGGTCTACCTCGACACCTTTTAATATTAACTTTCGCGCTATATATTTTCTTCACCATTCGGTCTTCACTCAATCGCTCAACGTGCCCAAACCATCGAAGCACGCCCTTATCAATTTTTGTGATAAGGTCATCTTTCAAACCTGCCATATTGCGAATCTCTTCGTTTCGCTTTCGGTCGGCCATGGTGACGCCGCACATTTTACGAAGAGATCGCATCTCCACTGCATTCAACTTGCTTTTATGCTTCTTCTGGCATACCCAGGTTTCGCTGCCATATAACAAAGTCGGTACCAACACTGCATTATGTATTGCAAGGCGTGCACTCTTCACTACGCCTTGCCTCTTCACTACGCCTTGCCTTTTAGGTATAATAATAGACAAGTTCTGTAATTGGAAGACACATATTGATAACCTGTGTAGAAAATTAGATAAATTTGTCTTTGTTCTATATCGTTTAAGTTGAGTGGCTAACATAGAGGCCTCACTTTCTGCCTATCATGGATATGTTTCTTCGATCCTACGTTACGGCTTAATAATTTGGGGTAATTCTGTTGATTTAATTAGAACTTTTCGTGGGCAGAAAAATGTATAAGGTCTTTGTGTGGAGCACATCAATTAGATAGTTGCATTCCCCTTTTTCGCAAATATAAAATATTGCCACTTCCTGCGTAATATATTTACGAAATTTGTGTCTTTGTTAACAAAAATAGTAATTTATTTGAAAAACAAAACGACGTTATAATTAGGACTAATAGAAACATACATAAGTTGTTTGTACCAAAGCAAAGAATACAACTTTACTCAAAAATGTATATTGCATGGCAATACATGTTTACAACATATTGCCTGTTTGTTTCAAAAAAATGAACATAGGAATCTTTAAACGTAAATTATATCAATTTCTTTTAAATAAATGTTATTACTCTATAAATGACTTCTTAAATAATAAATTTGACTTGAATTGTAATTATTGAAATTAATCTCGACTTAATTTATTGACATGTTTTAACTAAAAAATATTATGAATTAATTGATTGACATTTTTGTTTTTATATAGATGCTACTTAGTTTCCTTAAGTATAGCTGTAAGTATATTTATATTCTATAATAATCAATGTCTTGGTATTCTCTTAAATTCTAACATAATCTGTCTGAAAATATTTGTACGCAGGAAACTGCAGAATATTTAGGATCTCAATTATTCTGTAACAACTTAAATGTACCATATTCTAACAAATAAATCATCTTATCTTATCTAAAAAAACATACAGTCGAATTGAGTACCGTCTTCTTTTTGGAAGTCGGCAGAAAATAAGTGATATTCATTCTGTAAATACTAGGACTAGACACAAGCTTGTAGTACCAGTTACTCGACTCCATCGAGTCAGTAATTCATTCTTGGGGCGATGTATACGCTTTTACAACAAAATTCCAGAAAATATACAAAACTTGACCTGCTCAAATATCAAAAACTTTACTAAACTAAGTTTGTATATAAAGGTTTATTACAATCATAAAGAATTTATGGATGATAATAACCCCTGGAAATGACGTGATCGCTACCAAGCTTTTTCTAATTTGTTGTATTGTTAATTGTGTAACGTACATGATTGTAAGCTGTTATTTAAAAAGTCCCGCTGGGTTTCTTGCTGGTTCTGCCAAGGACAGAGGTTTTTTTCCGAACCAGTGGTAATTAATCAAAAGAGTGACTTTCAATAAGTATTATTTATAATCTATATTGAATAAAAAAGTTTCTGTTTCTGTTTCTGTAAAGTGAAGAGAGGTCGAAGCGTGGGAAAAAAGATGGTGGCCTCGTTTTTCAGAAGGACAGGACATTACGCAACAATTGCTTTAGAGGATCGAAAAATAGTTACTGCAGAGTAGTACACTAGCAATATTTTGCCACTTATCTTGAAAAAATTATAAAATTAAAAAAAATTACCACCAGCGAATTTTCCGGACCGATACGACTTAGGAACCTTCAAGAAAAGAGCTTACACCTTTCTAAAAGGTCGGCAACGCATATGTAATTCCCCTGGTGTTGCGGTTGTTCATGGGCGGCGGTAGTCACTTACCATCAGGTGAGCCGCATGCTCGTTTGCCCCCTATTCTATAAAAAAAAAAAAGTTCGAGAGAAACGACTTCGCAGTTGGATTCTCCTTCATCACGACAACGCCTCGTCGCACACCGCCAAGTAAATGAGTACTTGGCGACGTCATACGTGGAATTACTGGGTCACCCTATATCCCTGACCTCGCACCATGCGATTTTTATTTATTTCCAAAAATAAAAGAAAAACTTCAAAGAATTCGTTTTATGGACGCCGAGGAAGCAGTGGCTGCGTTTTAAAATGCCGTCGAAGAGACTCCTAAGGACGAGTAACGCCAACAATTTACTCTGGCAATAAGACAAAATGTATTAAATTTACACTACCTAATGTAAAACATTCGAAATCCAATGTGCTCTTAAATGGGGAGGAGTTGAGTCTTGTGGATACCACTGTTTTTCTTGGTATTAATATTGACGCGAAACTTTAATGGGGCACCCATATATCTAAATTAGCAAGCAGATTTAGTTCTGCAGCATATGCTGTAACAAAGATTAGAAGTCTCACAGATGTTGAGACAGCTAGATTAGTGTATTTTAGTTACTTTCATAGCGTAATGTCCTATGCAATTTTGCTATGGGGTAATGCGAATGATATATTTTATGATATTGCTATATTTGTTTTGCAAAAGAGGGCCGTACCGGCGATTTAAAACCAAAATTGTAAAGAGAAAAATTTAAAGAAATAAGCATATTAACTTTGGCATCGCAATATATTTATGAAAATGTAATGTATGTACATAAAACATAAATAGCTTTAATAAGAATAAGGATGTGCATACTTTAAACACTAGGAACAAACATAAGCTTGTAATGCCAGTTACTAGACTCTTCAGAATTAGTAATTCATTTATGGGGCACTGTTTACGCTTTTACAACAAAATTCCACAACATGTTCAAAGTTTGTCAATAAACAAAAAAGTTTAAAAGTTTTAATAAAGAGAAACTGTACAAAAAGGGTTATTATAATATCAAGGAATTCATCATCATCATCATTACAGCCCTTCACAAGTCCACTGCTGAACATATGCCTCCCCGAAAAAATGCCACAAAGCACAGTCCTGAGCCACCTGCATCCATCGACTTCCTGCATGTCTTACCAGGTCGTCACTCCATCTCGTCACGCCCTACACTTCGCCTACCGGTACGAGGCTGCCATTCGAGAACCTTTCTTTCCCATCGGTTGTCGGTTCTTCGAGCTATATGGCCGGCCCACTGCCACTTCAGCTTACTAATCCGTTGGGCTATGTCGGTTACTCTGGTTCTACTGCGGATATCCTCATTCCTAAGTTTATCACTCATAGAAACTCCGAGGATAGCCCTCTCCATAGCTCGCTGAGCGACCTTGAGCTTCCTCATACGGCCAGCAGTGAAGGACCATATCAAGGAATGTATGAATGAAAATAACCCCTGGGAATAAGGTGGTCGTCACCATGCTAGTTCTATGAAAAAACATTTTAAATTGTATAAACAAAATTATTGTTAAGTTAAATTATGTTTAAAAAAAAGGTCCCGCTGAGTTTCTTGCTGGTTCTTCCCAGGACAGAGGTATTTTTCGAACCAGTGTTAAATAAAAAATGACTTTCAATGAGTATTATGTAATAATCAATATTGGATAAAAATCATACTATTCTATTCTATTCTATTCTGAGTGGGCAAATGCTTTTCTCAGTGGTTCCATCGAATGCAACGATATATTGATATAAATGGACACTATTTTGTAAAGATATAATAAAACTTAACTTGCTAGTTTGTTCAGTTTTTGATTTCTGAGAACTTTCAGTTTCACTCTCGTATCGGGAGCCGCAGATAGGTCAAAAAGAAAATGGTCAGCAGTTGTTTCAGTTTCACTCCCTCATCTTTTACGATACTCATGGCTGACTTGGGGTAGTGGAACCTTACGCCGACACTACATGGCATGTTAACCTTACTAATGACCTAATCGAAGTATATAGGTGTATTTTCAAATGAGATTTACTCTTGGATTGTCACTTAAACTGTTGTGTAGTTTTATCGATGATGCTGGCAGCTGTTGATATAGACATAGACATACACACAGAGAGCGATAGAATTTGGGGCCTAGGTTACACTAAATTGATTGTTTAATACAGGCTTAGCTTAGCTTAATTGAAGGTGCGCTAGAGATCTATTTATTCATCCATACAAATAAATAAATTGAAGTGTCTTTTTTTATAGGATAGGGCGACAAGCGAGCACACAGTCCACCTGATTGTAAGTGGTTGCTGTGGCTCATCGACCGGGGAAGGACCACGCTCTCACAGAATACCAGCGTAAAATAGCAGCTTAATGCTGCTGCGTTTCTTATGGTAAATGTAGAGAACCGGATACCCTTTTTACTGGAAAAGAGGCATTCCATCTTAGTCCTCACGGCTGAAAACGCGTCAGCATTTTGATTCGCATACTAGGATAGACGTAGATGCCTATGGGCCACAGCGATAGGCATCTACATCTATCCTCGTTTGCGAATCAAAATGCAGATGCGTTGTCACCCGTGAGGAATAAAATGGAATGCCTCTTTTCCAGTAAATATGGTCTCCGGTTCTCTACACTCTCCATAGGAAACACAGCAGTATTAAGCTGCTATTTTGTGAGAGCGTGGTCCTTCCCCGGTCGAGCCTACCCATTCGTGCTACAACTATACTATTAATATAACCGTGGCATAGCTCTCCCACGTATAAAATATCTGTCACTTCAATCATCGGAAAACTCTCTCATCGGAACTTACTGAAATCGATGCCAATCCATTTGATTCATTAAACAAAGTTAATACGTGTTTCACTTCTATAGGCATTATCTTAGCATCCCACAGACTAACCAAGATGAGTAAAACCGAAGCCGAGTTCACCAAGGAAGCACTTAAAATCGGGCCAATGCATTTCTTATCGCTATTCTATTATACATATATACATACATACATATATATTATACAGACTAGTAAACTCAACCATTACCACTCTTAAAAATAATATTAGTCCAGGTTGGAAAAAAATAACTACATTTTAAAAAAATTGTATGAACATACTTTGTAAGCCTTTAGCAAATCTGTATAATCTAAGCATTGAAAGGGGTGAAATTAAAAATGTTGTGCAACCGACTTCAACATAAATTGTTAAGGATAACTCAAAAACTACTTCTCAGACTTTGATCAAACTTATCCGGTACCACATAAGAAGCACCAGCTTTTAAATAAAAAAAGAATCATCAAAATTTGTTTAGGTAGGAAAAAAGTTATGAGGTGATATTTTTATAACACTCATACAAAAACATACAGTCGAATTGAGTACCTCTTTCTTTTTGAAGTCGGTTGAACATGGTGGAAATATCATTATCAAAAACAAGCCATTGTAATATCAGTTTATAAAGTGGGTGAAGAGTTTGTTCCATCTGATTACAGACCTATTTCTCTGTTATCAACATTATCAAAAATTTTGGAGAAGATAGTGTAAACAATTTTAGTGTTAGCAATTTTAACAGTGGTAAAGCCACGCTGCAGCTTCTGCTGTAGCATGGATGGGCCGGCTCGAACCGGTGCAGTACCACGACCTCACAGAATACCAACGTAAAGTAGAAGCTTTGCTTCTGCGTTTCGCTTGGTTAGCGCAGGTGGCCGGAGCCCCCCCCCCCCCCCATAACATGGTAGCGGAATTCAAAAAGAAAATACTACCCCAGGGTGGTAATACTGCACGGGGTAAAGAGAGCGATACAACCATGGCGACCCTTGCCACGCTTTCGTGTTGGGATTGAACACGAAAGTAAGAAAAACATAATAAATATATCACTTCAATTTCTCAATGTATCTCATATATATATCAACCTACATTTATTGGTCGGATATACCTATTTATTACGTCATATTACACGAGTGACGGGGTTATATGATGTGTAAAAAAAATTAAAATTAATATTTTAAGCCTTAATAAAAAGTTGGTCGTTGCATAAAAATTGCTTGAACATAAATCATCGATAATCTTATCTAAGAATTATACAGTACGTTCCAGTAAATAAAAACAAATAATTTTTCCAAGTCGTAATAAAATCCGAAAATTATTATGGCTACCCGAGTTCCATGCGTATAAATTTGCATATTTACTACACTCACACTACGATGTTAATATTTCGACCAATAAAAACGCTTATTTTTTCTGTCGTCGAGAGTCGGCTCGTAGATTTTTATGACCTGCCGGTTTTATTTAAACATACATTGTCGTGAAGCGACAATTAAAAGAAGAAAGAACCTAACCTACGATCAGCAAAACAACCAAATAGACCAAGACAAAAAATATATTTAGGATTCGAAAATATTTACAATTTTATATATCAAAAATGGAGTATGAATGTGAGGATGGATGATGTGATTTACAAATTATTTTTTTAAAAAAAAGGTAATAAAAAAAAGATTTATGTCGTAGCTGAGTCCGAAGATCCCAAGCGTGCTCTCAGCGCCTGGAACGAGCACGCACGGCGTAGGTGGGTAGGCGTGGGCGTCTCTAGGGGACGACCTCAGGTGAATGCGGCGATTGCAGGATCGGCGACTTCAGCCCAGACAGGAGCTTGCAGGATCCTAGCGACTTCAGACAGCGCAGTGGCCTGCAGGATCCGGTGACTGTAGGCGGGACAGAGGTTTGTAGGTTCCGGTGATTTCGGGCGGAACAGAGGTCTGTAGGTTCCGGCGACTCCAGGTAGAGTAGAGACTTGTGGGATCTCGGCGACTTCAGGCAGAGCAACGTTTTGTAGGATCCGGCGACTTCAGGCAGAGCAACGGATCGTAGAGTCCAGTGGCTTCAGGCAGGATAGAGGCTTGCAGGATCCCGGGGCTGAGCGGCCCCGGGATAAGGCCTTTAGAAGATGCTTCCGATACGAGAACTGAAGCAAGACTGAATTTCTTCACCGATTGTTCGGCTTTTATATCTTTCTAGAGAGAACGGAAAAATTATTTAAATTAAAAGGAAATTTATTGTAAATGACCTACAGCCAAAAAGTATTTATGAAGAAAGAACATCAAACCAGAGACGAATTTGAATAAAAGTTACCATGACAACTACAAAAACAATGGTTATCAAATATAAAATTTTTGGTTTTTAGGAATATAATTGGAAAATCTTTACCTTTAAGTAAGAAATGAGATATTATTCAAATAGGAAAAACTGATGCGCGACAGCGCACCGAAGCCTGAAATTGTAGAGTTACAGAGAATTCAATAAAAGACCAAAAAAAGGTAAGGCTTCGTTGACAGCTAGTTTAAAAGTACTAAATAGTGTGAAAATACGCAGTAAAATGATATGTTATTGTGTAAAAACGTTACAGGATCCTATATAAATAAAGGTGATGCAAAATATAAATGCAGAGAATCAAAAACAGAATGGAAAAATAGTATAAAGTGATGCAAAACATGAATGCAGAAAATCAAGAACAGAATGGAGAAATAGTATAAAGTGATGCAAAACATGAATGCAGAATATCAAAACAGAATGGAGAATTAGTGTACAATGAAATGTAAGTAGTATAACACTACATTTTCCCCCCGACCCTGGAAAATTTTTGACTCAGCAAAAATTTTGATATATACATTCTAAAATAAACCATAAAAACACAGCTTTGCAGAAACAGACATCACCAGTCAAAATCAGATATACTATCTCTTACATTCATCATCTGCATTCAGGTAAGGGTGGAGTTCACATTCAATGACTACCACTCTAAAAGTGTGTTTTCAAAACGACATTAAGGCTTATTTAAGGAGTAGTCAACCGCTCCTGTGTGGGAAAAAAAATTAGTCGAAGAAACACCACTCTTAGAAGTGTGTTTTCAAAAGGACATTCAGGCTTATTTAAGGAGTTGTCAACCGCTCCTAAGTGAAGATAAAAATTAAGGGAGTAGTCAGCTGCTCCCAAGTGAAGATAAAGGTAAAGAAATACCTCAAGTAAGCTTTAGTCGCTATGACTTAAGTAAAGATTAAGAACGGCCAGAGCGGTAGGGCTCAAAGCCAGAGATCAGCAACATCACCAACGAGATGTGTCTGAAATAAAAATAAAAAGTGACGATTAACCAACGAAAGTTCGAGGTCCTAAAGTAAGATGTGTTGAAGAACACTGGATCATCAAACAAACAAACAAATTAAAAGAAATAAAAATAATAAGGTGAAAATGATGGTGATATTTATACATATATACAAATTAATAGTAAATAAAAGTTAAGAAAATTTATGATTTTACATCTTTAATGTGCCACTTGCCTCTAACTCTATTAGGGTCTTCAAGCACATAGACTAGTGGTGACAGTTTAGCTATCACTTTGCACTTGATGAACTTAGGGGCAAGTTTAGCATTAAAGTATGCGCCGGCATCGCTTAAAACATGGTTTTTACGCCAAACAGTGTCTCCCACATTGAATTCTTTAAAAGACCGACGAAGATCATAGCGAGCGCTATTTTTAGCGTGAGCTATGTGAAGTTTAGTTTGAACTTTGTGAAATATAGATGAGAGGAGACCAGCATTAGACGCGTAAATATCACGAGGCATAAATACCAATTCCTCGAGGTTCTGAGTTGGAGTATAGAAGGAACCACAAGGTATTGTTTCCCTACCAAAGACTAAAAAATTTGGAGTAAAACCAGTAGCTACATTTGTAGCGCTGTTCATTGCGTACTGAATCTTAGCAAGATGGTTGTCCCAGGATCTATGATCGTCTCCTACTAGAGATGCTAGAGCTGTAATAATTGTGCTATTAAACTTCTCCGTAGGATTAACCTGAGGACAATATAAAGCTGTGTGAAAAATACAAGGAACATTATAAGAATTTAAAAATGAGTGGAATTCTCGCGACTGAAATTGAACAGCGTTGTCCATTATAATAGTTTGAGGAATGCCATGAACTAGAAAAACTGAATTTTCCAAAACATTAATAATATTAGCTGAAGTAGCACGTTTAAGGGGAAAAATCATAGTATATTTAGTAAAATTGCAGTTAATTACTAGAATATACTGATTTCGTCTTCGAGTCATTGGCAATGGACCCATAAGATCTAAGGATATAGTTTGAAAAGGTCTGGAGCAAAGTTTGGGTTTACCCATAAGACCATAGGGAGAATGATTAGGGTGTTTGTAGGTTAAGCAGGTTTCACAAGTCGAGATTAATTCAGCAATGTCCTTAAACATACCAGGCCAATAGTATTTTAATGATATTTTCTTGAATGTTTTGAAGATACCAAGATGGAGTTCTGAAGGAGAACCATGGTTAGCTTCAATAAGTGCCTGTCTATCTTGAGGTAGTGGAACTTCTTTCTAAATAAAGTCATCGTTTAGACGATCGGGAGAATGGATACAGCGGTAAAGTTTGTTATCCCTATCAGGGTGTAGTTGGGATATGCGTCTGGATTGTTGGAACATCCGAGAAAAATTTTGTTGTAGTGTTCAAGTCTACGATCAGGTGGTTCTTCAATCGTAATGGGATGTGCGCCTTGAGGTGAAGTTTCTCGTGTATTAGGACGTTCTTGATTTTTATTTCTTGATAATAAATCTGGAACAACATTATCCTTTCCTTTTTTATGTTTTATGACAAAGTTAAAGCATGATAAGCGTAAAGTCCAGCGAGCAAGTCTTCCTGATGGGTTTGATAAATTCTGAAACCATTTAAGCGCAGCATGATCAGTATATATTGTAAATTCTTTACCATTGTCTAGGTAACATCGCCAATGTTCTAATGCAGTTATTACAGCCAATGTTTCTCTTTCAGTAGTTGAGTAGTTCCGTTGATTTTTATTTAGTGCTTTACTCATGTAAGCAATCACGACTTCTTTATCATCTTGTTGTTGGGTAAGCATTGCTCCTATGCCATAATTTGATGCATCACAATGTACAGAGAAGGGTAGTTCGAAGTTAGGGCAAGCAAGGACAGGAGCAGTTACCAAGGCTTCTTTAAGTTTCTGGAAAGCAGCTGCAGCTTGTGAATTCCATAAAAATTTAGGAGCGTTCTTCCCGGAACAGGTTAGTTGGTTGAGTGGAGAGGCAATAGTGCTAAAGTTTGGAATGAATCTTCTGAACCAGCTGCAGGTGCCTATGAATCTTCGTACTTCTTTTCTGCAAGTAGGTACAGGATATTCTAAAATAGCTTTTATTTTATCTGGATCTGCATGTAAACCATACTCGTCCACAAGAAAACCAAGGTATTACAGTTCTTTCTTGAAGAATTGACTCTTCTCAAAGTTAATAGTTAGATTGGCATATGATAGTTTTTCATGAACTTTCATGAGAAGCGATATGTGTTCATCAAAAGTCTCACTAATAATAACAATGTCGTCCAGATAGCAAAATACCTTGTTCTCAAATTCAGGAGTAAACAGCATATCCATTAATCTTTGTAGAGTTGCAGGTGAGTTGGTGAGGCCAAAAGGCATTACTTTAAATCTAAACATACCTCTTCCTGGTACATAAAAGGCAGTTTTATCTTTATCCGCAGGATTCAAGGGAATTTCCCAAAATGCTTTTGCAATGTCAATGCTTGATAAGTATTTGGCATTCTTCAGGTTGTCCAAAATTTCGCTTATTAGTGGCAACTTATAAGCATCACGACGTGTAATTGAGTTAAGTTTCCTGCTGTCAACACAGAAACGCCATTCACCATTCTTCTTCGGAGTGATGAGAACTGGAGATAACCAAGGACTTTCGCATTGTTCAATGACCTTCCATCCCAGCATCTTGTCAACTTCATTAATTAACGCCTTTTGTTTTTCAGGAGACAGTCTATAACATCTTTGTTTGATTGGAAGAGAATCACCAGTATCAATCTTGTGGGTGATTAAATGTGTGCTTCCCAGGATACCTTTTTCCTCAAAAGAAATTGTTTTGAAGCGTTGGATGATGTCGTTAGCGATGTTTTTTTGGTTAGGAGTTAAATGCTCATAAGGTAAAACTTTAGTATCTTTAGTTTCGATAGCAGAACATTTAGATTCTGTAAAGTTAAGAGAAGATAAAACACTAGGTAAAAGATTAAATTTTTTCCAAAAGTCAATACCTAATATTAGCGAAGGAAATATTTCAGGGAAAACATAAGCTTTAATTAAATGAGTTTGATTATTAAAATGAACAGGTAAGTCAAAATAACCCAAGGAATTAATTTTTTGATTATTAGCAGTAGAGACAGTAATAAGATCTGACTTGAAAAGTTTGCAGCCCAGTTTAAGAATTTCCAAATGAGAATTATTACCCAGAATAGTTACTGAACTGCCAGAATCTAGTAAACCAGATAAAGTTAAGTTATAAATTTTGACATTAACGAATGGACGATTAAGATCTTGTTCCTTGGAGTAGAGTGTAGAAGAGATTTTGTAACAAGAAAAGAAGTTTTGAATTGTTTTAATCCAATTAGTCCAATCGTCGTTATCAAAGTTTAAGTTACTTTTCAAGTCAGTAGTTAGTTTTTTGAACTAGTATTAGGTTTGGGAGAACAAGTAGGGCAATCTGCAGTTTTAAAACCTTTAAGACCACATTTGAAACAAATCACGAATCGTGGTTGAGTACAGGTGTTTAAAGAATGACCTTGTTTACGACAGCGAACACAAAAGGAGCTTTCTTGAGGAGCTTTGGTTTGAGAGAGACTATTAACTTGCCTAGAAGGGTATTTGTAGGATGAAGTGAATTTATTCATGAGGGGAGGAGAAGGTCTTGAGTTATTAGAAGAATTTGAAGAGTCAACTGAACTTGAAGTGGTATGCTTGTAGTTGAATTCAGAAATAAGAGGACTTTGTTGTACATTTGGTTCTTTAAATTGTTTGTCTCTGTCTAGGAATTTTTCATAGTTTTGGCAAGTAGCCAAAAGAGAGTCGATAGAGTCAATGTCTTTTAGAGCTACGAAGACAGAATAACATGGGCGAATATTCCTCAAAATAATCTCCAATTGTTCTGTTTCAGAAAGTTTCTTCGAAAGACGAGAAAACATTCCAGACATGATGGAAATATAGATGACAATAGGTTCATCTCGACCTTGAGTTCGATTCCTAATCGCTTCTAAAAGTTTGTGATCATAATCAAAACCACCAAAGTCTTTGATTAATAATGAAGAAAGTTCGTTCCACGTTAAGTTTGGATTCTGATTATATTTAAATCTGAACCAATGAAGAGCATTGTCAGTGAAAATTTCAAACGCTTGTGAAATCAACAAGTCTTTGGACAAGCCACGAGCTATACAGTATTCTTCCAGTTTTTGAAGAAAGGATCTTGGACAGCTTTTACCATTGAAGGTGTGTCTTTTCAGATCTTTGAAGACGTTGGATGGAGAAAAAGATTGAGGTGGTGGTGGAGGATACGGGGTATGGACCTGAATAGAAGTTTGAGAAACAAGAGTGAGTTCCGTGACAGTCGGGTCAACCGTAACAGTCGGGTCATCAGGAGGGTCAATTGATGGAACGTCATTTTCAGTTGAAGGTGGAGTCAAGGATTCGAATTGTTTAGCCATAGCGTCATATTTCATCTTCAAAGTCTCGAAATTAGCTTTAAAGTCTGGATATAAGTCAGTATCTATTCGCTCTAATCTGTAAAAAACATGGTTAATAAAAGTTTCTATTAGTCGTAAATATTTGGTTTCACCTTGTAAACATTTTTTAATTTTACAGTCCAGATAGGTCAATGTAGAATCAATTTGAGACAAGTCATCCTCGATCGGAATTGGAGAAGTCAGAATATCTTCAGGGTGAGAATTCGCAACTAAACGTAAAACTTGTTTTTTTAGAAGCAAAACAGTATTAGCTGGTTCCTCACATCTAATCTTCACTTCGTATTCAAGTTCGGCCTTGTTAAGGAATTCGTACTTAATAACCCTTTTCATTGTTATAATTACGTGTAAAGTTAAGTTTAAGAAATAAAAATATTATTAAAAATCGTACCTCTAAGTTATCTAGAATAAAAAATATTATAGTGATGAATGTAACTTAGAGTGATGAATATAAATGAAGTGTTATTTGTAGGCCTAAATATAATCCAAATAAGTTGAAAAACTAGAAGAAGTTTTGTTTTAGAATTTTGAAGGTATGAAAAGGATGTGTAAATGAATGATGAATAGTAAGTTAAGAACAAAAGGGAAAGCAATTAAATCAAAAGGAACTAGACAAGGCGCAGTAAAGGTGAAGAATTAAGAGAGAAAGAGGACTTTTACGTTGGGCGCCAAACTGTCGTGAAGCGACAATTAAAAGAAGAAAGAACCTAACCTACGATCAGCAAAACAACCAAATAGACCAAGACAAAAAATATATTTAGGATTCGAAAATATTTACAATTTTATATATCGAAAATGGAGTATGAATGTGAGGATGGATGATGTGATTTACAAAATATTTTTTTAAAAAAAAGGTAATAAAAAAAAGATTTATGTCGTAGCTGAGTCCGAAGATCCCAAGCGTGCTCTCAGCGCCTGGAACGAGCACGCACGGCGTAGGTGGGTAGGCGTGGGCGTCTCTAGGGGACGACCTCAGGTGAATGCGGCGATTGCAGGATCGGCGACTTCAGCCCAGACAGGAGCTTGCAGGATCCTCAGCGACTTCAGACAGCGCAGTGGCCTGCAGGATCCGGTGACTGTAGGCGGGACAGAGGTTTGTAGGTTCCGGTGATTTCGGGCGGAACAGAGGTCTGTAGGTTCCGGCGACTCCAGGTAGAGTAGAGACTTGTGGGATCTCGGCGACTTCAGGCAGAGCAACGTTTTGTAGGATCCGGCGACTTCAGGCAGAGCAACGGATCGTAGAGTCCAGTGGCTTCAGGCAGGATAGAGGCTTGCAGGATCCCGGGGCTGAGCGGCCCCAGGATAAGGCCTTTAGAAGATGCTTCCGATACGAGAACTGAAGCAAGACTGAATTTCTTCACCGATTGTTCGGCTTTTATATCTTTCTAGAGAGAACGGAAAAATTATTTAAATTAAAAGGAAATTTATTGTAAATGACCTACAGCCAAAAAGTATTTATGAAGAAAGAACATCAAACCAGAGACGAATTTGAATAAAAGTTACCATGACAACTACAAAAACAATGGTTATCAAATATAAAATTTTTGGTTTTTAGGAATATAATTGGAAAATCTTTACCTTTAAGTAAGAAATGAGATATTATTCAAATAGGAAAAACTGATGCGCGACAGCGCACCGAAGCCTGAAATTGTAGAGTTACAGAGAATTCAATAAAAGACCAAAAAAAGGTAAGGCTTCGTTGACAGCTAGTTTAAAAGTACTAAATAGTGTGAAAATACGCAGTAAAATGATATGTTATTGTGTAAAAACGTTACAGGATCCTATATAAATAAAGGTGATGCAAAATATAAATGCAGAGAATCAAAAACAGAATGGAAAAATAGTATAAAGTGATGCAAAACATGAATGCAGAAAATCAAGAACAGAATGGAGAAATAGTATAAAGTGATGCAAAACATGAATGCAGAATATCAAAACAGAATGGAGAATTAGTGTACAATGAAATGTAAGTAGTATAACACTACAACATATAAATAAAATTGAAGTGTCTGCCTGTATTGTAATATAAAAATGACTGCCTTATATTGAGCTAATGAAATTATTTATATGCCATCAAAACATAAATAACCGTATTTAAATGTCTATCTGTCTGTTTGTTCGGAATATAATTAAATATCTAAAATCTTCGTAATGGCTGAACCGATTGTAATGAAAGTTAACGAACAGAATTTTTTTTAAACTTAGAGGGAGCCAAGGTTGTTTTTATTATTTTGACTTTATCAGGAAGATGCTGCTGCCCATATCCTTTTCATTTCCCTCTGTCGCCTCTTACGACACCCACCGGATCATATGGAGTAGTGGATATTCTTACACCGTACTACACGGAAATTTTTGACCTTACAATATACAAACTCATAAATATATCTTTTATTCCACAGAAGTTTATTTACTTAACTTATTTATGTACTAGTGACTCGCCCCGGCTTCGTGTATAATATACCTGGCCTAGATCACTCCTCCCATTACTGTTTATCTGTTCAGCCATTTCGAAGATTAGCCCGGACAGACAGACGGACAAAAATTTAAAATTATTACTATACTATTCATGTCTTAATGGTCTATAAATCCTCAGCAATGAGAGTTTGCATGCGCCCCAGTAGTGACTTTACTTTATTATAGCTGAAAATATTAGGATGTACTCAAAATATTACTTTAGCTTGGAAAGCCTTTATAATTGCTGTCATAACTCGATGATAAATGAACAGTTCAAGTTTCAGTTACCCTTAACCAGGGCCGAATTAATGAGTATTGAAATAATCACTCGATAGATAACACTTAAACCAGATAGTTTAGATTCGATGGATGATAGACATAAATCCCAGCCGGATTTACACATAGATTATAGAAATTTAATTGCTATTTATTTTATATATCTATACAAATAAATAAAATTGAAGTGTCTGTTTGTAATGTCAAAATAACAGCTTATTAATAAATGCATATGAAAGTATATACGGTACCTATAACAAAAAAATATTTTTTAAAATTTTTGTCTGTCTGTCTGTTTGTTCCGGCTAATCTCCGAAACGGTTGGACCGATTTTGACGGGACTTCCACTGAATGATAGATGATGTTATAAGGAGTAACTTAGGCTACTTATATTTTAGAAAAATAACGGTTACGCGCAACATAATTAAAACCCTAAATTACACGCGGGCGAAGTCGCGGGGAACAGCTAGTATAGAATAAGGGCGATGAACGAGCAAGTAGTCCACCTAGTGGTAAGAGTATGTTGTGGCCCATAGACATCTACATCTATCCTCAATTAAGAATCAAAATGCATATGAATTGTCACCGCTGAGGACTATGATGGAATGCCTCGTGTCCGGTAAAAAGGTCCCCGGTATCTCAGCGCTAGTTCACAGCGGTCTACAAGTCACATATAAAAGTAGAAATTTTTTCCAGATATTAATTCGGCTCTGGTTTTAACTAACTTATAATTATGCGTTAGTGAAACACAAGTCATCTTTCTAATGAAAATAAACATTGTCATGGCAGCTTTTGTAATACACAAACTTTGTCCGCGAATTTGTTCGTTTGGAATTTGCATTTTAACCCAATTTTTTAAATGTACGAGTAATTTTTGTGTTAAAATCAATATTAAATTCGTGATCATCATTATTATAGTCGATCACATGTCTACTACTTACTACAAAGCACAGTTTTGAGCACATGCGTTCATAAATTTTTCGCAAGTCTCATCGCCAGTTCATTGTGGGATTGTGATGGTTTTTATTTTGACGTTTCAAACAAATTGGTAGGTTTCGAACCCTTATATTTAAGCGTTATTGTATTAGAATAACTTCACGTAATAGTGTGTAAAGATAGATGTTTAGTGACAATTTCTGACTTATGTGATAACAACTTAATAATAAAATAAAAAACTGCGTTTGCCAGCTGCCAAGCGTGGCAACTATGAAAACTATCCCCCCATGAGGCAATCTATGGGGGACGCTTAAGTTCAGCAGAGGACTTCTGATGGGCTGTAATTAATGCATTAATTAATACAGCTCTTTACAAGTCCACCGCTGAACATAGGTCTCCCTAAAGGAATACCACATAGCACGCTCTTGAGCCACCTGCATCCACCGATGTCCTGCATGTCTTAACAGATCGTCACTCCATCTAGTGGGGGATTTTTTTCCCTTGAATAAATATTCAGTATTTATTCATTCAGGTGACAAGTTGTTAAATATGTCTGGCATTCGCCCTGGGCATAGCACTACAACCACCCCTCTCAAGGTCACTGAAGATATTCGAGAGAGTATGGCAAATTCCAAACTAATAGTTCTTATTTTAATAGATTTTTTAACGATTTTAATACTGTCGACCAGTCTATCTTGCTAGCTCTACTCTCTCACTTGAATATCTCATATTGGGCCCAGGATTAGTTCTCATCATATCTTCGAGAGCGTCAACAGGCCGTGCGTTCTGGCCATAATGTCTCCAATTGGAGTGATGTGTTAACCGGTGTCCCTCAAGGCGGTATTCTCTTACCTCTTCTGTTTTCATATTTTATCAATCTTATCACATTATACCTCAAGTGCTCTTATTATATATATATATATATATATATATATATATATATATATATATATATATATACAAATATATGCACAAGCGGAACCATCCAATATTAATAATTCAATAGCGTTACTAAACGAAGATTTACATTACATCTTTGAATGGTCCACTGTGTTTGACTGAAATTAACGCGAATCCTTCTAAGGGTCAAGCGATCATTTTTGGTAGTTCTAGATACTTATCCAAATTAGATATCTCCACTTTGCCGTTTATTTTGTGCAACAACAATGCTATACCATACTCTCCACATGTAAGGAATCTCGGTATGTACGTTCATAACTGTCTTTCATGGAACAAGCAGATCCAGGAGGTAAGCCGCAAAGTTACTGCAACATTGCGATCTCTTTATCGCTGAAAAATGTTCTTTCTATCGCTACAAAAGTTTTTCTTGTTCAATCTCTTATTCTGCCGATAATAGACTATGTAGATGTGTATTGCAGACTTATCTCAATAGTATCTTAACACACTGAATCGTCTCCTCAATAACTGCATCAGATACATTTATAGTCTTTGTAAATATGACCATGTATCATCTTTTCGAACTCGGCTTAAATGGGTGCCTATCCGTCAGCGGAAATACATATGTTAGAATACTCTGCACTCTTTTCACTATCCTGAAAGATTCTTCTGCTTCAGAGTACTTGAAATCTAGATTTCAGTATCTACCTAATTGTTTTCTTCGTTCTTCGGATAATCTTAAGTTGCTAACATCTTTACACCGTACTGGTTATATGTCATGCTCTTTCGCTCTAACGGCTACAAGAATATGGAACGAAATGCCTCTAGACATTAAAAAAACTTCCAACAAGTTTCTTTTTAAAAACAAAGTTCGTGAACATTTTAGTAAATTATTAGTATTATTTTTGTTATTAGTGCCGTATATACTTTTATATGTATTTAGTAAAAAGCTGTAATTTTGACATTACAAACAGACACTTCAATTTTATTTATTTGTATAGATAAAAGAGTTAACATTTTAAGAATATACCTAAGTATAATAATTTTAGGAAACATATCATCATCATCACCATCATTACAGCCCTTCATAAGTCCACTGCTGAACATAGGCCTCCCCCAAGGAATGCCACAAAGCACGGTCCTAAGACACCTACATCCATCGACTTCCTGCATATCTTACCAGGTCGTCACTCCATCTAGTGGGGGGGCGCCCTACACTTTGCCTGCCGGTACGAGGCTGCCACTCGAGAACCTTTTTTCCCCATCGGTTGTCGGTTCTTTGAGCTATATGGCCGGCCTATTGCCATTTCAGATTACTAAGCCTTTGGGCTATGTCGGTCTCTCTGGTTCTACTGCGGATATCCTCGTTTCTAAGTTTATCACGCAGAGAAACTCCGAGCATAGCCCTCTCCATGGCTCACTGAGCGACCTTGAGCTTCCTCATCCGGCCAGCAGTGAAGGACCACGTCTCAGTTCCATATGTCATCACTGGCAACACGCACTGGTTGTACAGTTTCGTTTTCAAGTTTTGAGGTATACCTGACGAGAAGATGTGCCGTAATTTCCGGAACGCTGCCCAACCGAGTTAAATCCGTCGATCGACCTCTCGGTTGAAGTTGGACTTACCTAGTCGGACTATTTGTCCCAGGTATACATCAACGTCAACAACTTCGACCTTAGTGCTCCCAACAACTACCTGCATAGGTGCGACATGGACATTAAACATGATCTTTGTTTTGTCCATGTTCATCTTAAGACCTATCCGTTGGTAAACACTATTGAGGTCATTGAGCATAGTGCTTAGGTCCTCCAGCGATTCTGCTATAAAGACTATATCGTTGGTATGTCTGTAGTTTTTTTTTGTTTGGCTCAGAAGGAAAATCGGTCTGTAGTTTTTCAAGAGAGCGTTGTCGCCATTCTTAAAGTACAAGACCACCGCACTTCTGCTCCACGCCTCCAGTGTAATGCCACTATGGAAGACGGAATTAAAGAGCCTCTGAAAGACTTCAAGTACCGGTTTTCCACCCGCTTTCAGAGGCTTCGCTGTAATTCCATCCTCATTTGGGGCCTTGCCGTTTTTAATGTGCTGGAGAGCCATTCTAATCTCGCTCAGAATGACGTCCGGGATATCTTCGGAATAGTGTCGGATAAGACTCGCTCTTGGATTGTGATTCCAGCGATGACGTGTACAGTTGCCTATAGAACCTCTAAGTCTCACTCAAAATCTCAGGTGTCCCGGAAAAGATGCTACCACACTCGGTCTTCAGCTTTGACAGTTGGCTCTTTCTGGCAGACAGATCTCTGGCAAAGACTTTGGAGCCATGGTTCCGCCCGATCGCTTCTTCAATACAAGCTGTATTGAAGTTGCGTAAGTCCCGCCGCATGCATTTGGAGATCTGTCAGTTCAGTTGCCTGTATGCTGTCAAATCTGTTGAAGACTGTAGCTTCATCTAACAGACATGAGATTAAGGGTGTGATCGGAGAGTTTTTGTGTTCTTCTGCGGCGGATCTGGTAGAAGTTAGCTCCGACCGCATGGACAGTTTCCACTAGCTTATCATTCATATCGTCCACGTCATTGCGGTCTTCTAGGCACTGAAAACGGTTTTGTAACACGAAATGAAAGGTTTCTGGACTTTGAATTAGAGCTCGAGGGGGACGGGGCGTTGAGTTCATCAGACAAAACCTCTCCAACTTAACGTTGAGATTCAGTGTGCCTCTAACCATTTGGTAATCGCTACCAGTTTTCACCCTCGCGATCACTGAGACATCACTGAACAGTTGTCGTCTGGTCATCATAATGAAGTCAATCTCATTTTTTGTCAAACCGTCGGGGCTCGACCAGGCCCACTTCCTGTGGGGCCGCTTCTGGAAGAAAGAGTTCATTATAAAGAGTTCCTTTTTCTCCATGAAGTCGGCCAGCTGCTGGCCCTTTGGGTTCCGTTGTCCTATTCCAAGTTTCCTTACCTTCAACTCACCGTTCTCTCTTGTGCCTAGTTTTGCATTGAAGTCTCCCCCATTGACACCGTATAGTGGATTTTGGAGGAATGCATGGCTCTAGATATATCCTCATACATTTCCTCCAACTCCACATCGGTATGTGCTCAGGTTGTTGCGTAAACTTGTATGACCTTCAACGAATACCGTTTGGTGATTCTGAGTATAAGGTACGCAACCCTCGTCGACACACTCCCAATCTTTACAACGTTGTTAACGAGAGACTTGTGGACGATAAATCCGACACCTCCTTAGGACAGATGGTCGCCATCCTGGTGATAGAGCAAGTTGCCGTATTCGAGGATTACCGTGTCCTCCCCCTCTCTTTGGACCTAGGATAATCCTATAATATGCCAGCGTAATTCTCTTCTTCCAGCTCCAGGATCTACTCGTCAGTCCTCAGGATGCGTGCGTTGTATGTTGCCAGGTCGAGTCGCCTTAGATGGCAACCGAACCTCCGCCGGAGATTCTTAGCACCCCCTGCCCCGCCATTACCATGGTCGCCACCGTAGCCAGGAATAGCAGGTCCGCCGGGGACTGGGGGCCGTCTCTCTGTTACTTTCATCATGGGGGATACTTGCCACAGTTGCCACATTTGGCGAGTGAGTTGGCAACCGCAGTTTTTTATTGTAATATTGCTGTTATCAGGAAGATGCTGCTGCCTTGCCTGTTTCCCTCTGTCACCTCTTTCGACACCGACGGGAAGATATGGGGTAGTGGATATTCTTAACCGCCACTACACGGCAATTAAAAAATATTAAGATATAGTTACAGCTAAAAGAGCTATGGTAGCTGTGTGGGTTAGCACTCGCTGTAAATTTCGTTTGCTCACAGTACGCGAATAACCCGCGCTCGAGCCCCGCCAGCACCAATCAAATTGTTAATTGCAATTTTCAGTGCTGATTCAGCACGTGCTTTGTAGTGAAGGAAAACATCGTGAGGAAACCTGCATGTCTGAGTAATAAAAAGTAATATATATTTTGAAGACATGTGAAGTCCGCCAACACGCATTGGGGCAGCGCGGCGGACGCTTCTTTGCCCTGAAACCCTCTCAGAAATAAGAAGAGGCCTGTGCCCAGCAGTGGGACGTTAATAGACTGTTACTTTACTTTTTTTACTTTTATAGCGTTAAAGTATAAGAAACACTTGCTGAACATAACCCTCTTCCATAGATTGCCTCATAGGGGGGATCGAACCATATTTGCCACATTTGCCTGCCAAACGTGTCAGAAAGTTGATGCTGCTGCTCATCTCCCGTTTCAGTTCCCATCTCTAGCTTCTTACGGTACCTGTGAGTCGATATGGGGTAGTGGATATTCTTACATCGCTACTACGCGGTAAGTGGTGGTAGTAGTAAGATATAATAGTCAAAAAAATCTTAGTTCGCTCTGAGCAAACATATGAAACCTATAGTTACATTATAAATTGCAACAATAGCAAGCGGGTCTAGTAAGCAAAGTGCATCATAAATTAATGTAAAAATACATTTATATAGCCGCCATGCAACAATACAATTAATTTATCTGCATTATTTATCTCTTAGACTGCAGATGTTACAATGCTGCAATGCAATGCTAAATTTGTAACGTGGTAGAGCCATGCTGCAGCTATAATAGTAGTATAGTTGTAGCACGAATGGGTTGGCTCGACCGGGGAAGGACCACGCTCTCACAGAATACCAACGTAAAATAGCAGCTTAACGCTGCTATGTTTCGTATGGAGAGTGTAGACTCTACACTCACCATACGAAACATAGCAGATTAGATTCTCTACACTGTAGAGAACCAGAGACCCTTTTTACTGGAAACGAGGCATTCCATCTTAGTCCTTACGGGTGACGTCGTTGCATTTTGATTCGTTATCGAGGATAGATGTAGATGTCTATGGGCCGCAGCAACCACATACCATTAGGTGGACTGTGTGCTCATTTGTCACCCTATCCTATAAAAAATGCACCTGTAGCATTTTTTGCTTGAAATGGGGCATAAGCAACTATTTGTAATCAAATTTAATACTTTTTTAAGCTCGTATCAAAAGAAGTTTTTCTATAGGAATTGTGTGAATGATAATGACGGTATAGTTTAATTGTAAAATAAGCAACTTATCTGTGTATTTTTATAAAATTTAATCTAAACATTATTGACAATGACAGCTGAGTAGCTGAGATGCGACTTTTGGACTTTGGACTTTTTGCTTATTATATTATATCAATCTAAAGGTCTTTGAGTGGGCTTAACCCACGTAACTGGCCTTTTACTTGTCTAATGTAACTTACAATAGTAATGAAGCATTCTACCTTAGTATTCTACGAGATTGACTTATTTTTTACCTTAGCATCTATTGCCTACTCATCAGGAGCAGTGAGTGCTCATTTGTCACCCTTATACCTATCAAATAAACTAATTTAATAACTTAATTATTCAGTGCGATTCACTGAAATTTAAAGAAATCAATTCGGTATGTAATCAACAGCAATGGAGTAAAGTAATAAAATTGCGCCTGCCATAATTTTATAGCAAAACTTAATTTGTGAAGATTTGTGCTGTTGAAGAAGTGTAAGGCGGTACTAGTTGATATTAATATGAGGGAAAGACCTACATGCAGCAATGGGCTTGTGTTGCTGTAATATATACAACAACACTTACCATAAAAATTATATTGACAACATAAACTCCATTCGGATTCTTTCAACAAAAATATACAAAACTTAGAAACACAACAAAAATGTGACAACAAATTATATCTTATGGAAGCCTTTTTTTGTGTGAATTATTATTTCATGAACAGATACCAAAATGTGTTTGACAACTTTGAATGGGACCTCCTTGATCTTGGGAACATGGACATTCTTCTCAACGGGATACGGAACAGACTTCTCAACAGGAATTGAGGCTTTTTTATATATAGTCCTCCTCATCGATTTCGATGACGGCGACCCTAGAAATTAGGATGTTTTCCTATCATGAGCCCTGATATGGCTTGCTAGGCCGAACTTGGTCTTAAAAGCTCTCGTGGCAGTAGAGTTGCCCAGCAGAGTTGTAGGTGTATGTGTAGGAGGGCCTAACCCTCTCTTTGCGCAGTTGGCGTTTTGCGTCTAAAGTCTTGAGGCGGCTTTCTTCGAATGATTTTACACTTTTGGAGATGGTCGACCGCCAAGATGACCTTTCAGCTGCAAGCTTCTCCCAACACGCGGGGTCGATAGCGCAAGCGTTAAGGTGTCTTTTGAACACATCCTTATAGCGCAAATGCTGACCACCGTGCTTTCCTTTACCTTCCGCCATCTCTGAATAGAAAACAGCTTTCGGTAAACGTCGATCATTCATGCGAAGGACATGCCCACACCATCTGAGCTGACGTAGCATTAAAAGAGCTTCCATACCGTACATCCCAGAGCTACGCAGAACCTCAGAATTAGGAACATGGTCCTGCCACTTGATCTTTAATAGAGTTCTTAGACACCTTAGATGGAAAAAGTCAAGTTTCTTTATATCTGATTTGTAAAGGCACCATATCTCTGCACTATATAAAAGGACAGGAATGATAAGTGCCTTATAGACACTTATCTTTGTCTCCAGATTTAGATCATGGGACTTCCAGACACGATCGGTGAGTCGCCCGAAATTGGCAGCAGCATTAGCAATACGAGATGGTATCTCTGAAGCCAAGGTGTTGTCACGCCGGATATTGCTACCAAGATATTTAAAGTGAGTGATCTTATCTAGTGGTTTCCCATCTAGATTTAGCGCTGTTGGATCATCTTTACCTCCCCTGGGTGGTTGTTTTAAGACTTGAGTCTTAGAAGCGCTTATTACTAGGCCAAATTGTTGACATGATCGATATAATGCGTCAACGTAGCTTTGGAGATGCACCATACTATCTGACAAGAGACACACGTCGTCAGCGTAAAGAATATCTAATATGGAGAGTCTTTGGACTTAAGATTTTGCTCTGAATCTAGAGATGTCAAACACACCTTTTTCAGTTCTGACATTAAGCTGGATTTGATTGCTACAACACTTTTATGCGTCTCTCATAACAGCCGAAAAATATATGGCGAAAAGTGTTGGCGCCATGACGCATCCTTGCTTTACTCCACTTGTGATTTGGATTTCCTCAGAAAGTTCGTATTCGTGCTGAACTTGCGCTTTCATACCAACATGGAATTGGCGAATTAGGTTGATGAACTTCTTTGGATATCCAAATTTTTTAAGAACAAGCCAAAGTGCCTCACGTGGAACTCTATCAAATGCTTTCTCCAAATCGACAAAGCACATGTAGAGGGGCCGTTGATGTTCAAGGCTTTTCTCTTGGAGTTGTCTTACGACAGAAATAGCGTCAATAGTGCCTCTGCTTGGACGGAAACCATATTGACTCTCTGGTAGGTGTTGTTCTGCTACCTCACTTAGGCGGGCGTTAATTATGTGCGCAAGAATTTTACCGGCGCTGGAAAGAAGCCATATGCCTCGGTAAGAGCTGCAATTGGAAACATCCCCCTTCCCTTTGTACAGCTTACAAATAACCGCATCCTTCCAGTCCCGAGGCACCTCTTCATTATCCCACACTCTCAAGGCAAGATTATAAAGCCTGTTAAGGACATGTTTTCCGCTGTATTTATATATTTCGGCTGGAAGTTGGTCCATTCCGGGTGTTTTTAAGTTTTTGAGACGCTTGACTTCCCTCACGAACTCATCGAAAGTTGGTGGATCATCTAGATGTTGGCAAACCGGCAGTTCCTCAAGCGAGTTTATGTAGGACAGGTTAACACCGAGCGCACTGGGATTCAAAACATCATTAAAATGTTCTGTCCACCGTTTTATTAGATCATTTTTATCTGTAACTCGATGTTGCTTATCCCTTGAGTAAAGTGGGGCTGATTTTCTGATTCGCGGACCATAAATCGCTTGAATGCCTTCGAAAAATTTGCCAGTTTGTTGAGTATCGGCGTAGTACTGTAATTCAGCAGCTTTTTCCTTCCACCACTTATCCTTCAGTTCAAGGACCTTATATCTAAGTTGGTGTTGAGCTTCCTTTTTTCTGTTGGCATTCGTTGACTTGGAGTTTAGTTCATGTCTGTACTTTTCAACAAGCATTCTGATGTTGTTATCTGATGCATCAAACCAATCTTGGTTTTTTTTCTGTGGTTTGCCAATAGTATCAACAGCACAGACATGAAGGTGCTTAGCAAATGATCGCCACTAGTCATTTGTTGTGGTAAATTCAGTTTGTGGAACACAAGTAGCAAATTTTGAGTCTAACTTATTACCCAACTCTGGGGAGGTAATAAGTTTTGAAAATGCCAGTTTAGGTAGAAGTTGGTGAGGTGCTCGCCGTGGAGCTTTAAGCTCTAGTTTCATCTTCGATCTAATGAGACGATGATCAGTCCAGCCCAGCGCTCCACGCATCGCTCTTGTTGTAAGAACATCGCGTAAGTCTTTACGGCGGACGATGACGTAATCTAAAAGATGCCAGTGCTTAGATCTAGGGTGCATCCACGAGGTCTTATACTTATCGGCAAGACGGAAAAACGTATTGGTGATACTAAGATCGAACTGCGCACATAATGATAAAAGACGCAATCCGTTGTCGTTACATTTACCAACGCCATGTTTGCCAACGACACCACTCCAGAGATCATGGTCGTTGCCGATACGAGCGTTAAAGTCCCCCAACAAAATGATCTGGATATGAACACCTTGGAGAGTTTGGCAAAGTTGTTGGTAAAATGCCTCCTTATCTTCCTCCGGTGAGGGAAGAGCGGGTGCATAGGCACTGATAATATGAATATATTTCTTGTGAGCTATTGGTAAGCGCAGATTCATCAGGCGGTCATTGACACCCTTTGTTAGATCACTCAGATCTCTCGCCAGATCATTGCGAATAGCAAAACCTACGCCATTACCCGCCCTTACACCGGTAGGACGTCCACTCCAGTAGTATGTGTAGCCGCCAAGTTGTTCACAAAGCTCTCCGCAGTCACTCAGGTGGGTTTCACTAATTGCAGCAATATCAATTTTGTATCGTGACAGTTCTCTTGCTACGAGAGCAGTTTTTCTCTCTGGACATAAGTTGCCATCACTATCTAATAAGGTTCGTATGTTCCAGGTGGCTATGCAAAGTTGTTGTTTGGTTCTTAGCTTTTGCTTATTTTTAGAAATCTTTTGACCGCATTTGTCGATGTCCAAGTGCCCGCGGTTAGGCACTTAGATGAAGAACGAGACGGACTATGTATGGACCACCTTTTCTAGGCCCCTCCTCTATTCAGAGGAAAGCAGAGCGATCCTAAATAGGACTGCTTTGTCACCAGTAGTGCTGCCGAACCCAGAGTCCCGCATCAATCGACTCCGGGAGCGACCACTCTCTTCTGGCCGCCTACGTGCAGGGTGTCAGCTAAAGCCTTGGCACATCGATACTTCAGCCCCACCGCCTCCACCCCATCGCCGCAGGACTTCTCTAGGAAGCTCAATCCGAAAAGAATAGCTAGGGTCATCTGCGCGTGAGTTTATTTATAGTAGACAAGCAGTTGCGCTGGTACAAGTCCACTTCACTCGTCCCTACCTCTGTGCCCAATGGACCGGTACACCGGTACGATCGGCAGAGGTCGAGATGCAGCGAAAAGGCCATAAGTCACTACATAGATTCTGACGAACGCCCTTGAGGTTTTTCGCACTACCCTGCTACATCGATAGTCAATATCGTGTGCCATATCGATGTAGACTTTTTTTTACGGGAATTATCCGTTAACTAATCTACAAGATATTCGTAGATGTAGTCCCCTTCTCTAGGTTTAGCCCACTGACGTGGTTGCCCGGGGTGTGGCTGCTGTGACTACAGCTTCTTGGAGCCACTAAAGAAGATATTGCGGAGGTTAATAAAGAGAGAACGCTCCGCTGCACCCCACTATATAAATTATTTTTTCTAATAAGTATCACAATGACCTTCGGTACAGGCACCCAAATCGCTACGGGATGGGGAACGGGGACCAGAACCGGCTGGTTCACTTTGAACTCTACATTCTTGTGTATCGGTAACACGACCTCTTTGTAATTATTGATCGGTTCGGGATTTTCTTCTTCTATATTATGCTGGTGGACGGGGTAAGAGTGTGCCTTGAAGTCATAAACTCCGACATCATGTCCGCCAAAACTGTGGCTGCCAAAATCTTGATCCAAGCTGCCGTGGTCTCCAAGGGTATTCACTTGGTTGAACCTGGCAATGAAAGAACGCATTTTAAAAATCATACTATAAAAATTAAAAAGCAAAAAGCGCTACTTTCAAATTTTATCAGCCAGTATTTATAATGGTTTTCTATAGCCATCAGATCGGAATACAGCAGTGCAGACTTCGCTATTTGTCGGCAGAAATTAGTGTGGAGTAATCTGCACATTTGTTTCACGCGCGACATGTAGCTAAACATGTTGCACGTAAATAATTAAAATGTATTTAAATTAAACAAAACCCTTTAGCTACGTAGTAACTATTAATTAATCTGTGCCTTACGTCTCAAGTTGACAGTATTGTAAAATTATTAATTTAAAATTTCAAAGCTTTTGGTCTCTCTTGCCGTTTTTATATTGATGGTGGAAGTTATAAGCGATAGCGGGATTTTATGTACGTTACAATACCTTAAAAATAATACAATTATAGCGATAAAGGCCGCAGGTTCGAACACAGAACAATTAGGTGTTTGTATGGCCTAAATAATTGTTCAGGCTATAGAAGTTTTAACTTTTAACGTTCTTTTTAAATAAATAAATAAATAATAATAAAGATACGATATATCTCCTATAATGTAGAAAAATACCATACAAATAATTGTTTAGTGCGATGTTCAAACCTGGGCTTTAAATTTCAACGAAAACACTGTTTCCTAATGACAAGTGCAATTACTACAAGACATTACCGTGTACCAAACCCCAACGGAGAGTATAGTAAAATGTTACTTGCGAATTCATTGACTTTCGGTTTCGAGTTCTAATCCCGGGAGATCTATCATTAATGTGAATGAATAACTTGTACACGACTTGCTTTTGAAAATAGTAAAGTGGAATAACAGCCTATATACGGCCCATATCTGGGCACAGTTCTACTCTCGAAAAGGTTTTAAGGAAAGGAAAAGTTTGCCGCAATGTATTTTAGCAGACTTTACATGCACCCCAATTGTTCTTTTTTTATTTCTCCGTGTTTTTTTGTTTCCATAAGATGTTTTTCCTTTCTTTCACTTACTTACTCTAAC
Organism: Parnassius glacialis; assembly: GCA_033319125.1. Lineage (NCBI taxonomy): Eukaryota > Metazoa > Arthropoda > Insecta > Lepidoptera > Papilionidae > Parnassius > Parnassius glacialis. Next base: position 32,082,619 of record JAVANC010000023.1, on the reverse strand, counting down.
ACTATCATGGAGACAGTTTACGAATAGTGTGTATGTTTTTTTTATAGAATAAGGATGACAAACGAGTACACAGTTCACTCAATGGTAAGTGGATGCTGTGGCCTATGAGCATTTATACTCAATTGAGAAACAAACTACAGATGCGTTGTTACCCCTGAGGACAAAGATGGAACGCCTTGACTCCAGCAAAAATGTTCCCCGTATCTCAATACTCACCATACGAAACGCACCAGCATTAAGCTGCTATTTTACGCTGGTATTCTCTGAGAGTGTGGTCCTTACCCAGCCGAGCCGACTCATTCGTGCTAAAACCATAATATAGCTGCAGCGTGGCTCTACCTCGGTTTTCTGCCGACTTCCAAAAAGGAGACGGTACTCAATTCGAGTGTATGTTTTTTTTGTGTTTCACCTCATAACTTTGTACTGGGCAAACCGATTTGGATGATTCTTTTTTATATGAAAGCTGATAGTTCTCGTGTGGTCCCATATGAATTTGATCAAGGTTAGACCAATGGTTATTGAGTTATTCTTAAATAACCTATATTGAAGTCGCTTATACTGAAGTCGGCTGTACAAAATTTTTAATTTTTAATTATTACGTCATAAGATTAACCGTAGCCTTGGTTACAGTATCCTAGAGGCGAGAATAATTACTCGAATCATCCAAAAATCGTTGAGCCAAGCTTGTACATAATTGCTCGTTAAAATTTTACAGTACTCGATCAAATCGTGACGGCTCCGTGGTACAGTGACTTAATAATGAATTGGAACTCTGAGAACCACAATTTCCACTCCCGCACGGAACAAAAACATCAAGGGTTTTGATGGTTGCCCTTGTTTAAACAATTTATTTGTGTTTGCATGTAAAACGCTCCCACAATAAATAAGATACAGAAGGAAATGTTTTGATTATTTTTAGTTTTTTAAACGACTTTAAGAAGGAAGAAGGAGGTACTCAATTCAACTGCTTTTTATGTGTTGTCTCAGAACTGTATCAAGGTTTTATTGCATATCTTGGATGCTTAGAATTCTTAACTTAAATATTTTTTATTTCTCATTATTATCCGAAGCACAATTTTCGACCTAAACCACGATTATCAATGGTTTGTATAATTTGTTATAGAAAAAGTCTATCTATTAATTGTTATTAAGGTGATAAAGAAAAAAATCTGAATAACTGTTGATCCTGCAAGCCATTACTGGAACTTACCTACTTACTTCTAGATGAACCGATTTTGATGATTATTTTTTAATTGGAAGCTGGTGATTCTCCTGTGGTCCATCATCATCATCATCATTATAGCCCTTCACAAGTCCACTGCTGAACATAGGCCTCCCCCAAAGAATGCCACAAAGCACGGTCCTGAGCCACCTGCATCCATCGACTTCCTGTATATCTTACCAGGTCGTCACTCCATCTAGTGGGGGGACGCCCTACACTTCGCTTGCCGGTACGAGGCTGCCACTCGAGAACCTTTCTTCCCCATCGGTTGTCGGTTCTTCGAGCTATATGGCCGGCCCATTGCCACTTCAGCTTACTAATCCGTTGGGCTATGTCGGTCACTCTGGTTCTACTGCGGATATCCTCATTTCTGAGTTTATCACGCAGAGAAACTCCGAGCATAGCCCTCTCCATAGCTCGCTGAGCGACCTTGAGCTTCCTCATACGGCCAGCAGTGAAGGACCACGTCTCAGTTCCGTAAGTCATCACTGGCAACACGCACTGGTTGTACAATTTCGTTTTAAGGTTTTGAGGTATGTCTGACGAGAAGATGTGTCGTAGCATCCCGAACGCTGCCCAGCCGAGTTGAATCCGTCGATTGACCTCTCGGTCGAAGTTGGACTTACCTAGTCGGACTATTTGTCCCAGGTAAACATACTCGTCAACAACTTCGAGCTTAGTGTTCCCAACAACTACCGGCATAGGTGTGACATGGACATTAAACATGATCTTTGTTTTGTCCATGTCCATCTTAAGACCTATCCGTTGGGAAACACTATTGAGGTCATTGAGCATAGTGCTTAGGTCCTCCAGCGATTCTGCCATAAGGACTATATCGTCGGCAAATCGAAGGTGAGTGATGTACTCGCCATTGATGTTGATACCGTATCCTTTCCAGTCCAGAAGCTTGAAAACGTCTTCCAATGCAGCGGTGAAGAGTTTCGGGGATATGACGTCACCCTGTCTTACACCTCTCTGCAATTGGATAGGTTTCGTACTCTGGTTCTGTACTCGGATAGCCATCGTAGCCCTACTGTACAAGCACTTCAACACTTCGATATACCGACAGTCAACTTAGCACCGCTGAAGGGACTGCAGCACCGCCCAAATTTCGACGGAATCAAAGGCTTTCTCATAGTCAACATACGCCAGACATAGTGGCAAATTGTACTCCTCGGACTTCTGTACAATTTGCCGTAGGGTATGTATGTGGTCTATGGTGCTAAAGCCTTTTCGGAAACCGGCTTGTTCGGGAGGCTGGAAGTCGTCAAATCTGCGCGCGAGACGATTCGTAATGACTCTCGAAAACAGCACGTAGACGCGGCTCAGAAGGGAAATCGGTCTGTAGTTCTTCAAGAGAGCGTTGTCGCCTTTCTTGAAGAACAAGACCACCGCACTTCTGCTCCACGCCTCCGGTGTAATGCTACCATGGAGGACGGAATTAAAGAGCTTCTGAAGGACTTCAAGTACCGGTTTTCCACCCGCTTTCAGAAGCTCCGCTGTAATTCCATCCTCGCCTGGGGCCCTGCCGTTTTTAAGGTGCTGGAGAGCCATTCTAATCTCGCTCAGACTGACGTCCGGGATATCATCGGAATAATGTCGGATAAGACTCGCTCTTGGATCGTTACTCACACTTGCGTGTGGCTCCAACGATGACGTGTACAGCTGCCCATAGAACCTCTCAATCCCACTAAAAATCTCAGGTGCCCCGGAAACGATGCTGCCACATTCGGTCTTCAGCTTTGACAGTTGGCTCTTTCTGGCAGACAGATCTCTGGCAAAGACTTTGGAGCCTTGGTTCCGCTTGATCGCTTCTTCAATACGAGCTGTATTGAAGTTGCGTAAGTCCCGCCGCATGCATTTGGAGATCTGTCTGTTCAGTTGCCTGTATGCTGCCAAATCTGTTGAAGAATGTAGCTTCATCTCCCGTCTAACAGCCATGAGATTAAGAGTGTGATCGGAGAGTTTTTGTGTTCTTCTGCGGCGGTTCTTGCAGAACTTAGCTCCGACCGCATGGACAGTTTCCACGAGCTTGTCATTCAAATCGTCCACTTCATTGCAGTCTTCTAGGCACTGAAAACGGTTTTGTAACTCGAGCTGAAAGGTTTAGGGACTTTGGATTAGAGCACGAGGGGGACGGAGCGTTGACTTCATTAGACGAGACCTCTCCAACTTAACGTTTAGGTTCAGTGTGCCTCTAACCATTCGGTGATCGCTGCCGATTTTCACCCTCGCGATCACTGAGACATCACTGAACAGTTGTCGTTTGGTCGTCATAATGAAGTCAATCTCATTTTTTGTCGAACCGTCGGGGCTCGACCAGGTCCACTTCCTGTGGGGCCGCTTCTGGAAGAAAGAGTTCATCATAAAGAGTCCCTCTTTCTCCATGAAGTCGGCCAGCTGCTGGCCCCTTGGGTTCCGTTGCCCTATTCCAAATTTCCCCACTTTCAGCTCACCGTTCTCTCTTGTGCCTAGTTTTGCATTGAAGTCTCCCATTAACACCGTATATTGGGTTTTGGAGGAATGCATGGCTCTAGAGATATCCTCATACATTTCCTCCACCTCCTCATCGGGGTGTGCCGAGGTTGGTGCGTAAACCTGTATGACCTTCAGCGAATACCGTTTGGTGATTCTGAGTATAAGGTACGCAACCCTCTTCGACACACTCTCAATCTTTACAACGTTGTTAACGAGAGACTTGTGGACGATAAATCCGACACCTCCTTGAGACAGATGGTCGCCCTCCCGGTAATAGAGCAAGTTGCCGGATTCGAGGATTACCGTGTCCTCCCCCTCTCTTCGGACTTCGGATAATCCTATAATATGCCAGCGTAACTTGTCTATCTCTTCTTCCAGCTCCACAATCTTCTCGTCAGTCCTCAGGGTCCGTGCGTTGTATGTTGCCAGGTCAAGTCGTTGTAGGTGGCAACCGAACCTCCACCGGAGATTCTTAGCACCCCCTGCCCCGCCGTTACCATGGTCGCCACCGTAGCCAGGAATAGCGGGGCCGCCGGGGACTGGGGGCCGTCTCTTCGTAACTTTCTCCTGTGGTCCAATATAAAGTAAATCAAGAACTGACCATTAGTCTTTTTATATGATAAGGGTGACAAGCGAGCACAAAGTCCACCTGATGGTAAGTGGTTGCTGTGGCTCATAGACATCTACATCTATCCTAGTATGCGAATCAAAATGCTGATGCGTTTTCAGCCGTGAGGACTAAGATGGAATGCCTCTTTTCCAGTAAAAAGGGTATCCGGTTCTCTACACTCACCATACGAAACGCAGCAGCGTTAAGCTGCTATTTTACGCTGGTATTCTGTGAGAGCGTGGTCCTTCCCCGGCCGAGCCGACCCATTTGTACTAATACTATACAATTAATATAGTTGCAGCATGGCTCTACCACGTAAAAGTTTTTGAGTTATTCTTAACAATGCGTATTTAATGGACTTCTACAACATTGATGATGTTCTCTTTTTGTTTATATTGAAGTCGGATGTACAAAACACTTAATTTTACCACTTGTACTAGTGCCTTGTCCCATGGTGGTCTGGACCTTATAGGTCACATGTTCATTTGGGACTTATAATAAAGAAGAATGTACCAACTGTGTTACTAGCCTAACATGTACTAACAGGAGACTAATGGGATATTGGGTTTGTCATGCGTTTGTGAGCGATGGGCTCATCACTTATCATTTCTTTCACAATTTGCCATCTTTACCCAGGCATTCCATCTTTGTCCTCAGGGGTGGCAACACATCTGCATTCGATTCTTAATCGAAAATACATGTAGATGTCTATAAGCCACAGCCACATTTACTATCAGGTGGACTGTGTGCTCGTTTGTCACCCTTATTCTATATAAAAAAATGGCCAAACGTGGTCCAAGTAGCTGCAATTTGGACTCTGTCTCTCCCCTCGTAAATTACAGGCATGATGATATGTATGTGTTGTATGTTAACAAAAATATTCTTCTAAACTACGTTAGAACTACAGACAATAATAAAATTGATATTATGATATCTGCTCTCTATATTTCTCGTTAGCTCCGCTTCGTAGTAAGCAAAGATTACAACTCTAACCCCACCTGGATCTTGGGTTTACAATAAAATATAATAAAAAGAGGTATTGGCAGCGGAGGCCGTAATCTTAATTTACGACTTTTTATTTTATCTGTTAGTGAAAAAATATTATTTCACTTTTTAAATTGGGCTCCGTCTGGTAGTACGAAAATCATATTATCTTAAACTACATTTCTTTTAAGCCGCTTAAATTCGGCTTGGCTAGGCTCTGCTCAGCTAGGCTTGGCTCGGCTCGGCGCCAGTCCTTTCGATCTGGGAAGGACCAGGCTATCACAGAATACCAGCGTAAACAAACACTTTAATGCTACTGTGTTTCGTATGGCAACGCATATGCATTTTGATTTTTAAGCGATGTTAGACGTAGATAGCGTGATAGAGGTAGACTGTGTGCTCGTTTGTCACCATTATTGTTCTATTAACAAAAAAATAAATTAACGATTTGAACTCTAAATTACTTTATAAAATAGTGTGTGTAACTGTGAACACATACACACACATACGAAGTGAAACTTCTTTACGAGTTATCCTTCTTCTTTTATTTTATACTTCGCATAAATACCTAGGTTAAATAATAGTAAAATCATGCAGCTATGGCGGTAAAACGTTACAAGAAAACTTGACATTTTTATTTTTTAATATTGTACTTAATGTCTCCACTAGGTTGATAAAAAAGTTCCACTTAAAAAAAAACCTAAAACACGTCATGGACAGTAGCATGTTTATGATAACAACTACGAGGAAAGAGGAAATGTATGGAGGAAGCCAATGTATATCTAATAGTGGGTTTTCTACATACTTCAAAAAGGAGACGGTACTCAATTCGACTGTGTTTATTTATGTGTGTTACCTCATAACTTTTAATGGGTGAACCGAATTCAATGATTCTTTTTTTATTTGAAAGCTGGTGCTTCACGTGTGGTCCCATATATTTGATTAAGGTCTGACCAAGAGTTTTTGAGTTATTCTTAATAATTTATATTGAAGTCGGTTGTAGAATTTTTTTAATTTTAAGTTATTGTTGCCTTTATTGTTGATGAATATATTAATAATGTGTGCATGCGTGTATGCCTGCATTCATGCGTGCTTGCGTACGTGCGTGCGAGCGTGCGTGTTTGTGCTTGTGCGCGCGCGCGTATGTTTGTGTGTGTGTGTTTATGTATGTAAATAAAATTTTGTCGTACGATATCTTTAAAACGAATCAACCGATTGATATGGGCGTTCGAAAGTGTTCATTGAGACTTCGAGCTGATTACATTTTCAAGTCAATCGGTCAATCCGTTTCAAGGGTTTTCAAGAAATAAAAACAAAAAAAAAACAAAAATTAAATAGGTTTTCGAGCGTTGTGCTGGAAAATAAGCGGTAAGTTCCAGTAATGGCTTGCAGGGTCAACCGTTATTCAGATTTTTTTCTTTATCACCTTCATAACAATTAATAGATAGACTTTTTCTATAACAAATTATACAAACCATTGATAATCGTGGTTTAGATCGATAATTGGGATTCGGATAATAAACGGAGAAATGAAAAATATTTAAGTTAAGAATTCTAAGCATCCATGGTATGCAATAAAACCTTGATACAGTTAGAAATTATATCTGCACGTTTTTTGGTAAAAGCGTGTTTAATATTGTACATATATAATTAAAAATTAAAAATTTTGTACAGCCGATTTCAATATAGGTTATTTGAGAATAACTCAATAACCATTGGTCTGACCTTGATCAAATTCATATGGGACCAAACGATAACTATCAGCTTTCATATAAAAAAAGAATCATTGAAATCGGTTCGCCCAGTACAAAGTTATGAGGTAACACACATAAAAAAAAACAAAATAAAACATACACTCGAATTGAGTACCGTCTCCTTTTTGGAAGTCGGCAGAAAAACCAACCTTCGCTATAAGCAACTGCGTTCAATATCGATTAGCTATGAATGAACGCAAAGAAAATTGGCACACAGACAATAGGCTAATGTAGAGAAAATAGACAGCCGGAAATAAACACTATGTCCGCAATAATTCCCTATTCCTAAATCTTAAAAATATAAATAACGTTGTAACAATGAACAATAGTAGATCGTTACTAGAGTTACACTGTATAATATACGTATGTTCCGGTAAAAGTAACAGTGGCCGTAGTTGTGTAACGATAATTATTTCTATATCAGCTGTTCACGTTCCCTTTTTTTGCTTTATCTCCAGTCAGATATTAACGAGTTGGAGAATTCTTTGTAAATATCGTTGTTCGACATTCATAACCTACTTAACAATGGGCCCCTAATAGATTGCGTTATAACAGATTAAATTACTCACAGAGACCGTTGAAAGAAAGTAGCTACATAGCTCAAAGCGCATTTTCTACTAGATAATTTAAAATTAAAAATTTTGTACAACAGACTGCAATATAAATTATTAAGAATACCTCAAAAACTATTGGTCACACCTTGATCAAATTATCTATGGAACCACAAGTGAAACACCAGCTTTCAAATAAAAAAAGAATCATCGAAATCGGTTCACCCAGTACAAAGTTATGAGGTAACACATAAAAAAACATACAGTCGAATTGAGTACCGTCTCCTTTTTGGAAGTCGGCAGAAAAACATAAATACTTAAACATTAATACAAAAAATGGTGCGTCAATGGGTGTCAAATCGGATGCTCCTGCTATAAGCGAGGCCTATGTTTTACAGGGGGCTGTTAATCTCTTAAGATATTCTCACTTATTCAAATTTATTGATGACTATTTTTTTTTATAGGATAAGGGTGACAAACGAGCACACGGTCCACCTGATGGTAAGTGGTTTGCTGCAGCCCATAGACATCTACATCTATCCTCTATTTCAAATCAAAATGCAGATGCGTTGTTACCCGTGAGGACTAAGTTGGAATGCCTCATTTTCAGTAAAAAGGGCCTCCGGCCACCTGCAATCACCAAACTAAACGCAGAGGTAAACCTCTACTTCACGCTGGTATTCTTGCTGGTTCTATTAAAAATCATTTAAAAATTGTATAAATGAAATTATTGTTAAATGAAATATGTTTGAAAAAAAAAAAGTCCCGCTGGGTTTCTTGCTGGTTCTTCCCAGGACAGAGGTATTTTCCGAAGCAGTGGTAAATAAAAAATGACTTTCAATAAGAATTATGTAATAATCGATATTGAATAAAAAATTATTCTATTCTATTCTATTCTATTCTATTCTATGAGGTCGTGGCACCACCCCGGTTCGAGCCGGTCCATCCGTGCGACAGCAAAAGCTGCCGCGTGGCACTACCACTGTTAAACATTAATTAATATTGATAAAATATTAATTAATATTGTCATTTGTACGAACAGTTTAAAATTAAAATTTGTATGCTTTGTTAGCGAAACACGGCTGCACTGTATAAATAATTGTAACATCTTATATCATATACCGTGATTCTAAAATAAAGATTTATGATTAATAAAAAGAAGGATAGACGCCATTATTATTACCACGCCGTATTAGGCATGGCCTTGTCAGAGTATTATGTATATGGATATTACATCGCGAGTCCTGGGTTAAAATATAAGCAGCAGAAATTTGGGGTCTGGTTGTGTTACGCTTGTCACTTTTAGGGTTGCAAATCTTTTTTTTGTACGTGGGGATATCCTCATGGGTACCTGTATCTCACCATCCGTTCGGATCACTGAAAGCGCTGTTGTTTCGGCGACAGCATAAACTGAGTCCAAGTCCGTTAGCCTAACACGCCACAACACAACATGATTAACGTATCTACTAATTTTAAAATTTATAATGACGTTTATGGCGTGTTGCAATAAATACACACGTGGTAGAGCCATGCTGCAGCTATATTAATAGTATAGTTGTAGCGCGAATGGGTCGGCTCGCCGGGGAAGAACCACACTCTCACAGAATACCAGCGCAAAATAGCAGCTTAACACTGCTGTGTTTCGAAAGGTGATTGTAGAGAATCGGAGACCCTTTTTACTGGAAATGAGGCATTACATCTTAGTCCTCACGGGTGACAACGCATCTGCATTTTGATTCGTAATCGAGGATAGATGTGGATATCTATGGGTCACAGCAACCACTTACCATCAGGTGAACTATGTGCTCTTTTGTCACCCTATCCTATAATAACATATAATAAACATATAAAATAATAACATCGTATTGTATCCAACTATACTAGGGGTTGTGACAGTCGTATTGATCTGGCATGCATAGCTGAAATCAGATAATGGGTTTTCTATCAAGAAATCCTCAGTAGTAGTCAGGAAATTGGAGTTGTTTGTTATTCCGATCGTGACGAATGGCCGTCCCACCTCACTATAATGCTGTTATGCGTAGATGGCTAGTCTCCTCTGAGACTAGCCGTCGTGACCGAAATTCGGTATGGAGCTGTGCGTGATATGTGTGTGAATGTGCAATGTTGTTGGCTAATAATGTACTGGTTACTATTTTGTTTATAGGATAGGGTGACAAACGAGCACACAGTTCACCTGATGGTAAGTGGTTGCTGCGGCCCATAGACATCTACATTTATTCTCAATAAAGATTCAAAATGCAGATGCGTTGTCACCCGTGAGTACTAAGATGAAATGCCTCTTTTCCAGTAAATTGGGTCTCCGGTTTTCTACACTCACCATACGAAACACAGCAGTGTCAAGCTGCTATTTTACGCTGGTATTCTGTGAGAGCGTGGTCGTTCCCCGGTCGAGCCGACCAATTCGTGCTACAACTATACTACTAATATAGCTGCAGCGTGGCTCTACCACGTACGAAATATATATATATATATATATATATATATATATATATATATATATATATATATATATATGATTATTTCCTACTTGGTAGCGGCCTAGCGTGGGCTGTGACGGGGAACGACTGGCGTGGCGTGGCGTTCGCCGTCGAATCGTCGAGCGAGCGCACTCCGGACGCAAGTGTTAAATGTCAAATCAGCAAAATGTATGTAACGACTGTGTCCCTACAGAACACATTATTGTTAATATATTATATAGTAGAAAATGTCCCTTGTTTTCTTGCCAACCGGATGTATATACATTTCTTGGTATTAAATGCTATAAGGTATTATCACACCAGTTACGATTACCAAGACAATTTAAATCTATTAAAATAGATTTAAACATAAATATGGTGTGAGGCTGTTAATAAAGGTTCAAAACAGTAAAACTTTTAACAGTGGTAGAACCAGGCGGCAGCTTTTGCTGTCGCATGGATGGGCCGGCTCGAACCGGGGTGGTACCACGACCTCACAGAATACCAGCGTGAAGTAGAGGTTTACCTCTGCGTTTCGCTTGGTGTGTGCAGGTGGCTGGAGGCCCTTTTTACTGGAAATGAGGCATTTCATCCTAGTCCTCACGGGTGAAAACGCATCTGCATTTTGATCTGTAGCAGAGGATAGATGTAGATGTCTATGGGCCGCAGCAACCACTTACCATCGGGTGGACTGTGTGCTCTTTTTTCACCCTTATCCTATAAAAAAAAACTGTTTCGTTAAAAAATGTTAAAAATATAGGTAATTGGTACTATATGTATCTATTGTTTTGGAATCTGCTACATTTTTACAGGTAGTTGCTTCAAAATTACTGGAGACACTTTTTAATGGAAACGGGACGTTCCATCTTAGTCCTCATGGGTGACAACACATGTGCATTTTGATACTTAATCAAGGATAAATAATGTGTATGGGTCGCAGCATCCACTTACCATCAGATGGACTGTATGCTAGCTTGTCACCATTATTCTAAAAAAAAAAAAAAAAATCAGTCCACTGCTAGCCAATCTCAAAATTTACCGCAAAAGCGTTACGTCAGGCACTTAGACCAAAAAACCAATACCGCCGGCAACGGCAACGTAGAGGAGAGGAGGAGCGATGCGGGGACAGAGTCCGACGCCGCATCGAGCAGCGTGGGAGGCTCAGAGAGCTCCCGACGCGTGGAGCCTGGGACCGCGGAGACCAGTAAGTTCTTCCGCAAGCGGTCCAGGCGGGATGGCGACCAGGGGTCGTCAGCCGGTGAAGAGGAGGCTTCGGCCCGGAAAATCCCCACCAACAGGCGGGGCGGGTTAAGAGGCAAGGGGAGGGGGCCCTCTGACAATCAGAGGGCCGAACAAGCGGCAAAGCATGCCGAGGAGGGGCGCCACCCGGGCGATACGGCTCGGGTATCAGGTGAAGAGACGGATGCGACTGGCGGCTCCGAGGTGGAGCGTAAGGCCAGATTCGTAAAGGAGGTGGAGGCCGCGATCAAGGTCGTGGCCCACAAACAAAAGGCCTCCTCAAAGTTAAAGGCCATTCCCGCGGCCTCCGCCTCCATCATGGCGGCTGCGGAGGCCAACTTTGTTGGGGCCGAGCCTAATGAGAACGAGGTAGTGAAGCTGCGGGCGGACGTAGCCCGCCTGACGTCCGCAATGGAGACTCTCCAGAAGGAGAACGAGAAGCTCCGCGCAGACCTGGCCAGTCTACGTGAGCCTGCCTGTCGCGCGGCGCCTCAGACGCAGCGCCCAAGCCAGCCCGTGCCGGTGGAGAACCAGGTTCTGAACCTGGTCCGGCAGGAGCTGGCTGCCTTCCAGCACCGGTTCTCCGTGCTGGAGGGCATCGTCCTGCGCCCCCCCCTAGGGGCAAACAAGACGGCGGCGAGGCCGGCAACGGTCTCGTACGCGGCGGCCACAGCCGCCGCATCCAGGCCGGGGCCGTCCAGCCAGCCCTCGGGCGGGGCTGCAGTTGCCCCTCCCTCCCCTGAAAAGCCGGCTCCGGCAAAACCGGTACCGGCTGAACCGGCTCCGGCTAAGCCGGCGACGGGAAAGAGAGGCAAGGCGAAGGCGAAAAAGGGCAAGGCGGCAGCACAGGGGGTGGCTGCGCCAGCCCCAGTGCCTGCGGCGAATGTGCCAGCGCCAGCGGCAAGCCAGCTGCCGCCGCCGCCGCCGCCCCCCCGGCTCCCTACACCTCCCGCGGCTGAAGCCGGTTGGCAGGTGGCCGGGGATAAAAAGAAGGGGAAGAAGGCAGCCAAAAAGGCCAAAGAGCAGGAGCGGCAGCGCCAGTTTAGGGCGCGCAAGATCGCGGCTAGGCTCCGCGCCCCGAAGACCGCAGCTGTAGTGATTACACTACAGCCGAACGCGGAAAAGAAGGGCGTTACCTACCGCGATCTGCTCGCGAAGGCGAAAGAGACGGTGGATCTCGAGGAGCTCGGGATCACCGGGGGCCTCCGGCTCAAAGTCACCCAGACGGGGGCCCGTATGCTGGAGATCCCCGGGGACTCCAGTGGCGCGACCGCGGACGCTCTGGCTGCGAAGCTCAGAGCGTCCCTGGACGCGGACGAGGCCCGAGTGTCCAGGCCCGTCAGATGCGCAGACCTGCGCATCATGGGTCTGGACGACTCGGTATCGGAGGAGGAGTTGGTGGCCGCCGTCGCCAGGTCCGGGGGGTGCACTACTGACCAGGTCAGGTCAGGCGCTATACGCCCGGACCAACAGGGTATGCATGCCGCCACGGTGTGCTGCCCTGTTACGGCGGCCAAAACCATAGTGGAGGGCCGAAGGCTTCTGGTGGGCTGGGTCTCAGCGCAGGTTAAGCTGCTGGAGCCCAGACCTCTGAGGTGCTACCGCTGTCTCGTGGGACATCACGTGTCAGTGAAATGCGCCTCGGAGGTTGACCGCAGTGGCCTTTGCTTCCGCTGCTGTCAGCCCGGACACAAATCGGCGACCTGCTGCGCCACGCCGCACTGTGATGCATGTGCGGCGACCGGCAAGCCAGCCGATCACTGGGCCGGAAGCAGGGCCTGCGTGCCACCCGCCAAGGCCGAGGCCGCGGGTAGGGGAGGGCCCTCCTCCGCCGCCACCGCCTCTATGGCCACCGCCGCAGCCGCAACTGCCGCCGCCGCCGCAACTGCCGCCGCCGCCGCTGTCACTGTTGCCGCCGCCGCCGCCGCGACACCGACGCCCGCAGAGGGGCGCCCCGTGGAGGAAGCTGAAATGGAATGCCTATAACGGCCCCATTAAGCTTCCTCCAGGCGAATATCAACCACTGCGCCTGCGCTCAGGATCTGTTGCTCCAGAGCATGGCGCAGTGGTCGATTAACATCGCTGTGGTCGCTGAGCCGTATTTTGTCTGGCCTAGGGATGACTGGGTGGCGGACCTTAACGGCTCAGTGGCCATCATTTCTTCGGCCGCCGCCGGTACCCCGACCCTTGAAGGTGTCAGGAGGGGTCAGGGGTGCGTAGCAGCACGGTTCGGGGAGTTCGTCGTTGTGGGGGTGTACTTCTCCCCGAACCGATCTCTCGCCGAGCTCCATAACTCTCTTGCAGAGCTGAGAGCAGTCGTCGTCGGAAGCTATCCCCTCCCCGTACTTGTCCTCGGGGACTTCAATGCCAAGAACTTGGCTTGGGGTTCTCGTCGTACAGATGTGCGGGGTAGGATGGTGGAAGACTGGGCTCTGGAGACAGGCCTGGTCGTCCTAAATCGGGGTTCTGTCCCCACGTGTGTGCGGATGCGGGGCGAGTCGGTGGTGGACATTTCGTTCGCTGGCCCCGCTCTGTCGCCGCGTGCCATTGACTGGCGAGTCATGGAGGGGGTGGAGACCTACTCCGACCACCGGTACATCCGGTTTGACGTCTCCACCCAGCCCTCGAGCGCGCCAGTCCAACAGGCCCCGAGTGGTCCGCGTTGGGCGCTGAAGCAGCTGGACCGGGAGCTCCTCCTGGAAGCCTCGATCGTGCAGGCCTGGGTGTCATCACCGGATAGGCCTGCCGACGTCAATGATGAGGCAGGGTGGTTCCAGGAGGCCATGTCCGAGATATGTGACGTGGCAATGCCCCGCGTCCGGCCAGGAAGCGCCCGGCGTCAGGTGTATTGGTGGTCGCGTGAGCTGACGTGTCTGCGCGAGGCTTGTGTCGCCGCGCGGCACCTGTACGCCAGGCATCGCAGGCTCCGCATTCGTCCACCGAATGCGGCAGCCATTGAGGCGGAGCTGTACGAGGGATACAGAGCGGCGAAGACCGCCCTCTGGGAGGCTGTCCTGCGGGCCCGGGATCGGGCCCGTGAGGAGATGCTGGAGACTCTCGACAGAGATCCGTGGGGGCGCCCTTACAAGATGGTGCGGGATAAACTCCGCACCTGGGCCCCCTCGCTGACGCAGAGTCTCCGGCCTCAGCTCGTGGAGGACGTGGTGAGCGCTCTATTCCCTGCGCGAGGGGAACATCCGCCCCCGCCTATGGCTCCGCCACCTGCGGTGCCGGAAGCGGACCACCAGGACGACGACGACGACATCCCGGAAGGGACCGGGGTAGACCTGAGAGTGGCGGTACGTAGGCTCAAGGCCAGGAATACCGCCCCAGGACCCGATGGCTTGCCTGGCAAAGCCTGGGTCCTGGCCTCGGAGGCTCTCGGGCCCCGACTGGAGGGGCTCCTAAGCGCATGCTTGGAGAGAGGCTAATTCCCGCTTCGTTGGAAGACGGGGAAGCTGGTCCTCATTTGGAAGCCGGGGCGCCCTGCGGACTCTCCGTCCGCATACCGGCCCGTGGTGCTGCTCGACGAGGTGGGCAAGCTCTTTGAAAGAGTCATTGCAAACCGCCTCGCCGAGCACCTTGCGGGGACGGGGCCGGATCTTGCGGAACACCAGTTTGGTTTCCGCAAGAGGCGCTCTACGGTGGACGCCATCATGCGGGTGAGAGCCCTCACGACGGGGGATGCAGTGGCCAGGGGGAGGGTTGTTTGGTGTCTCTCGACATCGCCAACGCCTTCAACTCCATGCCCTGGAGCTGCATTAGGGAGGCACTCCGGTATCACCGGGTGCCGACCTATCTCCGTCGTATAGTCGGGGACTATCTGACGGACAGGGCCGTCATCTACCCCGGTCGCAACGGTGAGTGGAACCGGCGAGAGATGTCGTGCGGTGTCCCACAGGGTTCGGTTCTGGGGCCGCCCCTGTGGAACATCGGTTACGACTGGGTGCTGCGCGCCGACCTCCCTACCGGCGTCAGCGTAGTTTGCTACGCTGACGACACGCTGGTACTGGCACAAGGGGGGTCGTACGAGGCGGCGGCGGAAACTATGACACGCGGGGTTGCGATAGTCGTTGAGAGGATCCGGCAACTGGGTCTCGAGGTGGCTCTGCACAAGTCCGAGGCCATGCACTTCCATGGTCTTCGGAACAGGCCACCACCGGGATCCTCAGTGATGGTAGGAGGGGTATCCATCGGCGTCGAGTCGACGTTGAAGTACCTAGGACTCGTCCTCGACGGCCGATGGAACTTCGTTGAGCACTTCCTACGTTTGGCTCCCAAACTGGAACGGACCGGGGCTGCCTTCAGGCGGCTCCTGCCGAACCTGGGGGGGCCAAACGCCTCCTGCCGGAGGCTCTACGCGGGGATCGTGAGGTCCATGGCCCTTTACGGGGCCCCGGTGTGGGCGCGTGGTTTGGCGCGGCTTGCCGTCCACCACCTAAACGCGCCCCAAAGGGTGGTTGCCGTAAAGATGGTTCGCGGCTACCGCACGATCTCCCGCGAGGCGGCGAGCCTCCTTGCCGGATTGCCGCCATGGGATCTGGAGGCGATAGTCCTCGCGCGCCTGCACGAATGGCGCGCGGAGGCACTATGCCGGGGGGAAACCCCGCTGCCGCGGCAAGTTGTCGCGCAGCGGACAGACTTCCGGCATGTTCTCATGGCGACATGGAGAGAGCGACTGTCGCAACCCCGTGCTGGGCACGCCACTATAGCGGCGATAAGACCCCTCTTTGAGGAGTGGCTTGAGAGACGCCACGGCGTCCTCACCTTCCGCCTGACGCAGGTCCTCACCGGACACGGTGTGTTCGGGAGGTTCCTGCACCGAATCGGGCGGGAGGAAACGCCCGGGTGCTCCCACTGCGAGGAGCGACCGGAGGACACGGTGGAGCACACCGTGGAGGTGTGCCCTGCTTGGGCGGAGCACCGCCGTGTCCTCGTAGCGGCGATAGGCGGCGGCGACCTCTCGCGTCCGGCCCTGGTCGAAGCCATGGTCCGGAGCGAGACGGAATGGGATGCCGTCACCACCTTCTGCGAAGCAGTGATGCTAGCGAAGGAGGTGGCGGAGCGGGAGAAGGAAAGAGCAACAGCTTTCCTTCCCGGCCGCCGCGGGAGACGCCCCGGGCGTCGGGGGCTACGTCGTGGCCCCCGGCCACCGTAGGCGCGGGCCTGTGGACGGCGAGCAATGGGTAGCTCGCCGTCCGTCCGTCTAACGACGACAGGCCGTGTCGACGGCGCGTTTTGTTCCACGCGCGCCTCAAAGAGCTGTCAGCAGCGTGAAGGGGCCCGCAAGGGCCGACGCCTGCCGGGGCTGCGGGCTGTTCGAAAGAGATACCGCGGCTCCGGAACGTAAGGGCACTGAAGGAACACGGATGGTTTTTAGTCAGTAAAAGTCTGACACTCCCTTCCGCTCCACCCAGAGCGAAAGGCGTCATTTGATGATTTTCCATCCGCAAAAAAAAAAAAAAAAAAAAAAAAAAAAGGCACTTAGACCAATAAAGACAGGTGTGGGTAGGTCAGTGCGAATCAGTGTCTCTGCGTTTTCAGTTATGTTACTATAACATCATTAGGCCTATTTATTATCATTTCCATGCATTTCTTCAGTAATGAGAATATGACATCATCATCTCTATTATCATCATCAACGTTTGCACGAAAGGAACTAGTTGTCTCTAACCGGAAAAAAGTCACGGCATATCTGTGACGTTTCACTCGTTTTATATTACACTTCCTTCACATTTCAACAAAAAATCAACATCAACAAATGTGAAAAGTACATGGCTGTATCTAATGATAGTCGGCGAATGTTGTATTAAAAAAGATAGGCTAGTCGATGATATAACTAACCACGTAGAATGATCCATAAATGTTAAATGCGAAAAGAGTAATAGGGTTCATAACATACTGGTCGTCATACAGAAAAGACAAAAAGGATGAACCAAGCTCTTAAGACCTCTTACCGTTTACTAAATGCATTACATTAGTAAACGGTTAGAGTAAGCGTCGAAGATCCATTTAAATTGGATCTTCATTACATTGCAAGGAAAATAAAACAGCGCGAATATTTTTGTATTAGGAACTGTCACTTTTGTATAAAATGGCGGACGCAGTTGTTGTGACATCACAAGTAACTTGCAAGCGAGTCGTCCAACACTGAAAATGTACTCGACAAGGATATATGTGAGTTTTGTGTGTTCAATATTATTTATAATATGTGAATAGAAAAGTGGTATTGTTGTGTGAACTTTGAAAGTGCATAGTTATGGAGTCATGTTTTTTTTTAAATCTGGCCTGAGGCGAAGCGTCTTGTCTTTAGACTCTACAAAAATACCAATTATGCAAAACGATTTAAAGTAATACAACACAATTACAGTCTAAAATAATGTAGTTTCAAAGTTCTTTCTGTGATTTTAATTTATTTGTTAATTATACATAATTTAATATTCGTTCTATGGCAAATGAATAAGACAACAATTTACAAACTTTTATATTATAATTACGCTAGCTGGTACTCGGCGCAGCCTCAGAAGAAATAATTGTAGAAATATCGTTTAAAATTATGAAGGGTTATATTGTTTTATTAAAAAAGAATAATACATTCATCGAGATTTAATGATATATGACTTTAAAATAAATTTGTCTGTACGAGACGCGCGCCACCTACTAAATTAGCACCTAAATTAATTGTACTATGCCAATAACCTTCGCGCATGCAAGTAATAAATTTACAAAGTTTCGGTGCAATCTGATGAACGGTATGGCAGCACATAAAATACGAAAAAACAAAATTTATTTTTTATAATATATTAGATTACTTTAAAGTTTTTTTAAATTTTTTAGTATTTATATTTATTAGATAATTTATTTTAAGTTCCTAAAGGAAATTCATCCGCGGCTGGTCGTTGCTGCTGGTGATAAAAGGGCTCTTTTCTCGCTCAAAGGCTAAGTATAGCCATTCAGCGAGGAAACGCAGCGAGCGTTCTTGGCACGATACCGCGGGGAGTAGGACTGTATGATAATTAAGTTACTAGTTTTAGTTTTTTTTTTAAATTATAGTTCTTTAAATTGTCATTGGGTAATAGATAGCTTTATATTTGTTTCGCGGTGGTAACCTACCCATAACTATTTAAGTGAATAATCAACTGGACAAATTAATTATATTTTAAAGGTTTTTTCTGTAACTCTACATTTAATATTAAAACAATTATAAATCTCTACATAGTATAAAATAAAGTCGCTTCCCGCCGTCTGTACGGTTAGATCTTTTAAACTAGTTAATGGATCTTGATGTAGTTTCATCAATAGATAGAATAATTAAAAAAAAACGTTTATATGTATAATATATGCATATATTATATTATATAATTCTTCTGTCCGTGTGTATGTGACTGAACTCCTTCTAAACGGCTGGACAAATTGTGTGTGTTATAACATTGATTAGAGAATATCTCGGATTCACAATTGGCTCCGGTAGATGGCGTTGTTGTCAAAATCCAGATACCAACCGTGCGAAGCCAGATTGGATCGCTATTTATATTATAAAGCTTATTCTTGTGACTCTACATTTTAAAATCTAACAAACTCTTGAGCGCAATCAAACGCCACAACGTGAGTTAAGTTTATAAGTGTAGATAAGTATAAGGGTTTCCACTACACCATATCACCGTGTGGGTGCCGTAGAGGAAACTATAAGCAATTTAAGCTAATCTAATATCTATCTATCTCTAAAACCCCCGAAAAAAAATTTTTTGTCGTTATTAGGAATCTGCTAGGAGTTAGATATTCTTACGCCGTCACTACACGACATAGTTTTGCTCTGTGAATGGAAATAGATAAAAAATATAGATTACAATGGAGTCTTTTAACGTAAAATTGAGTACCTAGTACTTATGTAATGTGGTTACGTGAAGACATACCGGGATTGTGGTACTTTGTATATGATATTCCGTGATGCGTTACGCTTTAGTGCTTTCTAGTACTTTGGTTAGGGCATATACAGGCTACAGATTTTTCTTCGACTTCCGAAATTGTTAATTGTTTGGCGTTTAGCTTAGTTTCTTCGTAATCATTATAATCATCATCATCATAACAACCCTTTACAAGCCTACTGCGGAACATAGACTTCCACCAAGGAATGCAATAAAACACGATTCTGACTCACCTGCCTCCATCGATAGCAATTGAAAAAAATCGCAAGTGAAAAAAATATGTCGATATATTATATAGTATCGATATTTTATACAGTATCGAAAAGTTTCGATATATATCGCGTGATATATATCGATATACCGGTATGTTTTGCATGATGTACTAGGGTAAGGCCCAAAATTTTGTTAATGACGGTAAGAAGACGAAAAAACATGGCAACAGACCATGAATTCTTTTGTAGCTGCTTTTGTTGCTTAATGTTTTGTCGGTTAATAAAATATTGTAAAATATATCGAAATTGATACGAATTTTATCCTTAAGAATAAATATCATATAACACGATTATAAATATTCATATTTTTTGAGTTAATATCAATATTTCGATATATCGATATTTTTACCCAATCATATCTTAGCAGAATGTCATTCTAGTAAGTAACCACTCCACACTTCGACTGTAGGTACTGTACGAGGCCGCCACTCGTGAACCTTTCGTTTTTTTTTTGTAAAATTGTATAAACATTTACGAATTGAGATAACTACCTACATATGTGATGCATTTCCCCTGTAGTAACTCGTAATAAATTAAATAATAATAATGTAAAATTTTATTCTGTTATATAAAATTTAAAAGATCATTAATTATTATATTAGTAATGTCTAATAAAAAAAGTACAGTACTATTTGTAATTAAAAAGTTAAAGTTACCTAGCCTATCAATGTTCAACTGCTGAGCACAGGTTTGCTCCCATTTATAATAATAGGGTAGACAGTGTTGGCAGAGATTCGAAGGTTTTTTGAAAATAGAATAAGGGTGACACACGAGCACATAGTCCACGATGATGGTAAGTGGATCCTGACCACCACCCCTGAGGGCTAAGATGGAATGCCTCGTTTGCATCGCAGTAAATGGGGCCTCCGGTTCTCTAAACTCACCATACGAATCACAGCAGCATTAAGTTGCTATTTTTCCCTTGTATTCTGTGGGAGCGTGGTCCTTCCCCGGTCGGGCCGATCCATTCGTGCTACAACTACAGTATACCTGCATGGCTCTACCACATAGTATTTCTCAAACATCAAGAACCCATAATGTTTTCCCCGAGAACGAGATAAATCTGCTCTTAAAATTGCAATTAAAATTTTTGTTACCGGCGCTGTACTGTGAAATTCACGGCAAGAGCTTATCCCTTACTGCGACTTAAATTTCAAAATGTCTTAAAATCTAAAACGAATGAAACAAAAGAATTTTTAAAAGAAGCTCACATGAAATCTTATTATTAGAGAGTGTAGGATAAACCACGATAAATTATTTTGTCTTTCTAAAAGCTAAATACGAAATAAAAGAAGCGAAAAATGTCTTCTCAACACCACTAAGATATTGCTTAGAAATACGAACATAAAATGGAACCAGCAAACCGTTCAAGTTCTTAATAACGTTAAAAATAAGGCAGACTTTAGAACAAAGCCATATATCAACAATATCCGACAATGATAGCCGAGTGTAAAAAGCTTAAGAGATAGAGGGATAACGTACGGTTGAAAATTGTGAATAAATACTAGACGTTTTTTTTGGTCGACAGTAATTGTAGGAATAGCATAATAGTATGGAAGTGGAACAGCCACACTGCAGCTATATTATTGTTGTAGCATGGGTCGGCTCGACCGGGGAAGGAGCACGCTCGTACAGAATACCAGCGCAAAATAGCAGCTCAATGCGGGCTTAAGGCTACAGGATTACGCGATATATCTGTTTATAAATAAAAAACCAAATTTTCAAATATAGAATTGGAATTTTATACAAATGATGCAATTGATTCGCCAGCTTTCTTGCAGGTTTAATTTTAATTTTATTTTATTTGGAAGACCAACAGCTATAATAATTAGGATAGATAATACTAATAACTACAGTATTATCCATATAAAAAAATAAACAGAAATATAAAGAAGTAAACCGTTAGTTTTGTAACAAACGCATTAATATCCCACTTAGAGCTACCAAAAATGCATTGTTAAGTATGCGCTTGGCTGACGCATCGCTAGTGTTAAACAAATCAAAGTCAAACTCATTGGCTAGCTTGTTAAAATTATTAAATTATAATCAAATCAGTAATAGACGGTGCATGCTCCGATTACAAGCCTATTAATGCTGGTGTTCCACAAGACTCCGAGCTATCACCACCGCTGTTTCTTCTGCATATCAATAATATGTTGCAAGCCGGTAACATTAATTGTTATGCGGATGACAGCACTGGTGATGCTCTATATGCCGGCCGTGCCAATATTTCTTGGGAAAACGTCACCAAATACCAGAACAAATTTCTGTCTGAAGTCGAGTCTTTACTGGACAGTCTCGGATTGGGGGTGACTAAATATAGTCCAGTTTAATCCCCAAAAGACAGAAGTTTGTGCGTTTACCACTAAATACAACCCCATTTATCGTATCTCCTCAGTTACAAGGCACTCTGTTTGTTGGAGTATCGGAATCGTTGGCGTCGACATTTCAAATGATGTGCAGTTTCGTGGTCACTTGAAAGAGAATGTCAAATTGGCTTCTAAAAAGCTTGGCGTGCTCAGCAAAGTGGGACAGTACTACATGCCGCCATATCGCTTGCAACTTTATAAGGCGCAGCTCCTTCCACTTGATCGCATCGAGTGCAAAGCGGCTCGAATCATCGGTCCGATTTACGCTGGATGAAAATCACCAATCTGGTAATATTCCTGGACCGATACGACTTAGAGACTTTCAAGAAAAGAGCTTACTCCTTTCTAAAAGGCCGGCAGCGCACCTGCTGTTCCTCTGGTGTTGCAGTTGTTCATGGGCGGCGGTAGTAACTTACCATCAGGTGAGCCGTATGCTCGTTTGTCCTCCTATAAAAAAACAACGCGAAACAATAGCTGACAAGAAAAGCTGACATTTTAAACGTGGTAGAGCCATGCTGCAGCTATATTAGAAGTATAGTTGAAGCAGGAATGGATGGGCTCGACCGGGGAAGGACCACACTCTCACAAAATACCAGCTTAAATGGTCGCTTGACACTGCTGTGTTTCGTATGGTGAGTGTGAGACCCATTTTGCTGGAAAAAATGCATTCAATCCTGCTCCTCGCGGGTTACGACGCATCTGTATTTTGATTCTTTATTGAGGATAGATGTAGATGTCTATGGGTCACAGCAACCACATATCATTAGGTGTGGTTATTTGTCATCCTATCCTATAAAAAATACATCAAATTTAATGATGTTATTAAGAAAGTTATTGTCTTGAGTAGGCCAATAATCGGATAAACTACTTTTTTAAATATGGATAACAGTCTCGCCATTACTAAGCCCAAACTTAGGACGTTTATATACAGTCCGGCTTACATTATCTTAGTTTTATCAGAGTTATTAAGAAGAGTACACTAGTAGAAACGTGTAAACGGTACCTTTTAGTCATTAGTACTCTTCACTTTATTACGATACGTACGATTCTCGTGTTTCTTCCAAAATATAAATAGAGCACTCGAGTGCTATTAATGTACATACTCTCTTAATATACTAAGATAATGCAAAGCTACTATAAAGTTACTTTGCTTTCAATATACAGTTGGTCAAAAAATATCTGCCTTTTTAAATTTGAACGTTGCGTTAGGCATCGTAATAAGCGGCCGTATGTTCGCGGCAAAGTGGAACGGTCAAACGACACCGAATGAATTATGGCGCGGAACAGCCCGGCTTGTGATTCATCCTACATGGCACGGTTAGACCGATCCATGCACTTTACACTTATGTACACTTTACAGTTTGATGTATTGCTTTTTACTTCGCTTTGATGCTTTGTACTTAGTGACTACTGTGTTACAGTTGGACTGTACGTTCGAGTAACTATTTTTGTTAAATAATTATAATAATAGCTGTGCAAAGTTGGTAGCTCAAGGTCAAACACTCGCTGTTATAAATTATAATCAACCAGCAACCCGAATGGTGAAAAAAAAAACAAAAAAAAAACATATAAAACAAACCCTGGTGGCATTAATAAAAGTGTTAATTTTTGCAATTTTAAGTGCTGATTTATCACGTGTATGGCGGCGAAGTAAAACATCGTGAGATGACCAGCGTGGGGAATAAAATATTTGGAAGACATGTCAAGTCCTCCAAAACTTATTGGAGTAGCGCGGCGGGGTAGTAATAACGTAATCCTCTCAAAAATGTGAGAAAGGCTGTGTGCGGCCGTTGCATATTTCATAATGATATGCATGTGTATACATATGTATGTACACGTAAGCATATGTGTGCGTATGTATTAATAGCTTTGAAGTTAACACGCATAAAAAAGGTGAGAATATGGAATAAAAAGACGTAAAGGGCTCAGTTTGTGCTGAAACAGTATCGTTATCTCTCACAGTCTTCACACTTATACGTGGTAGAGTCATGCTGCAGCTATATTAGTAGTATAGTTGTAGCACGAATGGGCACGGTTTTCGAATTAAAATGCAGATGCGTTGTCACCCGTGAGGGCTAAGATAGAATGCCTCTCTGCCAGTGAAAAGGGTCTCCAGTTCTCTACACTCACCATACGAAACACAGCAGCATTAAGCTGCTATTTTACGCTGGTATTGTGTGAGAGCGTGGCCCTTCCCCGGTCGAGCCGACCCATTCGTGTATTTATATATATATATATATATATATATATATATATATATATATATATATATATATATATATATATATATATATATATACTGTTCAAGTATACGTGGTAGAACCATGCTGCAGCTATATTATAATTGTAGCACGAATGTATCGGCTCGAGTGAGTAATGACCACGCTCTCACAGAATACTAGGGTAAAATACTCGTAGCAGTTCAACGCTGCTATTTTTCATATGGTAAGTGTAGAGAACCGGAGACCTTTTTCACTGGATACGAGGCAATTCAGCTTAATGCTCAGGGGGTGACAACGTATCTGCATTTTGATTCTTGATCGGGGATGAATGTGGGCGTCTATGGACTACAATATCCACTTACCATCAGGTGGACTGTGAGCTCGTTTTCTCATCCTTATTATATAAAAAAGGTTATAATTTTGTGTTAAATTAAGTTCTGACAGAAAATGTTTGTTGCAGCTTATGGCAACATTCGTGGTGGCTTCGGTAGCAGAAGATCAAATGCAATGGACTCCTTACGCCAATTTTCAAGCCTACAACCAACAGCAGGATCAGCAGGTGGGTTTTAAGTGTTGGAATATATTTGGACTTTGAAGTCATCCATCAATCTATATTACAAGTATAAAGGTAACATACTAATTAAAAAAAAAAAACCGACTGCGTAAAATATTTACTGAAAAGATAAACTGTTTATATCCTATGTCACTTTCACAACTGAGACGACTTGAAAGATATCCCGTTTGTTAAAATCCATCAAGTTGTTTTGTTTACAGAGCGTGCCAAATAAATAGACATAAGTACATACATAGGTTTTCTTTTACTTCTGGGGAAGCCAGGTAAAAATAAGGTCCCTAAGGTCCCTTAGGGACAGGGTAGAGTTTTTTTATAGGATAAGGGGATAAGTGTGACAAGGCCACACAGTCCCCGTGATTTCAAGTAGTTGCTGTGGCCCATAGACATCTACATCCATCTTCAACTACGAATCAAAATGCAGTCACCCGTGAGGACTAAGAATGCCTCGTTTCCAGTAAAAAGGGTCTCCGGTTCTCTACTAACCATACAACCCAGCAGCGTTAGTTGCTATTTTACGCCGGTATTCTGTGAAAGCGTGGTCTTTCCCCGGTCGAGCCGGCCCGCTCGTGCTACAACTATACTACTTATAGTATAGCTGCAGCGTAGCTCTACCACGTATAAAGAGTTCAATTCTTTTGTTTTTAAATGGATGTTTGGGTGTGTTCTACATTTGTTAGTCATCACCATCATTCGGTGCCTTCACAAGTTCGTAGAGCATTGAACTCTTTCATCTCGCATATCTCAACAACAAAGAATAATCAAAGAGTATATAGGTAACCACCACGTTCTACCGATAATATGCACTCACGAAATTAGTTTTATTCGAAGCATAACTGCGTAATGTATATCGTTATGAAAATCGAATACGAAGATTTGTATTTTAAACAAAAAACAAATCAAATTTAAAACTAATCATAAAATAGAAAGTACATACTGAAGGTAGACCAATTTATTATTTATTTAATATCCTTAAAAGGTTCTGTATATTCTTAGTTTCTTTTTTATATAGAATTAGCGTAACAAACGAGTTTACGAGCCACCTGATGGTAAGTGGATGCTGTGACCCATAGAAGTCATATAACCTCGATTAAGATGCGTTGTCATCCTTGAGAACTAAGATGGAAAGTCTCCAGTTCTCTACACTCACCATACAAAACACAGCAGCAGTGATCTGCTATTTCACGCTGGTATTCTGTGAGAGCGTGGTCCTTCCCCGGTCGAGCCGACCCATTCGTGCTACAAGCATATTATAGCTGCAACGTGGCTCTACCACGTATAAATGTTTACGCTACGTTAGTTCAAATGTAAGATCGGAGTGCGGATTGTAATTTTACTTTTATTAGTTTTATATATTTGAAGAAAGAACCGATAGCTAGTTTTTGTAAAAAAAAAACTGTATGGAATATATGAAGTACATTTCAAGCCTTTAGA
Source organism: Parnassius glacialis (assembly GCA_033319125.1). Lineage (NCBI taxonomy): Eukaryota > Metazoa > Arthropoda > Insecta > Lepidoptera > Papilionidae > Parnassius > Parnassius glacialis. The sequence goes on along the minus strand of JAVANC010000023.1, from coordinate 32,056,511 downwards.
TGTTCGCTCGTAAAAGAAAGATTTATCTTCACGCACATTAAAATTTCAACGATCCAGAACCCTCTGCGTACGAGTAAAAACAATCAGTACAATTTGAAACCTTTGACGAATGGTTCCGTATTAAATAATATGTAGTGTGTCCGTATTTTGTGTCGTATCGGTTTTTATTTATTTATAAAATTGAAGTTGATGCTTGGTGGTCCACCACTGTGCGTTTCGCTAGGAGTTTTCTTCCTCGTACAACTTCTCTGTGGAATTGCTTACCACCGGCTATTTTTCCGGACAGATATGACTTAGGGACAAAGGTAAAAAAAGACAGAAAATGTAATTGAATTCATTTATTTATTGATTCATTCATGCATTCATTCGTTCGTTTGATTCAACCTTTCACAATTGTACTCTTGAACATGAGCCTCCTGCAAGGAATAGCACAAAACTTTCTCATGGCAGCTTTTCGTTTCTTATATATTTGCCGCAGTTTATTTATTATTAAGTTGTAATGATTCATGGATCTGAGACGTGGTCCTTCACTGCTGGTCGTATGAGGAAGCTCAAGGTCACTCAGCGAGCTATGGAGAGGGCTATGCTTGGGGTGTCCCTGCGTGATAGACTTAAAAACGAGGACATCCGCAGTAGAACCAAAGTGACCAATATAGCCCAACGTATTAGCATGCTGAAGTGACCTTCAAGAAAAGAGCTTACTCATTTCTAAACGGCCGGCAATTCCCCTGGTGTTGCGGTTGTTCATGAGCGGCGGTAGTCACTTACCAGGTGAGCCGCATTATCGTTTGCCCACTCTTCTATAGAAAAAGTGATAAACAAATCAATATTCCATTTAATGGTAAGTAGCAACTGCAGCCTAAGGAAGCCTAAGGCCAAGTTCAAACAATGAAGGCCACAGATGCGTTGTCATCTCCAAGGACTAAGATTGAATGTCTCACTGCACTGCCTCTAATTATACTGGATCTCTATACCCTTTAAATAGGAACACCGTAGTTCTTATAGAATAAGGGTGACAATCGAACACAAAGTCCTCTTCTATACGTGATAGAGCCATGCTGCGGCTATATTATCAATATGGTTGTAGCATGAATGGGTCAGCTCGACTGTTTCGTGTGGTGAGTGTAGAGAACCGGGGACCCTTTTTACTCGAAAAGAGGCATTCTATCTTAGTCCTCACGGCTGACAACGCATCTGCATTTTAATACGCAAAGGAATATTGATATAGATGTCTATGAGCCACAGCGACCACTTACCACCAGGTGGACTGTGTGCTCGTTTGTCACCTATATTCCAAAAAAAAGTCCACCTGATGGTTAGTGGATACTGTGGCCCATAGACATCTATATCTATCCTCTATTAAGAATCGAAATGGAGATGTGTTGTCCGCCTTGAGGACTAAGATGGAACGCCACAGCGGCATTAAGCTGCTAATGTTCTTATTATTTGACGCTAGTATTCCGTGACGACGCAGCCCTACGTCAGTAGAGCCGAATCGAGCCGATACGAACCGAGCCGAGTATTTGGACGTAGAGAATACGTTCTTCGTATCGCCAGAGGGAACCCTATTTAAGAAGTGAAATAATATTTTTTCGCTAACAGAAAATATAAAAGGTCGTAAAGTGAGGTTACGGCCTCCGCTGCCAATATCTCTGTTTTATTATATTTTATTGTAAACCCGAGATCCAGGTGGGGTTAGAGTTGTAATCTGCTTACTTCGAAGCGGGGCCGGCGGCAAATATAGTGAGCAGATATCTAACATCACTTTTATTATAATCTATGGTTTTAAGGTAGTTTAAGAGAATATTTTTCTTTTCATACACACACATACTCGTATATATATATATATATATATATATATATATATATATATATATATCATCACGTCTGTTATTCTCGAGGAGGATGATTCTCGACCTATGCAGCTACTCGGACCACGCTTAGCCAAAATTTTGTTTTTTTATATTTTTTTATTTGTTGGCTCATGGTGTGAACTAAGGGGTGGAATAGAATAGAATAGAATAGAATAATTTTTTATTCAATATTGATTATTACATAATACTTATTGAAAGTCATTTTTTATTTACCACTGGTTCGGAAAATACCTCAGTCCTGGGAAGAACCAGCAAGAAACCCAGCGGGACTTTTTTTTTAAACATAATTTCACTTAACAATAATTTTGTTTATACAATTTTTAAATGATATTTTCATAGAACCAGCATGGTGGCGATCACCCTATTCCCAGGGGTTATTTTCATTCATGTATTCCTTGATGTTATAATAACCCTTCCTGTAAAGTTTTTCTTTAATAAAACTTTTAAACTTGTTTATTGACAAACTTTGAATATGTTCTGGGATTTTGTTGTAAAAGCGTATACATTGCCCCATAAATGAATTACTGATTCTGTGGAGTCTAGTAACTGGCATTACAAGCTTATGTTTGTTCCTAGTATTTAAAGCATGCACATCCTTATTCTTATTAAAGCTATTTATGTTTTTATGCACATACATTACATTCTCATAAATATATTGCGATGCAAAAGTTAATATGTTTATTTCTTTAATTTAAATCTTAAAATCTTAAATTCTCTTTGGTAGATTTTACGCCGATACCATACGGCAAGGAGCCGTGTCTATCCTTTCGACTTTGTCGCTCGTTTAGCACCACCCGGGGGACACGCACGTGTAGGGTGGGCCTAGGGTTAGGTGGTCGAAACCTACAGACGCAAGCGACTTCTCCCCAAAGATTGACAATGACCTTGTGACCAGGATTAAGAAAGGAACGCTTCGATGGTTTGGTCATGTAGGAGGAATGAACAAGGAGAGAGTGACAAAGCAAATTTATGTTGCAGAAGTGAACGGCAGAGTCGGGAAGGGACGCCCTAGACGAAGGTTTATCGACCAAAGCGGCGATACATTTAAAATGGGCCAGATTAGGAGTACCCTTAACTGACGAGCGTATATGCGTAGATATATGGATGTAAAGGAGGCGAGAAAGGTGTTAGGATCGCGCCAAATGAAAGTCCGTAGTCTCTGCCTACCCCTCTGGGTGACAGGCGTGAGTGTTTGTGTGTTTTGTTTTTATAGAGGCAATGGTATCAAACGAGCACACAGTCCACCTGAAGGTAAGTGGAAGTTTGCCCATAGAAATCTACATTTATCCTCAATTAAGAATCAAAATGCAGATGCGTTGTCACTCCTGAGGAATACGTTGGTATGCCTCATTTCCAGTAAAAGGGGTTTCTGGTTCTTAGCACTCACCATACGAAACACAGCCACATTAAGCTGGTGTTTCACGCTGGTATTCTGAAAGAGCGTGATCCTTCCCCGGTCGAGCCGACCCATTTGTGCTATAACTACACAATTAATATAGCTGCAGCACGGCCCTACCACGTGTAAAATACATACATTTATAACCTTAATATACACATTTTGTATCCAATTATACGAGCTGGCAGCTCTGATCAATGATTTACTCGGACCAATTCTGGTCTTGACTCTCGCTACAGTGTGTGACGGCTTTTACGTCATAAGATGTACGGTTGGCATGGTTACAGTATCCTAGACGCAAAAGTAATTACTCGAATCGTCCAAAATCGTTGAGTCGAGCTTGTACAAAATTGCTCGTTAAAATTTCACAGTACGCGAGCAAATCGTGACGGCTTCGTGGTACAGCGATTTAACAACGAGTTGGGACGCTGAGGGTCGCGGGATTGAATCCCGAAAGTGCATCAAGTATTTGTATAGCATACTATTCGTGTTTGGATGGTTGTCCTTGTGCAATTTATGTATGCAAACTGCCTCCATGATACAGGAGAAAATCCTAGTGTTACAGTTTCGTTCAAATTGTTCTCCGCCGTGCGTGCATCGTGAGGAAACCTGCATGTCTGAAAAATGTCATCTCTAGTTTACATATTACATAAACTTTCACAAGAACAAACACATAGACCCGGAATAATTTTTAACGCTATACAAATAATTGTTCTGATTGAAATTCGAACCCAGTGCAGCAATTCATTGTTAAGCCACTGCGCCACGGAGCCGTTAATATCGTAACATAATGGTAACGTTTAAAAAAGTCAAATGTAATAAAACAAATAAATGTATCTCACAGGTTTCATTTCCAGTCTAGCCGCCAGACCGTTACGCAAGTCATTGAATAACAGTTAAAAAAAAACAGGTTCGGTTAAAGGGAGCAAAAAATAACTGCAGTTCAGTTAACTGCCCGTCGCTAGAAACGATGTGGCAATTTGTTTTTTTTTATTGTTTTATACCTACCAGATATAGTGTAACGGTAAAAGTAACAGGCGACAGCGAATTAGAAAGCGTTTTAATGAGACGATAAAATGAACTTTAAGTTTAACGAGTAAGGTTTACAATTGAATGGGATTTTAATACGTGAATGGATCATTAAACCGAATGCATGGTCGGTCTTAGATAAATATATAATTTTTTTTTATAGGATAGGGCGACAATCGAGCACACAGCCCACATGATGGTAAGTGGTTGCTGCGGCCCATAGACACCCACAACTATCCTCGTTTGCGAATCAAAATGGAGATGCATTGTCACCCGTGAGGACTAAGATGGAATGCCTCGTTTCCAGTAAAAAGGTCTCCGGTTCTCTACACTAACCATACGAAACACAGCAGCGTTAAGCTGCTATTTCACGCTGGTCTTCTGTGAGAGCGTACTTGCTTATTAATCATATTTGCTGTGAAATGCCTATTTCTGTACTTTGAGTTTTAGTTTGCTTAGTTTTAATGGGCGTAAGTATTGAAGAAGACACCAGTTTAAATGTGAGACAAATTTTAAACTACTTTTTGTAATAAGGCGGTTTTGGACAGATTTTAAGTCACAAGTCAATCGCCAAATCCTCGTTCGTTTGTGAATAAGTTGATTTCCTAGCTACTGTCTGCGTACAGAAGATTTTAACATTGAGAAAAAAACAGTTAGTTTATTTATCCTCCATTGTTGTTTTAGTTATCAAAATTTTAATAAATTCCCGCTGTCGCTTATAACTTCCACCAATTAATGTAAAAATATCAAGAGACGCCAAGAGCTTTGAAAATGTTATATTAGTAATTTTACGATTTTGTTGTCGGCACAGATTAATTAGTAGTTAGTACGTAACTAAATGGGTTTTCTTTTTTAATTTTAAACCATTTAAGTAATATGTAGTACATAGTTACTCATTGCTTTAAATTCATTTAATTATTTACGCGCAACATGTTGAGCTACATGTCGCGCGTCTAACATATCATGAGTATACAGCGCACTCCCGTAAGACTCTTTTCTATAAAGGAGTCCGTCTGGGTAAGATGCATCCCTTCTTTGATTATTATATAATCAAAGCATCCCTTATACGTATTTATGCCGTCAAATAGTAGAGTTTGCACTGCTGTGTCCCGATCTGATGGCTATAGAAAGCCATTATAAATACTGGCTGATAACAATTGAAAATAGCGCTTTTTACATTTAAATTTTTATAATATGAATTTTAAATGTGTTCTTTCATTGCCAGGTTCAACCAAGTGAATACACGGGGGGCTTCAACTTTGGCGGACATGACATTAGCTCCCTTGGAGACCATGGCAGCTTGGGTCAAGATTTTGGCGGCCACAGTTTCGGCGGACATGAGTTCGGAGGTCACGATTTCAAGGCACACTCTTACCCCGTCCACCAGCATATTGAGGAAGAAACCCCCGAACCAATCAAGCATTATAAAGAGATAGTGGTACCGGTACACAAGAATGTAGAGTTCAAAGTGAACCAGCCGGTTCTGATCCCAGTTCCTCATCCCGTACCAATTCGCGTGCCTGTACCGAAGGCCATTGTGATACCGGTCATAAAAGAAGTCTCGATTCCTGTTGAGAAGTCTGTTCCGTATCCCGTTGAGAAGACTGTCCATGTTCCCAAAATCAAAGAGGTCCCATTCGAAGTTGTCAAACACATTTTGGTACCAGTGGAGAAACCTTTCCCGTTCAAAGTACCTGTCCACGAAACAATAATTCACACAAAGAAAGGCTCCCATAAGATATAATTTGTTGTTACATTGTTGTGTTGTTGAGTTTTGTATATTTGTTGAAATAATGTGAATGTGATTTTGTTGCTAATATTATTATTATGCTAAGTGTTGTTGTTAATAAAAAAAACTGTTATGAAAGTTTGGTTTGATTTATTTTTTTATCATCAGTATATACCCTTACCAGTTCTATTGATGAATGTAAGTCTAACTAGTAGCAGACGCCTTAAACTTTTTCAATAGCAGAAGTAAGCGCAAATTAAGTTTTGCTATAAAATTACGACAGGCGCTCTAATAATTTCATTACTCCATTGCATATGGCTACATATTTAAATGATTTCATTAAATTTCAGTGAATCGAACTGAATATTTTAGTTATTAAATTAGTTTATGTGATAGGAATAAGGGTGACAAATAGTACTTAAGTACTTACGAATAAGATCATAATGCAATTTCGTTTCATGATAATTGTCAATCGCTGACGACTACGATAAAATGATTCGTTACTAGTAAAAAGGTTCTTCGGTGCTATGCACTTACATATCAGCATTATACCGCTGTTTAACGGTTTGTTTTCCTGCCCTGGTCAAACTGATCCATTCATGCTGCAGTCATAGTATAGCTGCAAGGTGGTTGTTACCACGTAAAATAAAAAGGTTCTCAGGTCTCGCACACTCACCAGTCGAAATATTATTTATATTTCTCAGATATGCAGGTATCTTCACGATGTTTTCCTTCAGCGCTTAAGTTAAAGCAGCAGTTAAAATTGCAACTAACAATTTCATTGGTGCCAACGGGAATCGAATCCAGGTAGCCACGTTCATTGAAATTAGCGCCTGAGCTACCACAATATATTCTATGGCCAACACAGCTCTTCTATTGTATAAATAATAATATGATATTGTACTAATAGGCCTTTACCTATGAAATTGCCATTCTGCAGTACTGCCATTTCAAATCAAAGTAATTCTTGTTTGGCTAAGAATTCTAATTTCAAATTAATTTTGTTTTAATATCTTAATATCATCTTTTCTGACAAGCCGTTGAAATTTAGACGCAAGCTCGGTCAGTTTCTCGAGTCAATGGTGTCTGTTTGATTCAGGTATCTATATCTATTGTTTGATTTTTTTTAACATATAAAAATAGATGTTTAAGTTTTCATTTGCTTAGTATTAACTAACCTATTTAAGTTTTTTTTTAACTAACCTATTTGCATAGTCCACATTTGCATGCCGTGGCAGCCTATAATTAAGATGGCGCTTAGCTTTAGTTTTATATTAATTTTACCTCAAAATCCATGTATTAGTGTTCGTCTTGTTGGTTGTCCTTTTAAATAAATAAATAAAAATAAAATAAAAATAATTTGTTTATCGATTAGCGTTATGTTTTCATCACATTTGAATCTTTTTCGTCATCATATCGTCGTACGTTGAAAATTCTACTAATTAAGGAATGAGCATAGTATGAGTACCGTTAGGCAGAAACGCGGCACAAGCGGCACGCAGCATCAACAACGTTTAAGAAGCAAATACTACAAACGAACGCACCATCTATTATTGGTTTGCCCGCTTCCGTTATGGAAATTTCGACCTGAAAAATGAACCTCGCAGCGGTCCGAAAATTTTACTAGACAATGAAACGAATTAAAGACGATTGTGGAAGCAGATGATACTCAATCTACGGCTGAATTAGCAGCAGCTTTCCACGTTAGCATCAAAACAATATTGGTCAATGTGCCTCCAATAAGGGCTAATAATCTTCCACTCACCAGATGTCGCTACCAGCGACTGAGGTAAAGTTTTTTATTACACAGTGTCAGTTAATTGAGAAATTAGTTTTAAATTATAGTTTATCATTATCTAGAGTATTATATTAATACATAACACATTGCGTCAGTGGTTTGATTTTTAATTTTATGCACTTTATAACTCTTTTTTTTAATAATCGGCTTTTAGTTATATTTATAGTTTGGTTTATTCATTTCTAATGTAATTAATATAAAATATAACTAATAATACAGAAATAAACGTTAAAAATTACATTTTCCTAAGAAATTATCGCCCCGCTATGAAATCTGTCAAATATTTTACCTCACTGTAAAGTGGCGCCGCCCTGGTGGCAGAAAAAGACGTGGATGCCCTCATTGGCAAGGTAAAAAAGTTTGACAAATGGGTACCCCGCGAACTCTATGATCGTCAGCGCGAAGTACGTGTCGAGACGTGCACTGCTCAACGTGAACACAAACGAAGGAATTTGGAACCACATTGTTACCTACAACGAAATATGAATTCTGTTTGACAATTGCAAGCGCTCAGCAAGTTGGTTGGTTCCTGGTTCAGCACCTAAGCAATGCCCTAAACGAAAATTTACCCCTAGAAAAGTGATGGTCACTGTTTGGTGGCCACAGCTTCTTACCAAACGGGATGAGCATTACTGCAGATGTGTACTGTAAAGAACTGAACACAATGATGGAGAAGCTAGCACATCTTCAACCAGCTTTGGTAAATCACTCGTCCCTTTTTTTTATAGGATAAGGGTGACAAACGAGCACACAGTCCACCTGATGGTAAGCGGCTGCTGCAGCCCATAGACATCTACATCTATCCACTATTACAATTCAAAATGTAGATGCGTTGTCACCCGTGATGACTAAGATGGAATGCTTCATTTCCAGTAAAAAGGGCCTCCGGCCACCTGCACTCACCAAGCGAAACGCAGAGGTGAACCTCTACTTCACGCTGGTATTCTGTGAGGTCATGGTACCACCCCGGTTCGAGCCGGCCCATCCGTGCGACAGCAAAAGCTGCCGCGTGGCGCGATCTCATACTGCACAACAGACGGTCTCCAAGTTACAAGAGCTGGGTAGGAAGCTCTCCGTCCTCCGCCTTACTTGCCAGGCCGTCCGCCTACAGACTTCTACTTTTTACAGAATCAAATCGAATAACTTATTGGCGGAAGAAAAATTTAATACCCGCGAGGCAGTAGAAAATGCCTTTGAACAATTTGTTGCTTCCCGTTCAGCTGATTTCTTCAAGAAGGATAATAATAAACTGCCACTGCGTTGCCAAAGATGCATCAATTGCATGTGTGATTACTTTGATTAATAGAAATAAAAAAAAATATAGAAAAAAGAATACGTTAATTTATTTAATAAAAAGCGGCAGTTTCATAGGTAAAAACCTAATATACAATTCATGAGGTGTACTATATACTGATACAAAATATTATGTAGTATGTAAAATTTGGACCCATCAAATACTTATTTAAAATATTGTTTATGCCCCTTCTTGTCGACCTTTCTAAAAGACTTAGTTTAGCTTTTAACTACTTCTCTGACACTGCCGTTAATAAATAACTTCATTTTAAAAACTTAATTTGCTACATTTATAGTGTCAAGACTGTATATTCCGTTGTAATAATGCTATAAATAAAGTATGTTAGCTTATAATGATTGTATTGGAACTGAAAATAACTGACGCATATTTTCGTAAAACGTTATGGAGGGATTGTCTTCGCTCTAAAAGACCGTCATTAAAAATTATGATTTCGCTTTATAGTGCACTAAATAAAGACTAATCTTACTAAAGCCATAATTTTCTGCAAATAATCGGCTCACATCGTTACGATATCGTCCTTGAAAAAACCATAAAACATGAAGTTTTCGACGCGATTCGCTTATGCCCTCTTAACTTTGTCGATTTGCTATTTTAAGCAAAATTAGATTCAATACTATAAAAATACACAGATAAGTTGATTATTTTACCTATTTTTTATCTACAATATTAAAAACTATAATAAAAATAAAAAAAATAAAACTAGAAACTTAAATATTATATAGTCCTACTCCCCGCGGTATCGTGCCAAGAACGCTGGCTGCGTTTCCCCGTTGAATCTTTGAGCGAGGAAAGAACCAGCCCTCTTATCACCAGCAGCAACGACCAGCCGCGGATTGAGTTCCTTTAGGAACTTCACCGCACGTGGACCCCATGGACCGATAGTCTCTACGGCAAATATTTTTACCTTAAAAACTATGACTTCATTATCATTCACACGTAATTTCTATAGATATTCTTGTTTTGACAGCTCATAAGAAAATATTAAATTTAATGAGCTTATCTTATCCTTCTATCATCATATCCACTCCAAACAATGAAGGCAACAGGTGTATTATCACATCTGTAGACTTAGAGAAAATGCTGCTTTCAATAAACAACGGTGACATTTATTTTATACCTATACTAGACATGGAACTAGTATTGATTCGCCAAGTATTCGGCCATCGGGTACCCTGCCGAATACTCGGCTTTAAAAAAACGCGGAAGTGGGCGGCGTGCGGTTATTTCCCTTACAAACTAGACCCAAATAGGGACGAAAAACTAGTGTTTTTGCATCTCAACCTTTCTATCTTAAATGTTAAATATTAGTAAAAATAATTTCTATTATAGATTCTTATGTATGTTCTAAATATTTCTGCTGCTTCTCATGTTCCTGATGTTTTAATGTGTCTAATAAAAAAATAATGCTAAAAACTGGCTATTTGACTTTATTTTTCTCTGGTATATAATTAAGGCCGAGTACTCGGTACGAACCCTAAAGAAAGGCCAAATTCAAACCGAGTACTCGTCCCATGTCTAACCTATACCATTTTTTTTGTAATAAGAGTGACAAACGAGCACACAGTCCACCTGGTGGTAAGTGGATGCTGTGGCCCACTTACCACCTGTATGTAAAAAAAAAAAGTCCCGCTGGGTTTCTTGCTGGTTCTTCCCAGGACAGAGGTTTTTTTCGAACCAGTGGTAATTATACAAAAGAGTGACTTTCAATAAGTATTATTTATAGTCTATATTGAATAAAAAAGTTTCTGTTTCTGTTTCTGTTTCTGTTTCTGTATATCTATTTTCGATTAAGATTCAAAATATGTCGGCACCCCTAATAACTAAGAAGGAATGTCACGTCACCAATAGAAAGGGTCTCCGGTTTTCTATACAAACCATAGGAAACAGCAGCCATGAGCTACAAATTTACGCAGGTGAGAGCGTTGTCCTTTCTTGGTCGAGCCGACTAATTCTTGCTGCAACTATAATATAGCTGCAACACGACTATCATGTATTAAACCGTTTAGTCTGTGACTCAACGCCTTCAACAATGAGGCCTTCCACGACTTTTTCTGCCACCAGGGCGGCGCCAAGTGAGATATAATAATTTGACAGATTTCATAGCGGGGAAGTTAATTTGTTCGGAAAATGTAAAAGTTATTTTTTCTTTTTGTACTATTAGCTATATAATAACATTAAAATCAACCAAAGCGCAGATATTCATAAAAATAATTTAAAAAAAGGTAAAAATGTGCAAAAAATTAAAGAGCAAACCACTGATGCATTGTTTTGTGTATTAATATTATACTTTACAAACTGATAAACTTTTTATTAAAAAACAACTTCTCAATCAAATTACACTGTGTAACAAAATACTTTACTTCGGTGTCAACTAGCGACATCTGGTGAGCAGAAAATTATTAGTCCTCATTGCCGTATATTTAAATTGTATTTTTATTTACTATTTTTTTTATGTACTATTATATTATTATTTACATATTGATTTGTATTTACTATCTTTAATTCGTTTACCTTGCAGCGGTTACCGCGCGTCCCGCGATGAATTCATTTTTAACAGTGGTAGAGCCACGCGGCTTTTGCTGTCGCACGGATGGGCCGGCTCGAACCGGGGTGGTACCACGACCTCACAGAAAACCAGCGTGAAGTAGAGGTTTACCTCTGCGTTTCGCTTGGTGAGTGCAGGTGGCCGGAGGCCCTTTTTACTGGGAATGAGGCATTCCATCTTAGTCCTCACGGGTGACAACGCATCTGCATTTTGATTCGTAATCGAGGATAGATGCAGATGTCTATGGGCCGCAGCAACCACTTACCATCAGGTGGACTGTGTGCTCGTTTGTCACCCTTATCCTATAAAAAAGAAATGGCGCCAATATAAATGTATTTATAATAATTTACGACGCGGCGTCATGCTTTACTAAACCCGCTTGGTATTATTGTGATTTATAATGCATATATCGAGCTATAGTTTTCATTTGTTTGTTCAAAGAGAACTAAGTTTTAACTTTTACAAGCGACTGATACTATTTCTTACCGCGTAGTGACGGCGTAAGAATATCCACTAGCCCATAGGTATTCTAAGAGGGAAACTGAAACAGGAGATGTGCAACATCTTCTTTCTGTCGCGCTTGGCAGGCAAATGTGATAAATCCCCGCTATGAGGGCATCTATGGGGGGGGGGGGGTCCTATGTCTAGTAGTGGACTTTAATAGGCCGTGACAGACCGATTCGATCCCCCATATTTGCCATAGTTGCCACGTTAGCCAAGCGGGTTGGCAACTGCAGTTTTTTTATTTTTAGTCGTTATTAGGAAGACGCTGCTGCCTATCCCCTGATTTGTTTTGCTCTGTTACGACACCCACGGGATGATATGGGGTAGTGGATAATATTCTTACACCGCTACTATACGTATCTTGGTATTACTATTGACGCGAAACTTCAATGGGGCCCCCATATATCTAAATTAGCAAGCAGACTTAGTTCTGCAGCATATGCTGTAAGAAAGATTAGAAGTCTCACAGATGTTGAGACAGCTAGATTAGTGTATTTTAGTTACTTTCATAGCGTAATGTCTTATGGAATTTTGCTATAGGGTAATGCGGCTGATATTGAAGCTATATTTGTTTTGCAAAAGAGAGCCGTACGGGCGATTTATAACATAAATTGTAAAGAGTCCCTCAGAGAAAAATTTAAAGAAATAAACATATTAACTTTGGCATCGCAATATATTTATGAGAAATATATTGCGATATGCGGTATGTGCATAAAAACATAAATAGCTTTAATAAGAATAAGGATGTGCATACTTTAAATACTAGGAACAAACATAAGCTTGTAATGCCAGTTACTAGACTCCACAGAATCAGTAATTTATTTATGGGGCAATGTATACGCTTTTACAACAAAATCCCAGCACATGTTCAAAGTTTGTCAATAAACAAGTTTAAAAGTTTTATTAAAGAAAAACTGTACAAGAAGGGTTATTATAATATCAAGGAATACATGAATGAAAATAACCCCTGGTAATAGGGTGATCGCTACCATGCTGGTTCTATGAAAAATCATTTAAAAATTGTATTAACAAAATTATTGTTAAGTGAAATTATGTTAAAAAAAGTACCGCTGGGTTTCTTGCTGGTTCTTCCCAGGTCTAAGGTATTTTCCGAACCAGTGGTAAATAAAAAATGACTTTCAATAAGTATTATGTAATAATCAATATTGAATAAAAAAAATATTCTATTCTATTCTATTCTACGGTCCGTCAATCAATATGTCAGCCAAGTGCAAATCCTTGCTACAACGGGAGAGTTGAGTCTCTCTCTCTCAGCCTTTTTAGTCTAGACTCTAGACTTATGCGCCGAAGAAGGAAACGAAGATGGACGGGCAAAAGCATTTACGTAGAACTGTGTTTATATTATATTTTTTAACCAGTGTTTCTTATATTTTACCTATGCAATAATAAAGTTATTCATAAGAAATATGGTACAAGGTGTTCGTATGAAATAATAAAGTATCACATATTTCACCAATTTTGGTATATGAAAAGTTATGATTAGAAAATACAATTTATTTAATTAAAATTAAATGTGCATCAGTTTACAATTTAGATATTAATCATTTAAAAACACGACCAAAGAAATGGCGTTTTAAAAGTCACTAGAAATGTTCTTTTATTTTCAGCAGTTCATTTACCGAATAAAATTGTTTTTCCAAAAGCCACTTTAATAAATTACGTCTATATCGATAATAATCTAATTGCCTTATTTCATTTGGCATTTCGTTAAACACCTGAATAGCCATCACATAACAATTTTTTGAGTACAGACTAGTTTTTAATGAAAGCAAAATATTTTTTTCTAGGTATATGGTACTATATAACACTGTATCTTTTAATTTAGTAAAAAAATACGGATATTTTTTAACGAATTTTGAAAGCTCAAAAATGTACATGGATGGCAGAGTAAGAACACCTAATTCTTTTGCAAGAAACAAGTGGCCCGACGCCACAAATTGCTCGTAGGTATACAGCGTTTTTGCGATATAAAGACACCGTTCACATCTGTCGAGTTTCCCCATAATATGAGGCTGTATCTTATGTTCATGATCATGTTTCCTCCAACTATAACGCTTGATATAATTATTAGTTAACAGTGGTAGAGCCACGCGGCAGCTGTTACTGTCGCACGGATGGGCCGGCTCGAACCGGGGTGGTACCACGACCTCACAGAATACCAGCATGAAGTAGAGGTTTACCTCTGCGTTTCGCTTGGTGAGTGCAGGTGGCCGGAGGCCCTTTTTACTGGAAATGAGGCATTCCATCTTAGTCCTCACGGGTGACAACGCATCTGCATTTTGATTTGTAAGAAAGGATAGATGTAGATATCTATGGGCCGCAGCAACCACTTACCATCAGGTGGACTGTGTGCTCGTTTGTCACCCTTATCCTATTAAAAAAAAATTATGAAGTGTATTCTAAAATTGGCGGACTAAAATTGGAGGATGTTTAGATGTATTAAAGTGGCAACACTTGTTACCTAGGTCTTTAGTCCTTGGTTATATTTTATTATGTTAATAAGTACTTATGCTTTCAAGAACTGTGACGATGTTAATAACATTTATAAATATATTAAATTAATTATTAAATTATTAATAGCCACACAAAACAGAATGTAATTTCCCACGGCCCAGTGAACGCTTTGCTATGAACTTTCGGTTTTGTTTCTAAGTAAAATTTCTCAATATGTTAAATAAAATTCTAAGGTACATGCACAGGCTGTTTAGTATGACTATAAAATAAAAATTATTCATCAAAAATGTTCATTAAATAATTATTAAAAAGAGGTTTTTTAAAAAAGAAATTTAAAAAGAGTTTACTGTCACTTGTCACTTGACCTTTGCTCCCGACCACAGCGGTTAAAATAAAAATATGAGGCGGTTGATATTAAAGACGTCCTGAAAGCGCGCGTCTTTTTATTTTTATCGCAGTAGCAAAAGCAAAGGAAATATACACTAATAAAATTTTTATAACCTCTAGTACTTATTAATATCTATTTTAAGATTGTTTTTTTTTATTAGGCAGCTATTTTATGGTTGTAGCACGAATGGGTCGGCTCGAGCGGGGAAGGACCAAGCTCTCGAATAACAGCGAGAAATAGTAGCTTAATGCTGCTGTTTTCGTATGGTGAGTGTAAAAAAACAGAAGACCCTTTTTAATGGAAATTCCATGTTAGACCTCAGAGGTGACCACGCATCTGCTGTTTGGTTCTTAATCGAGGATAGATGTGTCTACGGGCCACAGCATTCACTTACTATCAAGTGGACTGTGCGCTCGTTTGTCGACCTTATTCTAATATATGTAATCCCTATTTCAAAAAAAAAATCAAATTTGATATAAAATCAAATACTATATGTACGAATTTCTTATGTGCTTTCTCTACTATAGTTGAATTTTTTTATTCTTAATAATTTTATATCGTTTATCCACACGCGTGTATATTTATATTTTTTGTCTTTCTATCGGATATAACATTGCAATATAAAAGTAATTAAGTGATTGTTACAAATTTCTCTCCGGCGCGACGGACCACATGAAATAAGACATGCGTAACTGCAGTGCATAAACGAAACTTTATATTTGCTTACGGATTTATAGTTACTTTACACTAATTTGACATTATGTTATAATGAGGGCATCCACGACTTTTTCTGCCACCAGGGCGGCGCCACTTTACAGTGAGGTAAAATATTTGACAGATTTCATAGCGGGGACGATAATTTCTTAGGAAAATGTAATTTTTAACGTTTCTTTCTGTATTATTAGTTATATTTTATATTAATTACATTACACATGAATAAACCAAACTATAAATATAACTAAAAGCCGACTTTTAAAAAAAAGAGTTATAAAGTGCATAAAATTAAAAATCAAATCACTGACGCAATGTGTTATGTATTAATATAATACTCTAGATAATGATAAACTATAATTTAAAATTAATTTCTCAATTAACTGACACTGTGTAACAAAAAACTTTACCTCAGTCGCTATTAGCGACATCTGGTGAGTGAAAGATTATTAGCCCTCATTATTATTTGATTTGTGTAAACTAGTAAATTTAAGCTCATTTAATTTACATGGAATAACAATTTATTATTATGTTATGTTATGCAGTATTTAAATTATGTTCGTGATAATTTTAGTTTTTAATTTGCATGTTTTAATTCGTATTAGGACAATTCTGTAATGACAGTAGTAAGTGGATATAATAAATAAATAAATATGTGAACTATTAAGTAATTTAACAACTTGTCACCTGAATGAATAAATACTGAATATTTATTCAAGGGGAAAAATGGTTCTCGAGTGGTAGCCCTGCACACCGGTAGGCGAAGTGTAGGGCGATCCCCCACTAGATGGAGTGACGACCTGATAAGACATGCAGGACATCGATAGATGCAGGTGGCTCAGGAGCGTGCTTTGTGGCATTCCTTTAGGGAGACCTATGTTCAGCAGTAGACTTGTGAAGAGCTCTATTCACTCATTAATTCATTTCAGCCCATCGGAAGTCCTCTGCTGAACTTAAGCGTCCCACATAGATTGCCTCATGGGGGGATATTTTTCATAGTTGGCACGCTTGGCAGTTGGCAAATGCATTTTTTTTATTATGTTGTTATCAAAGTCAGAAGTTGTTGCTACACATATCTGTGTACAGAATATTAACAAGTAATTATAATGCAACAACGCTTAAATGTAAAGGTTTCTATATCAAATGTTGCACTATTTCATCATCAGTCTGTAGCCATGCGTTTTCCCCCTTCGTATGTAGTATTTGCCATAATTACCACGCTAGGCGATTCTCGCGTTGACGTTGTTAACGGTCTGGAAATTTTGTGTCGATGGCGATTCACTTACATTTTATAGAAAACGATAAAACCCTTCAATTTGCTTCAAACGTCAAAATGAAGGCCACCACAATACCCAGCGTTACACAATACACAATGATCTGGTTGATGAGACTTGTAAAAATCTGGATATTGTTGTGTCGTGGACACGGCCGTGTGTTGTACGTGAATACGTGTACGTAACGAAACGACCTCAAAATGGCGACGATCAACTATTTGTTAATTAATAATTTCTAGTTGTTAATTTCCAAACAAAGGAATTCGCGGAATAAGTTCATTTTTTTTAATAGAACAGAATAATTTTTATTCAATATATAATAGTACATAATACTTATTAAAGGTCATTTTTCTGCCAACTTCCAAAAAGCAGACGGTACTCAATTCGACTCTATTTTTTTTTGTTTTTTTTATGTGTTACCTCATAACTTTTTACTAGGTGAACGGATTTCCATGTTTCTTTTTTTATGTGAAAGCTGATACATCTTGTGTAGTCCCATATGAATTTAATCAAGGTCAGACCAATAGTTTTTGAGTTATTCTTAATAACTTATATTGAAGTCGGCTGTACAAAATATTTAATTTTTAATTAGTTATATACCATTGGTTCGGTAAACATCTTCGTCCTGGAAAGAACTAGCAAGAAACACAGCGAGACTTTTTTTAAACATATTTGACTTTATAATCATTTTATTTTTTGTTGAAAGGCCCGAAATGACGCGCAGTGCGCGATTCGGTTCTCTTAGGATAGTAAATTGGTAATTTGGCAATTCGTTCGGGACCAGGTACCAGTTTATAGTTTAAATCTAGAGCGAAAAAAACCGATAGGGAAGTGATAGGAAACTTTCAACGTTGCATTCTTATGGGGAAATTTACAAGATAATTACTGTTTTTTTTATTTATTTTTTTAGGATAAGAGTGCCACACGAGCACACAGTACACCTGATGGTAAGTGGTTGCTGCGGCCCATAGACATCTACATCTATCCTCTATTACAAATCAAAATGTAGATGCGTTGTCACCCGTTAGGACTATGATGAAATGCCTCATTTCCCGTAAAAAGGGCCTCCGCACACCTGCACTCACCAAGCGAAACCTATACTTCACGCTGGTTTTCTGTGAGGTCGTGGTACCACCCCGGTTCGAGCCGGCCCATCCGTGCGACAGCAAAAGCTGCCGCGTGACTCTACCACTGTTAAAAATATTTCCTAAAGCACCTTCCACCAATCACGAAATACAGTCCACTCCAGGGAAGTTAGGACCAGGACCACTCCAAGAGGACCCGTAATCTTAGTCTTCTAACCTTTCTTTTCAGAAAGGGCAACAGATGTCCTCGTGTGACACTCCTTCACGGGGTCACTTCCACCTCGTTGCTCCCGAACCTAACTTCGTGTGATTTATGTTTCGGGGTAGAACGTTGATGAATAACTAACCCCTGTCTGATCTTTCACTAATAATAATACGTCAGTGAAACACAAGTTTGCCGTGTAGTGGAGGTTAAGAATATCCACTACCCCATATCTTCCCGTGGGTGTCGTAACAGGCGACAAAGGGAAATAGGCAGGAGATGGGCAGCAGCATATTCCTGATAACCACAAATTACAACAAGTCCCGAAACCTTTCAGCTCGAACTACGAAACCGTTTTCAGTGCCTAGAAGATTGCAATGTAGTGGACAAAATGAATGACAAGCTCGTGGAAACTGTCCATGCGGTCGGAGCTAAGTTTTGCAAGACCCGCCGCAGAAGAACACAAAAGCTCTCCGATCACACTCTTAATCTCATGGCTGTTAAACAGGATATGAAACTGCAGTCTTCGGTAGATTTGACAGCATACAGGCAACTGAACAGACAGATCTCCAAATGCATGCGGTGGGACTTACGCAACTTTAATACTGCTCATATTGAAGAAGCGATCGAGCGGAACCAGGGCTCCAAAGTCTTTGCTAGAGATCTGTCTGCCAGAAAGAGCCAACTGTCGAATCTGAAGACCGAGTGTAGCAGCGTCATTTCCGGGACACCTGAGACTTTGAGTGAGATTGAGAGGTTCTATGGGTAGCTACACACATCATCGTTGGAGCCACATGCAAGTGTGAGTAACGATCCAAGAGCGAGTCTTCTCCGATATTATTCCAATGATATCTCGGACGTCAGTCTGAGCGAGATTAGAATGGCCCCAGGTGAGGATGGAATTACAGCGGAGCTTCTGAAAGCGGGTGGAAAACCGGTACTTGAAGTCCTTCAGAAGCTCTTTAATTCCGTCCTCCATGGTGGCACAACACAGGAGGCGTAGAGCAAAAGTGCGGTAATCTTGTTCTTCAAGAAAGGCGACTACGTGCTGTTTTCGAGAGTCATTACGAATCGTCTCGCGCGCAGACTTGACGACTTCCAGCCTCCCGAACAAGCTGGTTTCCGAAAAGGCTTTAGCACCATAGACCACAAACATACCCTTCGGCAAATTGTACAGAAGTCAGAGGAGTACAATTTGCCACTATGCCTGGCGTATGTGGACTATGAGAAATTTTTTGATTCCGTCGAAATTTGGGCAGTGCTGCAGTCCCTTCAGCGATGCCAAGTTGACTTTCGGTATATCGAAGTGTTGAAGTGCTTGTACAGTAGGGCTACGATGGCTACCTGAGTACAGAACCAGAGTACGAAACCCATCTAATTGCAGAGAAGTGTAAGACAGGGTGACGTCATATCCCCGAAACTCTTCACCGCTGCATTGGAGGACGTTTTCAAGTTTCTGGACTGGAAAGGATACGGTATTAACATCAATGGCGAGTAAATCACTCACCTTCGATTTGCCGACGATATAGTCCTTATGGCAGAATCACTGGAGGACCTTAACACTATGCTCAATGACTTCAATAGTGTTTCCCAACGGATAGGTCTTAAGATGAACATGGACAAAACAAAGATCATGTTTAATGTCCATGTCATACCTATGCCGACAGTTGTTGGGAGCACTAAGCTCGAAGTTGTTGATGAGTATGTTTACCTGGGACAAATAGTCCGACTAGGTAAGTCCAATTTCGACCGAGAGGTCAATCGACAGATTCAACTCGGTTGGGCAGCGTTCGGGAAATTACGGCACATCTTCTCGTCAGGTATACCTCAAAACTTGAAAACGAGACTGTACAACCAGTGCGTGTTGCCAGTGATGACATATGGATCTGAGACGTGGTCCTTCACTGCTGGCCGGATAAGGAAGCTCAAGGTCGCTCAGCGAGCTATGGAGAGGGCTATGCTCGAAGTTTCTCTGCACGATAAACTTAGAAATGAGGATACCCACAGTAGAACCAGAGTGACTGACATAGCCTAACGGATAAGTAAGCTGAAGTGGCAATGGCCTGGCCATATAGCTCGAAGAACCGACAACCGATGGGAAGAAAAGGTTCTCGAGTGGCAGCCTCGTACCAGCAGGCGAATTGTAGGGCGTCCCCCCACTAGATGGAGTGACGACCTGGTAAGATATGCAGGAAGTCGATGGATGCAGGTGGCTCAGGACCGTATTTTGTGGCATTCCTTGGGGGAGGCCTATGTTCAGCGGTGGACTTGTGAATGGTTGTAATGATGATGATGATGAAACACGTCATCTTTGTAATGAAAATAAACATTGTCATTGAAACTGGTATAGCTCGACCGGTAAAAGATCACCCACTCACAAAATACCTACCTTACTACCCATACGTGCTACTTACTATACTACTAATATTGCTGCATCTTCCTGATAAACTCAAAATAATAAAATAACCTTGCCTCCCTCTAAGTTTTAAAAAAAGCCTCAGACAAAATATAGTCTAGGTTAACCTTGGCGTTGTTCTCTGTCTGATAGTGTACTTTCATTACAATCGGTTCATCCGTTACGAAGATTAGATAGTCTATTTCGTTATATTCCGAACAGATACACAGATATATATTAAATACGGTTATTTATGTTTTGATGGAATATAAATAATTTCAACAGCTCAATATAAGGCAGTCATTTTCATATTACAGGCAGACACCCCAATTTTTTTATATGTATGTATAAATAAAACCGGCAGGTAATAAAAATATCTACGAGCCGAATCTCGACGATAGAAAAAATAAGCGTTTTTTATTGGTCGAAATATTAACATCGTAGTGTGAGTGTAGTAAATATGCAAATTTATAAGCATGGAACTCGGGTAGCCATAATTATTTTCGGATTTTATTACGACTTGGTAAAATTATTTGTTTTTATTTACTGGAACGTACTGTATAATTCTTAGATAAGATTATCTATGATTCATGTTTACGCAATAAGAAAAGATAAGATGAGATGATTTATTTGTCAGAATATGGTACATTATAGTTGTTACAAAATAATTGGAATCCTAAATATTCTGCCGCTTCCAGCGTACAAATATTTTCAGACAGATTATGTTAGTATATATATATATATATATATATATATATATATATATATATATATATATATATATATATATATATATATAAGTTTTTCAGCTATACTTCAGGAAACTAAATAACATCTATAATATAAAAACAAAAATGTCAATCAATTGAGTTTTTGGCGGGAACTTGATCGGCGGCGGTTTGATGCTCCTGTATTATAGTTTAAATAATAGTTTGAAGTAGATTTTGATATGTAAAAGTGGTGCGATTTTATGTATTAACTGTATACGCATGTGAACTATTAGTGGAAACGGTGAAACAAGTGCTCTGATGGTGATGGATTCTCAAGATAAGCTGTTTGCCTAGGCACCCTTTAAATACCATCGCCAACTGTCAGCTGCCAGCTGGTTTAAGTTGCCGTGAAAATCTCCCAAGGGCTGCACAATGTGACGCATCAACATATTGTGAAGCAGTGAACGACGAAGGATATAAAACATAAAGACAAGGCTTGGGGAAATTATAATAAACCGAATAATAATACTCAAGACTTGGCCTAAAGGTCTAGATACCAGGCCATAAACTCAAAAAAAATGTTAATCAATTAATTCATAACATTTTTTAATTAAAATATGTCAATAAGTTAAGTCTAGATTAATTTCAATAATTACAATTCAAGTCAAAATTTTTAATTTTTACAAATATTTATGCAACGACGAACTTTTTATAAATGCTTAAAATATTACCTATTTATATTTTTTATACGGGCTTTTTGGATTTTACTCTTTAAAAAATTAAGTAATTATGTTGTCTTGTCAATGTCTTGCGATACATTCGCGCATCTTATACTGAACGCGTGTAAAGCAATAGCGCCATCTACATATCGATGTGGTAAATGATTCCACGGAGGGGTCGTACGAGGAAAAAAAATGCCTAGTGAAACCTACAGTGGTGGACCGCTAAGCATTCAGATGGTGTCGATGATATTGCGAATTTAGTCATTACGTGTGTTCATGGAATTTGGCGGCTGGGATTAATCCGAACAATTCCTCAGAGCACTCCCCGTGATAAATACGATAGAAGATGCAAAGGGATGCAACATCTCTTCGCAGTGCCAGTGAATCGAGCTGATCGGAGAGGACAAAGTCTGCACTGGATGCGGTCAAGTAGAAGGAGCTGGCACCAGGGAGCCCCGGCCCAGAAATGGGAACAGTATTCCATGTGAAGCCGAACCTGCGCCTTGTATAGTTGCAGGCGCTGTGCCGGCATGAACTTTGTCCCACTCTACTCAGCACGCCACGCTAAAGGTACAGGAGGACTGGTGTGCTCATTTGTAACTTTTAATTTATATATAAATAGTATTAATGTCAAGAAATAGGAGAAAATTTAATGTGCATTTGTTGATCTCATAACCAACAGTATTATAATGTAAGTGGTAGAGCCACACTGCATCGATATTATCGCTGACGAATGGATCGGCTCGAGGGACTAAGCTCGCCCAAAATACCCACGTAAAATAGCGGCTTAACCTTAACACTGCCACGTAGCGGTTTAAAGGGTATAGAGAGATCTTATACTTGGTAAAGCTATGCTGCAGCTATATTATGGTTGTAGAACGAATTTATCGGTTCAACCGGGGAAGGACCACGCTCTCACAGAATACCAGCGTAAAATAGCAGCTTAACGCTGCTGTGATTTGTATGGTGAGTGTAAAGTACCGGAGAGCCTTTTTACTGGAAACGAGGCATTCCATCTTAGTCCTCACGGGTGACAACACATCTGCATTTTGATTCGTAATTGAAGATAGATGTAGATGTCTATGGGCCATAGCAAACACTTACCATCAGGTGGATTGTGTGCTCTTTAGTCATCCTTATCCTATAAAAAAGAGAGTCAGTATTAATACGTTCTGTGAAACATTCCATCATAGTCTTCAGAGGTAACAACGCATCTGTAGCTTTATTTGCATGAAGTTGGCTTCAGGAGACCATGGACTGAAGTAGTAACTTACTATCAAGTGCAGGGTCACTTCAGTTTAATGAAAACAAACAGCACCTCTATTATTACAACCTAACTACGACAAATTTCATAAGCCTTACAGAGAATTTACGAAATCCGAACAGCAAAATCAATAACTAGAACCAGGACCACCGGCTGGACACGTACTGACTCGTCGTCTACTTAATCGAACTTTTAAAAAGATGAATTAAAACCGATGTACATTTTCAATGAACTTTAAAATGGATTATTTATTTCGTTTCCTTTAGTATTCCTACCACAAAGAGAAGCTTAAGAGTACTGTGTGTCGGGATATTGGTTTCTCGGCCTGCAAGATTAGAACCGAGGTTGATTGGTTTTATCTATTTCCTTTATAAAGTATCTACCACATAGTTGCTAAAATATAAAGAACCTGACTTCAATGATATGAATAATATAAATTCAAAATAAGAAAGAAAAAAAAACAATAATTTAAAATTAAAAATTTTGTACAGCCGACTTCAATATAAGCGACTTCAATATAGGTTATTTAAGAAAAACCCAATAACCATTGGTCTGACCTTGATCAAATTCATATGGGACTACATGAGAACTATCAGCTTTCATATAAAAGAAGAATCATCGAAATCGGTTCGCCCAGTACAAAGTTATGAGGTATATTAGTGACACATAAATAAAAAAAAACATACAGTCGAATTATGTACCGTCTCCTTTTTGGAAGTCGGCAGAAAATGGTTAGTTAACATCATCTAATCAACTTATATTCATACAGATAATAAACAAAAGATTAATCAATTAAAGCAAGATTTAGCCGGCTAGGGGCTTTTTTTCAGAGTATGGGTAACAAATGAGCTCATAGCTTACCTGACGGTAAGTGGATGCTGTGGCACATAGACATCTAAATTTATCCTCAAATAAGAATCAAAATGCGGATGCGTTGTCACCCCTGAGACCTAACATGGAATGCCTCGTTTTCAGTGAAAAGGATGTCTGGTTCTCTACATTCACATACGAGCATTGAGCTACTATTTTGCGCTGGTGTTCTGTGAGAGTGTGTACGTACCCCGGCCGAGTCGACCCATTTATTCTACAACCATAATATAGCTGCAGCGTGGCTCTACCACCTAAACTAGGTTAGATGGTATTTTTAATTAACGATTCAAACTTTAAATAAGTACTTGCATCAATCATTGAATTCTGAACAAAGAATGATTCGATTGAATAGCGGGCCTCATATTCTCAAGCAGAGCTAAAAGCCTTTGTAGCCCATATTGACAGATATAGAAGGTTACTTATAAACCGTGTCGCTTATTGTACCTGTGAGTTATTTTATATTTTAAACGACTTCGAAGAAGATGGAGACGGTTTCCATATTTGAATGAATGATTAAAGTTTTATTGTAAACTACACAATGAAAAGATACAGGAAATATATAAAAGCAAGTATAGTTTACAATTTGGCATCATTATCGCTGTATAGAAATCTTTTTCAGGCAACCAAAGGCGTAAATAAATAAAGCTACTTTGATATTCTATGTGTCAAAAGAGTTGATAGCAAGTTTTTGGCGTTAAGTAATGTATATTATCTTTTAAATAAGTAAAGCCCACTAAAGAGGAAGGTAAACTGTATGTCTACCTAATGCTGAGGCCCATAGATACTATATATGTCTACCGTTGGATAGGTCTAAAAATGCATATGTTTTGTCACCCCTGATGGCTGTCATGGAATGCCACTTTATCCGTGAAAAGGATCTCTCGCTTGTCGTCGCGCCTTATAAGAGATACGGCAATGTAATGCTGTTATTTTACGTTGGTATTCTGTTCAAGGATGTTCTTCCCGCAGTTGAGCTGACCTATCTGTACTGCAGGCGTGATCTATCTACATCGTGGCTTTAACGTCTTGAGGAATCCGAACCGGTCCTGTTGGTAAAGTTCTTATGTAAGTTGAATTTTTTTAAATTTTAATAGAATTCAAATAAAACTTACACATGTTCCGATTGAATACCAGACTGTTACGTAGCGGGTCGCGGGTTTAGACCTGAGCCAAATTTAGGTTTTGTTTTCTACCTTTTAAAGTTATGCTGGGCACGGGCTTTTCCTTAAATGTGTCGAACACCAAGCAGCATTTCTTTGAACCGTTTGAGGGTAACTAATTGTGATAACCATCGTTATTCATGTAATAGCGATGTAAAAATATTCACTATCTCATATCGTTCCGTGGATGTCGTAAAAGGCGAATAGGGAAAGAAACAGGAGACGAGCAGCAACACCTTCCTAAAAAAAAAATACTGAGGTTGAAAACCCGTCTGGCACAAATCTAACAACACCCCATAATCCTATACAATAAAATCCATCGAGTCCTTTAGGCTATAGAGCGTGCAAAAGAAATAGAAATACAATATACATACACACATACATACATACATACTCTTTAAAAACAATATCCTCCATCTGAGGCAGTCGGGTAAAAATAGTATTATTGTAAGTAAATAACAATGTATTATTTTTATTTAAATCTTACTTTCTTATTTACCTCACAATACTTATCTTTAAGCAGCATTTCTTTAAAGCTGAATGTCCATGTCACTCAAGTAACCGAAAAATATAACGTGTGATATAGTTTTATTTAATAAAAAAATATACCTTATAACAAGATACTACTAGATACGGCATATAACGTCAATTTTATCGACGCCCCAGAAATTCCATTATACGCTTCACGCGTCCGCAAGCTTTTTGACTTCAGTCACGAGCGAGGAACACTGATAAAAAGTGAAATGCGTTCCATTTTACGTGTTCCTAAATCAAAATTTGTGCCGAGTAGAAGTGTAGTAAGAATTTTTTTATAGAATAAGGACGACAAACGAGCACACGGATTGTAAGTGAGTGCTGTGGCCCATACACATTTACGTAAATTTATCCTTAATTAAAAATCAAAATGCAGATGCGTTGTTACCCCTCAGGACTATGATGGAATGTATCGTTTCCAGAAGAGAGGGTAAAAGGAGAAGAGGTAAATGAAGTAGGAGATAAATATAAGTCGATCGATAAGAGAAGACTGAGTACACAAATAATATTTATAAAACAGCAGAATTTTGTATGGTATTTTTTTTATAGGAGAGGGGCAAACGAGCATGTGGCTCACCTGATGGGAAGTGACTACTGCCGCCCATGAACAACTACAACACCAGGGGAACCAGGGGAATTGCAGATGCGTTGCCGGCCTTATAAAAAGGAGTAGGCTCTTTTCTTGAAGGTCCCTAAGTCGTATCGGTCCGGAAAATCGCTGATGGTAATCGATTCCACAAGGAAATTGTGCGAGGAAGATAACATCTTCTAAATCGCACAGTGGTGGACCGCCAACCATCCAGGTGGTGTGAATGGTATTGGGAGTTCTGTCGCGACGTGCGTTTGTGAAATTTGGCGGCTGGGATTAATTCGAACAATTCGTCAGAGCACTCCCCGTGGTAAATGCGAAAGAAAATGCAAAGGGATGCAACATCTCTTCGCAGTGCCAATGAATTGAGCCAATCGGAAAGGACGCGGTCGTTGAAGATTCAAGCCGCTCTGCGCTGGATGCGGTCAAGTGGAAGGAGCTGACACTGTGGAGCCTCTGCCCAGAGATGGGAACAGTATTCCATGTGAGGCCGAACCTGCGCCTTATAAAGTTGCAAGCGGTGTGCCGGAATGTAAATATTGCCCCGCTCTGCTGAATATGCCAAGGCTGTTTAGAGGCCAATTTGGCCTTCTCTTCCAAATGACCACGAAACTGCACGTTACTCGATATGTCGACGCAAAGACCGCTTCCTGTCTTAATACGCCGACCTATAGTGCCAAACACGGCGATCTGCAGAACGCAACCACAATGGGAGTGTGAGTGGCACCATAGTCCGTATCAGACAATGGTCCAATGAGCCAAATGAGAGGAGACCGGATATCCGGAGTCCGGATGAGAAGTCAGCAGAAGATCCTACAGGGAAAGTGCACGATCCTCCAACTCTAAAATCCGCGTAGGAGAAGTAACCATTTGTGCCAAAGCAAAGTTATAAACAGATCTTCCCGCATGATCGGTTAAACGAGATTCAAGCTATTCAGCGTGGTGGCCGTTAAAATTACCAAGGATCACGATCTCTTCAAAAGGGACCTGTTGTAGCATAGAGTCTGCAGCTACTCGTATTTGAACGTGGTCGATGAGTTGGTCTGTGTCGCTAATACCTATAGAGGTACCCGTAGATACGACGATGTCGTCGCTGATCTTCAAGGCTGCCGAGGCGTCGGGAACAGATGTCCTCCCTGACGTATACGCAAACTCCAGCCCGAGATACATAGGTGTCATAATTTGTACCCCAGATAGGACAGAAGTATGGACCGAAGAGGCCACCTGCGTCTCGGTTAGAAAGAGCAAGGTCGGCTTCGCCGTATTCAGATGGTACCTAGAGGAATTCGTTAACGTTCCAATGAAATCCCCTGATGTTGCAAAAATTCACGGATAGCGTGGCAGGGGTCGCCTTTGTCTTATTGCTCTACTTGTCACAAGCAGTATTAGTCTTGAGCGGAATTTTGACAGCCCCCCTCCCCAGGATATGCGAGGCAGCCTGAGCACCCGCGCTAAGGTAGAGTAGAGTAGCTTGGGCGTGGATGATAAGCCAGGTACTCTCCAATTTCTTATTTAATTACACTACCATGTTAAGGGAAAGAGGGGTAAGGTTGCCGATCACCTGCACTTAACAGGCGAAGTAAACTTCTACTTCACGCTGTATATCTGTAAGGTAATGGGTCTTCTCGGTTCGTACCGGTCCACCCATTCATTACAGCTCTTCATTTCATGTCTTATCAGGTCGTCACTCCATCTAGTCTGGCTCACCCGTGCGACAGCAAAAGCTGCCGTGTGTCTCTTTCATTGTTATGTTGTCTGGATATATTATTAACTACTGTCATCTACTTCGTCATTGATTATGTCTTACACTTAGTAATAAGTAGCTTTGCTTTATTATGCCCTGCAGTGGGCGATAAGGAGCTGTAAAGAAGTAGTATTGCAGCTTTAAAGTATTTAGTTTAGTTTAAGTAGGGTCCCAATTTTATTTTTGGGTCCTTGTTTACACAGCTACGCCACTGTGTCTTTTTTTATATAGGATAAGGGTGACAAACGAGCACACAGTCCATCTGATGGTAAGTGGTTGCTGCGGCCCATAGACATCTACATCTATCCTCGTTTGCGAATCAAAATGTAGATGCGTTGTCACCCGTGAGTACTAAGATGGAATGCCTCATTTCCAGTAAAAAGGGCCTCCGGCCACCTGCACTCACCAAGCGAAACGCAGAGGTGAACCTCTACTTCACGCTGGTATTCTGTGAGGTCGTGGTACCACCCCGGTTCGAGCCGGCCCATCCGTGCGCCAGCAAAAGCTGCCGCGTGGCTCTACCACTGTTCAAAATCTAATAATAAATGTCTACATAAAACTTATGAAAATCCAATGATTTCCTAGTAATACATAAGTCAATGTGAAAACCTCATTCACTTTAATTGTATACGAACTATAAATAAAGGCGCATTGTAGGTGTTGCTAATAAAATAAAATAAATAAATTAAACATTTTTGTAGATTTTCAACTTTAAGCCACTAAGTGAAATAACTAAGTCAGAAATATTTTAATATGAAATAACAACAATTTTAAATATTAAAACCTAAACTAAAGGACAAATTTTGAGCCAAAACGTAATGTGGGATGTCAATGAATTTTGCTACGTGCTTACGTGCACACGGCGCACTTTTCTGAGCCTACAAAATCCGTGAATTCAAGAGGGATTTTCCCTACAATTCAGCGTCTGTCCCGTCCGTTCTGTCGGCTTATCGCATCGCCATTATAAAACATCTGTACGTGACCTAAAGTACGCTATATTCAAATACATTGTCTCTAATGTATTTATTTACATTCATTCCTCGTTGTTAATATGCGTCGGTGGAGCCGGATAAGTATATTTGGGTAATGTATGGCAGACGTCAAGGCATCTGCATACAAATCATTGTAACGTAGGGCCGTATTCCGTCCACACAAACCCGATATGCAGTTTCACGAACGCGCGTTGGAAACGCTCGAAATAAGTAATAAAATAATAACAGAACTCATTCATTCATTCATTACAGCCCTTCATAAGTCCACTGCTGATACAGACCTCCCCCAAGGAATGCTACAAATCACGGTCCTGAGCTTAACAGGATACCAGAGTAAAATAGCAGCTTAATGCTGCTGTGTTTCGTATCATAATTGTAGAGGATAGGACACCCTTTTTACTGGAAACAAGGCATTCCAGTCCTTTGGGGGTGACAACATATCTGCATTTTGATCCTTAATCGAGGATAGATGTTGATGTCACAGCACCCACGTACCGTTAGGTGGACTGAGTGCTCGTTTACCAACAAATACACAAAACAACAAACAAAATTATTTTTTATTTGTTTATTATATTTCTTTTTTGTAAGTTCGTTTATCACTTCATCAATCCATTTATCTATTCATGCCTGTAAAGTCCTCTGGTGAACATAGTGCTCTCCATAGATTCATCTCATACTTCATTATATATCATAGTAGCCACGCTAAGCATGCGGGATCGCAACCTGACTTTTTTATAATATACTAGCGGTATGCTTGTTGCCTAATTAACTATGAAAGAGAAAGTGTAGGTAAATAATTACCTATGTCGATGCCGCGTGAGCACTGCGCGCCTGCCGCACCGTTGCCACTTTTACAGATAACTTCAGGTCAGTGAACTAATATTGTCGTGCCAAGGTCACGTTTTTTATAGAATAAGAATAACAAACGAGCGCACAGTCCACCTGATGGTAAGTGTATGCTATGATCCATAGTCTTTTACATTTATCCTCGATCAAGAATCAAGATGCAGATGTGTTGTCACCCCTGAGAGATGGAATGCCACGTTTCCAGTAAAAAGGGTCTCCGCTTCTCTGCACTCACTATACAAAACACAGCAGCATGAAGTTGCTATATTACGCTTGTATTCTGTGATAGCACGGTCCTACCTCGGCCGAGCCAACCTATTCGTGCTACAACCATAATATAGTTGCAGAATGGCTCTACCACGTATTAAATGTTTACCTTACCTAAACCTCACGGGAAAGATGAACTATCTAAATAATATATAATTACGTTTATAAGAAACACTCAGGACAAAACGCCCACTTACACTTGTCCTGTTTTTATAGTTTATTTAACAACACACATCTGATAAAATACCACGAAAATGAAATTAATTATACTCTTTTTTGTTTCTTGTCTACATAGCTCAGAACAATTTTTAGTAGAAATGAAAATGAATTATTAATGAACTAGATTTTCACACGCTCGCGTGGGCTTCAATTTAAGAACATTATTACATTATTGATTATATTTAAATTAGTAAATTGGATCCCTTTTCGTGTCAATTTGTTGTCTCTGTCTCTATGTCTGTTTGTCTCAGGAATTTTCTCAGAGACTGTTTGACGCAGCTGATTTTAATTTGACATAGTTATAAATATGCAGCCTATGCCTCATAAGCTGCGTATATTCCAGTCTATAGGGAAACCTATGTTCAGCAGTGAACTAATCTGGCGGTAATGATAACGGTGATGAGTTCTTCGTAACTTCGCTTCCCTTTTACGGTAGAATGAAAACAAAAATGTAATATCAACAAAAACATTTTTTTTAATAGATTAAGGGTGCTAAACGAGCAGAAAGTCCACCTGATAGAATATGGATGCTGTGGCCCATAGACATCTACAATTATCCTCGATTAACAATCAAAATTCTAATGCGTTGTCACCCCTGAGAACTAAGATGGATTGCCTCATTTCATATTTAGCTTTATGGAAATTTAGCCTAGGTTTTTGGGATGGATGTTGGAGTGGAAAGTAATTTCAAATACAAGAGGTGGATGCAAAAGGTCAATAGCGGTTAATGCTTCGTCGGCTTCACCAACACATACGTTATTCTCTGATGAGAATATTAAATCGAGCATTTTAGAGTTTTTTTTAAAGTAATTGAACTGCTTAAATTATTTATGACCATGAACTCAGAGATCATATAAAAGTATTGGCAAGATGGCAATGGATCCCCGAAATCAAAAAACAAGATAAAGCCTATACTAAACGTAAGGACATCATAGAGTGTGCAACTGATTTCTACCGACGACTCTACTGTAGAGAAGTACCATTGCATAAAAAGTTTTAAACAATTATTACAATACATGACAAGCCCCTATCTATATTAAGTAGCGAGGTAGAAAAAGCATTAAGCTCACAAAAACTAGACAAAGCACCCGGACCAGACAACTGAGCAATTATGTCCAATACTAGCAAGAATGTTTACTGAATTCTTTTATGGAGGTCAAATACCGAAGCAATGGTCAAAATTACACATTATATTAATACATAAAACGGAGCAAAAGATGAAATAGATAATTAAAGACCAATCAGCCTAATTTCGAATATTTACAAAATATTCGCAAAAATAATTCTTGACAGAATCACTCCGCAATTAGACGAAAACCAACTAATAGATCAGGCGGGTTTTAGACGTAACTTTTCGACCATTGACCATATCCATACGGTAAAACAGGTTCTCGAAAAGTACAATGAGTATTATAAACCACTCTACTTAGCCTTTGTAGATTATAAAAAGCATTTGATAGTTTATACCAAGAAATCATCTGGGAGAGTCTAGAAAGGCAAGGAATTCACAAAACGTACATAAACATATTAAAACAAATGTGTGATAAATGCTCAGCAAGAATTTACCTCGATACACTAGGAGAAGAGTTTCCTATAAGAAGAGGGGTCAGACAAGGTGATCCTGTGTCACCAAAGCTATTTTCCTCGGCTCTAGAACATATATTTCGACACATAAACTGGGATAAAATGGGCTTGAACATAAATGGAAAAAGACTTTACCACCTCAGATTCGCCGACGACATCGTTTTATTCGAAGAGAATCCTAAGACACTTAAGAGAATGATACAAGATCTATCAAATGAAAGTAAAAAAGCTGGTTTGGAAATGAACACAAAAAAAAAACCAAAATAATGTCCAATAGAGATCAGATACCAATAGCTGTTGACGGTG
This sequence comes from Parnassius glacialis, assembly GCA_033319125.1. NCBI lineage: Eukaryota > Metazoa > Arthropoda > Insecta > Lepidoptera > Papilionidae > Parnassius > Parnassius glacialis. The sequence goes on along the minus strand of JAVANC010000023.1, from coordinate 32,023,984 downwards.
AAGAAATAAAATATGTAGAAGAATACACTTACTTAGGCCAAATCATATCACTGAAAGACCTAACATCCAAGGAAATAAATAAAAGAATAGCGAATGGGTGGAAAAGGTATTGGTCATTAAAAGAAATAATGAAGAGCAAAGAATTGGGAATGGCAGGAAAACGAAAAGTGATTGAAATGTGTATTCTTCCCTGCTTAGCATACGGATGCGAATCTTGAGCACTTACAGCTTCACACAGAAATAAATTGTTAACATGCCAAAGAGCAATGGAGAGAAGCATGATTGGTATAAAGAAAACCGACCGGGTTAGGAACGAAGACACTCGAAACAAAACCCAAGTATCTGATATTCTACAAAGAATAGACTTACAAAAGTGGAGTTGGACTGGACACATGCTTAGGAACCGTCAAGAAAAATGGAGCCAAAGTGTCACTAATTGGTATCCAAGAGATGACAAAAGAAGCAGGGGTGGTTAACGTAGAATGTGGGAAGATGATTTAAAAAATATGGCTGGATCTTATTGGCGACGATTAGCACTCGATCGGAAACAATGAAAAAGTCTGGAGGAGGCCTTTGTCAATAGACATTCCGAAATCAGGGACTTTATATACTAAATATATTGTTATGCTAATAGTTTTGTTATGCTAAGTCTTGTTTTAATTAATTTAAATATTTAATAATAATAAACTACATAAATGTAATTGTACTGATTAATTTATATGAGATGTAACATCAAAGATTTATTCATTAATTAGTTAATTTTTAAATGTGAATGTATTATGATTATTAAAATATTTCAATAATGTTCACAATTGATAATATTGTTAATGATAGTACTAATTGAATAAGGTCAATTTATATATAAATAAAAATTAATTGAATTTTTATAATTTTGGAAATAAAAGGCTATTTTATTTTATTTTAAATGAGTCATTATCATTTTTCAGATACTCCAAATTAGGAAGGTTAAAATCACCAATTACTAATGAGTGATCAAAATTGGAAAGATTAATATTGTCTACAAACTGTTCATAGTTCTTTAAATTAATGAAAGGTGGTATATAGACCGCACATATACAAAGTTTTATAAGGTTTTTACCATTTATCAGATAAACTATAATCCAAATATCTTCGATAAGTGCAGGGCCTTCATTTTTATTAATCCTATGTGAATCAAAATTTCTATTGATGGCGAACATTAAATCACCTCCACTCTTCTTTGAAAATGATTTAGCCAAGTCTCTGTCTGGTCCATATATAGCATAATTATCGTTAAATAACTTTAAATCATTAACATTTTTTTGTGGGTAAGTTTCCGTTATAACAACAATATCGTACTCATTCATATACATGTTACTGTAATATGCATTCATTTTTGTATTTAGGCCCTTTGTATATAGGGTTATCTGTAAGTTCGTGGGTCTTCATGTCTTACCAGGCCGTCACTCCATTTAGTCTGGCTCACCCGTGAGACAGCAAAAGCTGCCGTGTGTCTCTTTCACTGTTATGTTGTCTGGCTATATTTTAACTACTGTCATCTACTTCGTCATTGTTTATATGTTACACTTAGTAGTAAGTAGCTTTGCTTTATTATACCCTGCAGTGGGCGACAAGGAGCTATAAAGAAGTAGTATTGCAGCTTTAAAGTATTTAGTTTAGTTTAAGTAGGGTCCCAATTTCATTTTGGGGCCCTTGTTTACATAGCTACGCCACTGTGTCTACATAAAACTTATGAAAACCCAATGATTTCCTTGTAATACATAAGTCAATGTGAAAACCTCATTAACTTTAATTGCATACGAAATAAAGGCGCATTGAAGGTGTTGCTAATAAAATAAAATGAATAAATTAAACATTTTTGTAGATTTTCAACTTTAAACCACTAAGTGAAATAACTAAGTCAGAAATATTTTAATATGAAATAACAAAAATTTTAATCATTAAAACCCAAACTAAAGGACAATGTCGAGCCAAAACGTAATGTGGGAGGTCAATGAATTTTCCTACGTGCTAACGTGCACACGGCGCACTTTTCGGAGCCTACAAAATCCGTGAATTCAGGAGGGATTTTCCCTACAATTCAGCGTCTCTCCCGTCCGTTCTGTCGGCTTATCGCATCGCTATTATAAAACATCTGTACGTGACCTAAAGTACGCTATATTCAAATACATTGCCTGATGTATTTATTTATATTCATTCCTAGTTGTTAATATGCGTCGGTGGAGCTGGATAAGTATATTTGGGTAAAGTATGGCAGACGTCAATGCATCTGCATACAAATCATTGTAACGTAGGGCCGTATTCCGTCCACACAAACCCGATATGCAGTTTCAGAAACGCGCGTTAAAAACGCTCGAAATAAGTAATAACAGAACTCTTTCATTCATTCATTCATTTATTACAGCCCTTCATATGTCGACTGCTAAACACAGACCTCCCCCAAGGAATGCCACAAATCACGGTCCTGAGCTTAACAGAATACCACAGTAAAATAGCAGCTTAATGCTGCTGTGTTTCATATCATAATTGTAGAGGATAAGAGAACCTTTTTACTGGAAACAAAGCATTCCAGTCCTTTGGGGGTGATGTCACAGCATCCACTTACCGTTAAGTGGACTGTGTGCTCGTTTTCCAACAAATACACAAAACAACAAAGAAAAATATTTTTTATTTGTTTATTATATTTCTTTTTTTGTAAGTTCGTTTATCACTTCATCAATCCATTTATCTATTCATGCCTGTAAACGTCCTCTGGTGAACATAGTCCTCTCCATAGATTCATCTCATACTTCATTATATATCATAGTGGCCTCGCTAAGCATGCGGGATCGCAACCTGACTTTTTATTATAATATACTAGCGGTATGCTTGTTGCCTAATTAACTATGAATGAGAAAGTGTAGGTAAATAATTACCTATGTCGATGCCGCGTGAGCACTGCGCGCCTGCCGCACCGTTGCCGCTTTTACAGATAACTTCAGGTCAGTGAACTAATATTGTCGTGCCAAGGTCACGTTTTTTATAGAATAAGGATAACAAACGAGCGCACAGTCCACCTGATGGTAAGTGGATGCTATGATCCATAGTCTTTTACATTTATCCTCGATCAAGAATCAAGATGCAGATGTATTGTCACCCATGGGAGATGGAATGCCACGTTTCCAGTAAAAAAGGGTCTCCGCTTTTCTGCACTCACTATACAAAACACAGGAGCATTAAGTTGCTATATCACGCTTGTATTCTGTGAGAGCGTGGTCCTACCTCGGCCGAGCCGACCCAATCGTGCTACAACCATAATATAACTGCAGCATGGTTCTACCGCGTATTAAATGTTTACCTTACCTAAAACTCCCGGGAAAGATGAACTTTCTAAATAATATATAATTATGTTTATAAGAAACACTCAGGACGAAACGCCCACTCACACTTGTCCTGTTTTTTATAATTTATTTAACAACACACATTTGATAAAATACCACGAAAATTAAATTAATAATACTCTTTTTTTGTTTCTTGTCTACATAGCTCAAAAAAAATTTTTAGTAGAAATGAAAATAAATTATTAACGAACTAGATTTTAACACGCTCGCGTGGGCTTCAATTTAAGAACATTGTAGCATTATTTATTATATTCAAATTAGTAAATTGGATCCCTTTTCGTGTCACCTCGTTATCTGTGTCTATGTCCGTCTGTCCCATGAATTTTCTCAGAGACTGTATAACGCAGCTGATTTAAATTTGATATAGTTATAAATATGCAGCCTATGCCTCATAAGCTGCGTATTTGGCAGTCTATAGGGCAACCTATGTTCAGCAGTGAACTAATCTGGCGGTAATGATAACGGGGATGAGTTCTTCGTTACTTCACTACCCTTTTGCGGTAGAATGAAAACAAAAATATAATATCTACAAAAATATTTTTTTTATAGAATAAGGTTGCTCAACGAGCAGAAAGTTCCCCTGATAGAATATGGATGCTGTGGCCTATAGACATCTACAATTATTATCCTCGATTAAGAATCAAAATGCTCATGCGTTGTCACCCCTGAGCACTAAGATGGAATGTCTCATTTCATCTTTGGCTTTATGGAAATTTGGCCTAGGTTGTTCGGATGGTTGTTGGAGTGGAAAGTAGTTTCAAATACAAGAGGTGGATGAAAAATGTCAATAGTGGTTAATGCTTCGTCGGCTTCACCAACACATACGTTATTCACTGATGAGAATATTAACACTTTCACTGTCCGGTTTGCAGACACAATAGTACGACAATAGCAATGACCTATATGTAGTGCACGGGACAGCGAAAGGGTTAAATCGAGCATTTTAGAGATTTTTTAAAAGTAATTGAACTGCTTAAATTATTTACGACCTTAAACTCAGAGATCATATAAAAGTATAATTGTTAAGATAGTAAATGGGTCATTATCATTTTTCAGACACTCCAAATTAGGAAGGTTAAAACCACCAATTACTAATGAGTGATCAAAATCGGAAAGATTATTATTAATATTGTCTACAAACTGTTCATAGTTCCTTAAATTAATGGAAGGTGGTATATAGACTGCACATATGCAAAGCTTGTAAGGTTTTTACGATTTTTGAGATAAACTACAATCCATAGATCCTCGATAAGTCCAGTGCCTTCATTTCTATTAATCCTGTGCGAGTCAAAATTTCTATTGACGGCAAATATTACACCACCTCCAGTCTTCTTTAAAAATGATTTAGTCAAGTCTCTGTCTCGTCTATACACAGCATAATTATCGTTAAATCACTCTAAATCATTAACATTGTTTTGTGGTCAAGTTTCCGTTATAACAACAATATCGTACTCATTCATACACATGTTACTGTAATGTTCATTAATTTTTGTTTTAAGGCCTCTACAGTTTTGGTAATAACAATTTAAGACATCAGAGTTTGTATAGATATACATAAAACAACATATGAGTAAATGAGAAGACATCTTTTTTCTTTCTTTATAAGATAGGATGACAAACGAGCACACAGTCCACCTGACGGTAAGTGGCTGCTGTGGCCCATAGATATCTACATTTATCCTCGTTTGCGAATCAAAATGCAGATGGGTTGTCACCCGTGAGGACTAAGATGGAATGCTTCTTTTCCAGTAAGAAGGGTCACCGGTCCTCTACACTCACCATACGAAACACAGCAGTGTTAAGCCGCTATTTTACGCTGGTATTCTGTGAGAGCGTGGTCCCTCCCCGGTCGAGCCGACCCATTCGTGCTACAACTATACTATTAATATAGCTGCAGCATGTCTCTACCACGTATACGTATCTAATCAGTTAAGTATTGTAACGAGGATAAGTTCTTAATAACAACAACAGAAGCTGACTCCGACTTTCTAACAAAAATGCGGCCACCTATTACCCAAACGAACTTGTAGTTCTTTCTTTGGACTTAAGTCAGGTAGTCCGATGCATATCCTTGTTACTTGGAGAGAGATGCTCAGTCACGAATAGAGGTTTTTTGTCACCTCCAATACCCAAGTGGTTAGAATTAAGTTTGTACGAAGGGTAGTTCTTGGTGAATTTTATGACGGAAGCTAAAAATCCATCACGGATCAGAGAGCTGCGTAACTTGAAAATAATTGGTCTAGGTCTGGTGGTGGCTGCGTTAGCTTTAGCAATTCTAGTGCACATGTGAATGTCGAATATATTACTAGCATAGTTGTAACTCGAATGGGTCGGCTCGAGCGGCTCTCACAGAGTACTAGCGTAAAATAGCAGCTTATTGCTCCTCACGGCTGACAGCGTATCTGCATTTTGAATCGGCATGAAGTATAGATGTAGATGTCTATGGGCCACAGCAACCACTTACCATCAGGTGGACTGTGTGCTCGTTTGTCAATCTTATCCTATAAAAAACATAGTCCATCGGGTGTTCTAGTATCATATACATAATTAATTATATTGCATCCAAAACTTCCATATTAAGATTGAAGCTTAAGAAGGAAGCTTAAGAAGTTTTTGAGTTGTTATTTTTGATCTGATTGGATTTGGATTTTATCGTCAAGTAAGAAGTTCGTTCGTTCGTTCGTTTGCGTAAATATAAGAAATCATTAAGTAGTGTATTTTTTATTTAAGCTTTTGAAGACAACAAGGAGTTTGAGTGATAATATAATAATCATTATAAAGGTCGAATTATAGTATGTCTTTTTAGGATATTATTATAAAAGGGTATAAAACTTGTTATGTATCATTCGGATGGTACTGTACCATATGTGCATAAAATATGTGTGTATGTTGTAGTTAAAGCAGCTAAAATAAAACAAACCTATTTTCAAACACATTAATTTTTTCATTAAAAATTAAACGTTTATGGCTGAATGAGGTAAGCTCTAACTCTTGTATGCAAACGAATACTTAGCGTTGCTTCACACATTTGGTTGAATTTTGACCAGAGTCGAAACTAGAAAACATAATACGAGTATGTCCTTCAATTTCGTTTTAACTGACACTAGCCACGAGACAAACGCGACGTTCATATATTATTAGTTTATAAATGTCCCCCCCCCCCACACACACACATACAAACACTTTATATACTCGTAACGCTGTGCGTATATGGGTGTTAGTAAAGCTTCATAATATGCGAAATTTATGTTTTTTTTTGTCAGCGTCAATTAAGGTATTTGCCTTGTGTACCGTAGTATTTGCCAAAAAGATCTTATCGCTTCCCTTACATAGCGGACAATTTCTACCTAAAATATGGAAAGGTTCATGATTAAAATGTAAATTTCAAAATAAAACTAAAAATTCAACAATAATGTAAACATGGGTTTTTAGTTTATTGTTGAATTCTGTTTCATTTTCTCTATTTCCTATTTAAATTTTATGGAACACAACACACGTGAAATTAAATTTATCAAACGTCATCGTATAAGGGTGCACCACTGACCTCTGTATGTACAAAGGGTGCTAATATCAGTCTCTAGATTAAGCCTACTTACAATAAAAATGTAATAATGTGTGCACTGTTGGTGCCATATGAATAAATAAATAAATAAATATCCATTAGTGATTATATATTATTTGGTACCCATGCTCAAAAGTATACTTATAATGAGTATTTCATGTAAAAGGATTACTAACGTGTTAAAATACATTTTAAGGAAATACTGTAGCTCAAAATGGGCTAATCGATTATAACGAATTAATAAAGTCACAACAAACCAGCAAATGCGAAACGAACTAGGATATACTAATCAATGAACTATCATCTCAAAATTGGACGGAGGACGAACAGTTATGTTTGGAACAAATTTTGAAAAATTCAACTTCGTGGGCCACTTGGAGTAAGTATATTTATTGCTTCACAAGGGTGTACAAACAGCGAGTGTGCCAGTGACAACATATAAATCTGAGCCTCGTCCTTATCCATGGAGAGTGCTATGCTCGGAGTTTCTCTGTGTAATAGACCAAGAAATTAAGATATCCGCAGTAGACCTAGAGTAAACTACATAGCCCAATATATCAGTAATTTGAATTGGGTGATTGAACTATACTAGATTTAGTCGCCCCCAATCCGATACTTTGTTCAACAAAGTCTCGTTTTCAGACACAAGTTTGTTCCGCTACTCGGCGACGTTTTCCCGAGAAATATTGGCACGGCCGGTGTATAGAGTATCACCAGTGCTGTCATCTGCATAGCAATGTATGTTACCGGTTTGCAACATATCATTGATATGCAGAAGAAACAGCGTTGGTGATAGCACGTAGCCTTGTGGAACACCAGCGTAAATAGGCTTGTAATCGGAGCATGCACCGTCTACTACGACCTTGATGCTCCGATCAGCCAGAAAACTGGTGTACAGTTGCACACGTTTCTCGGGAAACCCATAGGAAGGAGGCTCCGAAAGAAGCGCTTTGTGCCAGACCCGATCGAAGGCGCTCGCTATGTCCAAACTTACGGCACATGACTCCCCTTCGACTCGATCGCCTACACCCATCTATGTGTTAGGTAAACAAGAAGATCACCAGGTGAGCGACCACGATGGAAACCGTACTGGCAGTCACTAATTAGCCGGTGCTCTTCAAGGTAACGTATGATCTGGCAGTTAAAAATGGAATACATTATTTTCGAGAACAAGGAGGTGATGGCGATAAGCCTGTAATTGGACGGATCAGAGCGGTTACCTTTTTTAGGGATCGAGTGCACGAAAGCTGTCTTCCATGAATTCGGGACAACGTCCAGGGAATAGGAATACCAAAAAAGACGCGTTAGAACCGGTGTCAACTCTGGAGCGCAAGTCTTCAGCACAATTGGCGGGATTCCGTCAGACCTACGCGACTTGTGGATGTCCAGGGAGAGGAGTGCTTTGCGTACTGAGCACTGTGTGAATCGCACGTCAGGCTTAGACAACTTACACTGCGGGATGGTCGACGGTGTGTTCCTCCTGTCGTCAAGAGTCGAGAAAGGAGAGTGTAAAAGGTCGATTTTCTCTTTTGCGGCGTGGGCCCATGAGTCTTTCTCCCTGTGTAAAGGTGGTAGTGATGGCTTACAAAAATCCCTTTGAACAGCCTTGGCGAGAGACCAGAATGCACGGGTTCCCGAAGGAAGGCGAATCAGTATCTCGCCAATTCTGTCTATGTGCTCTGACTTTGCCTTGGCGATAACTCTTTTGAAGGACCTGGAGGCGAAGTTATACTTCTTTTTAAGCATGCTGGTGTTTACAACCATCGAAGCCTCAGCCCAGGCCTGATAACACTCCTGCTTACTGCATCTACTTTATGCAGTCTTACAGGAGCAACCAAACCAAGGTTAAGATCGGCCACCGATGGGTACCACAGATGATGGAATAAATATTTCCATTCCCTGTAGCAACACATCGGTGACAGAGTCAGCGCTGGGATCATCCGGCGAGAAGCAAACCCGCCCCATGGGTAGGATGCAAAGAAAGACCGCATTTCGTCCCAATCCACCGAACTGTAATGCCAAACACGGCGCAACCTGCAGAACGTGAAGAGAGAGAGAGCGTGAGTGGTACTACACTCCGGATCAGACAATGTTCCGAAGAGCCGAGAGGGAGATCGACTGAAACCTGATATCCGTCCGGATGAGAGGTCAGCAGAAGGTCCAACAGGCAAGGTGCATGATCCTCCATATCTGGAATCCGCGTAGGCGAAGTAACCAGTTGTGTCAGACCATATGACAAGGCAAAGTCATAAACATATTTCCCCGCATGATCTGTTAAACGTGAACCATTCAGCGTGGTGGGCGTTAAAATTGCCAAGTGTCACGATCTTTACGGATGGGATCTGTTGTAGCAAGAAATCTGTAGCCATTTGGACGTGGTCGATGACTCGGTCTGTGTTGGCATTACCGCTATGGGACCTATATAGGCACCCGTAGACGCGGGTATAGTCATCGCTATTTATGTGCAGCCAAAGGATGGACAGGTCCGTACCTTCAAGACTGCCGAGGAGTCGAGAACAGATATCCTCTGTGGCGTCGGTTGAGCTGCTCATTTGTTCTACAACCATAATATAACTGCAGCGTTGCTCTGCTACGTGTAAGGCAAGACATAAATATACATGATTAATTTATTCATTCGTAACATACCTTTATTAATTCAAGAAATATCTTGAAAAACGTAGACATTTTTACGCAATATATAAGAAAAGGATGTTATTGACTCAAAATCTGTCGTACACTAACGAGATAGGTTTGTCTTCCTTAGAAGTAGAATTTTCAGTGTTGTAAAGGCTAACGAGCTCTTGTCGACGTCTGAAGCAGATAAAACCACAAAAGTAGCGAAGCGAAAACACACTGATGAAATTGCTACTTAGAAATTGAAAACAAATACTTTATTTTTCGCAGCTTCAAGAAAACAATCGCAAGTCGATTGTATGTTTTTTTTCTTAGTACAAGTATATTTGATGATATTTAGTCAAGTAGTTAGTTATTTGTACATAACATACATGCATATACACTCACGCTTGTTACCCAGAGGGGTAGGCAGAGACTACGGCACTACATTTGGCATGATCCTGACATCTCTCTCGCCTCCTTTACATCCATATACCTAAGCATACATACTTGTCGTTAAGGTACTATACTTTCTTCTAAAGCTCCTTTATCGAGTAATTTGTCAATCGATTTCAATGTTTATTTTTTTATTAAATACATGATACTACTAGCCAAAACTGCTTCGTTGGTCTAGTGCTCATAAACGCGGTTGCTGACCATCAGTTCTGGGTTCGAATCTCGAGTCATGCCAATTATATTGTTTTCCAATCTAGAATTTCTCAGAAGCAGCCCTAAGTCAGAAAGTTGGCGTTATTTCACCACCGTGTCTCAAAAAGTACGTAAAAACGTAGGTCCTGCGCCAGATCTTTCTCAAGTGATGTTCCATTGCCGTCCCATCCGATGTGAGAGTGAGGGAATAGAGAGTGCATCTGAGCTTGAGCATACACCTACTGCACAGTTGGTCTTTCTGGGGGACTTTAACGCTTGTCACCAAAACTGGCTCTTCCCATACCAAAAGACCGACCATGCTGGAAGAGAAGCGTGGAATTTTGCTTTAACGCTAGGTCTTTCTCAGATGGTAAAGGTGGCGACTAGGGTACCCGATGTAGACGGTCACACAGCAAATTGCTTGGACCTTCTGCTGACTACCGAACCAGACAGATATGAAGTACAGGTTACTTTTACTTTGGGTACATCTGACCACTGTCTGGTGAAATCTGTATCGTCATATTCTTCACCTGATTACGAGTCCCAAGGTGTTCGACGAATATGGCGGTATAAGTCAGCTGATATGCATAATATGCGACACTTTTTTGCATCTTATCCTTGGCGGGAGGTCTGTTTCTCTTCTGCGGATCCGTCGAGCTGCGCGGTTGCGATAACGGATGTGTTGCGTCAAGCTATGGAGTACTTTATCGCCTTCTCTGACGCTCCCACCGGTAGCAAAGCTCGCCCATGGTTTAACGCTGAATGCGAAGCTGAAAAGCACAAGCATTTAGCTTACTTATCCTGGGTTGACGCTCGAAACTGCAAAGCTTCGGATATTAGCTCCAAGAAGAGAACTTTCAACCAGACCGCCAAGTCCTACAAAAAGCATTACGGAAAGCTAGTCTCGATCGCATTAAACTTATTGGCGCAAAAATCTGTGCCAGACATCCGGCACTAGAGCTTATTGGTCTCTCGCCAAAGCGATCGAGACAAAGTTCTGTCGACCTACACTGCCTCCGCTGGTTAAACCGGATGGCACACTGGCGCATACGGCTAAGGAGAAAGCCGACGTGTTTGCGTTTCTCTTTGCCTACAATTCACGTCTGGACAGTGGCAACAACGTTCCACCAAAATTACCTCACTGCGGGACCTCTATGTCGGAGATTCGTATAACGAATAAGGAGGTTCTTAAAACCTTGCAGTATCTAGGCGAGAATAAAGCTAGTGGACCAGATGGTATACCAGCTATAGTTCTAAAGGCATGTGCACCTGAGTTGTCTCCTGTGTTGACACGCTTGTTCCGCCTCTCATTTAGTACTGGAATAGTGCCAAAATCCTGGAAGCTGGCCAACGTGCAGCCTGTTCCAAAAAAAGGAAGCCGCGCCGACCCTGCCAATTATTGGCCAATCTCAATTACCTCCATACTCTGCAAGATTATGGAGCGTATATTGAATGCCCGCTTAATGGCATACCTAGAACAGAATGACCTCCTTAGTGACTGGCAATATGGGTTTCGCCGGAATCGGTCAGCTGGGGACCTTCTAGCGTATGCCACACATGTATGGGGCGAGGCACTCGAGAACAGTGGGGAAGCACTTGCTGTTTCCCTTGATGTCTCGAAGGCCTTTGACAGAGTTTGGCACACTAGCCTTTTGGCTAAGCTTCCAGCGTACGGCTTATCCCCTGGTCTGATTGAATGGGTAAAGGACTTTCTGAGTGAACGGTTTCTCTGGGTCGTCGTTGATGGCTGCTCATCCGATCCTATGGCGACTAACGCCGGTGTTCCTCAGGGGTCCGTTCTCTCCGCAACTCTCTTCCTGCTGCATAATAATAATCTGCTTATGCCCGGTATCTATGGGTATGCAGACAATAGCACAGTTGTTGAGAGATACCAACTAAGTCCTCGGGCCAGTCGGGATCAAATCCAGTCCGAAAGAGAAGCTATAGTAGAGCGTGTGAATCTCACACTACAGGCAGTATCCGATTGGGGTGATGCCAATCTTGTGAAGTTCAACGCCTCCAAAACACAAGCGTGTCTCTTCACCGCAAAAAGGAGCCAGCTCACCTTGGCTCCTTCTTTCCGAAATGTATCACTGAAATATACCGACCGCCTTCAGTTGTTAGGGTTTGAAATATCTTCAAATTTGAACTTCGGGCGGTTCATTATGTCCAAGGCCAAAGCAGCTGCAAGGAAGCTGGGAGTCCTTGCAAAGGTGCGGCGATACTTCACGCCGGGACAGCTGCTAACTTTATATAAAGCACAAGTCCGATCGTGCATGGAGTATTGCTGCCATATATGGGCTGGTGCTGCAAAATGCCACCTAGCAGCTCTGGACTCAATGGAAAGGCGTGCTAAGAGGCTTATTGGTGACCCGAATTTGGTTAAAACCAATCTTACCAGCCTCGAACACAGTCGTAAAGTATCCAGCCTTTCGGTTTTCTACAGGATGCATCTCGGAGAGTGTGCGCAGGAATTACATAATTTGATTCCCCCCTCTCCCTTTCACCATTGGACAACCAGACGGTCGGCCAGTCTCCACGCTTTCGTTGTTGACTTACCACGCATTCGAACCAAACGGTTCGCCACGTCGTTCATCATGCGTACAGCAAAGGAGTGGAATAAGTTGCCAGCATCTGTATTTCCATCCGATTACAGTGTGGGTGTCTTCAAGGCAAGAGTGAATAGGCTTGTATTAAGTCAGTGCGCTTCACCATCTTAGGCTACATCACCACTTACCATCAGGTGGGATCGTAGAAAAGCGCTGGCTTAGTAGAATATAAAAAAATACACTCGAGTGCTTTAATCTTGTTCTGCGCAGATGGCTAGTCTCCGTTGAGCCTGGCCACCATCACAAAAATTGGGTCTGGAAGACATTATTATTATTACTTCTAGGCTGGTCTCATATAAATAATAGGAAATAATTCTTGACGATGGAAAAATTGGAAACGATTTTTTTAATGTGTCTATTTAGACGATATTCAAATATGCAAAGTGCAGGGCGGTACTTTGTTAAATATTCAAAACCAAATTGTTTATTGCGTGTTACGTATAGTTCAACCTGGTAAGATACAAGTTCAACGTGGTAAGATATGTAGGAATTCGATGGATGCAGGTGGCTTACGACCGTGCTTTGTGGCATTTCTTAGGGGCTGCCTATATTTAGCAGTGGACATGTGGAGGGTTGAAATCATGATGATTATATTAACGCCAAGTTTTTACATAATATATTAAGTCTTTATCTATGAAATTGCCGTTTTTACGAAATAAGTGAACGTAATTTGTATTTCTGTTAATCAAAGTATTCACCCATGCAATCGATGCATATTTGCCGACGCCATGGCAGTTTATTGATGCCCTCCTTGAAGAAATCTAATTATCTGTGCTAAGTTTCATTAAAATCAGGCAATCAGTTTCAGAGGAGATTTTATTGAGAAAAAATTACATTGGATTTGGATGAGTGCCCAATTAAGGCTGTACAAAAACAAATCTTAAGTTTATGAATCTTCTCGGGTGTTGAATTTTTCCCGCCAAAAAGTTATGCAAATTCTGAAAAAGTAGAAGTTTGTAAGCACAAGGTCTGGCAAGTACGGCGGATAACGGAGAGCTTTCGACCCCAGTTCGACGATTGGAGACAGTCTTTTGTGCAGTACGAGGTCACGCGTTGTCGTGCAGGAACAGCGGAGATGAGCAATTGACCAAAGCTGGTTGGAGACGTGCAATCTTCTCCATCTTAGTATTCTGTTCTTCACAGTACACATCTGCAGTAATAATCATCCTGTTTGGTAAGAAACTGTAATGAATCGTGCCGACGCTAGACCACCAAACAGTGACCATAATTTTTCTAGGGGTAAGTTTTCGTTTGAGGCATTGTTTAGGTGCTGAACCAGGATCGAACGAACTTGTTGAGCGCTTGCAATTGTCAAACAGAATCCATTTTTTTTCGCAGGCAACAATGCAGTTCTAAATTCCTTCGTTTGTGTGCCTGTTGAGCAGTATAAGGCACGCCGCGGTGCGTTATTTACGCTAGCGATCGCGGAGTTCGTGGGGCACCCATTTGTCAGGCTTTTTTACCTTGCCCGTTTGACGAAAATTAATCAATAATGTTTTGATGCTAACGTTGAAAACTGCTGCTAGTTCAGTCATAGATTGAGTATCATTAACTTCCACAATCGCCTTTAATTCGTTATTGTCATCCAAAGTTTTCGGACAACCACAGGGTTCATATATCAGGTTAAAATTTCCAGAACCAATAACAGGTGGTGCGTTCGTTTGTAGTATGGGCTTTGTAAGCGTCGTTGCTATTGCGTACCGCTTGTGCCGCGTTGCTGCTACGACGGTACTCATATTCCATAATTACTCGAATTTTTAACGTATCCACGATGACGAAAAGAATAAAATATGATAAAAACTAGCTTATCAATAAAAAATAACTAATTTTGAAAAAGAGTTCCATGATTTTAAAATAAAATTAATTTTAAATTAGAATTCTTACCCAAACCTATGTTATTTTTCGAAAGCGCAGAAAATCCAATATTAAATCTTATTTTATATAAAAAAAAAACGGTTCAGACTTAGATTTTATCCTATATCGTGGAGGCAATGAACATAGATAAACGTTACAAGGACATACATCCAGCCCGAAGCAATTATTTGTAGGTCATACGTTATATACTTTTACGTGGTAGAGCCATGCTGCACTATATTAGTAGTATAACTGTAGCACGAATGGGTCGGCTCCACCGGGGAAGGACCACGCTCTCACAGAATACCAGCGTACAATAGCAGCTTAACGCTGCTGTGTTTCGTATGGTGAGTGTAGAGAACCGGAGTCCCTTTTTACTGGAAACGAGGCATTCCATCTTAGTCCTCACGGGTGGCAACGCATCTGAATTTTGATTCGTAATCGCGTATAGATGTAAATGTCTATGGGCCACAGTAACCACTTACCATCAAGTGGACTGTGTGATCGTTTGTCACCCTTATCCTATAAAAAAATACAAATACTTGTACCGTGCGGGATTTGAACCCGCAGCTCGCAGCGCCGCAACTTCTTGCTAAGCTATAGCGCCACAGAGCCCTCAAATCACAGTCAAAGTTCGAAGGCGTCTGGAAAGGCCTTGTAACAAAAAAAGATTATAGTTTATTTTAATAAACGTTTCTTTTCACTGTACATATATAATTAAAAATATCCGTATGTAACAATTAAATTAGATCACGCGAAGGAATATTCAAACTGAGCCACTGCTAACACTTTAAGTTTTTTTAAATATTTAAATAACAGCTGTACTGTAACATGTAAATATTAAATGTTTTGTAACTGTATATGTACATAAAGCTGTGGTTTACATCAGAGATAATTAAAGAATTGTTTTTTGTAGAAAAGGGGTGACAAACGTTCACACGGTTAATCTAAAAGTATCCAAGTATCATCAGTTCCATCTATCTCAAATAAGAATTAAAATGCGGATGCGTGGTCACTCACTAGGAATAAGATGGTATGCTTCATTTCCAGTAGGAGGGTCAACAGTTCTCTACACTCACTATACGAAACACAGCAACATTAAGCCGCTATTTTATTGTGGTATTCTATGAAAGCGTGGTTCTTCCCCGGTTGAGACAAACTATTCATGCTACTATTTATAATATATGGTAGCATAGCTGTACCATGTTCAAAAATAGAAATAGGAGACGCGAGGATACTTGGATGGATGGATGATATAGGGGACACATTTGTCCCACTTACATAATCATGATAAATATCGATTCAAAAGCAAACTTTATCATTACACAGACGTCATCATCATTATCATACACTATCAATGTCCGCTGCTGAACATAAGATTTCCTACAGACTTTTTGGAACGAAGTTCCTTATCGGACGGTACGAATTAAGCAGATGGGGGCTAGGCGAGAAAAAGTGTAAGATTTTTCCGTCCCGACCCCATTTGACGTAGTGTAGACAGCCTTGGCGGCCATAAGGAACCGAGATGGAATAATATCCATTTCCCTCGCACTTTTTCTTATCTCGCCATGAAAGAAATTTTATTTTATTTGAAATGACGCTTCATTTTGATAGACGCCACTAACTCATTTATTTGTATTTTTTAATCAATAATATAATACGTTTATCAATAATTATGTACCACGAAAGGAACTTCGTTCCAACCGAGTGTTCCACGACACCTACGCATGTTTTTTTATAGAATAAGGGTGACAAACGAGCACACAGTCCACGTAATGGTAAGTGGATGCTGTGGCCCATAGACATCTACATCTGTCCTCGTCTAAGAATCAAAATGCAGATGCGTTTTCACCCCAGAGGGTCTTCGGTTGTCTACATTCACCAAACGAAATACAGCAGCATTAAGCTGCTATTTTACGCTGGTATTCTGTGAGAGCGTGGTCCTTCCCCGGTCGAGCCGACCCATTCGTACTACTATATATAATATATAAAATATATAAAAGACTGCCCTATAAGGAAATATTAGCTATAGTTGCCACACTTGGCAGGCGTTACCTAGGTTAGAAGGTAGATTTTTGTAGTTAATATCAGGAAGAGGCTGCTACCTATTTCTGTTTGCATTCATTATACGAAAAATGTTTAAAATTCAAAAGATCAAAATACAAATATTGAATTAAAAAAATTTGCTCAATTGTGAACAAATCTTATTTTGCATAATGATATTAATAGTTACAAATATACTATAACTGGTCGTTACAAGCATATAAGAACTGAAATTATTTAAAAGAACTAACAAAGAAGAACATCCACGAGTGGCAAAATGTCTTTTTTAAAGAAGTATTTTACATCCAAAAATGATGTTCCATCATTTCCGGTATTATCTTATTTTTATTATAAAAATACTGACAGTATTTTAACGCTAAAAATATTAACACTAACTACTCGAAATAAGATGAAATTCTTGTGCTAGGATTTGTTTGCGACATTAGTGGAATGGCGGATTCAAACCTACGGCTTTTGAGTTTGGCAGTTAGGCTGTTTTATATTGTGGCCATGGGCCGGCCATGTTTCTAAAGGAAACGACAATGGCAAGAAAGTTTTTCGAGTGGCAGCCTCGTACCCATAAGCAAAGTGTACGGTGAATTCACACTAGGTGGAGTGACGACCCGATAAAACATGCAGGAAGTCGATGGATGTAGGTGGCTCAGGACCATCTTTAGTAGATTTTAGGGGAGACCTATGTCCAACTGTGGACTTGTTGGATAGTTTGATAGTTATTATATACAGAATGGTCCTGTTTTTTTATTTTTATATAACATATAAAAATGTAATCACCGGTTTTCTTCTTTTTACGTTGTGGAGTTTGATATTTGACAGTAAAACCATATCGAATTTGCTCTTACTTTAAAATACTCAAGCCGACGCCGCCGCCGGGAAGAAAGATCCGTAATGTGATAGTGCGGCTATTTTGTGGTTGCAACACGAATGTGTTAACTCGACCGGGGAAGGACCACGCTCTCACAGAATGCCAGCGTCATAATGTTTCGTATGGTGAGTGTAGTAGAGTGTACACTTTGATATTAATTGAGCATAAGATGTCTATTGGCCACATCATACACTTAGCAGGTGGCATGTGTGTCCTTATTGCATGTATAAAAACATCAAAATTGCCCGCCAAATGTGGCAATTCCGACAAATTATTCCCACTATTGTAGGGATCTTTTTGATTGTCTATCTGTGGTTTCTGCACGACCTGCTGATGAGGTGAAGAAGAGACTGAGTAGTAATAATAATATAACGTTTTATTTTTTATTATTTGTAGATGTCTCTAACATCTGATAAAAGTGAATATGATGGAACTTACAAAATTCCCAAATCAGCTTTTCGGTTAATTGGTATACGGTTTACTTGCGATGACTCACCATTTAAGAAGTAAGTTTTACATTTCTTGTATAATATAATGTGCTATTATTATATGATACAGCTCAAATGCAATGTGTTATGAATTTAACATTAATGTATCAGCTCGACTGGATCACGTTCTCACAGAATACCATCGTAATATAGCAGCTTAGCTCTCCTGTGTTGATTCTAGAGACTATTTATTAAAAACGAGGCATCCGCATTTGTTCTTAATTAAAGATTAATATCAGTGGCCACCTGATAGTAGATGGATGGTTATAGCACCCAACTAATATCAGGTGGATTGTGTGATAACTTTAATCTATAAAAAAATAGTAATCAAAACCCAGTGCTTTTTTCGTCATGCTGGTGGTGTAAAAGAACATCATTCGATATCGTTCTATTGAAGTTTTAAGAAACGGCTTTAGGAAATGATACAAAGATTTCATAGCTTTAAAAAACACAGGCTGGCACTGGAGAGCAACTTAGAAGAGAACGAGATGTCTGGTGCTCCAATCTCAAAACACACTTCCCAAGCTTGGCGGTTAAGGCAAATCTTTCCTAATATAGGATATTCTCATGTTCAGAAGGGGCTATTATTAGTTACTGTTGGCGAAGGAAATAAGGTATTTTACTGAAAATGTGAGTTATTGTTTATTTTCACCATGGTGTCATGCACGTGTCATTCATACTGTTACTAACCTGGAAAATAATAATACAGACCATCCCAGAAACATTTAGTAGTATACACCACTTGAGTGATCTAAAAACTAGACTGTTGACATAGTGTTTTTAGTCATTCATCGGGACCACAGTAACTCGAGACGTAATACCCTTTGCGTTCGGCCATACCTCGTTGTGCTAAATATTACTTTAGTTTATAATCTAATAAACAGAGTCCATACCTCAAGTCCTTTTTCATAAAGCATTTCTAAAACCCTGATCTTAAAGTACGTTATCCCGTGCTCCCATTTTGAACAATCTAAATTCGATACCCGCTGGCACGAAAACGTCATTTTCAATTTCAAGTACTGAGTGAAGGAGAACATCGTAAACAAACATGCACATCTGAGGAATAAAATATTACAAAAACATGACGTGAAGTCTGCCAACTCACACTAAGAGATTGCGGCGGACTAATTACTCCACAAAATTTCTGAAATCCGTGTGGTGGCGTTGTAAAATATCCACTAGCCTACATCGTCCCGTGGGTGTCGTAAGAGGCGACAGAGGGACAACTGGATAATAAAAAACTGCGGTTGCCAACCCGCTTGCCAAGCGTTGTAAATATGGCAAATATACCAAACATAAAGCAATCTATAGGGGAGTAATGAGTTCAGCAGTGGACTTTAATAGGCTAGAAATGCCTGCAATGGATGTGTGGCGGGTGGAAGGAAAAGGGGAGATCTCCCGCCGGGCAAGGTGTTCTGCCCGGGGAGCGGCCAACGCTCCGATTGGTAGTTCGGAGCTATTCTATATATGCTGCTTAAACTTCGCAACTTTGTTAGTGCGATTTAGGCTTTGATGTGTTTCGCTTGTGGCGCGACGACAGCGCCGCCACATCACCCCGCTGCTCAGACCGGAGGTCGATAGTGCAGTCTAGATGTCGACAAATTTGCAAGTGTCAGGGAATTGTCTTGTAAGTCTGCGGTGAGTCGAGAAGAAGGCAAGTAATCTGCAAGAGTGCCGTGAAGCAGAGGCGAGCAGTAAGGCTCAGAGCCGTGCTGAACACTGTAGCGCAGAGAGTAGCTTGAAAGAACAGGAAGCATTATTATTCCAGTGCTGCGATGAACCTTTGTAAAGCTAGATGGCTTGCAGAATGTGAAGACTGCAGATAATATCAGCTCGGGAGCTAATGAATGCGGAGACTTGAGGATGATGAAGGTTTGAAGGTGTAGTTTCCGAAGGTTTGTTGGTTGCGTGTTCCTATCACGTCGGAGTCACCACTGTGGCGGGTGGAAGGAAAAGGGGAGATCTCCCGCCGGGCAAGGTGTTCTGCCCGGGGAGCGGCCAACGCTCCGATTGGTAGTTCGGAGCTATTCTATATATGGTGCTTTAACTTCGCAACTTTGTTAGTGCGATTTAGGCTTCGATGTGTTTCGCTTGTGGCGCGACGACAGCGCCGCCACATCACCCCGCTGCTCAGACCGGAGGTCGATATTGCAGTCTAGATGTCGACAAATTTGCAAGTGTCAGGGAATTGTCTTGTAAGTCTGCGGTGAGTCGAGAAGAAGGCAAGTAATCTGCAAGAGTGCCGTGAAGCAGAGGCGAGCAGTAAGGCTCAGAGCCGTGCTGAACACTGTAGCGCAGAGAGTAGCTTGAAGGAACAGGAAGCATTATTATTCCAATGCTGCGATGAACCTTTGTAAAGCTAGATGGCTTGCAGAATGTGAAGACTGCAGATAATATCAGCTCGGGAGCTAATGAATGGGGAGACTTGAGAATGATGAAGGTTTGAAGGTGTAGTTTCCGAAGGTTTGTTGGTTGCGTGTTCATATCACGTCGGAGTCACCACTGTGGCGGGTGGAAGGAAAAGGGGAGATCTCCCGCCGGGCAAGGTGTTCTGCCCGGGGAGCGGCCAACGCTCCGATTGGTAGTTCGGAGCTATTCTATATATGCTGCTTTAACTTCGCAACTTTGTTAGTGCGATTTAGGCTTCGATGTGTTTCGCTTGTGGCGCGACGACAGCGCCGCCACAGATGTATATGGGCTGCGTTTTACTCGTTCGTTATTGCTTTCTCCGTAACCTTGTACAAATGAAAGAACTGTGCCCAGCAGTGGGGTCTATATAGGCTACAATTTTAACTTTTTAACTTTAAGATTAACTCAATACAGCTTATTTAAAGTCCTCAATAGAACGTCACATCTCTATAGATTGCCTCATCATTGCCATAACTTAGTAGCGGTTTTTTTAAAATTTTGAAATGTTAACCGAATGATACTGCCGCGTCTTCCTAATACGTTTCCTAATAACGACTTAAAAAAACTGTTTCTACCAACCCGCTTGCCAAGCGTGACAGCTATGGTAAATATGATGAGGAAATATATAGGGGAGGCCTATCTTCATCAGTGGACTTTAATAGGCTGTAGCGATAACGGTAACGGCTGCCGCCAACATAAAATCATTCAAATTGGTAGTTAATAATCAATTCTTTTTATTTTACAGATCCTTATGGAATGCCTTCTACTGGTTTGAGTTCGCTAATATATTCATCGTGTTGTTACTTGAACTCATCGCCATGATGCTGACTGTGTCCGATGGCTCATTCACAGTGTTGTTCACAGTGACGCCCTGCATTGGATATTTATTACTTGGTTGGTTGATTTATTTTTAAACTGAACCTCACCTTGATAATTCTGGTCATTTTTATTATAATTTTATTGATTGCAAATATTCACACTAGGTTATAAGATCTTTAGATTATAAATTGTTAACAAATATGGAAAAATAACAAATGAAATAAAATTATTTGGGGGTATTTATATAGCATTCTCGTCTAGTTGGACGGTATACATTTATAAAATGATAACTATGCAAGAAGATAAAAAATAAAAGCCCAACCAGATGGAAGCTTTCAGCAGAGAAGACTAAACGGCTAAGGGTTAGGTGGAAAGGGAAAGAAACCAGCGGACAATGCGAGCGGTATCGAGGAGCACCACTTTCTAAATTAATTAATAAAGCATTTAAAATCCGCATGATAGCGATCACCTCATTCCCAGGGGTTTTTATCAATCATTTACTCTTTAGCAGTTTGACCCTTATTAAAAAAAATTTGTCTATTAAAAATATATGGATATTGCTAGAACGACTTGGCTTCAGATATATGGTGGTATAACTACCTCGTGTTTTTTTATACAATTAGGGTGACAAGCAAGCACGTGTTCCACCTGATGGTAAATGGATGCTGTGGCCCATATACATCATCAAATGCAGATAGATTTTCACTCCTGAGGACTAGATGCAATGCCTCGTAACTCAATGTGAGAACATGGTCCCTTGAGCCGACCCATTCGTGCTACAACTGTAATATATCTTCAGCATGGTTCTACCATATAAAAGACATACGTACACTCTAGACATAAAATACTTAGACCAGCGACGGGGAGCAAGAAGGGGGTTAAAGGTATCTACGTCTGATACTATACCATACCTCTTACGATACCATATGATACGATACCATCGATCTTATGCTTGTCAAACGTGACGATATTGGCAAAACATCTTTAGAATGGAAAATCCCACGATAATCTTCAAGAACCTACAGATTTTTAAAGGGCCGGAAA
Organism: Parnassius glacialis; assembly: GCA_033319125.1. Lineage (NCBI taxonomy): Eukaryota > Metazoa > Arthropoda > Insecta > Lepidoptera > Papilionidae > Parnassius > Parnassius glacialis. The sequence continues at coordinate 32,001,632 of JAVANC010000023.1, read as the reverse complement.
TTCTTTAGGATTGTAGATTATAAATGGTATTGGTCACTTACCATCAGGTAAGCATGCTCTTTTGCTACCATATCTTCTTTAAACAAAATTGCTGGGAAGTAGACTTACGAGCTGATGTTAAAGTTAAAAAGTTTAAGGTACAGCCTATATACATCCCACGGCTGGGCACAGGCCTCCCGTGATTTCTAATAGAGTTTAAGGTCAAGGAAATGTCCGCTGCCCTTTTTTTTTACGGGGGGAAATCCTCATGGACCCCGGTGTCTCCTCGTACGTACGCGCGCGGGGCCGCGGGAATTCAAATTCTTCCGCAGCCCCATACTAGTGCTGGCCCGGTCTGTCAGGGCCTCATCTCCTGCACGGGGTAGTGAGGTGTTCAACTACGCCATGCATCGCCTCAGATCCATCCGCCTCGGGTCCATCAAATAGAAGGTGCGGGGGCTTCCCCAAGTCCCTCGCCCCTAAACCCACCATCATGGGTGCTGGAAAAGGGCGTTGTCCGCCCTTCTCCTGCGCCCGGTGTGCCTTATGCGGCCGGGGAAGGGAGTCGAGATCTCCCTTTCCTGTTCCGCAGTTTCCTTCTGCGACATCACGTCCTCGCAGAAGGACATCACCGCGTCCCACGAATCTGCGCTACCGACCATCCTCCGCACTAAGGCCGGCAGCGACAGATCGCCTCCTACTTTATTTGTGAGGACACGGCGCTGCTCTTCCCAAGCTACACACTCGGCGAGCGTGTATTGCGCTGTGTACTCCCCGCAATGGACGCAGTGGTGACACCGAGCGCCCGGCACCCTGTCTATGCGGGACAGGTACTTGCCGAAGCAGCCGTGCCCCGACAGCACCTGCGTCACCCTAAACGACAGGGTGCCGTGTCTTCTCCCAAGCCAGTCCTCGAGTACTGGCCGGATCGCCTCTAAGGTAGCGAGGCCGGCGGTAGGGCGCAGAAGCCTTTGCCGCCTTTCGCCACCAAGACCTGACGGAGCTTCTCTCGAACTCGAAACCCTCTCTCTCTCGAACCCCGTGCCCGCACATCATCGCGGCATCGATATATACGTATATATATGTACATATCGCCGCCTTGTAGGAAATCGTGCGATACGATATATGCGGCTGAATCTGGCGGCCATTGCCCTCTGCGGTTTGTGCAGAATGGCGAGAGTGCTGGCAGTCATGTCCATCGCCCACACAGGGGCCCCATACAAGGCCATGGACCGCACGATTCCCACGTACAACCGCCTACAGGCGGCGCTTGGGCCCCCCAAGTTGGGAAGCAACGTTGAAAGCGCGCCCGCTGCACCCATCAGCTTTCTCATTCAGGGTCCGAATTCTCATCGACTGTTGAGCACCAAACTTAGATACTTCATGGTGGACTCGACAACTATCGGGCCCCGCTGACCACGATGTGTGATTCCGGAGGCAGCGCGCGTCGTGGGCCATGGAACACCATGGCCTTCGACTTGTTTAGGGCCACCTCCAGGTCTAGGCGCCGGATGTGGTTCACCACTTGTGATACCACAGCCGTGGCAACCAACGCTGCTTCCCTGTGCGAGGTCCCCCGGGCAGTGACAAACGTGTCGTCTGCATAACACGTCAAGTCGGCGCCCAACGGGAGTTCACCTCTCAGCACCCAGTCTTAGCCGATGTTCCACAGGAGCGGTCCCAAGACCGATCCCTGTGGAACACCGCACGACATGACGCGCCGATCAGCGCCGTCACGTTCCCAATACGTAACGCATCTCTTCTCAAGGTAAGTCCCTATTGTGCGGTAGAGGTAGGGAGGCACGCGATGGTAATTCAGCGCCTCCCGAATACAACTCCAGGATAGGGTGTTGTAGGCGTTGAAGATGTCTAAAGACACCGCCAGCACCACCCCACTCCGGGATACTGTCTCTACGCCAGGGCCCTCACGCGCGTAATAGCGTCTATGGTGGAGCGCCCGAGACGAAAACCAAATTGATTCTCGTCCAGGTCCGGCCCCTCTCTGCAAAAGTGGCTGACGAGGCGATCTGCGATGATACGCTCAAAAAGTTTGCTGGCTTCGTTGAGCAGCACTATAGGCCGGTATGCGGACGGTGAGTCCGCGGGGTGCCCCTCCTTCTTGAGCAGGACCAGCCTCCCCTCCATCCACACACTGGGAAGCTGATCCTGCTCGAGATATACCGTGAAGAGCCTCCTCAGCTGGGAATCTAGCTCCTTCAGAGCCAGGACGAAAGCTCGACCAGGAACTCCGTCTGGTCCGGGCGCTGTGTTCTTAGCTCGGAGTCGCGACGCGGCCGCTCTCGTCTCTGCTTGCGTCACCTCGGGGACATCGGTGCTGTCGTCTTGTGGAGAGTCTGTGGCTGAGGGCGAAGCCATCGCCAGTTAAACATGTCCCACTCGTTCAGGAAAGAGAGCCGATACCACCACCTCTAGCAACCGGGGTTGCATGCTTTGTGTTAGTGGAGGCGCCCAGGGACGCAAATTGCCCCGTATCCAACGGTAGGGGCGCCCCCACGGATCCCGATCTAGGGACCCCAGCAGTTCCTCCCTGGCACGCGACTTTGAGTCGCCAATGGCCAGCCACAGCGTTCTTAGACGCGCGGTACACCTCATACAGCGCGTCCTCCTCGGCTGAATCACGTTGACGCCGCCTCCGGTATTGGGTGTACCGCTGACGAGCCGCAACGCACGCTATGCGCAATTGCGCGATATCGGCGGTTCACCAGTACACCTGGTGCTTTGCGGACCGTTGGCGGACACGGGGCATGGACGCGTCGCAGATCTGCGTCATCGCCCCCGAAACTATAGCGCCACCGCTTCGACGTCGACGGGGCCGTCCGTCGTCGACTCCCAGATCCAAGACTGGACTAAGGCAGCTTCAGTTGGGGGAGAAATACGCCACTACAATACCGATGCCGCCTGAGACCGCAGCAACCCAGTCACGGCCCTGATACGGGTCGATCAGAGTCTCACCAATAATGGCCACCAAACCGTCAGCGTATCGCAACCAGTTGTCACGGGCGGGAATGAAATACGGTTCGGCGACAACAGCCATGTGAGTCGACCACTCTGCCATGCTCTGGAGTAGAAGATCCTGAGCTCTGGCACAGTGGTTGATGTTGCCCTGGAGAAAATGGAATTGTGCGGTTACTGATATTCCATTCCCTCGGCAACGGTCCTGCGCCGGGAGTCGGCCGCGGAGCTGCTAGCCTGCAGCGAGGTTAACCCGGTAGGCTTAGTACTTCTCTTCTTTTCCTTTTTCTTTTTGGCCTCGCTGGCAGGTGCCCCACAGGCCCCTCCGCCTACTCTGTGCTCTGCTGGCCGTCCCCCAGCAGAACAAAGGCTGTAGTTGAGCGCCGCGGTACACAGGGCCGCTTTGTGGCCAGGCTGGCCGCAGCGACAACAGAGGTCAACTACGGTCAACCTCATCGGTGCACTTCGCCCGGACGTGCCCTTTTTCCATGTACCGGAAGCACCGCAAAGACCGGGGCTGTAGTAGCTTGGTCCTTGTCGCCACCCAGCCTACCAGCAATCTGCCGTTATCGGCGATCTTGTTCGCCGACGCTATAGGGCACCGAACCCAGACCGCGCCGAGTCCGGTGGCGTCAGTGCGTATATCGTCAGCCCACACCTTGTCCCACGGACACTCCCGCTTCTGGCAACGGCAGCCACCACCTCCTCAGAGGTCACGGAGTGGTCCAGGCCAGCAATCCGCACCTCTGCGGTTTTTATTGTTCTGGAGATCCGGACGTCCTCAGGGTTGAGGACCTCCCTCATTTTGGCGGCCAGTGCGTCCACCTTTTCGGAACTGCCGCTCACAGTACCAGCCATCTTGGACAGCCGCGCACCCATGGCAGCCTGCCTGAGGGTAACAGACTGAAGGCCAAGATCTCATAATTTGATCTTGGCCTTGGCCTCGGCGATGACCAACTGGTACGTCACGCCACGCTCAACAGCTCCGGGCTGCAACGTTAGCGCCACAGCATTGGACCGCGAAACGTGCAAAACTGGTCTCTTGCGACCACTTTTGGCAGTGCGCCGCGCAGGTTTAGGAGCCGTCTTTGCGGTTCCACCTGGGGCGCATGCAGCTACTGCGGCCTTCTTGGTGGCTTTGCGGGCCTTCTTGCGGCACACGACTTTCGCCCAGGTCACACCCTTAGACCCGGCAGTCGTGGGCTGGTCGCTCGGAGGAGCTCCCTCCGCAGGTTTTTCGTTACCCTCCGCGAGCTTCTCCTTTTGAGGTGCAAGTCTCGGCTCCTCAGTCCTCCGTGTGTCAGCCGCTAAAGGCGGATGGAAGATTTCCACTGGGAGACGCCGAGAAATTGCCTACAGCCGAGCGTTAACCATGCTCCCGCACTGGAGCATGCAGAGCCGGACAATGCGCTCGACCTCTTCGTCGGTACGGGGGCGTGCAGGTCGCGGTGCGGGAGTCGGGGCCACTACAGGTGCGATATCTGTGGACGTGCGGCTCTGCTACTACTCGCTAAGCGCAGCGACTTGCCGCCGGAGGTCCTGCAGGTCATTTCTGAGGCGGCTGTTTTCCTTCTGTAACTTTGCAACCTCGTCAGAGACCGTCCTGTTGAGGAGAATGCCAACCGCCTCCCTGATATCTGCGGCAGCCTCTTTTAAGCCACGGGTGAACGTGCCCTTCTGGCTGCCGGACTTGATGGCAACCTTCAGTCTAAGTCCACCCCATCCAGAGCCAGTTGGCTCAATGCCACCGCAGATGGCTCTCCCCCTTCCACCGCAAGAGCAGCTCGTCGCTCGCGAGCACGTCGGGCCATTTCCGATACTTCGTCGACCGCGACGGCTTTGCGCTGCTTCCTCTTGGCGGCGTTAAGCTCCGCCTTTGAGCTCCCCAGTGAGGCACAACTTTCACCGTCATCGCCAGGGTCCTTTGTAGTGAACCCCATGTCACTCTCTGCTTCACTAGCCGCCGAGGTATTGGAGCACACGAATCGTCCGTGCTTATCCCTCCGCGGCTGCGAAATACTCGCCCCTCTCGATGCCTGCTAACCCCTCCCCGAAGTCAGCAACTTGGGGGCCGGCAGACCTTCCTCGTCTGAAGACCGGCACACTGGACGTTTCCTAGCGGAAGACGTCCCACGCGAACGATTTCCACCGCTTCCAGTATCCGATCCAGCCTGCTTTTCGACCTCTACTGTTTTTAAGCATTTATCTATTTCCATTTTAATCCCACGAGTGTGTAGGAAATAACGGTCCATTCAAGCAGCGCCTCCTTTGCCCGGATAAGCCTATGCGTAATACGTCAAGGGTGTCAGCCGGTACCCTGAGGGGGCAACGCTAACGACTGAACATTTATCCATCAGCCATGTAGCTCCTCATGGCGTTCCACGCTTGAGGTTAGGGTGATTTTTTAAAGAGGTTATTATCCTCGCGACTCCAGGCGGTTAAGCCAAGAGCCCTCGGCCACATAGGCGCTGCGATACGTGATCCACGACACGCCAGAAGGATTCCGAGATTCGAACGGTGACAGAGTCGATACGGGTTCTTCCCATGCCTGCCCAGAGACCGGGTGAGGGAACACTGAGCCCATTCAGTTTCCTTTTTTACAGGGTGTGGTCCTTGAAAATCTCGCGATTACGGGTAGCCCGGCATCGGCAAAAGCCGAGTGCACCTGGCACCTCACCGCACATGTCACATTCTCTGTTTCTCTCAACGGAGAGGATACGGGAAGCAACTAGTAGGATATTATTTAAACAAGCCTTCACCCAGCCAGTTTTGGTCCGCGACGGTTTCCCGCTACGACCTATATCTGAGTGGCGTTCCCCTATCCGCCACCTGGGGACGCGCCCGATGGGAGCTCTGGCAACTCCACACTGGAGTGTCCACCGCACTGCCCCAACACAATATTATTTTTTTCTTTTTCTGAGAGATGCAGGTTTTCTCACGATGTTTTCCTTCACTGCTGAGCATGTGGTCAATCAGCACTCAAAATTGCAATTAACAATTTTATTCGTGCCAGCGGGCATCTTTACAGCGAGCGCTAACCATCAGAGCTACCACGGCTCAGATGGTTAGCCGGGCTGGTGTTTTAGAAGAAAATTTTGATGAAAAACTGTTCAATGTTGCTGATGTTCTTATTCAGTATAGGCCCGTTAGTAGTGGTACATGCTTATTAACCCTCCTCATTAAAAAAGTGGTAGAGTTTTAGGTGGTAGAGCCACGCTCCAACTTTGTTATGGTTGTGGCACAAATAGGGCGGCTTGACCGCAGAAAGGATATGCTCTCACAGAAGTATATCAGCGTAAAATGTCAGCTAAATTCTGCTGTGTTTCGCCTGTGCCCAGCAGTGGGACGTATATAGCCTGTAACTTTAACTTTTAACATAATGTGTATAGATTTAAAGCGAGTAGTAACCTGTCTCTGTGCTTTTTTTCAATAAAACTGATCTGGCAAACGATCTGATAGTCCATCTGATGGTACGTGGCAACTGCAGTCCATAGACATCTGCAGCCAACCAACCTTCAAACAAAGAATGGGACAAACGCGTTGTCATCTCAGAGATGATCAGAGATGATCTTCTCAGGACTACGAAGGAATGCCACTCAGCTTGTTACTATACTGGCTCTATACCTTTCAGACCAGAAACTTTTGCAATCACTGCTATTTGACAGTAAGAATTGGATAATGGGATGCCTACCCAGACAGACTCGCAGGCACAAAAGGAATCTATCCCCAAGCTGACTAACCATAGGTTGCTTGCTTAATTATCATGATGAACATCATGATCAGCCATGTCCACCTTCTTTTTATTAAATTTTGTCATTATGATATTAAAACACAAATAGGAGGAAGTAGTAGTAGAGGGGGAATTAAGGAAATATAAGGTTGCTGTCCTTTTCATAGCCCTAATACTAAGATGACAGTTTTGACCTCATATATCACTACCACTATCGAAAGTCTATTACAAGTCCATTGCTGAACTTAGGCCATTCCCATAGATTGCCACAAAGTACGGTCTTGGGCCACCTGTATTTATCCACTACCTGCGTATTACTCTATCTAGTGGACGATCGTCTAGCACTTTTTGAATATTTGATTTTCAAAGAATCAAAAGTTAGGATTTTTTCTCTGTCTCTCTGAATGAACATATTTGACTTCATTTGCTTTTTAATTATACTATGAATATAATTTCTTAAATGCAAACTGATAATATTATTTCATACTAATCGAAACTTGTCTATCAAGTAAGTTTTAAATTTTACTATTGTGGTAGTGCTTTCATTGTTTTAATACAAGTTATATTTAATATGTTTGTTAAATTTCTTACAGGAATGGTAAAATCTTATAAGTTTGTTTACTACCGACCAGTGTATGAAAATTTGATGTCCGAATTGCGTGCGATGTGGCCTCAAAGTATTGATACTGAAGAAGAATATGACGTCATACGCACAGCACTGACTGAATTAAAAATCATCGAAAGAGGTAACGGAAATCACATAATAGATATCACATAGAATGTGTGCAGGATTTACTTGATTTAATTCCCCCTCTCATTGCCACCTTCGGAAAACTGGCGGTGAGTCTCCACCTCCTTGATTTTTTTAAATAGCATAAGCATGACAAACAAGCACACAATCCACCTGATGGTAAGTGAATGCTGTGTACCATTGACATCGACATCTACTCTTGATCGATTGGGTGACACCCTTGAGGACTGAGATATAATTTCCAATTTCAGAAGAGCGTCGGTACAAAGAGAATTGTTTCCAGTTCTCTATACTCACCAAACACAACACAGCAGCATAAATCACAGCAGATTAATGCTGCTGTGTTTCGTATGGTGAGTAACGTGGTAGAACCGCCTAGTTTAATAAAACATTTTTAAATGTCAATTTTCGTTTAATAAAATACGTTATTGATATGTGTCTGGAGCAAATATGCCAAATAATAAATTTTATTATAAAATTTTCAGGTTACTACTACAGTCATGCGGTTCTAATGATTATCTTCGTCGCACCATCAATCATTAGCTGTATACGTCGTGCTGTCGGTGAAGAGATTCCTCGGAATCTAATATTTCCGTATTGGTTGCCATTCGATCCACACCAGAGTGGGATTTTCGAATTTATAATCATGACTCAAATTTGGCATAGTATGATTTTCTTTTTAATTATGAATGTATCGTTGGCCTTATAGTCTGTTTCACCCCTGTGCCTCGGAAAGTACGTAATGTACGGTCCTACGCCTGATTCTTTCTCCTCTCGTATCGGATTACCGTCCCATCGGACCATGAGAGTGAGGGAACAGAGGGTGTACCTGTGCTTGCGCATACTTTCGGGCACTATGATCATGTTCTGCGCAGACGGCTAGTCTCTGTTGAAACTGGCTGCCGTAACTAAAACTCGGTTTGGTGGATATTATTAGTTTGACTGAGTTGAACAATGTTCAGTTTTTATTTATTTTAAAGATTTAAAATCAATAATGTAACGAGGTAGTGGCGGTATATAAAACCACTATCCACAACGTCCTTCAGGTGTCATAAGAGTCGACAGAGGGAATCTGAAACAGAATGGGCGGTAGCATCTTCCTGATAACAATTTAAAATAATTAACTGTGTTTGCCGGCAAAATTCAAAAGCCAAACTGTAGGTAGGTCTATGCTTAGCAGTGGACTTTTATGGGCTATGATGGATAGATGAACTTTACGAAATTGTTAATTGATATAAATCTAAAATATAAAAAAATGTTTGTGTGTTCATATTTTATGCGCTGCGATACCGTTCATCAGATTGCGGTGAAATTTTGTCAACTTACTACTTAAACATGCGCAAAGGTATAGACATAGTACAATTAACTTAGAGTAGGTGGCGCGCTAATCAACTCATTCATTTATATGTCATTCCTAATTAAACAATATAACTCTTCCAAATTTAAAACGATATTTCCACAATTATTTCCTCTGCGGCAGCAACGCGCCGGGCATCAGCTAGTGTAATTTATGCATTCGTTTTTTTTTTATAGGATTAAGGTGACAAACGAGTACACAGTCCACTTGATGGTAAGTGGTTGCTGCGGCTCATAGACATCTACATCTATCCTCTATTAAAATCAAAATGCAGATGCGTTGTCACCCGTGAGGACTAACTTGGAATGCCTCATTTCCGGTCAAAAGGGTCTCCGGTTCTCTACACTCATCATACGAAACACAGCAGCGTAAAGCTGCTATTTTACGTTAGTATTCTGTGAGAGCGTAGCCCTTCCCCGGTCGAGTTTACCCATTCGTGGTACAACTATACTACTAATATAGCTGCAGCATGGCTCTACCACGTAAAGAACACACGTTTGATACAACCCTTCACAAGGAACATAAGCAAGCAATAACACAAAACTGTGTAATTTCTCATGGCGGCTTTTCGTTTCTTATATATTTGCCGCAGTTTATTTATTAATAAGTTGTAATGATTTATGGATCTGAGACGTAGTCCTTCACTGCTGGTCGTATTAGGGAAGCTCCAGGTCGCTCAGCGAGCTATGGAGAGGGCTATGCTTGGGGTTTTCCTGCGTGATAGACTTAAAAACGAGGACATCCGCAGTAGAACCAAAGTGACCGACATAGCCCAACGTATTAGCATGCTGAAATGACGTTCAAGAAAAGAGCTGACTCCTTTTTAAAAGGCCGGCAACGCACCTGCGCCCTTGGTGTTGCAGTTTTTCATGGGCGGCGGTAGTCACTTACAATTAGGTAAGCCGTATGCTCGTTTGCCACCTCTTCTAAAAAAAAAGTGGCAATAGGCCAGCCACATAACTCAAAGGACCGACAACCGATAGGAAAAGAAGGAACTCGAGTAGCAGTTTCGTAACGGTAGGCGAAGTGTAGAGCGATCCCCACACACACACACATGGAGTGACTACCTGGTACACATGCAGGAAGTCGATTGGTGCAGGTGGTTCAGTACCATGCTTTGTGGCATTCCTTAGAGACTTCTATATTCAGAAGTGGACTTGTGAAGGGTTGTAACGGTGATGATGATGATCATGATGATGATGATGATGATGATGAAGTTACTACTTAGGCCCCACTACATAGCAATTGTAATTAAGGAGCATTTCTTTTATAAATCTGAAGTGACGACAAACAGTCACGAAATGATTAGTGGTTGTTTATATAATGATAAAAATATTGTTTTATAAAATAATAAAAAATATTGTTTTATAGAATAAGGGTAAACGAAAACAAAGTCCACCTGATGGTAAGTGAATGCTATATCCCATAAGACATCTACATGTATCCTCGATTAAGGATCAAAATGAATATGCGTTGTGCGCCCCTGTGGGCTAAGATAGAATGCCTCGTTTCCAGTAAAAAGGGTCTCCGGTTTTCTACACATACCATACGAAATTCAGTAGCATTAAGCTGGTTTTCTGAGAGAGCGTGGTTCCACCAGATCTAGCTGACCTATTCGTTATACAAACATAATATAGCTACAGCGTTTATGGAAACTTGCGGCCAACTTCAAACAAAGAATGCTAAAGATGCGTTGCTACGTCTGCGAAGTAAGATGGAACACCTTACAGCCTAAAATTTTACTATCTTCTATATTCGTCATACATAGAAGCAGAAAATAGCAGTTTCAGCAATGCTATTTGGGATAGAAATAATTAAGCAAATGGTACCTCGTCATTCGGATTCCTAGTAATTAAAATAAATATTTTTATTTCAGCTTTTATTATTATATGCATACTATTGGGAGCTGACTTGTTCTTTTTCATCTTTCTAAGTCATATAACTTCGCAGTTTCATCTACTTGCGATGAGAATAAATAAACTGTTTCACGTAACGATCGACGATCAACTAATTCAAGAATATCCCCTCGGTAAGTTAATGTACGATTAGTTGACAAATTCGTCGATGTTTTCACCATTTTTAACAATCTTTACCACGTCACTTGATTCTTTCGTGATTGCCGGTGACCAGATTTCTTCAGTTTCAGCTATATTAGAAATATGACTGATTAACTTTGAGATTTTTTATAAAACTGGAGAGACAAACGAACATACGGTCCACCTGATGGTAAGTGGCTACTCCAGCTATTGACACTTGCAACCAACAACAAACAAATATACTACAGACATCGATATATATGTACTACGTACTAGATTGCGCATTCCAAGCATACACTATGTTCAACTGAACTGTACTGCAATCCGTACAGTGTGTCATTTAGTGTGGTTTCAATCTACTAGTTAGTCTGTGGTTTCAATATTCATGCAGTGTGGAGCGGCGCTAATAATACAAAATTTAAAATAAAGTTTAAACCTGGACGTAAATAACAATTCAGTAGTCAAGTAAGTTAAATTATTTGTTGTTCAAGTGAATAAATAGGTAATAATATCATAATATTACAAAAGAAAAAATCATGAAATAATATATACTGACCACGCAGGCGCATCGTGCTTAAATCAACTGCGCATGCGCGACTTTACTATCTCCCGCGCATGCGCGAAGACATAGAGTAGTACACACTTTTTGTATAGAAAGGCTTCTCTAGTACGTAGTACATTAACTCAATGACAACTGATGCGTTGTCACCTCTGAGTCCAGCTTTGGGGTGCCTTATAGCCTCTAAATACGCTGGCTATTTTTTACACGGTACTGGTTAGTAATAACACCTCAAATCGTACATTTATAAACAAAACTAGAATTACGTGTGGTGATTGTAGAAACCGGATACCCTTTTTGCTGAAAACGAGGCATTCTATTTTAGTCCTCAGGAGTAACAACGCACATGTATTTGATTCTTAATTGACGATAAATGTCTTATTGTCCACAGCATTCAGTCTTATAATCAGGTGGACTGTGCGCTCGTCTGTCACCATTATTCTTTAAAAATAATAATTATGAAGCAACATGCTTCAGCCCCATTCTATCTTTCAAGGTTATATTTAGCCGTATAATTAAAATGGTGTATGAGATAAAAACACAATCGTTTTTGAATTTGTCTAATAGTTTTATATATTTTAAAGATAAGGATCAGGGTTTGTATTAGTGAATACTAAACAATAATATTTAAGTTATTAAAATTTTGTTCAAATTCTACTTTTTTGAAAACCAGAATACAAGTGACATGCGAAAGGAACACTTTTTTTGAGATAAAACTAAGAAACGTATACTGTTGGGTATTACTTTTTTTATTAAATATCAATCCCTATATTTATTTTTAAGGTAAATACAGCAATGATTTATGTAAAGAAGATATAGACTCCATTAGTAAAAATGAACGGGAAGCAATTTGTCAAAAGAAGCTTGTTGAAATTATTTTGAGGCATCGTACCCTAATCAGGTATGGTGCTATCTAATTTTCAATCAATTATTGTTATATTTACAGGCTACAGGCTGTAGTCATCTTAGGCTAAGGTAACAGAGAGCGACAGCAAAGCCAAGAGGGTACCAAATACAGTCCTAAGTTTTGTTGTTCAATCTTCCACTTATATTGCTGTCAAATATTAGTTTTGTATCCCATCATTAATCTCCGAGTGTGAGTTTATTATTTTGCATAGATCTCTTTGCTTCTGCCGGTCATTAGAGCTACCTGCCATAATTGGTCCTTCGAGCCGGACAAAATTTAATAGCAATTACTCTATGAGTTCTACAGTAATGTTAATCATACACGCCAAACTTCCCAACCAGTATCGTGCTTGTCACTGCTTTTATTCTCTAACACTTGAACTTCTAGTATTTATTTATTTGAATAATGCGCAAGAGTTTATACGAAATATATCATTATAAAATGCATACAAAATTTTATAAGTTGCTAAATTTCATTTGTTCATTACAGCCTATTAAAAGTGTACTGCTGAATATAGGTCTCCCACTCGGACTGCCTCATGTGGATTGACATAGTCACCATGCTCGATTGGTGGGATGAAACCCGCAGTTCTTTAAATATTTCGAGTTGTTATAGGAATATAGTGCTGGAAATCTCTCGTTTCATGTTCCTCTGTCGTCTCTTACGACACCCACGAGATAATATGAGGTAGTGGATTCTTTTACGCTGCCACTACACGGTGAATATTACTAACGAAAACGTGTACATTTCGTACGTGGTAGAGCCAAGCTGCAGCTATATTTATAATATACAAATGCGTCGGCTCGACCGGGAAAGGACCACACTCTCATAAGAATACCAGCGTAAAATAGCAGCTTAATACTGCTGTTTCGTATGATGAGTGTAGAGAACCGGATACCATTTTTACTGGAAAAGCAACATTTCATCTTAGTCCTCAAGGCATCTCTTGACTCGCAAACGTGGATAGATGTAGATCTATGGGCCACAGCAACCATTTACCACCAGGTGGACTGTGTGCTCGTTTGTCACCCTATTTCAACAAAATAAAATATAAACTAATAATAATATATTTTTAAATTTAAGGTTGTCCAACGATGTCGAGAACCAGTTCACATTCCCACTTCTTATAAATTTTCTTGTTAGCTCCATTCTTATCTGTTTTTGTGTATTCTGCTGCGTGGTGAGTAGCTATTATTTTCTATTAGTTTCTACAGTATTAGATAATATGTTATTTTAAACACGGAAGAGTAATGCTGCTAAATTAAAAAGGCAACAGCATGAGTTGGTCATCATAGTCGAGAAAGGCTATTACTTCCTCACTCATAATACAAATGTAAATAGCAGCATAATTTTGCTATTTTTCATTCTGAGTAATGAGAATTGAAGATCCTTTACTGGTAATACGGCATTGTATCTTAAAACTTAGATCTGACATCTCATCTGTATTTGGATTTTTAATCGCCAATTGATGTAGGTGTCTATGGACCATAGCATCAATTTACCATCAGTTGGATTGTGTGCTGGTTCGCTTCATTTACTTTATACGTTGAAGTGTTGCTGACACATATGGTCTTGAGCTGGAAAATGCTATAGAATTGCTTTGGAATCAAGCGCAAAATAGCCACCCTTTCGGTGTTTTACAAGATACATTGTGGGGAGTGTGCGCAGGAATTACATGATTTAATTTCTCCCCCTCCGTTTCTTCACCGGACCACCAGAGGCTTGGCAGATCTCCATCCCTGTATTGTTCGCATACAAAGTATTTGGACCAAATGGTTTGCTTCGTCCTTTTTAATGCGTACTCAAAAACTATTGGTCTGACCTAGATCAAATTCATATGGTACCACACGAGAAGTACCAGCTTTCAAATCAAAAAGAATCATCGAAATCGGTTCACCCAGTAAAAAGTTATGAGGTAACATACTTAAAAGAAAACAAAAACATACAGTCGAATTGAGTACCGTCTCCTTTTTGGAAGTCGGCAGAAAAAGAGAAATAATTTACCAGCATCTATACATTACAAGCTGCTGGTTGCCATGCTGCTTGTATTAAAATTCATTTAAAAATTGCACAAACAAAATTATTGCAAGGTTTAATATATTTAAAAAAAGTCCCTTATTTTCCGAAGCAGTGGTAAAAAAATGAATTTCAAAAAAAAAATTATGATTTAATAGGATAAGAATGAAAACGAGCACACAGTCCAACTGATGGCAAGTGTAGGCCACAGCCCATAGACATCTACACCCATCCCCGATTAAGAATCGAAATGCAGATGCATTGTCATCCCAGAGGACTAAGATGGAATGCCTCGTTTCCAGTAAAAGTGTATCCGGTTCTCTATATTCACCATACGCAACATAGCATCATTAAGCTGTTTTACGCTGGTATTCTGTGAGAACGTGGTCCTTCCCCGGTCGAGCCAATCCGAAAAAAAATGTATTATGTAATAATCAATATTGAATAAAAATCATTCTATTCTATTCGAGTACAATGTCTTCAAAGCAGGAGTGAATTGGCTTTTCTTTAGCTGAGTTAGTGTGCTTTACCACCATTAGCTGCATCAGCACTTAACATTAGTTTGGATAATAATATGTATTACAAGGCAAGACATTGTATTAAAGTATGAATATCTGTTAGATTTAAATGATAGTGGGTTTTAACGCTTCGTTTTTGTAAATTTGTTTATATTATTTTAGTAACCTAACCTTAATGTTTTCTTATATTTACGCGAAGACTACACATTAAATAAAACTAACTTTAACGGATTATATCGCGTTTAATTTTAACTTTTTTAATTCCCGACGGTTCGGGTGCTTTACAGCACTCATGGTCACGGGGGGGGGGGAGGGGCAGGGTCACCAACCAAAAACCAAAAATTAATATTAAAAAACTGGAGGTAGCCGGGCTAACTATGACATCGGGACGTCAAACACCTCAGTCCCCCCCGTGACCATGAGTGCTGTAAAGCACCCGAAACGTCGGGAATTAAAAAAAATAAAATGAAACGCGATATAATCCGTAAAAATTAGTTCCATTTAACTTAACCTTAAATTTCGTAATATTATTATACTTAATGATAGACGACCCCAAAAGAACGCTTTGATAAATTTAATTTTACTAAGTTCTTTACTCAAAGTTTCAGTTTTAAAATACTTGACTTTCATCATCATTATCATCATTACAGCCCTTCACAAGTCCACTGCTGAACATAGGCCTCCCCCAAAGAATGCCACAAAGCATGGTCCTGAGCCACCTGCATCCATCGACTTCCTGCATGTCTTACCAGGTCGTCACTCCATCTCGTTGGGGGGACGCCCTACACTTCACCTACCGGTACGAGGCTGCCACTCGAGAACCTTACTTCCCCATCGGTTGTCGGTTCTTCGAGCTATATGGCCGGCCCACTGCCACTTCAGCTTACTAATCCGTTGGGCTATGTCGGTTACTCTGGTTCTACTGCGGATATCCTTATTCCTAAGTTTATCACGCAGAGAAACTCCGAGCATAGCCCTCTCCATAGCTCGCTGAGCGACCTTGAGCTTCCTCATACGGCCAGCAGTGAAGGACCACGCCTCAGTTCCGTAAGTCATCACTGGCAACACGCACTGGTTGTACAATTTCGTTTTAAGGTTTTGAGGTATGTCTGACGAGAAGATGTGTCGTAGCTTGACTTTCATACACCCATCTAATTAGCGCCGAGCAAAACAATTTTGACTTCAATTATAAAACCACAAATTATACTTGTTTTGCTGTCATATCCTCATTTTGTTATCTTGTTAAATTTTCTAACGTAGTTAATTTTAGAACGTGGACTTTTGGGGAAGTGCTACCTTTATATTTTTTTTTATAAAATTGAAGTGTCGAACGATCTTATAAGCCATCTGATTGTTCAACATCTCTGGCTGCAGTTCATGGATAACTGCAGCCAACTACATACAAAAATGCTATAGATGCGGGTTGTCTCCTGACGACTTAGACGCAATGCTCACACAGTCTGTTATTATCTATAATTAGCCTAATGACAGGGCGCGGACCGCGAATTCGAAAGGTCGTGGATTCAAATCTGCCATTCGAATACTATCGTGAACCACTTCTAACACAAGCATTTTAAGCTTACCAGAAGTGGTTTAAGGGAATATTAGTAATGTTTAATAGCATTACTAGTAAATGAAACTAACTTTTACGGATTTTATCTCGTTTAATTTAACTTTTTAATTCCCGACTTTTCGAGTGCTTTACGGGTATTAAAAATAATTTTCGGGAAATAAAAAGTTAAATTAAACGCGATTAAATTCGTAAAAATTAGTTTCATTTAATGTGTAGTCATTACCATTACTAGTATTTAAGAAAAAATATACTGAATGTCTATATATTTAAGACCGGAACACGGAAATTCAAGCACTTTTATTTGGCGGCAGAAATAGGCAAGAGGTTGGTTGGTACTTACTCCAACGTACTCCTAGGAGGGAAGGAGTTATACAACCTAGTAATTTTTGAAGTTATACTTCTGTCGGCGCGGTTGAGAAAAATGATGAGAGATAATTTTTTTACGATATCCGCGCTCTTCGACACCTAATACGACACCATGAAGTTGTTACGATGCACGCGCACACCGAAAGCTAAAAGCGACAACTTCAGGTGGTAATTGTCTGTCAACTGTCGAAAAGCTTTCGTGAGAACTGATAACTATATTCAAGGCAGTTAACATAAACACTCACGCCTGTTACCCAGAGGAGTAGGCAAAGACTACGGATTTCCATTTGGCTCGATCCTGACACACCTCTCTCGCTTCCTTCACATCCATATACCTACGCATACACGCTCTTCGGTTAAAGCTTCAAAAATTTAAAGAAATAAACATATTAACTTTGGCATCGCAATATATTTATGAGAAAGTAATGTATGTGCATAAAAACGTAAATAGCTTTAATAAGAATAAGGATGTGCATACTTTAAGCACTAGGAACAAACATAAGCTTGTAATGCCAGTTACTAGACTCCACAGAATCAGTAATTCATTTATGGGGCAATGTGTACGCTTTTACATCAAAATCCCAGAACATATTCAAAGTCTATGAACAAACAAATTTAAATGTTTTTTTAAAGAAAAACTGTACAAAAAGGGTTATTATAATATCAAGGAATACATGAATGAAAATAACCCCTGGGAATAGGGTGATTGCCACCATGCTGGTTCTATGAAAAATCATTTAAACATTGTATAAACAAAATTATTGTTAAGTGAAATTATGTTTAAAAAAAGTCCCGCTGGGTTTCTTGCTGGTATTCCCAGGACTGAGGTATTTTCCGAACCAGCACGGTTAGCATGGGCTGGGGACAAAAATTTTATCCACCGATTGTATCCACTGACAAGAGATAAAATTATCTTGTCCCTATGCCAAAGCATGGCAACAGGGAGAAGTATATCCCCGTTTGACATAACGAGTAGACATATATCTCCCGACCGTAGCATGAAGCCAAATTAAACACAAAAAAATTATGATTTTTTGACTTTTGAAAGGGACAATTCTATCTTAGTTCATTGGACGTGGGTTTAAGTTTATATTCATACAAAAATATATTTAAGTCCCATTTTATCTACTGTGGATATTATATCCACCAGTGTGCCCATGCTCGAAGGGTGGATAAAACTAAGCGAGGGGATAAATATTTTCTCCTTTCCCCGGGGATAAAATTGTCTCCGGCCTATGCTAGCTCTGCAGTGGTAAATAAAAAATGACTTTCAATAAGTATTATGTAATAATCAATATTAAATAAAAAATTATTCTATTCTATTCTATTCTAAAGGTAATCTTAATTTGGCCCTTCAATGTAGTTATTTAAGTATATATGAATCTATAAAACTTGTTTTATTTGATATTTTTGTTTTGTTACGCTAAGGAAGTATAACTTCTTACATGCGTACATAAGTACGCACACACGTTTTTCTTAAATTATCTTTATCCGATTAACCGATGTATATTTTCATTTTACTCAAACATAGTTCGTGGAGAAATGGAACGAAATGAACTACAAGTGTTTTCTGATAACTGCAACACTTCAGATCTCATTGCTGTGTTTGTACGGACAGCGACTACTTGATGCTGTAAGTCTGCTTTTTACTTCCTAATAAAAATATATAATTTATTAACACTAAACGCATTGAATTGGATATAAACCAGGAGAGGCAGCGTCGTGTATTTAACAAATGGAAAATAAAAAAGTGTGATTGCCAACCCTTCGGCTAATCAACTATATCATATATATATCCTTATGACGCAGTCATTGAAGATACATGTATTCATCAGCGAACTTTGAGAGGCTATCGACCCCAGATTATTAACGCACTTTTTACTGCATGTGCTCACTTCTTAAGCTATTTTATGTATTTATAGATTTTATTATTTAAACATATTTACATCAATAAACTGTTAATAATTTAACATACTAGTGTCATAAATAATATTGTTTTGTTTTCTTTTCAGAGTACAAGTATTGCCGATGCAGTGTACTGTAGCGGCTGGTACAATGTGCCTACAAAAATGAAAACGTCTTTAATAATTTTACTCTGCCGGTAATTCTTACATACACGTAATATTTCGTCATGATTATACATCTTATACGTAGTAGAAACACTCTACTGCTGTAAATTGTCGAGCATACAGTCAAAAGATTGTGTAATATCATTACAAACTATTACGTGTCAAGTCCTTCTTTCATTTCTCATCGGTTCTCAAGACGGAGTTTTTTCAATCGAATGCAAAATATTCTATTTAATTCAAAGCAAGTTAGCAAGTTACACTTTACTTTTTTTATAGGATAGGGTGACAAACGAGCACACAGTCCACCTGATGGTAAGTGGTTGCTGTGGCCCAAAGACATCTACATTTATCCTCGTTTGCGAATCAAAATGCAGATGCGTTGACACCCGTGAGGTCTAAGATTGAATGCCTCTTTTCCAGTAAAAAGGGTCTCCGGTTCTCTACACTCACCATACGAAACACAGCAGTGTTAAGCTGCTATTTGACGCTGGTATTCTGCGAGAGCGTGGTCCTTCCCCGGTCGAGCCGACACATTCGTGCTACAACTATACTACTAATATAGCTGCAGCATGGCTCTACCACGTACTTTACTTTACTTTATTTACCACTGCTGTGTACAGGGCTCCTCTCATTTCTGAGAGGGTTTTAGGCAAGGAAATGACCGCAGCGCTGCTCCAATACGTGTTGGCTAACTCCACATGTCTTCAAAAAAATTTTTTTATTTCTCAGACATACGGCTTTCTTCACAATGATTTTCTTCACCGCCGAGCATGTGGCCAATCAGCATTTAAAATTCCAATTAACGATTTCATTGGTGCCGGCGGGTATCGAACCAGGGTTGCTGGAAATTTACAGCAAGCGTTTAGCCTCTGAGCTACCACGGCTCATTTAATTCTAATACTAACTGAAATCAGTCAGGTAGTAAGATTCCTTTTCTAGCACGTGTGGGTTTTTACTCTTATACCACATTTTCACTTATTTCTCCAGCCAAACAGCAGTGCATGCACTTTTTTTATTCCAGTCTGAATGGTGTGGAGAGCCAGGTTAATTATAGGCTGTGAAGCATTCCATCGTAGCCTTCAGAGGTGACAACGTACATACGTATTATTATATAATATATTGTTAGGAAAGAGGGTAAAAAAATAAAATTACATACGAACAAATGAAGGTAGATCGGTAATCTCCCACTTGTTCTAGCAGTATAAAGTATCACGCACGCGACCAAGAGGCATTTAGTGGGTAGGCACTTAGGTTAGTGGGAGTGAGTCCCACATAACCAGGACATCCGGCTGTCGTGGTGTGCTTAGAGCATTCACCACTTCCCTTCCTCGCTTTCCGGAGGGTAGCCCTTTCCATTGCATCTGGGCGCAAAAAAAACTATGAGGCATTAGTCTGTAATTCTACGAGTCTCATTGTCGTTACTATGCCCCTTGGGTTATTCTACTAGTGTAGGCAAGAAAGGTCGTGTTGCTGAGAGGCTGCCCTGTGTACATTGAGATGGGTAGTGATGCTGTTGGTTGGCATACTTTGGTGTTATCATGTAATTGGGTCCAAGGGTGTAAGCAGGGTTTGTTACCGAGTAGTATTTTTTATTTGAATAATTTTGAGAATAATTTCTAACGTCAGAAGTGGTATAATTTTTTGTAGTCTTCTTCCGAAGTTGGTTGCAGTTATCATGGGCTTTAGTAGTAATCAATGACCATGTTAGTCATAAACAAAAGATATATATTACATATTACATGTGTTGTTGACATACTAAAATTACATTTTAGGATGTCAACGAAGTTAGTGGATATGCCTGCAGGTGGACTGTTTGTTCTTTCGTTTTATTTTTAAAGTATAAGGGTGACAAACGAGTACATATTGCACTTGAGAGTAAGTGAAAGCTGTGGCCCATAGATATTAATTTTCGATTAAGAATTAAAATGCAGATGCGTTATCACTCTTGAGGACTAAGATAGAATGCCTCGTTTCCACTAAAAACATCTTCGTTTATCTACACATCATACGAAACAAAACAGCTTTAAACTGCTATTTTGCGAGAGAGTAGCCCGTTCGTGCTACAACCATAATAGTATAGTTGTGGTGTGGCACTACCACGTAAAAAAAGTCGCTTAATAAAAAAAAAAGTCTATATAAATAATAAATGATGTTTGAGAGGTTATTTTATGTTTCAGCGCTCAAAAGGCGGTTTATGTAACAACGTACGGATTTTCGGTCGTTTGCTTGCCAAGCTATGCGATGGTAATTTTTGAAAAATAAATTTAGTTATGATTAGTTTATAAATATTTCACAGTACATGACACATACACAGTAATTTGGATCTGATTGGCTGGACAAGGGCTTCCCACATCACAGGAGGTTCGCTTTAATCGTCACACTTGGTTTTTCATTTAAGCCTATGAAAGTCCACTGCTTAACAAAAGTAAGTATAAGGGGATTTTGCCTTGACAAGCGTGTTGGCAGCAATAGATTTTTAACCGACTTAAAAACTAAGGAGTTTCTCAATACAAGTTTATGCTCTTTTGTATGTATGTTACCTGATATAATCGCAGATTGTGAACCAATTTTGATGTTTTATTAAATAGGTTATACTTCAAGGGTTGCTCCGTGGCGCAGTGGCTTAGCAATGAGTTGCAGCGCTTGGGGCTGCGGGTTCGAATCCCGCACGGAACAAGTATTTGTATGGCCTACAAATAATTGTTCCGGGTCTGGATGTTTGTCCTTGTGCAATTTATGTTTGTAAACTGCCTCCACGATACAGGTGAAAATCCTAGTGTGGGGGTAACGTTTAAAAAAAAAGATAAAAAAAAGAAAAAAGAAAAGAATATATATTTGGAGAATAAGTTCCACTCCTAAGGATAGCAAATAAATAACTACTTTTTGCAATCTGAAGACGTTAATAGTAATAATTTTATTGAGCTGTTATTAAAAATATGCTGTTACCCGTCTCCTGTCTCAATATACCGCTGTGGCCGCTTACGACACAGTTGATCATTAAACTTCTCCCTTACTATCGTTCCTGAACTCACATTCCGCACCAATTTCATATTCATAGATTATAATATTTATAGATTGCTTCATTAGAGATATTCGCCATAGTTGTCACGCTAGGCAGATGGGTTGTTATTAATTTATAATTGAGTATTTTTCAAGAAGGTGCTGCTGTCTAAGACTTGTTTCAGTTTCCTCCTGTTGCTTCTCACGACATTCATGGAAAATATGGGGTAGTGCGTTCTCTTGAAATGTCACTGCAGGAAATATTTTAAGCACTTAAAGAAAATTTGGTGCATTCTTGGACAGGCCAATACTCAATAATTATACTAGCGTGAAGTGATATGAAAATTCGAAAATTATTATCCATTTAAGTAATCTTCAAGGCAAGAGTGAATAGCCTTTGGTTGCGCTAAGAGCCTTTTTCCCGGAAACGAGGCATTCCATCTTGGTCCTCAGGGGTGACAGCGCATCTGCGTTTTGATTCTTAATTAAGGAAAAATGTAGATGTTTATGGACCTCAGCATTCACTCTCCATCAGGTGGACTGTGTGCTCGTTTTTCACCCATATTCTATAAGTGCGATTTATCTGTGGCTTCATTACTACTTACCTAATCATGCACTGGCTCATAATAATAAGAAAACCTTTTTAAAACTTCGTCTTCCTTTTCAGATTCTCAAAACGTCGTGGTCGTATTTGATGTTGCTTGTAAACGTATTCAAGGATTAGATACGTGAAGAGTACTTAACACGCTTGTAATAAATATTTTTGTAGAAATAATTATACAGTCACTGCATCAATATTAAAAAAATAAATAGCTGTTGCACCTTTAGCGAACAAGAACATAATTTTGAAACTATAATATAGAGTCTTTCGCTCTTACATTGTAATCATTTGTATTTTATTGGTTTTTACGACCCATTCTGTTTCTGTTACCATCCAACTCCGAACGAGAGAAGTCGTTTAAACTATAAATGGTGGACGATAACTATATATTGATATATAGTAGGTAGCAATATGATAATATAGTAGAGGACCAATCCATGCGAGTTAGTGAACTTTGTCACTCATAACTCTTTTTAAATGTCTGGTGAAATCGAGGTGTTTATACTGCTATCTATCGGTAACCCTAAGATGTTCTGACATTTCCCATAGCTGCTCATGTTACAATGAGACATAATGGGGTACTGGAAAGATGGAATCCATCTTGCCATTTCTTCCGCCCGTAAAAAAATAACAATTACTGATTCTTCTTTCATTCTTTTCTATTATTGTACCGTTTAATAAAATTTCTAAAAAAGAAGTAAATGTAAGTTTTCTGAAATCTGTATGTAAAAAATTCTGAAATCTAAATCTAATGAAAATTGGTGATATTTTACGTACATGTACTTACATAATATTATTTACTGTCACAATAGCGTAATGGCAGGATGCGGAAAGCGAACGAAAGGTTGTAGGTAGTGGTCTAGTGGTTGTAGTAGTGCGACTGTTGATCATGAGGTCCCGAGTTCGAATCCCGGGTCGGGCCAAAAAATCAGTTATTGAGTTTTTCCATAAAGAAATTCTCAGTATCTGCCCGGAGTTAGGAAGTTGGCGGTGTTTCACCCCCGTGCCTCGGAAAGCACGTAAAGCCGTTGGTCCTCTCTCCGGTCGTGTCGGTTTACCGTCCCATCGGGCTATGAGAGTGAGAAAATAGAGAGTGCACCTGTGCTTGCCCATACACTTGGGCACTATAATCCTGTCCTGCGCAGATGGCTAGTCTCCGTTGAGGCTGGCGGCCGTGGCCGAAATTCGGTCTGGAGGACATTATTATATTTTATCAAATTACATAGTGTATAATTTATGTTCTTTTAAAGAATAAGGATAACAAACGAGCACACAGTCCATGTGATGGTAAGTGGATGCTGTGGCCCATAGACATCTACATATTTATTCTCGATTAAGTATCAAAATGCAGATGCATTATCATGCCTGAGGACTAAGATAAAATGCCTCGCTTCCAGTTAAAAAGTTAATAAAAAAAATTGTAAAAAGTTTAATAGTTAAAAAGCCCTTAACAAAGTTATTATCATCCATAAATACCTTAATACTATAATAACCCTTTTTATGCAATTACGAGCTCTTATATGCTACAGTAGCCTAATCGCCTGCCTGCGGACCGACTCAAAAGGCACAAGCATTTCAAGCTTACCAGGAGTGGTGAAATGGGATATTAAATATTAGCAATGTTGATAGCGCTACTAGTATTTAAAATACAAACTTTGTTTGATAAAGTTTTTGAAAACTTCCCGGAAGTCAAATTTTGTATATTTTATAAATTCAAACCAGTATTAGTGGAAATTTTCAATAGTTATGTTTTGACCTTTGCTTATGTTACTTGTATAAATGCAACAGTATCAACTATAAGTCGATGTGGTTTCGTATACAAATTTAATTTTGGATTACAGTGTTCACAATATCTAAAAAAAAACATAACCCAGTTGCACCGTGGTCCCCACTTACAAACGTTTACCACCAGAGTATCACAATCGATCAATTATTTATGGTTATAAATTTTTAAATATTCTATTTTCGAAATGGGTTACTTCTACCCAAAGAGAAAAAATTTACTCTTCCCTTTTGACGGTTATAAATTATGATGTTACCGGAAAATTGACTTGTAATATATGGTATTGTAAGAAATTATCCCACTTCTGATGTTAGAAACTATTCACAAAATTATTTAAATAAAAGAATGTTACTCGTATTAGAAATTACTCTGGAGTTTTTTTTTAAGCAGGGCTTTCTCCTCAAAGTACTCCATGAAAATATTCGCGACAATAAGAGAATTTCTCCTCAAAGTCCTCCATGAAAATATCGGCGTGTTGCGATGGGCTCAACGGTATCTTTCTGACCATATGTCAGAGGTGTCGCAGACACAATTGGCTACATCTTGAAGCGAGCTTCTATTAGAACATTCTTCAATCCGCCGAAAAACAGTCAGTTCTTACCATCCGTCAAGTGCAATATACCTCTACAGGATGCAGGAATATACAAGCTTGATTGTGAATGTGGTCTCTCATATATAGGGCAAACAAAACGATCTTACAAAACCCGTGTAAAAGAACACATAGCTGACGTGAAACACGAACAATCCGGGAAGTCTGCAGTTTGTTTAAAATATTGCATGTATACCTATAAAATATTTGCACACCACATGAGTGGTAGAATGTAAATGGGCCATTAGATATAATTAAAGATCATACTTTGTTGTACACCTACATTCTGGCAAACGAATGAATTTGAATTTGAATTTGTGATCATATCCTAGACGTGATTATATCCTAGACGGCCTCCGCCATTACATTTGATTTTGTAAACCATAAATTCTTGCGAAAGAACATCGATTCTTGCCAAGAATGAAACGTTAGGCTATTGAAATTAAAAACCATCCAAATTTCAATAGAGAGGGAGGCTGTGTACTACCATCTGCTTGGGATCCTGTAATTAATAAAATTAAAACTAAACCCAAGCATACCACTTGCAAGACTTCAAGACACAGTAAGTTCATTCTGCGTAGATCGGATCAAAACTAATAATTAAAAAAGCTGAAGGTACCTAACTCCGGGTTAACTCTGACATCGGGACGTTAATCACCTCAGTTCCCCGTGGCCATGGGTGCTGTAAAGCACCCGAAACTTCAGGAATTAATAAAAATAGGTTAATTAAATACCATAGAATCCGTAAAAGCAGTTTTATTCAATGTGTAGTGTTCGCGTGAATATAAAAAACCATTAGGGAAATAAGTAAATAATTAAAAAAATATTTAGTTTTAATTTGAACCTAATATAGAATGTTTTATGGTACTTACGTATTGCGAATGTAATTTTCTCGAATAGGAAATCTGTTGTCGCCTACTGCAGCCTTCCGCTTGGTCGGCGACGTCATTAGCACCGCTGCCATCAGCGTAATTGCACTTCCCGCTACTTTTCAACTTGTGTAGCAAACATCGACATTCAATTTTAAGTTCAGTCTGATGTTAACAGAAAAAGTATGTTCTTTTTCGTGTAAATTTTTGCGTGAACCGTATTATACGCGTCAAATATACCTGTGCGTTTTTTTTTGAACTAACTTAAAAATAAATAATATAGAGTTAATTGGCCGGTCTCAAAAGAGACTAGTGATCAGTTTATAATATAATTATAGTGCCCTAGTGTACTTTCATAGTCCGATGGGACCGTCCGGAGAGAGATCAGGCGCAGGACCAACATCTTTACGTGCTTTCCGGTGCTCTGGGTTGTAACACGCCGAAATGAAACACACCTAACACCGGGTCTGCTCTGATCATTTCTTTTCAAAAAAATGAAATAACTCGTTTTAGCCCGACCGGGGATTGAACCCAGAACCTCATGATCAGTAGCCGCATATACGACTACTAGGCAAACTAATAGTCAAATGAAAACAAACAATTCTTCAATCATCTTAAATATGAACGTATTTTTAGTATTCTATTAGAGCGTGCAGAGGCACAGAAGTGAATGCCAAACTTCATGGTCTGCTACACAACCGCCATTTAGTTTCTACACTTAGAACCGCCACAAGGAGATCGGGGCATACTTGCTTTAGTTGTCATCCTCAGAAGGCGAAGATATAAAAAAAGTACTTAATTTATTATTTGAAGTTGTAATCAAGATGACACTGCTGCCGCAGACGTTATGTTAGAATGTGGCATAATGGATTGTAATAACCATCCACTACACGGAAACATTATTTGGGCAATATACTATAGTGGGAAAGAAGAACAGGGAAGATGTTGTGAGGGTTCTAATAAGCGTTGTCACACAATGCTGCTCATCTATTTATCGCTGACAAAAGCGCTTGCTGCTAAGGTTATCGATGTTTTAAAAATTTATATATTATTATAAACGACTTTAGGATTTGAAAATTTCTACAAAGCTATAACTACATAATGACAAGTATACTGGCTGTGTTGAAATCTTTGGCAATTCATTAAAAAACCCATTACCTCTTTATCCATTAAGTTATATTACCTAAGATTTTCCCCTCGTTACAAAAACATCCGGACTCGAAACTATTAATCTTAAACCACACAAATAACCACAAACATTTCGTACGGAATTTGAGCTCGCAATGCTAGCTGTCAAATCAGGCATTGCCTCTGAGCCATAAACTATTAAAAAGTTATGCTTTAAATTTTGTTATAAAAGTTAACTTATAAGCCAACTAACAGTCCATATGAAGGGTAGGTAGCTATTGTCCATAGAAGTAGATACTTGTACACGACTTCAATCAAAGAAAGCTACAGATGCGTTGATAAATAGCGGGACTAAGATGGAATGCCTCATTAGTAATTTACCTGGATTTCTATACTCTTCGGAAAAAAACACAGAAGCGTACGCACTGATGTTTGTCGGTAAAAATAGGTAAGATGATCTGACCTACTTAGTTGGACTCCTGGGCAGAGAAGGGTTCCTACCATCTAGAAAATATTCTAATATAAGCATTGTATTCGTCATGGATAGACTCGAATGCCACTTGTATTATTTCTTTTTTAAAAACTTTACCCCAACACTAGGATTTTCTCATGTATCGTGGAGGCAGTCTACAAACATAAATTGCACAAGTACAGACATCCAGACCCGGAACAAGTATTTGTAGGCTATACGAATACTTGTTTCGTCATTCCGTGCGCGATTTAAACCCCCGGCTCCCAGCGCTGCAATTCATTGCTAACTGCGCCACGGAGCCGTTTAAATTATTATTTTAGACGTGCTAAGATAGGACTTCTTTTGCTTTCACATTTAGAACATTCTTATAGTACTTGGTAGATCCACAGCCAGCGTGGTACGTACACGGGATAAAGCAACTCTGTAGCTATATTATGATTATTGCACGAAAACTCAACAGAGGAATTACCACGCTCACCCAGAATACCAGTGTAATTAGCAACTTAATGCTGTTGTGGTGATTGTAGAAAACCGGAGTACTTTTTTACTGGAAGCGAGTCATTCAATCTTAGTTCTCAGGAGTGGCAACGTATCTGTATATTGATTCTCAATCTGGTAGATATAGATGTCTGTGAGCACAGCATTCACTTACCTCGTTTAACATTAATTAAAACCTTATTCTTTAAAGTTAATGTCCACATTTGAAATAGGTCAGAAAACCAACATATCAAGATATTTAAATACTATTAGATATTTAACTATAATATATCTGTGTATCCCCCACTATATGGAGTGACGACCTGGTAAGACATGCAGGAAGTCGATGGATGTGATGACTCAGGACCGTGCTTTGTGGCATTTCTTGGGGGAGGCCTATGTTCAGCAGTGGACTTGTGAAGTGCTGTAATGATGATGATGATAATGATGATATCTGTGTAGTGGCAGAATTTTCGGAACGTGGTAGAACCACGCTGCAGCTATAACTTGGTGTGATCAGCAGAGCGGGACAGTATTTCATGCCGACACAACCTCTGCGACTTTACAAGGTGCTGGTTCAGCCTCAAATTTCCATCTCTGGGCTGGGACTCTCCGTTGCTAGCTTCTTCCGATTCACCGCATTCAGCGCAGAGCGGCTCGAATCGTCGACGACCAAGTCCTTTCCAATCGGCTCGATTCATTGGCGCCGCGAAGAGATTTTGCATCCCTTTACATTTTCTTTCGAATTTACCACGGACAGTGCTCTGAGGAATTGTTCGGATTAATCACAGCCGCCAAATTTCAGAAACGCATATCACGGCAGAACTCCCGATACCATCCTTACCATCTGGATGATTGGCGGTCCACCACTGTGCGGTTTAGAAGATGTTTTCTTCCTCGCACAACTTCTTTGTGGAATCGATTACCACCCGCGATTATTCCGGACCGATACGACTTAAGGACCTTCAACAAAAGAGCCTACTCCTTTTTAAAAGGCCGGCAACGCATCTGCAATTCCCCTGGTGTTGCAGTTGTTCATGGGCGGCGGTAGTCACTTACCATCAGGTGAGTCGCATGCTCACTGTGCCCCTCTCCTATAAAAAGCTATATTATAGTTGTAGCATGAATGGGTTGGTTTGACCCGGGAAGGACTACGCTCCCACGGAATAACAGTGTAAAATAGCGGCTCAATGTGTTTAGTATCTTGAATGTAAAGGAAAAGAGATCAATTTAAATTGAAATAAGACATTCTATCTTGGTCTTTGGAGGTGAGAACGCACCACTTATATGCAACGAAATTGTTAATTATATTTTTAAGAATTGTATCACTTCGTATTTGGAACGATGGATGGAACGATGGATATATACGTGGTAGAGCCATGCTGCAGCTATATTATGGTTATAGCACGAATCGTCTCGACCAGGGAAGGACCACGCTCTCACAGAATACCAGCGTAAAATAGCAGCTTAACGCTGCTGTGTTTCGTATGGTGAGTGTAGAGAACCGGAGACCCTTTTTACTGGAAACGAGGCATTCTATCTTAGTCCTCAGGGGTGACATAGCATCTGCATTTTGATTCGTAATACACGATAGATGTAGATGTCTATGGGCCACAGCAACCACTTACCATCAGGTGGACTGTGTGCTCGTTTGTCACCCTTATCAACCCTTGTCAACCTTATAAACAAAAAACCATTGGAATATTATCCTACACGACTGAATAGGCTCTATTGTCATTAATCATTGCATACTCCGAAGGAGACTTAACTTATTAATATGGAATGTCGAGAGAAGGAGGACCATCTCTATATATGAAGTGTCCCTAAAAACGTATCCAATGAGGGTAGCGCTGCAGTAGCATAGGATAAATTAAAAAAAAGCACCAAAAGTAATTAGAATAAGATAAAGAAATAAACAAGAACCGACCAATCCGCTTGGTTTTGTACTACGTAAATAGTAGAGATTTTGTATACTGGCATTTTACTAACTACTCTAGTCATGAAATTTTTTAAATATTTGAATTCAGCTGACTTCACTCCGTTCACAACAGCTATCTTCAAATCGTAGTTTTTCAGACGCCAGCGCTATTTTGGTAGGTTTTGGAACCTCTATTTTCAGTAAATAGTAGGACACTTTTTCAACTTTCGCCCCTTATAAGATGGTTCTCCTTGTACTCTACACTCCATACTTAGTAACTTCGATCTCTACCCCTCAATTACAGCCCATAAAGTTCACTGTTGAACATAGGCCTCCCCTACAGATTGTCACATAAGGGTGAAAAAGTCGCAGTTGGCACGCTTGGAAAGCGTGATATAGATGATAGATAGGGTGACAAACGAGCACACAGTCCACTTGATGGTAAGTTGTTGCTGTGGCCCATAGACATCCACATCTATCCTCAATAAGAATCAAAATGCGGATGCGTCGTCACCCGTGAGGACTAAGATGGAATGCCTCATTTCCAAGAAAAAGGGTCTCCGGTTCTCTACACTCACCATACGAAACACAGCAGCGTTAAGCTGCTATTTTACGCTGGTATTCTGTGAGAGCGTGGTCCTTCCCTGGTCGAACCGACCCATTCGTGCTACAACCATATATAGCTGCAGCATGGCTCTACCACATAAATAAAATACAACTACAACCATAATATAACTGCAGCGTTGCTCTGCCACGTATTAAGCCAGACATAAATATACATGATTAATTTATTCATTTTCGTTTTTAAGCTTCTGGACTGGAAAGGATACGATATTAACATCAATGGATCACTCACCTTCGATTTGCCAACGATATAGTCCTCATGGCAGAATCGCTGAAGGACCTAAGCACTATGCTCAATGACCTCAATAGTGTCTCCCAACGGATAGGTCTTAAGATGAACATGGACAAAACAAAGATTATGTTTAATGTCCATGTCACACCTATGCCGGTAGTTGTTGGGAGCACTAAGGTCGAAGTTGTTGACGAGTAAGTTTACCTGGGACAAATAGTCCGACTAGGTAAGTCCAACTTCGACCGAGAGGTCAATCGACGGATTCAACTCGGCTGGGCAGCGTTCGGGAAGCTACGACACATCTTCTCATCAGACATACCTCAAAACCTTAAAACGAAATTGTACAACCAGTGCGTGTTGCCAGTGATGACTTACGGAACTGAGACGTGGTCCTTCACTGCTGGACGTATGAGGAAGCTCAAGGTCGCTCAGCGAGCTATGGAGAGGGCTATGCTCGGATTTTATCTGCGTGATAAACTTAGAAATGAGGATATCCCCAGTAGAACTAGAGTAACCGACATAGCCCAACGGATTAATAAGCTGAAGTGGCAGTGAGCCGGCCATATAGCTCGAAGAACCGACAACCGATGGGGAAAAAAGGTTTTCGAGTGGCATCCTCGTACCGGTAGGCGAAGTGTTGGGCAACCCCCACGAGATGGAGTGACGACCTGGTAATACATGCAGGAAGTCGATGGATACAGGTGGCTCAGAACCGTGCTTTGTGGTATTCCTTGGGGGAGGCCTATGTTCAGCAGTGGACTTATGAAAGGCTGTAACGATGATGATGATGATGAATTTATTCATTCGGAACACACATTTACTAATTCAAGATATATCTTGAAAACCTAGACGTGTTCACGCAATGTATAAGAAAAGGATGTTATTGACTCAAAATCTGTCATACACTAACGAGATAGGTTTGTCTTTATTAGAAGTAGAATTTTCAGTGTTGTAAAGGCTAACGAGATCTCGTCGATTTCTGAAGCATATAAAACCACAAAAGTAGCGAAGCGAAAGTACACTGATGGTGATGAAATTTACAACAGATATAGAGTAATGGCAGGAAGGACCTAGGCTTTATTTTATCCGAAAAACTGAAGTTTTTTTATTTAATAAAAAAAATATAAAATAGATAGATATAAATCGACAAAACGCCACATTAAAAGATCCTATTCATGCCTTGGCGGGTCACTAGTATAAAATAACCGTTGATTCACATCAATACAATACAATTAATTACCGCATGAATACTTTTAACCTGCAATAAAGTCCCGTAATTTTACAATTTTTTTTATGGAATCGAATACAAAGAAGCATACGGCACACCAGATGAATTGCAGCTGCTTTACTGGCTTTTCGAATGAAGTAGGCCCTTCGTCATATCGGGTCAAGACTAGTGGTAAAATTGAAAATTTTGTGAAACCGACTTCAATATAAGTTATTAAGGATAACTCAAAAACTATTGATCAAACTTTGAACAAATTTATATGGGACAACATGGGAAGTACCAGCTTTCAAATTATAAAAGAAAAATCGAAATTTGTTCACCTAGAAAAAGTTATTAAGTGACACACTTGAAAAAAAGAAAAACATACACTTGAATCAGTTCACCTTCTATTTGAAGTCGGTTGAAAAGCACAGAAAATCCAATACTTAATCTTATTTTGTCTTTCTTTTTTAATGATACAATTTTGGATTTTATCCTATATCGTGGAGGCAATGAACATACATAAACATTACAAGGACATACATCCAGCCCGAAGCAACTATTTGTTGGTAATACGTTATATATTTTTACGTGGTAGAGCCATGCTGCAGCTATATTAGTAGTATAACTGTAGCACGAATGGTTCAACTCAACCGGAGAAAGACCACGCTCTCACAGAATATCAGCGTAAAATAGCAGCTTAACGCTGCTGTGTTTTGTATGGTGAATGTAGAGTACCGGAGACCCTTTTTACTGGAAACGGGGCATTCTATCTTAGTCCCCACGGGTGGCAGATGCGCTGCATTTTGATTCGTAATCGAGTATAGATGTAGATGTCTATGGGCCACAGCAACCACTTACCATTAGGTGGACTGTTTGCTCGTTTGTCATCCTTATCCTATAAAAAAAAATACAAATACTTGAACCGTGCGAGATTCGAACCCGCAGCCCCCAGCGCCTCAACTTATTGCTAGGCTATAACGCCACGGAACCCTCAAATCACAGTCAAAGTTCTACGGCGTCTGGAAAGCATTTGTAACAAAAAAGATTGAAGTTTATTATAATAACCGTTTGTTTTCACTGTGCATATATAATTAAAAATATCCGTACGTAACAATTTAATTAGATCACGCCATGGAATATTTAAACCGAGCCACTGGTAACACTTCGTTTTTTTTTAATTTTTAAATAGCAGCTGTACTGTAACATGTAAATAATAAATGTTTTGTTACTGTATTTGTACTGTATGTACATAAAGCTGTGGTTTAGCTCAGAGATAATTAAAGGATTGTTTTTTATAGAAATAGGGTGAAATACTAAAAGGATCCAACTACCATCAGTGCCATCTATCTCAAAAAATTATTAAAATGCGGATGTGTCATTACCCACGAAGAATAAGATGGTATGTCTCACTTCCAGTAAAAGGGTCTTTATACAGTTATCTCTACTCACTAAATGATACAAAACACAACAAAACTAATCCGCTATATTACTGTGGTATTCTGTGAGAGAAAACGTGTAAGATTTTTCCGTCACGACACCTTCTGTTGCAGTATAGACAGCCTTGGCAGCTATAAGGAAGCGAGATGGAATAATATCCATCACCCTCGCATTTTATCTTGTCTTGCCATGAAATAAATATTATTTTATTTTAAACTAGCTGACCCGACGAACTTCGTACCGCCGAACAGTTGATTCTTCATTTTTTTTAATACTTATTCTGCTATTGGGGACACCGGGTCAGCTAGTAAGACAAAAAAAGAAAAAGAAATTAAATAAGTCAACAATTACATTATAATAAGAAAAAAAATTATATTTGTTTTGCCTTCCCGGAACCCCTCCACTAACACTTAAACTTTATGTTATGCCATTAAAGTTCAAATTGACTTGTAAGTATTATTACGAATCTTTTGTACGGGTATATACAAAAGTGTTGTTTTTATACTTTTATTACGCTTGTAATAAATATTTTTGTAGTAAGAATTATACAGTCACTGCATCAATATTAAAAAAATAAATAGCTGTTGCACCTTTAGCGAACAAGAACATAATTTTGAAACTATAATATAGAGTCTTTCGCTCTTACATTGTAATCATTTGTATTTTATTGGTTTTTACGACCCATTCTGTTTCTGTTACCATCCAACTCCGAACGAGAGAAGTCGTTTAAACTATAAATGGTGGACGATAACTATATATTGATATATAGTAGGTAGCAATATGATAATATAGTAGAGGACCAATCCATGCGAGTTAGTGAACTTTGTCACTCATAACTCTTTTTAAATGTCTGGTGAAATCGAGGTGTTTATACTGCTATCTATCGGTAACCCTAAGATGTTCTGACATTTCCCATAGCTGCTCATGTTACACCCATGAGACATAATGGGGTACTGGAAAGATGGAATCCATCTTGCCATTTCTTCCGCCCGTAAAAAAATAACAATTACTGATTCTTCTTTCATTCTTTTCTATTATTGTACCGTTTAATAAAATTTCTAAACAAGAAGTAGGTAAATGTAAGTTTTCTGAAATCTGTATGTAAAAAATTCTGAAATCTAAATCTAATGAAAATTGGTGATATTTTACGTACATGTACTTACATAATATTATTTACTGTCACAATAGCGTAATGACAGGATGCGGAAAGCGAACGAAAGGTTGTAGGTAGTGGTCTAGTGGTTGTAGTAGTGCGACTGTTGATCATGAGGTCCCGAGTTCGAATCCCGGCTCGGGCCAAAAAATCAGTTATTGAGTTTTTCCATAAAGAAATTCTCAGTATCTGCCCGGAGTTAGAAAGTTGGCGGTGTTTCACCCCCGTGCCTCGGAAAGCACGTAAAGCCGTTGGTCCTGCGCCTGATCTCTCTCCGGTCGTGTCGGTTTACCGTCCCATCGGGCTATGAGAGTGAGAAAATAGAGAGTGCACCTGTGCTTGCCCATACACTTGGGCACTATAATCCTGTCCTGCGCAGATGGCTAGTCTCCGTTGAGGCTGGCGGCCGTGGCCGAAATTCGGTCTGGAGGACATTATTATATTTTATTAAATTACATAGTGTATAATTTATGTTCTTTTAAAGAATAAGGATAACAAACGAGCACACAGTCCATGTGATGGTAAGTGGATGCTGTGGCCCATAGACATCTACATATTTATTCTCGATTAAGTATCAAAATGCAAATGCATTATCTTCCCTGAGGACTAAGATAAAATGCCTCGCTTCCAGTTAAAAAGTAAAAAAAAAAATTGTAAAAAGTTTAATAGTTAAAAAGCCCTTAACAAAGTTATTATCATCCATAAATACCTTAATACTATAATAACCCTTTTTATGCAATTACGAGCTCTTATACGCTACAGTAGCCTAACCGCCTGCCTGCGGACCGACTCAAAAGGCACAAGCATTTCAAGCTTACCAGGAGTGGTGAAATGGGATATTAAATATTAGCAATGTTGATAGCGCTACTAGTATTTAAAATACAAACTTTGTTTGATAAAGTTTTTGAAAACTTCCCGGAAGTCAAATTTTGTATATTTTATAAATTCAAACCAGTATAAGTGGAAATTTTCAATAGTTATGTTTTTACCTTTGCTTACGTTACTTGTGTAAATGCAACAGTATCAACTATAAGTCGATGTGGTTTCGTATACAAATTTAATTTTGGATTACAGTGTTCACAATATCTAAAAAAAAACATAACCCAGTTGCACCGTGGTCCCCACTTACAAACGTTTACCACCAGAGTATCACAATCGATCAATTATTTATGGTTATAAATTTTTAAATATTCTATTTTCGAAATGGGTTACTTCTACCCAAAGAGAAAAAATTTACTCTTCCCTTTTGACGGTTATAAATTATGATGTTACCGGAAAATTGACTTGTAATATATGGTATTGTAAGAAATTATCCCACTTCTGATGTTAGAAACTATTCACAAAATTATTTAAATAAAAGAATGTTACTCGTATTAGAAATTACTCTGGAGTTTTTTTTAAGCAGGGCTTTCTCCTCAAAGTACTCCATTAAAATATATGCGACAATAAGAGAATTTCTCCTCAAAGTCCTCCATGAAAATATCGGTGTGTTGCGATGGACTCAACGGTATCTTTCTGACCATATGTCAGAGGTGTCGCAGACACAATTGGCTACATCTTGAAGCGAGCTTCTATTAGAAGATTCTTCAAGCCGCCGAAAAACAGTCAGTTCTTACCATCCGTCAAGTGCAATATACCTCTACAGGATGCAGGAATATACAAGCTTGATTGTGAATGTGGTCTCTCATATATAGGGCAAACAAAACGATCTTACTAAACCCGTGTAAAAGAACACGTAGCTGACGTGAAACACGAACAATCCGGGAAGTCTGCAGTTTGTTTAAAATATTGCATGTATACCTATAAAATATTTGCACACCACATGAGTGGTAGAATGTAAATGGGCCATTAGATATAATTAAAGATCATACTTTGTTGTACACCTACATTCTGGCAAACGAATGAATTTGAATTTGAATTTGTGATCATATCCTAGACGTGATTATATCCTAGACGGCCTCCGCCATTACATTTAATTTTGTAAACCATAAATTCTTGCGAAAGAACATCGATTCTTGCCAAGAATGAAACGTTAGGCTATTGAAATTAAAAACCATCCAAATTTCAATAGAGAGAGAGGCTGTGTACTACCATCTGCTTGGGATCCTGTAATTAATAAAATTAAAACTAAACCCAAGCATACCACTTGCAAGACTTCAAGACACAGTAAGTTCATTCTGCGTAGATCGGATCAAAATTAATAATTAAAAAAGCTGAAGGTACCTATACTCCGGGTTAACTCTGACATCGGGACGTTAATCACCTCAGTTCCCCGTGGCCATGGGTGCTGTAAAGCACCCGAAACTTCAGGAATTAATAAAAATAGGTTAATTAAATACCATAGAATCCGTAAAAGCAGTTTTATTCAATGTGTAGTGTTCGCGTGAATATAAAAAACCATTAGGGAAATAAGTAAATAATTAAAAAAATATTTAGTTTTAATTTGAACCTAATTTAGAATGTTTTATGGTACTTACGTATTGCGAATGTAATTTTCTCGAATAGGAAATCTGTTGTCACCTACTACAGCCTTCCGCTTGGTCGGCGACGTCATTAGCACCGCTGCCATCAGCGTAATTGCACTTCCCGCTACTTTTCAACTTGTGTAGCAAACATCGACATTCAATTTTAATTTCAGTCTGATGTTAACAGAAAAAGTATGTTCTTTTTCGTGTAAATGTTTGCGTGAACCGTATTATACGCGTCAAATATACCTGTGCGTTTTTTTTTTGAACTAACTTAAAAATAAATAATATAGAGTTAATTGGCCGGTCTCAAAAGAGACTAGTGATCAGTTTATAATATAATTATAGTGCCCTAGTGTACTTTCATAGTCCGATGGGACCGTCCGGAGAGAGATCAGGCGCAGGACCAACATCTTTACGTGCTTTCCGGTGCTCTGGGTTGTAACACGCCGAAATGAAACACACCTAACACCGGGTCTGCTCTGATCATTTCTTTTCAAAAAAATGAAATAAATGATTTTAGCCCGACCGGGGATTGAACCCAGAACCTCATGATCAGTAGCCGCATATACGACTACTAGGCAAACTAATAGTCAAATGAAAACAAACAATTCTTCAATCATCTTAAATATGAACGTATTTTTAGTATTCTATTAGAGCGTGCAGAGGCACAGAAGTGAATGCCAAACTTCATGGTCTGCTACACAACCGCCATTTAGTTTCTACACTTAGAACCGCCACAAGGAGATCGGGGGATATTTGCTATAGTTGCCACCCTTAGAAGGCAAAGTTATAATAAAAAAACGTACCTTATTTATTACGAGTATTTTGAGGTGTTATAAAGAAGACACTGCAGCCGCAGACGTTATGTTAGAATGTGGCAATTAATTGTCATAACCCACCACTACACGTAAACATTATTTATGCAATATACTATAGTTCGAAAAAAGAACAATGAAGATTTTGTAAGGGTTCTAATAAGCGCTGTTACACAATGATGCTCATCAATTTCGCGCTAACAAAAAGCGCTTGCTGCTAAGATTATCGATGTTTTAAAAATTTATATATTATAATAAACGATTTTAGGATGTGAAAAGTTCTATACAGCTATAATTGCATAATGGTTATTATACTGGCTGTGTTGAAATCTTAGGCAATTCATTAAAAAACCCATTACCTCTTAATCCATTAACTTTTATTACCTAAGATTTTTCCCGCGTTACAAAAACATCCGGACTCGAAACTATTCATCATAAACCACACAAAGAATCACAATTTCATACGGAATTGAGCTCGCAATGCTTGCTGTCAAATCAGCCATTGCCTCCGAGCCATAAACTGTTAAACAGTTATGCTTTAAATTTTGTTATAAAAGTTAACTTATAAGCCAACTAACAGTCCATATGAAGGGTAGGTAGCTATTGTCCATAGAAATAGATACTTGTACACGACTTCAATCAAAGAAAGCTACAGATACGTTGTTAAATAGCGGGACTAAGATGGAATGCCTCATTAATAATTTACCTGGATTTCTATACTCTTCGGAAAAAACACAGCAGCGTACGCACTGCTGTTTGACGGTAAAATAGGTACGATGGTCTGACCTACCCAGTTAGACTTCTGGGCGGAGAAGGGTTCCTACCATCTAGAAAATATTCTAATATAAGCATTGTATACGTCATGGATAGACTCGAATACCACTTGTAGTTTTTTTAAAAACGTTACCCCCACACTAGGATTTTCTCCTGTATCGTGGAGGCAGCTAACAAACATAAATTGCACAAGGACAAGCATACAGACCCGGAACAATTATTTGTAGGCTATACAAATACTTCTTCCGTGCGGGATTCAAACCCCAGGCCCCCAGCGCTGCAACTCATTGCTAAGCCACTGCACCACGGAGCCGTTTAAATTGTTATTTTAGAAATGCTAAGATAGGACTTCCTTTGCTTTCACATTTAAAACATTCTTATAGTACTTGGTGGATCCACAACAAGCGTGGTACCTACACGTGATAAAGCACCTCTGTAGCATAATATATTATGATTGTAGCTCGAAACCTCAACCGAAGAATTACCACGCTCACACAGAATACCAGTGTAAAATAGAAAATTAATGCTGCTGTGGTGATTGTAGAAAACCGGAGAACT
Source organism: Parnassius glacialis (assembly GCA_033319125.1). Classification (NCBI taxonomy): domain Eukaryota; kingdom Metazoa; phylum Arthropoda; class Insecta; order Lepidoptera; family Papilionidae; genus Parnassius; species Parnassius glacialis. Next base: position 31,962,690 of record JAVANC010000023.1, on the reverse strand, counting down.
TTTTTACTGGAAGCGAGGCATTAAATCTTAGTCCTCAGGAGTGACAACGTATCTGTATTTTGATTCTCAATCTGGTAGATGTAGATGTCTGTGAGTCACAGCATTCACTTACCATCAGATGGACCGGGTGCTCGTTTAAAATTATTTAGAACCTTATTATTTAAAATTAATGCCCACATTTGAAATAGGTCAGAAAACCAACATACCAAGATATTTAAATACTATTAGATATTTAACTATTAATATATCTGTGTATCCCCCACTATATGGAGTGACGACCTGGTAAGACATGCAGGAAGTCGATGGATGTGATGACTCAGGACCGTGCTTTGTGGCATTCCTCGGGGGAGGCCTATGTTCAGCAGTGGACTTGTGAAGTGCTGTAATGATGATGATGATGATGATGATATCTGTGTAGTGGCAGAATTTTTGGAACGTGGTAGAACCACGCTGCAGCTATAACTTGGTGTGATCAGCAGAGCGGGACAGTATTTCATGCCGACACAACCCCTGCGACTTTACAAGGCGCTGGTTCGGCCTCACATTTCCATCTCTAGGCTGGGACTCTCCGTTGCTAGCTTCTTCCACTTCACCGCATTCAGCGCAGAGCGGCTCGAATCGTCGACGAACGAGTCCTTTCCAATCGGCTCGATTCATTGGCGCTGCGAAGAGATGTTGCATCCCTTTGCATTTTCTTACGCATTACCATGGGGAGTGCTCTGAGGAATTGTTCAGATTAATCCCAGCCGCCAAATTTCACGAACGCACATCGCGGCAGAACTCCCGATACCATCCTTACCATCTGGATGATTGGCGGTCCACCACTGTGCGGTTTAGAAGATGTTTTCTTCCTCGCACAACTTCTTTGTGGAATCGATTACCACCCGCGATTATGCCGAACCGATACGACCTTCAACAAAAGAGCCTACTCCTTTTTAAAAGGCCGACAACGCATCTGCAGTTCCCCTGGTGTTGCAGTTGTTCATGGGCGGCGGTAGTCACTTACCATCAGGTGAGCCGCATGCTCGCTGTGCCCCTCTCTTATAAAAAAGCTATATTATAGTTGTAGCATGAATGGGTTGGTTTGACCAGGAAAGGACTACGCTCCCACGGAATAACAGTTATAAATTGCGGCTCAATGTGTTTAGTATCTTGAATGTAAAGAAACAGAGATCCATTTTAATGAAAATAAGACATTCTATCTTGGTCTTTGGAGGTGAGAACGCACCAATCGGATGCAACGAAATTGTTAATTGTATTTTTAAGAATTGTATCACTTCGTATTTGGAACGATGGATGGAACAATGGATATATACGTGGTAGAGCCATGCTGCAGCTATATTATGGTTATAGCACGAATGGGTCGTCTCGACCGGGGAAACACCACGCTCTCACAGAATACCAGCGTAAAATAGCAGCTTAACGCTGCTGTGTTTCGTATGGTGAGTGTAGAGAACCGGAGACCCTTTTTACTGGAAACGAGGCATTCCATCTTAGTCCTCACGAGTGACATAGCATCTGCATTTTGATTCGTAATACACGATAGATGTAGATGTCTATAGGCCACAGCAACCACTTACCATCAGGTGAACTGTGTGCTCGTTTGTCACCCTTATCAACCCTTGTCAACCTTATAAACAAAAAACCATTTGAATATTATCCTACACGACTGAATAGGCTCTATGGTCATAGATCATTGCATACTCCGAAGGAGACTTAACTTAGTACGAGGGTGGATTGAAAAGTACTCGGCCTAACACAGATCCATTCAATTCTAAAAATCAAATCTACCCACATTATTTAGTTCAGTTCAGACTAGTTCATTGTGTGAAGTTCGAAACGTGTGCGATAATTAGTTGTGATTTTATAAATTTATTAACAAAGTAATCGGACATAATTTCCGCGAATGGAGCAAATCGAGCAGCGTGCCGTCATTAAGTACCTCCATAAGAAGGGGCTATCATCAAAAGCCATCCATGATGACATGGTCAGTACATTAACCGATTGTGCTCTGTCATATTCATCCGTCAAAAAATGGATAGCAGAATTTAAGCGTGGTAGAGAGAATGTGAAAGATGAACCCCGCTCTGGAAGGCCTTCGACGTCAACTACTGACGAAAATATTAAAAAAGTACTTGATTTAATAATGGGAGACCGCAGATTAAAAATTAGAGAGATAGCCGAGATTATAGGCATCTCTTATGAATGAACTCAAAACATCATTGTCAACGAGTTGGGTTTCCACAAGGTGTCTGCGAGGTGGGTTCCGCGACTGCTTTCAGTTGAACAAAAAAGGACGCGATTGACTATTTCACGCGACTGTTTGGAGTTATTTGAAGCCGATGCAGATGATTTTTTGAATCGTTTTGTTACTATAGACGAAACATGGGTTCATTACTGTACACCGGAAACAAAACAACAATCAAAACAGTGGAGAAGACCTGGTTCACCACCCCCTAAAAAGGCTAAGTCGATTTGTCAGCAAATAAGGTGATGGCTTCAATATTCTGGGACTCGAAAGGTGTGATTATGATTGATTATCTTGAAAGGGGTCAGACTATAAACTCTGATTACTACTGCACCTTACTACGTCGTTTACGAGAGGAAATAAAAGAAAAACGTCGAGGAATGCTCAGAAGAAAAGTCCTGTTTCATCAAGATAACGCCCGTGTTCACACGTCAGTACAGTCAATGGCTGAAATTCACAACTGTGGCTTTGAACTGTTACCGCATCCGCCGTATTCACCTGATCTGGCACCATCAGACTTCTTTCTGTTCCCTAACCTAAAAAAGCACTTGCGAGGTCAAAGATTTTCGACAAACGACGAGGTCAAAGCAGCTGTAGACGCATATTTTGACTCTAAGGAAGAATCATTTTTTTTCAACGGTCTAAATGCTTGGAAGGGGAGGTGGCAAAAGTGTATTGAACTTGATGGTGATTATGTAGAAAAATAAAAATATAACTGATTTAGTATGTGTTTATTTTCTTGGTTAGGCCGAGTACTTTTCAATCCACCCTCGTAATATGGAATGTCGAGAGAAGGAGGACCATCTCTATATATGAAGTGTCCCTAAAAACGTATCCAATGAGGGTAGCGCTGCAGTAGCATAGGATAAATTTAAAAAAAAGCACCAAAAGTAATTAGAATAAGATAGAGAAATAAACAAGAATCGACCAATCCGCTTGGTTTTGTACTACGTAAATAGTAGAGATTTTGTATACTGGCATTTTACTAACTACACTAGTCATGAAATTTTTTTAATATTTGAATTCAGCTGACTTCACTCCGTTCAAAACAGCTATCTTCAAATCGTAGTTTTTCAGACGCCAGCGCTATTTTGGTAGGTTTTGGAACCTCTATTTTCAGTAAATAGTAGGACACTTTTTCAACTTTCGCCCCTTATAAGATGGTTCTCCTTGTACTCTACACTCCATACTTAGTAACTTCGATCTCCACCCCTCAATTACAGCCCATAAAATTCACTGTTGAACATAGGTCTCCCCTACAGATTGTCACATAAGGGTGAAAAAGTTGCAGTTGCCACGCTTGGAAAGCGTGATATAGATAGAATAGATAGGGTGACAAACGAGCACACAGTCCACTTGATGGTAAGTTGTTGCTGTGGCCCATAGACATCCACATCTTATTTTTATAGGAAAAGGGTGACAAATGAGCACACAGTCCACCTGATGGTAAGTGGTTGCTGCGGCCCATAGACATCTACATCTATCCTCTATTACAAATCAAAATGTAGATGCGTTGTCACCCGTGAGGACTAAGATGGAATGCCTCATTTCCAGTAAAAAGGGCCTCCGGCCACCTGCACTCACCAAGCGAAACGCAGAGGTAAATCTCTACTTCACGCTGGTATTCTGTGAGGTCGTGGTACCACCCCGGTTCGAGCCGGCCCATCCGTGCGACAGCAAAAGCTGCCACGTGGCTCTACCACTGTTAAATTTATCCTCAATAAGAATCAAAATGCGGATGCGTCGTCACCCGTGAGGACTAAGATGGAATGCCTCATTTCCAGTAAAAGGGTCTCCGGTTCTTTATACTCAACATACGAAACACAGCAGCATTAGGCTCCTTTTATACGCTGGTTTTATGTGAAAGCGTGGTCATTCCCCTGTCGAGCTGACCCATTCGTGCTACAACTATACTAATAATACAGATGCAGCATAACTATACCACGTAAGAAGCGATAGAATAGAACAAGACTGTACAAGACAGGACAGGGCCGAGCGGGACGTGATGAGGCATGGCGAACTGGTACGGGACAGGACGGAATGAAACGGGACTGGACGGGATTGGACGCGATGGGACAAGACGGGATAGGTGGAGATGGAACGAGACGGGACGGGACAAAATAGAGTAGCATATTTTTATTTTTATTATTTTTTCTATTCAAAATAGTTTGAAAGTTATTTTTATTGAAAGTCATTATTATCAGTGGTTAAGAAAAATAAACTCTGTTCTGGGAAAAACTAGATAAGAACCCAACGAGCCTTTCTTTTATAGTAAATTTTACACTTAGAAGGGATGTAACAATTTCTTATAAAACTTATGTAAGAAACAGCTCATTCCATGAATTCGGGATAACGCCTAGGGAGTAGGAGTACCAAAAAAGACGCTTTAGAACTGGTGCCAACTCTGCAGTGCACATCCTCAGCATAATTGGCGGGATTCAGTCAGGCCCACTCGATTTGTGGATGTCGAGGGAGAGGAGTGCTTTGCGTACTGAGCACTGTGTGAATCGCACATCAGGCATAGAGGAATCACACTGCGGGATGGTCGGCGGTGAGTGCCACCTGTCATAAAGAGTCGAGTTGGACGCAAAAAGAGAGCCTAAAAGGTCGTTTTTTTCTTTTGCGGCGTGAGCCAGTGAGTCATTCTCCCTGTGTAGAGATGGAAGCGATTTACAAAAATTCTCGTGGACAGCCTTGGCGAGAGACCAGAATGCACGGGTTCCCGAAGGAAGGCGAACTAGTATCTCGCCAATTTTGACAATGTGCTCTCACTTTGCCTTAGCAATAACTCTTTGAAGGACCTGGAGGCGAAGTTATAATTCTTTTAAAGCATGCTGGTGTTTACATCCCTAGCCACCGAAGCTTCAGCTCAGGCCCGACAACACTCCTCTTTATTGCTAATGCAGTCTTACAGGAGCCACCATCTTAAGGCTGAGATCTACCACGGATGGGTACCACAGATGATGGAATAAATAGTTCCATTCCCTGTAGCACCACATTGGTGACAAAGTCAGCAACAGCGCTGGGATCATCCGGCAGAAGTAAACACGCCCCATGGGTAGGATCCAAGGAAAGATCGCATTCCGTTCCAATCTGCTGACCTGTAATGCTAAGTACGGCGGCAATCTGCAGAACGCAACCGCGAGGAGAGCGTGAGTGGCACCCCATTCCGGATCTGAAAATGGTCCAAAGAGCCGAGAGGGGCCTCGACTGAAACCTGATATCCGTCCGGATGAGAGATCAGCAGTAGTTCCAACAGGGAAGGTGCATGATAATCCACATCTGGAATCCGCGTAGGTGAAATAACCACTTGTGCCACACCATATGCCAAAGAAAAGTCATAAACATATTTCCCCGGATGCTCGGTTAAACGTGAACTGAGTCATTCAGCGCGGTGGGCATTGTAATCGCCAAGTATCACGATCTCTACGGATGGGAGCTGTTGTATCAAGAAATCTGTAGCCATTTGGATGTGGTCTATGAGTCGCTCTGTGTCGGCATTACCGCTATGAGACCTATATAGGCACCTGTAGACGCGGAGATGGTCGTCGTTTTCTATGTGCAGCCGAAGGATGGACTGGTTCGTACCTTCAAGATTGCCCAGGAGTCGAGAACAGATGTCTTCTCTGACGTATACGCAAACGGTCTCTGGATCTCTATATTCACTATACGTAAGGCAACAACATTAATCTGCTATTTTACGCTGGTATTCTGTGAGAGCGTGGTCCTTTCCCGGTCGAGCTGCTCATTCGTCCTACAACCATTTTTTTATAGGGTAAAAAACGAGCACATAGTCCACCTGATGGTAAGTGGCTGCTGTGGCCCATAAATATCTACATCTATTTTCGACTACGAATCAAAATGCAGATGCGTTGTCACCCGTGAGGATTAAGATGTAATGAATCGTTTCCAGTAAAAAGGGTCTCCGGTTCTCCACACTCACCATACGAAACACAACATCGTTAAGTTGCTATTTTACGCTGGTATTCTGTGAGAGCGTGGTCCTTCCCCGGTCGAACCGACCCATTCGTGCTACAACCATATATAGCTGCAGCATGGCTCTACCACGTAAAAAAAATACAACTACAACCATAATATAACTGCAGCGTTGCTCTGCCACGTATTAAGCAAGACATAAATATACATGATTAATTTATTCATTTTCGTTTTTAAGCTTCTGGACTGGAAAGGATACGGTATTAACATCAATGGATCACTCACCTTCGATTTGCCAACGATATAGTCCTTATGGCAGAATCGCTGAAGGACCTAAACACTATGCTCAATGACCTCAATAGTGTCTCCCAACGGATAGGTCTTAAGATGAACATGGACAAAACAAAGATTATGTTTAATGTCCATGTCACACCTATGCCGGTAGTTGTTTGGAGCACTAAGCTCGAAGTTGTTGACGAGTATGTTTACCTGGGACAAATAGTCCGACTAGGTAAGTCCAACTTCGACCGAGAGGTCAATCGACGGATTCAACTCGGCTGGGCAGCGTTCGGGAAGCTACGACACATCTTCTCGTCAGACATACCTCAAAACCTTAAAACGAAATTGTACAACCAGTACGTGTTGCCAGTGATGACTTACGGAACTGAGATGTGGTCCTTCATTGCTGGCCATATGACGAAGCTCAAGGTCGCTCAACGAGCTATGGAGAGGGCTATGCTCGGAGTTTTTCTGCGTGATAAACTTAGGAATGAGGATATCCGCAGTAGAACCAGATTAACCGACATAGCCCAACGGATTAGTAAGCTGAAGTGGCAGTGGACCGGCCATATGGCTCGAAGAACCGACAACCGATGGGGAAGAAAGGTTATCGAGTGGCATCCTCGTACCGGTAGGCGAAGTGTAGGGTGACCCCCACGAGATGGAGTGACGACCTGGTAATACATGCAGGAAGTCGATGGATGCAGGTGGCTCAGTAACGTGCTTTGTGGCATTCCTAGGGGGAGGCCTATGTTCAGCAGTGGACTTATGAAAGGCTGTATTGATGATGATGATGATGAATTTATTCATTCGGAACACGCATTTACTAATTCAAGATAAATCTTGAAAACCTAGACGTGTTCACGCAATGTATAAGAAAAGGATGTTATTGACTCAAAATCTGTCATACACTAACGAGATAGGTTTGTCTTCATTAGAAGTAGAATTTTCAGTGTTGTAAAGGCTAACGAGGTCTCGTCGACGTCTGAAGCAGATAAAACCACAAAAGTAGCGAAGCGAAAATACACTGATGGTGATGAAATTTTCAACAGATATAGAGTAATGCCAGGAAGGACCTAGGCTTTATTTTATCCGAAAAAACTGAAGTTTTTTTATTTAATAAAAATAAATATAAAATAGATAGATATAAATCGAAAAAACGCCACATTAAAAAATTCTATTCATGCCTTGGCGGGTGGCTAGTATAAAATAACAGTTGATTCACATACATCACAATTAATTACCGCATGTAATACTTATAACCTGCAATAAAGTCCCGTAATTTTACAATTTTTTTTAATCGAATCCAATACAAACTATCATACGGCACATCAGATGAATTGCAGCTGCTTTACTGGCTTTTAGAATGAAGAAGGCCCTTCGTCATATCGGGTCAAGACTAGTGGTAAAATTGAAAATTTTGTGAAACCGACTTCAATATAAGTAATTAAGGATAACTCAAAAACTATTGATCAAACTTTGAACAAATTTATATGGGACAACATGGGAAGTACCAGCTTTCAAATTATAAAAGAAAAATCGAAATTTGTTCACCTAGAAAAAGGTTATAAAGTGACACACTTAAAAAAAAGAAAACCATACACTTGAATCAATTCACCTTTTATTTGAAGTCGGTTGAAAAGCACAGAAAATCCAATATTAAATCTTATTTTGTCTTTTTTTTTAAAGATACAATCTTGTATTTTATCCTATATTGTGGAGACAATGAACATACATAAACATTACAAGGACATACATCCAGCCCGAAGCAATTATTTGTTGGTAATACGTTATATATTTTTACGTGGTAGAGCCATGCTGCAGCTATATTAGTAGTATAACTGTAGCACGAATGGGTCAACTCAACCGTAGAAAGACCACGCTCTCACAGAATATCAGCGTAAAATAGCAGCTTAACGCTGCTGTGTTTTGTATGGTGAATGTAGAGTACCTGAGACCCTTTTTACTGGAAACGGGGCATTCTATCTTAGTCCTCACGGGTAGCAGATGCGCTGCATTTTGATTCGTAATCGAGTATAGATGTAGATGTCTATGGGCCACAGCAATCACTTACCATTAGGTGGACTGTTTGCTCGTTTGTCATCCTTATCCTATAAAAAAAGTACAAATACTTGTACCGTGCTAGATTCGAACCCGCAGCCCCTAGCGCCTCAACTTATTGCTAGGCTATAGCGCCACGGAGCCCTCAAATCACAGTCAAAGTTCTACGGCGTCTGGAAAGCGTTTGTAACAAAAAAGATTAAAGTTTATTATAATGACCGTTTGTTTTCACTGTGCATATATAATTAAAAATATCCGTACGTAACAATTAAATTAGATCACGCCATGGAATATTTAAACCGAACCACTGGTAACACTTCGTTTTTTTTTTAATTTTTAAATAGCAGCTGTACTGTAACATGTAAATAATAAATGTTTTGTTACTGTATGCACATAAAGCTGTGGTTTAGCTCAGAGATAATTTTTATAGAAATAGGGTGAAAAACTTTCAGACAGTTAATCAAAAAGGATCCAACTACCATCAATACCATCTATCTCAAAAAATTATTAAAATGCGGATGTGTCATTACTCACGAAGAATAAGATGGTATGTCTTATTTCCAGTAGAAGGGTCTACAGTTCTCTCTACTCACTAAACGATACAAAATACAGCAAAACTAATCCGCTATTTTACTGTGGTATACTGTGAGAGAAAAAGTGTAAGATTTTTCCGTCACGACACCTTCTGTTGCAGTATAGACAGCCTTGGCAGCTATAAGGAAGCGAGATGGAATAATATCCATCACCCTCGCATTTTATCTTGTCTTGTCATGAAAGAAATATTATTTTATTTTAAACTAGCTGACCCGGCGAACTTCGTACCGCCGAACAGTCGATTCTTCATTTTTTTAATACTTATTCTGCTATTCGCGACACCGGGTCAGCTAGTAAGACAAAAAAAGAAAAAAGAAATTTGATGCCAACAATTACATTATAATAAAAAATAAAAATTATAATTGTTTTGCCTTCCCGGAACCCCTCCACTAACACTTAAACTTTATGTTATGGCATTAAAGTTCAAATTGACTTGTAAGTATTATTACGAATTTTTTGTATGGGAATATACAAAAGTGTTGTTTTTATACTTTTCGCGCATTTTTTTAAAATTTTCTCTCCGTAAGAACTATCTTCGTACTTCAAGGTATATTATAAAAGAAGAATTAGATATATCGGTTTAGCTGCTCTCGAGATTTACGCTTAGCAACACATTCAGCGATTCATTTTTATATTATAGATGACGTTTCATTTAAATAGACACTACTACTTTATTTATTTGTATTTTTTAATCAATAATATAATACGTTTATAAATTATAATATACACGAAATGAACCGAGTGTTCCACGACACTCACGCATGTTATTTTTATAAAATAAGAGTGATAAACGAGCACACAGTCCACCTAATGGTAAGTGGATGCTGTGCCCCATAGACATCTACATCTGTCCTCGACTAAGAATTAAAATGCAGACGCGTTTTCACCCCAGTCTCCGGTTCTCTACACTCACCGAACGAAGTACAGCAGCATTAAGCTGCTATTTTACGCTGGTATTCTGTGAGAGCGTGGGCCTTCCCCGGTCGAGCCGACCCATTCGTGCTACAACCATGATATAGCTGCAGCGTGGCTTTACAAAGTTAAAAGACTGCCTTATAAGGGGCATATTTGCTATAGTTGCCAGAATTGGCAGAAAACCTAAGTTAGTAGGTAGATTTTTCTAGTTATTATGAAGGCTGCTGCCCATTTCTGTTTGCATTTCTTGTTCGAAAAAATTATTAAAATCAAAGGATCAAAATACAAATATTGAATTAAAAAAAAATGCTCAGTTGTGAACAAATCTTGTTTTTCATAAAGATATTGATAATTACAAATATACTATAACTGGTCGTTAAAAGTATATAAGAACTGAAATTATCTAAAAAAACTAACAAAGAAGAACATCCACGAGTGGCAAAATGTCTTTTATAAAGAAGTATTTTACATCCAAAAATGATGTTCCATCATTTCCGGTATTATCTTATTTTTATTATAAAAAATACTATAAAATATTACAAACTACTCGAAATAAGCTGAGATGCTTGTGCTAGGATTGGTTTGCGACAAAAGTCGAATGACGGATTCAAACCTACGACTTTTGTGTTCGCGGTTAGCCTACTGCCGTTTTAAATCAATACGGATAAATTTAAAATTTATATCATTATTTGCACAAACGTGTTGGACCGATAGGGGAAGCACCACGCTCTCACAGATATTCTTGTGAAATAGCAACATAATACTGCTGTGTTTCGTATGGCAAGAGATGAGAACCGAGATTGTCCGACTAGGTAAATCCAATTCCAACCGAAAGTTCAATCGACGGATCGTGATCGTCCTCACTTATATCTCAAAGCTTGAAAGCAAGTGTGTACAACCAGCGCGTGTTACCAGTACTGACATATGTAGCTGAGACTGGAAAGAGAATTGGTCCTTCACCGCATGCAGTATGAGGAAGCTCAAGGTTGTTCAGCGAGTTTGGATGGAGTTCTGCTCAAAGTTTCTCTGCGTGATAGTAATTGAAATGTGCATATCTTCAGTGGAACCTCAGTAACTGACAAAGCTTAAAGGATCGGTAAGCTGTGGTGGCAATGAGCCAGCCATGTTTCTAAAGGAACCGACAATGGGAAGAAAGGTCCTTGAGTGGCACCCTCGTACCCGTAAGCATAGTGTACGGTGGATTCACACTAGGTGGAGTGACGACCCGGTAAAACATGCAGGAAGTCGATGGATTTAGGTGGCTCAGTACCATGTTTTGTAGTTTTAGGGGAGACCTATATTCAAATGTGGACTTGTTCGATGATTTTATAATTATTATATATACAGAATAATTCTGTTTTTTGATTTTTATATGACACATAAAAATCTAATAACCGGTTTTCTTTTTTTTACGTTGTGGAATTTGACATTTGACAGTAAAACCATCTCGAAATTACACTTACTTTAAAATATCCAAAACGACGCCAAGAAGCAAATTCCGTAATGTGATAGAGCCACGTTGCGACTATTTTGTGGTTGCAGCACGAATGTGTTGGCTCGACCGGGAAAGGACCATGCTCTCACAGAATGCCAGCGTCATAATGTTTCGTATGGTGAGTGTAGAGAACCCTTTTTACTGGTAGCTACTATATTTTGATTATTAATTGCGCAAAAGAGCATTGGCCTCAGCATACACTTATCAGGTAGCATGTGTGTCCTTAAAGCGTATATAAAGGTATCAAAATTGCCTGCCAAATGAGGCACTTCCGACAAATTATTGCCACTATTGTAGGGATCTTTGTCTACCTGTGGTTTCTGCACGACCTGCTGATGAGGTGAAAGAAGAGACTGAGTAGTAATAATAATATAACGTTTTATTTTTTATTATTTGTAGATGTCCCTAACATCTGATAAAAGTGAATATGATGGAACTTACAAAATTCCTAAATCAGCTTTTCGGTTAATTGGTATACGGTTTACTTGCGATGACTCACGATTTAAGAAGTAAGTTTCGCATTTCATGTATAATATAATGTTCTATTATTATATGACACAGCACAAATGCAATATGTTATGAATGCAACATTAATGTATCAGCTCGACTGTATCACGCTCTAACAGAATAACACCGTAATATAGCAGCTTAACGCCACTGTGTTTCACACGGTTAGTGTTGATTCTAGAGACACCATTTACTGGAAAAGAGGCATCAGATTTTGTTCTTAATTTAAGATTAATATCAGTGTCAATAGGTTATAGCACCCATTACTATCAGGTGGATTGTGTGCTTGTCTGTTAACTTTATTCTTTACAAAAAGAGTAATCAGAACCCGGTGATATTTTCGTCGAACTGGTGGTGTAAATGAACATGGTTCGATTTCGTCCTATTGGCGTCGTAAGAAACGGCTTTAGGAAATGCCTGGAAGATTTGATAGCTTTAAAAACACAGGCTCGCACTGGGGAGTAACTTAAAAGAGAACATAATGTCTGGTGCTCCGATCCCAAAACACACCTCCCAAGCTTGGCGGTTAAGGCAAATATTTCCTACAATAGGAGATAAAAATGTGTGCTATTGTTTGTTTTCACGATAGTGTCATGCACGTGTCATTCATACCGTTAATTACCCAGTAAATAATAATGCAGACCATCCCAGAAACATTTAGTAGTAAACACCATTTGAATGATTTAAAATCTATACTGTTGACATAGTCTCCTAGTCTTTCGTCGGGAACACAGTAAGTCAAGACTTAACATCCATCGCGTTCGGCCATACCTCGTTTAACTAAATATTACTTTAGTATATAATGTAATAAACGGATTCCATTCCTCAATTCCTTTTTCATAAAGCATTTCTAAACAATGATGTTAAAGTACGTTATCTCGTGCTCCCATTTTGAACAATCTAAATTCGATAACCGATGACAAACAAAACAAAAATGTCAATTTCAATTTCAAGTACTGAGTGAAGGAAAACACCGTAAAGAAACATGCACGTCTAAGGAATAAAATGTTACAACAACATGACGTGAAGTCTGCCAACTCGCACTAAGGAATTGTGGCGGACTAACTACTCCACTAACTTTCTGAAATCCAACTTTGTAAAAATATCCACTACCCTACATCATTCCATGGGTGTCGTAAGAGATGACAGAGGAAAACTGGAAAATAAAAAACTGTGGTTGCCAACCCCTTGCGAAGCGTGGCAACTATGAAGCAATCTATAGGGGAGTCATGTGTTCAACAGTGGACATTAATAGGCCAGAAAGGCCTGCAATAAGACGTATATGGGCTGCGATTTTATTCGTTCGTTATTGCTTTCTCCGTAACCTTGTACAAATGAAAGAACTGTGTCCAGCTGTGGGATCTATAAAGGCTACAATTTTAACTTTTTCACTTTAAGATTAACTCACTCATTCAATACAGCTTATTTAAAGTCCGCAGGAGAACACAGGCCTCCCTATATATTGCCTCATCATTGTCATAACTTAGTAGAGGGTTTTTTTTCACAATTTTTAATTGTTATAGTTCTCGTTCAGAGAATGCGTTCCTGACACGTCGCGATTGAACTGACGACGTAACTTTGTAATGGCGTTGCAATTACGATAAAAATGTTTTTGCTGGTTGTTTACCGTTTTAACAATTGATGAGCATTAAAACAACATTATTATATCAAAAATCAATGAATGTTATAATTTTGTGCCAAACTGAGTGTCAAATAACTTAGTAAACAATATTTTTCTAAATCTATACTGCGCTATTACAAGGTTATGTCATCGCTTTATATTTGTAGTGCTGTGCTAACAATAACAGGCAATAAAATTATCGTAATCTGTTCTTATACAGTTATACTTTATAAAATAATACGTTTTGTTTTTCTTTCTAAGAATTTAAAAATAATGGACTATAAGATAAGTTTTATTAAATATATAAATAAAACTACGACCAAACCGAACGCGCGAAAGAAAGTAGCATTTTTATACTTAGGTTTAAAATGGTCACCCCAAATGGCGTTATGGGCCGCCATTTTGTGACGCTAAAACAGTCATCTGTTGTCGTTTCGTGCGCATAGACCACGTTCTTCAAGTGTTTTCAATCTCTTTTTATTTGATTACCCGGCTGTCGTTTAATGGACTGTTTCTGCTTTTCAAACTGACAACAGCGCTAAATCAGACTTCAATTGTGTTTTGTATTGCGTTTTTTTAACTTTTGGTGCATAATAATGCCTAAAAGTGGACAAACATTGAAAAGTGGAGCCCGTGAGTTAATCATCAAGCTGCAAGATTACTTTGAGCGGGAGCGGCAAAATGGCGGATCCCTGTTACCTGTCGAATAAGTAAAAGAACGCGTCTCTTAGGCACTTGGAGTTAGCAAACGAACGATAACAAATATTAATAAAGAAAAGTTCGGCTCTACTGGCACGGAAGATAATATTTTACGTACTCCGAAGAAGAAACGTAGAACTAAACCCGTGACAGATATACGTGATACCTTTGACGCCGATGCAATCAGAAATCATATATATGGTTACTATTCCAGAAATGACTATCTCAACAGGAAGAAGCTTTTGGCATCGTTAAGAGAAGCTGGACTGTTTAGCGGGGGTAAAACTGCTTTAACCAAAATCTTAAAAGATATTGGTTTTTCGTATAAAAAACAGACAAAAGAAAAATTTTATTATAACGATACGACATAATTTTATAACGGATAAGTTTTTTGAGAGAAGCAAAAAATATTGATAACTGGAATAATGTCGTGTTCATTGACGAGACATGGCTAAACGCCAATCACAAGGTTTCCCGTTCGTGGACAGATGATACACAAGCGTCGACGTCGAAAGTACCAATGGGTAAGGGGGACCGTTTGATAATATGCCACGCAGGTTCTGCAAAATATGGCTTTGTGGAAAACGCGTTACGCATTTCAATCAAAAACCACAAATGACTACCACGAGGAAATTAATGCCACTGCATTTAAAGAGTGGTTCCAGAACGTGCTTTTGCCCAGCCTAACAGAGCCTTCTGTAATATTCATGGATAATGCCTCCTATCACTCGGTTCAAATACAGAAACCACCTACTCAAGCTAATAAAAAAGAAGAAATGGTGGCTTGGTTACAAGCAAAAGGCATTGACGCAAATATGCAGATGCTAAAACCAGAGCTAATTAAATTAGTTATAGAAAATAAAGCGGCAAATGTGCGATACGAAATCGATGAACTGGCTCTGGAGTACGGTCATCGCGTTCTAAGAATTCCACCGTATCACTGCCAATATAACGCGATTGAGCTAATCTGGGCTCAAATAAAAGGTTACACCAACCACCACAATACTTCCCCGCCATTCAGCACGAAAAAGATGATGACCCTATTAAAAGAAGCCTGCTGGAAAGTCACAAGAGATGACTGGGCATAGGTTGTTGAGAAGACTAAAAACCTGATTGTGGAACATTTTGACCGAAATATCAGGATTGATTCTGTTATTGATAATAATATAATTATACATGTAGGCGAAGATGATGATGAAGACACCACCTCCTCAAGCGAACCGGAGTCTGATTAATATTCTGTACGCACATTCAATTCAATGTACTTCATTGCATAGAAATACAGATTGTAACTTTGTAACAAAGAACAAATAGAACAATTTTATTACATTAATATTACCTTTTTTTGGTTTCCACTTAAATTACTAAAATACAAATTTTAGATGATTCCGCCAATTTAAAACGAAAATAATCTTAAAAATAACGCGGCGGTTCATTTTGGAGGAACGGTAACGAACTCAGTGTTATGTTGTGCCCATCACTAGTCGTGACTAACTGATAGGTGTCAGGAACGCATTCTCTGAACGGCCGAACTTATAACAGGAAGATACTGTCGCGTCTTCCTAATGTGTTTTCTAATAACGACTTAAAAAAATTGTGGCTGCCAACCCGCTTGCCAACCGTGACAGCTATGGCAAATATGATGAGGCAATATATAGGGCAGGCCTATGTTCATCAGTGGACTTTTATAGGCTGTGGCCATAATGGTAACGGCTGCCGCCAACATAAAATCATTCAAATTGGTAGTTAATAATCAATTTTTTATTTTAAAGGTCATTATGGAATGCCTTTTACTGGTTTGAGTTCGCTAATCTATTCATCGTGTTATTACTTGAACTCATCGCCATGATGCTGACTGTGTCTGATGGCTCATTCACAGTGTTGTTCACACTGACGCCTTGCATTGGATATGTATTACTTGGTTGGTTGTTTTATTTTTAAACTTAAACTTACCTTGATTAGTCTGGTATTTTTAAATTGTAATTTTATTTATTGTAAATATTAGCATTAGGTTATAGGTCTGAGGATTACAAATTGTTAAAAAATATGGAAAAATAACAAATAAAATAAAATTATTTGGGGGTATTTATATAGTATTCTCATCTAGTTGGACGGTATACATTTATAAAACGATAACTATTCATAAATATACATTTAATGTAGTAAAATAAATAAATAA
The DNA here is from genome assembly GCA_033319125.1 of Parnassius glacialis. NCBI lineage: Eukaryota > Metazoa > Arthropoda > Insecta > Lepidoptera > Papilionidae > Parnassius > Parnassius glacialis. Next base: position 31,946,156 of record JAVANC010000023.1, on the reverse strand, counting down.
ATAATACATCAATAAATAAAAGCCCAACCAGATCGGCAGGGAAGATCAAACGGCTGAGAATTAAGTGGAAAGGGAAAGAAACCAGCGGACAATGCGAGCGGTATCGAGGAACACCGCCTTCTGAATTAATTAAGAAAACATTTAGAAACAGCATGATAGCGATCATTCCCAGGGGTTATTATCAATCATATGCTCTTTAGAAGTTTGACGCTCATTAAATAATTTTTGTCTTATGTTACGGCCTACGGCTGCCCCTACAAGAGTCAAATCCCCCGGGGCCCATTCAGCGGAGACTTAACGAGCAGACGCAGGTCGGGCCTCAATATGGCCGCGTGGAATTTCCAATCACAATAAACTATATGGGAGCAAACTAAAAAGCAAAAGTACTTACCTGTATCAGGAGCCAACTTCGCTCCAAGGCTTGGGTAGGCCGTGAGTGTGTGTAATGGTAGATAGCGAGTCTTGAATTGTGTGTCTCAGTGATGTGTGAATGTGTGGGGCCTTGGCAAGCATAGGCGACCAGCAGTGGCCTGGTTCCAGGCTGCTCCAAAATGCTGCATCGCTCCGGACTGCTCCATCGCCGGACCACTTCTTTCTTCACTGTCACTGATTCAGTCTCTTAGCTTCATTGTACATTTAACTAACTTCAATTTGCCTAATTCCACATTCATAGCAGAATCGAACACGTGATACCCGACGGACAGTAGTTCAAAGTTCATATTCAATGTCTCGGATTCACTTATCACAAATTATAAATTCGACATAGAATAACGCGTCGCACAAGATTCAAAATACGCCTGGTTGACACGCAAATTAATTTATCTAGGCAACCAAACACAAAAGGGCACTAACGCGACGCCCTAATTATAATGCTATCCTATCTACGTGACGAAGAAGCATGTACTTCATCTAGCTATCTAGATCCGCGACGGACCTTTGAATTTAGGTAAAAGTGCGTGACGGGCTCCCCGCATCGTAGCTGGCGGGGCATTCACCTCTCGCCCACGCGTGGAGCAACTGACCGCCGCACACCGACGCGCCAACTCGCGAGCGTTTTTTCACCTACATACTATCGGGTGACGCGATAGTTCGAACGCCATTGGCGGACGGCCAACATGACCAAATTTGGCGTAAAAATCTAATAAAAATTGGATATTGCTAGAACGACTTGGCTTACGATATATGGTGGTATAATCACCTCGTGTGTTTTTTATAGAATTAGGGTGACAACAAGCACACGCCCCACCTGATGGTAAGTGGATGCTGTGGCCCATAGACCTCAATTCCAGATGGGTTTTAACTCGTGAGGATTAAGATGGAATGCCTCGTAATCATAAAAACTGTTATTTTACACTGGTATTCTGTGAGAGCATGGTCCTTTGAGCCGACCCATTCATGCTACAACTGTAATATTTAGCTCTATCACGTAAATACAATACATATTCGCTTGACATAAAATACTTAGACTAACGACGGGGAGAAGTTAAAGGTACTCTACGTCTGATACTATACCATACCTCTTACGATACCATATGATACGATACCATCCTTGTGTTGCTTGTCAAGCGTGACGATATTGGCAAACCAGAGACATTCCATCTTAGTCATCACGGGTGACAACGTATCTGCATTTTGATTTGTAATACAGGATGGATGTAGATGTCTATGGGCCGCAGCAATCACTTACCATCAGGTGGACTGTGTGCTCGTTTGTCACCCTTACCCTATAAAAAAAAACACCTTTACAACGGTAAAAGCCCACGATAACGGCGCAATCTTCAAGAGCGTACAGATTTTTAAAGAGCCGGCAATTCTTTAGGATTGCAGATCATGACTGGTGGTGGTCACTTACCATCAGGTAAGCATGCTCTTTTTCTTTCATATCTTTTATAAACAAAATTGCTGGGAAGTAGATTAACGGGTTGATATTAAACTTAAAATGTTTAAGGTACAGCTTATGTACATCTCACGGCTGGGCACAGGGCTCCCCTAATATCTAAGAGAGTTTTAGGGCAAGGAAGTGTCCACCGCACTGCCCCAATATAATTTTAATAATTTTTCCTATTTCTGAGACATGCAGGTATATTCACGATGTTTCCTTCACCGCTGAGTACGTGGTAAATCAGCACTTAAAATTGCAATTAACAATTTTATTGGTGCCGGTGGAGATCGAACTTGTCTTGTCCGCGTACTGTAAAATTTATGGTGAGCGGTAACCATCTGAGGTACCACGGCTCAGATGGTTAGCTGGGTTGGTGATGTCGAAGAAGAATTTGATGAAAACTCTTCAATGTTCCTGATGTTCTTATTTAGTTTAGGCACATTAGTAGTAAGTACATGATTATTAACTCCTTCAATAAAATCGTAGTAGAGTTTAAGGTGGTAGAGCCACGCTCCAACTTTATTATGGTGGTGGCACAAATAGGGCGGCCCGATAGCAGAGGCTACGCTCTCTTAGTAAGTATATCAGCGTATAATGGCAGCTAAATTCTGCTGTGTTTCGTATAGTGAGTATAAAGAACTGGAAACTCTTTTACTGGAAACGATATATTCCATCTTAGTCATCAGGGATGACAACACATCTGCATTTCGATACTTAAGGAAGATAGATTAGTTGACTATGGGCCGCTGTATCCACTTACCATTTTGTGGATAGTGTGCTTGTTTGACATCCTTATTCTATAAAAACTACCAAAGACAGTTTCCATTGCATAAGTAAGTGTTATGGTATGTTTTAAGAAAAGCTTAGACTTTTTTGCTCTACGACATCAAAAACATGGAGCATTATCATAGATCTTTAGACTTTTTCTTTCTTTTCCACAAAATGAAATTACGATTTATAAAAGAAAATGTTTGCTACATTTACAAACGGCAGAGATGTTTCATTTGGCCGCAGCTACGCAAAAGAGATTTAAACCATAAGTTTAAATCTCTTTTGCGTAGCTGCCTGGTCTTGGTTGTGCTTTAGTGCTAAGGTGATAGTGAATCCCAGAATTTGTGAGTGACTGTTGTCATTTTATAATTTTTCCTTATTTGTAGCTTTTTCCCGTCGATAGCTGTTTTTGTTGTTGATTTTTCAACAACATAGGTACGACAACGAATTTTGTTATTGAGATTTACTTTTATTTATGTTCTCACGTAATTGGCATATATAATGTCTTTATGAGAATAAATGTCTTTAAACCTAAGTTAGATTTAGGTTTGAAGAGTTTATTATTAAAAAAAAAGAACAAAAATTCACTTATATGGGACTTGAAAATAACATAATTGGTAAAAAATAATGCATTTACATACGGTGACTTGAATGAATAAAGTTACATAAATATATCCAAGTTAAGAAAGTACCGTCTTTAAATTAATGTTTGACAGTGCTTTTTTTAATTTATCTTTAAATTTTTAAAAAGATTTTTCATGAAATACCTCGTTCGGTAGGCTAATGTACAGTAGCGCTCTCTCAAACAGAATAGTTTTTGAAACATAGGTTTTAGTCCTAGCTTTTAGCAATTGAAGTTTATGTTCGTTTGGTGTAGTGTTTATGTGATTTAGTTTTAAAATTAATTTGTGTGTGTATGGAATCTGAGAGAATTAGTTAATAAGTTAACGTGTTAAATATTAGAAAGTCTTCTTAAATTTGTCTTTACTCAACGTTGGCTGGAAGTTTCAATGAGCTATTAGCTATTATTAGCTATTATTCATTCAAATTTTATAAAACCAAAGTGTTCGCGCCAAACGCTAATGTCAAGAATCGACGCCAGAGGGCGCTCGGCTCGGCGCCATACCGGTTTTGACGTTCGGGCGAGCGGTTGGTGTGGTGAAAGCACGCGAGCGCAAAAGAGTTGCTTGCAAGGAGTGCTATCGACAATACGTAGTTAAGTCGCTCGGGATAACCTCTATTTTTGAGAGTCGGTTTTGATAGCAATTGTGCACGACGAGGAATAGTAATATAGAATTAGACGCCGGGTGCACTTGACAATATTCACAACTAGTGCGGCTTTTGATATAGTTCGGAACCATTTGCCGTTGTCGGTTGAACGCTGAGCATTGTGATACTAGAGAAGGTAGTGTTAAGTTCTAGAAATAATTGTTGCCACGCGAAACGGTAGTGACCTTTGATCCGGACATTCGTATTCGTGCGGTGTGTTACGTTTTTGCTCATAGTAACGGGATTTAGTATAGACCGACATTCTGTATTCGTGTTGTGTGTTACGCTTTATAACAAACTAGATTTAGTGGCTTCTGCAAGTTAGTTAATTGTACGATAAAGTTAATGGACTGTCCTCGTGACGAACGAAGAAAGTGACTGTGGGTGGCTCCGCTGAAGATTACTACAATTTGGAGCAGTGCTGAAGTCCGAGCTGCTGCCGACGGCAACGGTCCCATCAGGTCAACCACAACCAGTCACACACACATACACATCACTAACCCTTACTTCCCATGCACCCTACACCCACATGCGGCCTGACCGAACCCTGAGACAGCAGTCGCCTTGGATATAGGTAGTAAGCTCTGTTGGACTATTCTCTCTATTGAATTGTAGTAGAATAGAACGTTTTCCATATAGTTTATTGTGATAGGGTAATTCCACGTGGCCACTTTAAGAGTCCCGACCTGCATCTGCTTGTAAGGTCTTCCGCTAATGGGCCCCGGAAGATTCTACTCTTGGATAGGCAGCTGCAGGCCGTATCTGTGTATACTTCTATGTATTTATACATATAAATCATTGGTTATATATACTTCTATGTATACTTAATATTTACTTTATTAAATATAATTCTTTGTATCGAAGTCATTGCGTGAAACAAACGATTCCTTATATTCATACATTAAAAAATTGTACAAAAAGTCACAGTCATAGTCACAGCTGCATGAACTAATCAGCGAAATTACAAATAAATTAAAGCTTCCAAATTCAAATATCAATAACTCAAAGGTTTTTAAGGCTTGGTCTCTTATTGGGTAAATGAATAAATTATAGAAAAACCGTTTAATGAGCATTTTCTGTATAATGAAATCAATCGTTGCGAATGAAAAGTTATTTAAATAAAAAAACAAGGGTAATCAAACAAAACGGGATCGAAAAAATTGTTGATCGACGCAAAATTTGAAAATTTTCTTTTTATTTATGACGCAACTTTTGGCTACCGCATACGTAGTGAAAAAGTATTTTTTTTGAGATTTGAGATTTTGAGACAGCACGATTGTTGTTGTTGTTTTTATTATTCTCTCGAAAGAACAGGCAAAGGAACTATGTTTTACAGCCTCGTCTTTTTTATTTTGAGTTTATAGAATTTCACTGCTTCACAATATGTTGATGCGTCACATTGTGCAGCCCTTGGGAGATTTTAAGAGCAAACAAACAGCTTATCTTGAGACTCCATCACCATCAGAGCACTTGTTTCACCGTTTCCACTAATAGTTTACATGCGTAGACAGTTGATACATAAAATCGTACCACTTTTACATATCTAATTCCACTTCAAACTATTACTTGAACTATATATAATACAGGAGCAGCAAACCGCCGCCGGTCAAGTTCCCGCCAAAACCCCGAGACAGCATGAATCGTGACTACCTATTTTTTATATTAAGATTTTCGGCTTGGATGCTTGTCCTTTAAGCCAAATCTTCATTTCATTGGGTCTTCGTTTTTATAGATTATCAGTATCAAGTGATAATAATCCTTTATAGTACACTGCTTCACAATATGTTGATGCGTCACATTGTGTAGGATTTGGGAGACTTTGACAGTAGTACTTGAGCCAGCACACAGTTGGCGATAGTATTTCAAGGTGCTTAAGCATGCAGACACCTCATCATGAGATTCACATTAGCATCGGAATACTTGTTTTACCGTTTCCACTAATAATTTACATGCGTATATTTAACGTGCTTTAATGTCACTTCATACCATTATTTCTACAAAATACGGGTAAAGTAATCCACCGCCGTGCCATCAAGTTCCCGCAAAAATTCGTCGTTATAACCTACTAACGCTAACGTTACAGCTGACCAAAAGTCATCAGTTACAAATAGTACACCGCCACTAAATGGGTGGTCGTAATCATCCAGTGGTTATGTAGTGAACTGACTGATTGGAATTACATTTTCAATATTCTTCGTTAAATGTATTTGTCTTTATATTTTTTACTATCCTACTTATTTCATCATCGTCATCATTACAGCCCTTCACAAGCCCACTGCTGAACATAGGCTTCCCCCAATGAATGCCACAAAGCTCGGTCCCAAGCCACCTGCATCCATTGACTTCTTGCATGTCTTACCAGGTCGTCACTCCATTTAGTAGGGGGACGCTACAATTCGTCTGCCGGTACGAGGCTGGAAAGTCGAGAACCTTTCTTTCCCATCGGTTGACGGTTCTTGGAGCTATATGGCCAGCCCATTGCCACTTCAACATACTAATTCTTTTGACTATGTCGATTACTCTAGTTCTACTACGGATATCCTCGTTTTTAAGTCTATTACGAAGAGAAACGCCAAGCATAGCCCTCTCCATAGCTAACTAAGCGACTTTGACCTTCTCATACGGCCAGCAGTGAAGGACTACGTCTCACATCCATAGGTCATCACTGGCAACAAGCACTAGTTGTACAATCTAGTTTTGAGGTTTTAAGCTATGTTTGACGAGAAGATGTATTGTAATCTTCCGAACGCTGCCCAGCCAAGTTGAATCAGTCAATAGACCTCTCGGTTAATGTTGGACTTACTAAGTTGGACTATTTGTCCCAGGTCAACAACTTTATGCTATATTCATCAACAACTTTGAGCTTAGTGCTACCAATTAAGTACTGCAGCAATCGTCTCTTGCATGTTCTGCCAATAATTATTTCTTTTGATTCTACTCATTGTAACTTTGTGACAAGTCGGAGAGACTGGTGTTGCAGTATGATTTATTTTTGTTTCCTCTCGTCTTCTACATAATATATAACATGCTCTGTACATTCAATGAATACTACCATTCCCTTTTAAATAGCTGTATAATAATTTTAGAGAATTCCTTTCTCTGCTAAATGTTTTCGAAATAAATGAAATATATAATCTCGGGCTTAATAACCTCTTATAAGAAATTTATAATAAGACCTTTATTCTAAAGTGGAGCAAAAACTTCGAGAACCTGTTTATCCTTGGATAAATTTCTCGCTTTCATTTTTATACCTCATTTTATGCCAGATATAAACTAAAATTTGGTTTTTCTTGAGTCAATGGCCTCCTTTAATATTGGAATAACATTAGATTCCAGATCTTGTCCAGAATGTACCGTTACTATACTACTATCGGTAGATATAGGTGGTAACGAATAGTTCGTGTTAGTTTCTAACTGGTCGATGGATCTAGTGGCGGATGTGTCAGTTATAGTTATTGTCTTAGAGTCGTCCCTGTTTTCAGTCGTCAAGTTCACAATTTGGTCAGTTAATTCAGTCAAATCTTCTTATAGTTTTTGTTTTTTAGGGTCCAGGTTTACTTACAATGATTGTGAGTCATCAGAGTCTATGGCATTAAGTTTTTTCCGAGAAAGGGCATCAGCATTACTATTTTGTATTTCGTTTTTGTATACAATATCGAAATCGTACTTTTGAAGACGCAACCGCCAGCGGGTCAACTTACTGTTCAGTTCATTGAGCGAATAAATCCAAACTAGTGATCTATGGTCAGTATATAATGTGAATTTACGCCCGTAAAGGTATGTTCTAAAATGTTTTACGACCCATATTATGGTGAGTAGTTCACGCTCTATTGTACTATATCTGGTCTCAGTGTTGCTGAGAGTTCTACTGGCGTAGGCAATGGACTTATCGGACTCTATTGTCCCCCGCGATAAAACCGCACCTAAAGCAACGGTAGAATCATCTTTAGTTAAAATGTAAGGTTTTTTTTGGGTTTGGGTGTTGAAGTAAAGTTGCATTAGTCAGAAGTTCCTCACCCTTCTGAAATGCATCAATATATTTTTGATCTACTACAATTTTTTTTGGCATGCTGTAATGGGCTGAGTGATTTTGGCGAAGTCTTTTACAAAGCGTTTGTATTAACCAATCAATCCTAAGAAACTCTTGATATTGGTAGTCGTCCTTGGTAACATTTACAGGCAAGGTATACTGCTTATAGAAGTTGACGTCTTCCATGACTAGACTTAATGCCTCTTCTAGTGTACTGGGCGCTTTTAAGCGAACAATGCGCACCATATTTTCTGGCAAATTATACAAAAAGACATTTAAAGATGTATTATTATATATAATAATTTTGTTACTTTTCCCACCCTCCCTCAATCGCGCGCACTATACCCGTCGCCGTTAATCCCAGCACCACCCACGCCAGCGTTACCACACCAGACACGATACACCACTCTCGAAAATACGACACGTGTTTCGCCTCTAAATGAGGCATCCTTAGGTGAAGTAGACTCTGCGGAGGCTGACCACTAAGTGAGCGGCGAGCCGAAACTACTGCTATTTATACTACTTGCTGACGCAAAGCGCGGTTGCGTCAGCAAGTAGTATATATAGTAGTAGCTGGGGTGGGTGGTGCTGGGATTAACAGCGACGGGTATAGTGCGTGCGATTGAGGGAAGGCGGGAGGTCCCCTTAAAACTGGGCAGGATACATTATTTTCTTTTCTTTCCTTCTTTACGCGGAATTAATCAAACTAGTTTATAACAACCCCATTATAATGGATTTTCGCAAAGTAACGCCTGATTCCATAAATTATTTTAGGTTGCTTGCTTAGTTATCATGATGAATATCATGATCAGCCATCTCCACCTTCTTTTTATTAAATTTTGTCATTATGATATTAAAACACAAAAAGCAAATATAAGGTTGCTGTTCTTTTCGTAGCCCTAATATTAAAATGACAGTTTTGACCTCATATATCACTAGCACTATCGAAAGAGCCTATTACAAGCCACTGCTGAACTTACGCCACTCCCATAGATTGCTACAAAATACGGTCTAGAGCCACCTGTATCCATCCACTACCTGCGTGTTACTCCATCTAGTGGAGGATCGCCAAGCACTTTTAGAATATTTGATGTTCAAAGAATCAAAACTTAGGATTTTTTCTCTGTCTCTCTGAATAAACAGATTTAACTTCATTTGTTATATTATTGTACTATGAATATAATTTCGTTGCAAACTGATAATATTATTTCGTACTAATCGAAAAATTTTACAGAGTGTTAAATTTTACTATTGTGTTATTGTTTCCATTGTTTTAATACAAGTTATATTTAGTATGTCTCTTAAAACTTCTTACAGGAATGGTAAAATCTTATAAGTTTGTTTACTACCGACCAGTGTATGAAAATTTGATGTCCGAATTGCGTGCGATGTGGCCTCAAAGTGTTGATACTGAAGAAGAATATGACGTCATACGCACGGCACTGACTGAATTAAAACTCATCGAAAAAGGTAACGAAAGTCACATAATAGATATAACATAGAATGTGTTTAGGATTTACTTGATTTAATTCCCCCTCCCATTGACACCTACCATCGGACAACGGGGGTGAGTTTCCACCTCATTGTTTTTTTTTAAATAGAATAAGCGTGATAAACAAGCACACAGTCCACCTGATGGTAAGATTCGTCGAGTCTATTGGGTGATACCCTTGAGGACTGATATATAATTTCCAATTTCAGAAGAACGTCCGTACGAAGAGAAATGTGTCCAGTTCTCTATACTCAGCAAACACAACACAGCAACATAAATTACAGCAGATTAATGCTGCTGTGTTTCGTATGGTGAGTAATGTGGTAAAACCACCTAGTGAAATAAAACATTTTCAAATGTCAATTTTCGTTTAACAAAATACGTTATTGATATGTCTCTGGAGTAAATATGCCAAATAATAAATTTTATTATAAAATTTGCAGGTTACTACTACAGTCATGCGGTTCTAATGATTATCTTCGACGCTCCATCAGTCATTATCTGTATACGTCGTGCTTTCGGAGAAGAGATTCCTCGGAATCTGATATTTCCCTATTGGTTGCCGATTGATCCACATCAGTGTTGGATTTTCGAATTTATCATCATGACTCAAATTTGGCATAGTATGATTTACTTTTAAATTATGAATGTGTCGTTGGTATTATAGTCTGTTTCGCCCCCGTACCTCGAAAAGTACGGCCATGTGCCTGATTTTCTCTCCACTCGCATCAGATTACCGTCCTATCGGACCATGAGAGTAAGGGAACAGAGGGTGCACCTGTGCTTGCGCATACACTCGGGCACTATATCCTGTCCAGCACAGACGGCTAGTCTCCGTTAATATCTGCCAGCCTGACTGAAAATAGGTTTGGAGGATATTATTAGTTTGATTTAGTTGAAATATTTTTTTTTATTTATTTCAAAGATTTTATATCAAGAATGTAACGCGGTAGTGGCGGTATATAATAACCACTATCCACAACGTCCCTTAAGTGTCATAAGAGGCGACAGAGGCAAACTGAAACAGAATGGGCGGTAGCATTTTCCTGATAACAATTTAAAATAATAAACTGTGTTTGCAGGCAAAATTCAAAAGCCAAACTGTGAAGAGGTCTATGTTTAGCAGTGGACTTTTATAGGCTGTGATGGCTAAATGAACTATATGAAATTGTTTAATAATCATAATAAAAAAAATCTAATATATAAAAAATAATGTTTGTGTTCGTATTTTATGCGCTGCGATACCGTTCATCAGATTGCGATAAAACTTTGTCAACTTACTACTTGCACTTGCGCAAAGGTATAGGCATGGTACAATTAACTCAGAGTAGGTGGTGCACTAATGAATCCATTCATTTATGAATCATTACTAATTTAACAATTTAACGGTGGTAGAGCCACGCAGCAGTTTTTGCTGTTGCACGTATGGGCCGGCTCGAGCCGGATTGGTACCACGACCTTACAGAATACCGGCGTGAAGTAGAAGCTCTGCTTTTGCGTTTCGTCTGGTGAGTGCAGGTGGCCTGAGGCCCAATCCCCCCTCCCATCAACATGTTAGCGGAATTACATGATACACTACCCCAGGAGGGTACCAGCACCCCTGGAGAATCCCTCGCTGAGCATCCACGAACATGTTATTCCACTCCTGAGCTTGGGTGCTCAGACTGCCCCGCGTATTCTGGGGGGGGGGGGGCAAAATTCCGCTCAAAAACATAACTGCTCGGGGCAAACTGAGCAACAAGGCCAAGTCGACCCCTGCCACGCTATCCGTGAATTTCTGCAACATCAGGTGACTTCACTCGAACCTAAACGCTGTCCACTACCATCTCAAGACGGCGAAGCCGGCCTTGCTCTTTCTGACCGAGACGTAGGTTTCTCTCCGGCTGATATTTCGTTTCTCTCCTACCCGGGGTACAAATTAAAGTACTCCTTTGTGCCTTGGGGTGGAGTTTGCGTGTATGTCAGAGAGGACATCTGTTCTCGACGCCTCAGCAGTCTTGAAGGTTCGGACCTGTCCATCCTTTGGCTACGCGTAGACAGCGACGACCATCCGTGCGTCTACGGGTGCCTCTATAGGTCCCATAGCGGTAATGCCAAAACAGACCGACTCATCGACCACGTCCAAATGGCTACAGATTCCTTGCTACAACAGGTCCAATCCGCAGAGATCGTGATCCTTGGCGATTTTAACGCCCACCACGCTGAATGGCTCGGTTCACGTTTAATCGATCATGCGGGGAGATCTGTTTATGACTTTGCTTTGGCATATGGTCTGACACAACTGGTTACTTCGCCTACGCGGATTCCAGATGTGGAGGATCATACACCTTCCCTGTTGGACCTTCTGCTGACCTCTCATCCGGACGGATATCAGGTTTCCGCCGATGCCCCTCTCGGCTCTTCGGACCATTGTCTGATCCGGAGTGTGGTGCCACTCACGCTCCCCTCGCGGTTGCGTTCTGCAGGTTGCCGCTGTGTTTGGCATTACAGGTCGGCGGATTGGGACGGAATGCGGTCTTTCTTTGCATCCTACCCATGGGGGCAGGTTTGCTTCTCGCCAGATGATCCCAGAGCTGTTGCTGACTCTGTCACTGTTATGGTGCTACAGGGAATGGAACTATTTATTCCATCATCTGTGGTACCCATCGGAGGCAGATCTCAGCCTTGGTTTGGTCGCTCCTGTAAGACTGCATTACGCAGTAAACAGGAGTGTTATCAAAAGCCTGGGCTGCGGCTTCGGCGACTCGGGATGTAGGCACCAGCACACTTAAAAAGAAGTATTATTTCGCCTCCAGGTCCTTCAAAAGAGTTATTGCCAAGGCAAAGTCAGAGCACATAGGCAGAATTGGCGAGAAACTAGTTCGCCTTCCTTCGGGAACCCGTGCATTCTGATCTCTCGCCAAGGCTGTCCAAGGGAATTTCTGAAAGCCGTCACTACCATCTCTGCACATCGAGGACGACTCACTGGCCCATGACGCAAAAGACAAAGCCGACCTTTTAGGCTCCTTTTTTGCGTCCAACTCGACTCTTGATGACGGAGGGAAAACACCGCCGACCATCCCACGGTGTGAATGCTCCATGCCGGATGTGCTGTTCCCACAGCGCTCGGTTCGCAAAGCACTCCTCTCCCTGGACATCCAGAAGTCGAGTGGGCCTGACGGAATCCCCCCAATTGTGCTGAGGACGTGTGCTCCGGAGTTGGCAACGGTCCTAACGCGTCTTTTCCGGTACTCCTACTCCCAAGGCGTAGTCCCGAATTCATATAAGACAGCTTTTTTCCACCCGATCCCTAAAAAGGCGACTGCTCAGACCCGTCCAACTATAGGCCTATCGCGATCACCTCCTTGTTCTCCAAAATAATGGAATCCATTATTAACTGCCAGCTCATGCGGTACCTTGAAGATCACCAGCTGATTAGTGACCGCCAATACGGTTTTCGTCGGGGTCGATCAGCTGCTGATCTTCTGGTCTATCTGTCTCATAGAAGGGCGGAGGCAGTAGAGTCCAAGAGGGAGGCGTTGGCCGTTAGTTTGGACATTGCGAAGGCCTTCGATCGGGTTTGGCACAAAACGCTTCTTTCGAAGCTCCCTTCCTATGGGTTTTTCGAGAAATTGTGCGATTGGATCACCAGCTTCCTCGCAGATTGGAGCATTAATGTCGTTGTAGACGGTGCATGCTCCGACTACAAGCTTAACGCTGGTGTTTCAGAAGGCTGTGTGCTATCACCAACGCTGTTTCTTCTACATATCAATGATATGTTGCTAACTGGTAACATTCATTGCTATGCGGATGACAGCACTGGTGATGCTGTATACACCGGCAGTGGCAATATTTCTCGGCAAAACATCGCCGAGAACCGGAACAAACTTGTGTCTGATGTCGAGTCTTTGCTGAACAAAGTCTCGGATATGGGGCGACTAAATCTAGTCCAGGTTAATCCTCAGAAGACACAATTTTGCGCGTTTACCGCTAAAAGGAACCCCTTTGTCGTATCTCCTCAGTTTCAAGGCACTCCCCTTCTTGCCTCAGCCAGTATCGGAATCCTCGGAGTCGACATATCGAGTGACGTGCAGTTTCGTGGTCACTAGGAAGAGAAGGCCAAATTGGCCTCTAAAAAGCCTTGGCGTGCTCAGCAGAGTGGGACAGTATTTCATGCCGGCACACCGCCTGCAACTTTAAAAGGCGCAGGTTCGGCCTCACATGGAATACTGTTCCCATATCTGGGCAGGGGCTCCCCAGTGCCAGCTCCTTCCACTTGACCGCATCCAGCGCAGAGCGGCTCGAATCGTCGACGACCGAGTCCTTTCCGATCGGCTCGACTCATTGGCACTGCGAAGAGATGTTGCATCCCTTTGCATTTTCTTTCGCATCTACCACGGGGAGTGCTCTAAAGAATTGTTCGGATTAATCCCAGAAGCCAAATTTCACGAACGCACCTCGCGGCAGAACTCCTGATACCATCCACACCATCTGGATGATTGGCGGTCCACCACTGTGCGACTTAGAAGATGTTTTCTTCCTCGCACGACTTCCTTGTGGAATCGATTACCATCAGCGATTTTTCCGGGCCGATACGACTTAGGGACCTTCAAGAAAAGAGCGTACTCCTTTTTAAAAGGCCGGCAACGCATCTGCGATTCCCTCCCTGGTCTTGCAGCTGTTCATGGGCGGCGGTAGTCACTTACCATCAGGTGAGCCGCATGCTTGTTTGCCCACTCTCCTATAAAATAAAATAAACTCTTCTTAATTTAAAACGATATTTCCACAATTATTTCTTCTGCGGCAGCAACGCGCCGGGTACCAGTATAAATGTAATTGAATTTATTCATTCATTCATTTGATACAACCCTTCACAAGTATACTGTTGAATATAAGCCTCCCGCAAGTAATACCACACAACTGTGTGATTTTTCATGGCGGCTTTTCGTTTCTTATATATTTGCCGCGGTTTATTTATTATTAAGTTGTAATGATTTATGGATCTGAAACGTGGTCCTTCACTGCTAGTCGTATGAGGAAGCTCAAGGTCACTCAGCAAGCAATGAAGAGGGCTATGCTTGGGGATCCCTGCGTTATAGACCTAAAAACGAGGGCGTCTGCAGTAGAATCAAAATAACCGACATAGCCCAACGTATTAGCATGCTGAAGTTACCTTCAAAAAAAGAGCTTACTCCTTTTTAAAAGGCCGGCAACGCATTTGCTTCCTTAGTGTTGCAGTTGTTCATGGGCGGCGGTAGTCACTTACCATCAGGTGAGCCGTAAGCTCATTTGCTCCTTTCCTATAAAAAATGTGGCAATCGGCCAGCCCCATAGCCCCAAGGACCAACAATCGAGAAGGTTCGAGTGGCAGCTTCGTAACGGTAGGCAAAGCGTAGAGCGACTCCCCAAACACATGGAGTGACGAACTATTACACATGCAGGAAGTCGATGGATGCAGGTGGCTCAGGACTATGCTTTGTGGCATTCCTTGCAAACTCCTATGTTCAGCAGTGGACAAGTGAAGGGCTGTAATGATGATGATGATGATGAAGTTGTAATTAGGAGGATTGCTGCTTCGCATCTCCTGTTTCACTTCCTTCTGTCACCTTTTAAGACACTCACTGTATGATATGAGATAGTGGATAAGCTTACGCCACCACTACATAGCAATTGTAATTGAATAGCTTTTGTTTTATAAAACTAAAGTGACGACAATCTCACAGTTGACGATATGATTAGTGGCTTTTTATATAATAAAAAAAAATATTGTTTTACAGAATAAGGATAAAGCACACAGTCCACCTGATGGTCAGTGAATGCTGTTATTTATAAGACATCTACGTTTATCCTAGATTAAGGATCAAAATGAATATCCGTTCTCACGCCTGTAGGCTAAGATAGAATGCCTTGTTACCAGTAAAAACGGTCGCCGGTTTTCTACACTCACCATACGAAATACAGTAGCATTAAGCTGTTATTTTACGCTGGTTTTCTGTGGGAGCATGATTCCACCAGATCTAGCTGACCCATTCGTGATACAAACATAATACAGCGTTCATGGAAACTTGCGGCCAACTTCAAACATAGAATGCTAAAGATGCGTTGCTACATCTGCCAAGTAAGATGGAACACCTTACAGCCTAAAATTATACTCAAATCAAATCAAATCAAAAAATCTTTATTTTCAGACCAGTAATACTTAAAATTAAATACATTATTGGAGCACTCCTTTTAAGTTAGGAAACTTGTGTTAGGAGGCTCCGCTCTTCCCGTCCTTCATTTATATAAATTACTGTTTAGAACTTGGGTAACACATAGATTTTTGACTTATGTTGAAACTTATATAGTATTTTTACAATAAAATATGTTGTTTGTGTGATTGTGTAATGTATGTGAATGTGGTATGTGCATGTTGAGATATGGTTTATTTAGTAAATTATTAATTACTCGTATGTGTAACAAGTTAAGTAATGTTTTCAAAAAGTGTTTCGGTTTCGCTGTAATTTAAAGTTTTCAGCCATTCTGTTGTTTTCTTTTTAACTTCTATGCTATGCAATGTACATATGCTTAAGATTTTATTTATTTTATTATATAAGTATACTGCCCTTTTCTCATATTGTACTGAAGCAAATGTCGTTTTACAGCGATTGGTATGTAGAACTAAGTCGTTTCATCTTTTCTTTGTCTTGTCATGTTCATACCTGGTAGATTTATGAATTTTGAGCAATACGGACAAAATATATAACTTTCGAACTGACAAGACACCAAACAAATTATAAAGGTCAGTAGTGGGGAATCGGTATGGTTTGAAATAGCATACCTTAAGCAGGGCTCTTTGAGCTCGCTCAACCTCAAGGAATCTTGTTTTTAAGGCTCCTCCCCATACTGGGATACAATAAGTAAGAACAGATTGAGCCAGTGCTGTGTATACTTTATTTAGTAATTCAGGGGTTGTTACGTGTCTTAACTTTTTAAAAATCCACATTAATTTTCTTATGCGGCCAGTTATTAATTTAATATGGTTATACCAAGACAGTCTTTGGTCAATAATAACACCTAAATATTTTGTTTTGTATACTCTATCAATAACAGCACAGTCACAATTA
This sequence comes from Parnassius glacialis, assembly GCA_033319125.1. Taxonomy (NCBI): domain Eukaryota; kingdom Metazoa; phylum Arthropoda; class Insecta; order Lepidoptera; family Papilionidae; genus Parnassius; species Parnassius glacialis. Next base: position 31,929,627 of record JAVANC010000023.1, on the reverse strand, counting down.
AAAAGTAGGCTGTCTTGGCAAGTGTGTATTTCAATGGTGAAGTTGGCTGATGGTTGAATGTAATTGCAAATAACTAAACAAACATAATTTATTTTGTGCGTGTTTAATGAGAGTAGGTTGTTATTTAACCAGGCTGCTATAGTTTTAACTCCCGATTCTGTACGTATTTTCTCTTCCTCCCACGTGTCTCCCGAAAAAGTAACAGCTGTATCGTCAGCATAGGAGAAGATGTGACTGTGAGAAATAGAAAGTTTGCACAGCTCATTAATATAGACCAAAAACAGTGTAGGCCCTAAGACGCTACCCTGAGGGATGCCGAAAACAACATTTTCTTGTTCACTCAACACAGCGTCCACATAAACACGCTGAGTGCGCTCATGTGGGTAGCTGAATATCAGGTTTAGAGAAGTGTCCCTAAAGCCGATAAGCTCCAAAAACTTTAGAAGATCAGGAATAGAGACCGTTTCAAAAGCCTTTCTCAGGTCTAAAAATACTGTAATGCACTTTTTGCCGTTATCTAAATTCTTTATGATTAAAGAGCTTAATGTGAGAATAGCGTCTTCTGTGGAAAGTTGATTTCTAAAGCCAAATTGTTGATTTGATAAAATATTATATTTATTTAAGTAGTTTAATATCCTAGTATTTAAGATTTTCTCTCCAATTTTGGACAAAGCTGGTAGGACAGAACTAGGACGGTAGTTATTTATAGCGTCTCTGTTTCCACTTTTATAAACAGGTGTTACTAGTGATTGTTTAAGTGAATACGAGCACAAACAAATCCTTTCCCAACTTCAAAAACCTGTTTGGAATTTTATCCCACCCGGGAGCGCTATATACTAGCTTCTATATTTGTCATACATAGCAGAAAATAGCAGTTTAAGCATTGTTATTTAGGATAGAAATTGTTAGGCAATTGTTCATGTGGATTCCTAGGCCGCAAAAAGATTTTTACCATCTAGTGAATTAATTAATTAAAATAAATATTCGTATTTCAGCTTTTATCATTATATGCGTACTACTGGGAGCTGACTTGTTCTTTTTCATCTTTCTAAGTCATATAACTTCGCAATTTCATCTACTTGCGATGCGAATAAATAAACTCTTTTACGTAACGGTTGACGATCAACTAATTCAAGAATATCCTCTCGGTAAGTTAATGTGTGATTAGTCGACAAATTCGTCGAAGTTTTCACCATGTTTAGCAATCTATATTACATAACTAGATTATTTTGTGATTGCCGGTGACTAAATGTCTTCAGCTTCAGTTATTAAGAAATATGACTGATTAACCTTAGGGATTTTATAAAACAAACGAACATACAGTCCACCTAATGGTAAGTGGCTACTGCAGCCTATTGACACTTGCAACCAATAACAAACAAATATACTACACATGCTTTGTCACCTCTGAGGTACCAAGTCCAGCATTGGGGTGCCTTATAGCCTTTAATTATGCTGGCTGTTATTTACACTATGACTGGTTGCTATAACACGTCAAATCGCACATTTTTAAACAAAATTAGAATAAGAATTAAAAAGCTTAACAACACGCACTGTTCATGAGCTATAATGATCCTAGTGAGATTATGCCATATTCATGCAATTATTGTATTGCCGCCGGATCTTAATACGCCTGTAAACTTTTAATTATATAGACCGTCGGAATGGAGCGAATAATAAATTAGAAATTCCATAATATTTATTAACCTACACATAAACATATACATACACACACACATACATACATACAAACATACAAGCTAAGAAATGCTTATTAAAATTACCAAACCCAGACTTATGAGGGAGAGTAGTTTTGAAAGGTATGCGTGCGCATACCCAATAATGAAATAATACGGCTAATAAAGAAAAACATACGTTAAAACATAGATTTACGTGGTAGAGCCACGCTGCAGCTATATTATGGTTGTAGCACAAATGGGTCGGCTCGAGCGGGCCTTCGCCGCTCGGCTGGGCCGCTTATACAGAATACTAGCGTAAAATAGTAGCTTAATGCTGTTGTGTTTCGTGTGGTGATTGTAGAAACTGGATACCCTTTATACTGAAAACGAGGCATTCTATTTTAGTACTCAGGAGTGACAACACACAAGTATTTGATTCTTAATTGACGATAAATGTCTTCTTGTCCACAGCATTCAGTCTTATAATCAGGTGGACTGTGCGCTCGTCTGTCACCATTATTCTTTAAAAATAATAATTAAGAAGCAACATGCTTCATCCCCATTCTATCTTTCAAGGCTATATTAAGCCGTATAATTAAAATGGTGTATGCGATAAAAACACAATCGTTTTTGAATTTGTCTAATAGTTTTATATATTTTAGAGATAAGGATCAGGGTTTGTATTAGTGAATACAAACCAATAATATTTAATTTTGTTCCAATTCAACTTTTTTGAAAACCAGAATACAAGTCACATACGAAAGGAACACTTTTTTTGAGATAAAACTAAGAAAAGTATACTGTTAAGTATACTTTGTTTATTAAACATCAATCACTATATTTATTTTTAAGGTAAATACAGCAATGATTTATGTAAAGAAGATATAGACTCCATTAGTAAAAATAAACGGGAAGCAATTTGTCAAAAGAAGCTTGTTGAAGTTATTTTGAGGCATCGTGCCCTACTCAGGTATAGTGTCTAATTTTAATCAATTATTGCCATATTTACAGGCTATAGGCTGTAATCATCTTAAGCTAAGGTAATGGAGAACTACGATAAAGCCAAGAGGGTACCAAATATAGTCCTAAGTTTTGTTGTTCAACCTCCTACTGATATTGCTGTCCAATATTAGTTTCATATCCCATCATAAATCTCCGAGTGTGTGTTTATTATTTTGCATGGATTTTTGCTGTCTGCCGGTCATTAGAGCTACCTGCCATAATTGGTCCTTCGAGCCGGACAAAATTTAATAGCAATTACTCTACGAGTTATAGAGTAATGTTAATCATACACGTTGCGTGCTCGTCTAGCATTTATTTATTTGAGTAACGTGCAAGAGCTTATACGAAATATATCATTATAAAATGCATACAAAATTTCATAAAATACTAAATTTCGTTCATTCATTACAGCGTATTAAAAGTGTACTGCTGAACATAGGTCTCCCACTCGGATTGCCTCATGGGGATTGACATAGTCACCATGCTTGATAGGTGGGTTGAAACCCGCAGTTTTTGTACGTGGTAGAGCCAAGCTGCAGCTATATATATATAATATAGTTGTGGCTCGAATCGGTCGGCTCGACCGGGGAAGGACCACGCTCTCACAGAATATCTAGCTTAATGCTGCTGTGTTTCGTATGGTTAGTGTAGAGGACCGGATACCCTTTTTACTGGAAACGAGGCATTCCATCTTAGTCCTCAAGGGTGACAACGCATCTGCATGTTGATTCGCAAATGAGAATAGATGTAGATGTATATGAAGATGTATACCAATTACCATCAGGTGGACTGTGTGCTCGTTTGTCACCCTATTTCTATAAAAAAATATAAATTAATAATAATTTTTTTTAATATTTAAGGTTGTCCAACGATGTCGAAAACCAGTTCACATTCCCACTTCTTATAAATTTTCTTGTTAGCTCAATTCTTATCTGTTTCTGTGTATTTTGCTGTGTGGTAAGTAGTTACTTATTTCTATTAGTTTTTACAGTATTAGATAATATGTTATTTTAAACACGGTAGAGTAATGCTGCTTAGGTAAAAAGGCAACAGCATTAATAGGTCGGCTTAGTCGAAGAAGTATATTACTACCTCACACATAATACAAATGTAAATAGCAGCATAATTTTGCTGCTATTTTATGCTTAGAAATGAGACTAAGACATTGTATTTTAAAACTTAAGAGGTGACATCTCATCTGTATTTGGGTTTTTAATCGCCGATTGATGTAGGTGTCTATGGACCATAGCATCCATTTACCATCAGGTGGACTGTGTGCTGGTTTGCTTCTTTTACTTTATACGTTGAAGTGTTACTGCCACATATGGCCTTGAGCTGCAAAATGCCATAGAATGACTTTGGAATCGATTATAAAACATACTAATAGGTTTATTGGTGACACCAATATGGTTATTATCAATCTTACCAGTCTGGAGCATAGACGCATAATAGCCAGGCCTTAGGTGTTTTACAATATAAATTGTGGAGAGTGTGCGAAAGAATTACGAGTTTTAATTTCTCCCTCTCAGTTTCTTCATCGGACCACCAGACCTTCGGCAGATCTCCATCCCTGTGTTGTTGACATACAAAGTATTCGGACCAAACGGTTTGCTTCGTCCTTTATAATGTGAAATGCAGATGCGTTCTCATCCCAGAGGACTAAGATGGAATGCCTCGTTTCCAGTAAAAAGTGTATTCGGTTACACTCACCATACGAAACATAGCTGCATTAAACTGCTATTTAACGCTGCTATTCTGTGAGAGCGTGGTCCTTCCCCGGTCGAACCAATCCAAAAAAAGTATTATGTAATAATCAATATTGAAAAAAATCATTCTATTATACTTGTATTCTATTCGAGTAAAATGTCTTCAAAACAGGAGTGAATAGGCTTTCCTTAAGCTGAGTTAGTGTTCTTTACAACGTTTAGCTGCATCACCACTTACCATCATCTTAGATAATATGTATTAAAAGGCAAGGAATTGTTTTAAAGTACCAATATCTGTTAGATCATTTAAGTTAGTTTTAACGCTTCGTTTTTGTAAATTTGTTTATATTATTTTGATAGATGACTCCAAAAGAAAACCTATAATGTATAATGTAATTTTACTAAGTTCTTTACTCAAAGCTTCAGTTTTAAAATACTTGACTTTCATACACCCATCTAATTAGCTACGAGCAAAACAATTTTGACTTTAATTATAAAGCCACAAATTATACTTGTTTCGCTGTCATACCCTGATTTTGTCATCTCGTTAAATTTTCTAACGTAGCTAATTGTGGAACGTGGACTTTTAGGGAAGTGCTTCCTAACTTTTTTTTTATAAAATTGAAGTGACGAACGATCTTATAAGCCACCTGATTGTAAGTGGACGCTGCAGTACATGGACAACTGCAGCCCACTAACTACATATAAAAAAACATGCTTGAGTGTCATGGAACACTCGGTTGAAACAAAGTTCCTAATTATTGATAAACGTATTATATTAATGATTAACAAATACAAATAAATGTATTACTAGTGTCTATTAAAATGAAGCGTCATTTAAAATAAAATACGTCGTACGTAAATCTTACAATTTTTGTCGTCTAACTCCCATCCGCCAAACCCGTACATTCCGATAAGGAACTTAGTTCCAAATGGTTACAGTTGCCGGTTGTCTCCTAAAGACTTCGATGCAATGCCTCACAGTTTGTAGTTACACTGGCTCTCTACACCTTTAAGACCAGAAAACAGATATTCAAGCACTTCTACTTGGCGGCAGAAATAGACAAGAGGGTGATACTTACTTCAAGTTACTCCTAGGAGCGAAGAAGTCATACAACCTAGTAATTTTTGAAGTTATACTTCTTTCAGCGCGTTTGAGAAAAATGATGAGAGTGAATTTTTTACGATGCGCCCGTACATTGACACCTAAAAATGACACCATGAAGTTGTTACGATGCGCGCGCACACCGAAACCTAAAAGTGACAACCTCAGTTGGTAATTGTTTGTCAACTATCTATACATAATAGAGCCATGCTACAGCTATATTAGTAGTATAGTTGTAGCACGAATGGGTCTGCTCGACCGGGGAATGACCACGCTTTCACAGAATACCAGCGTTAAATGGCAGCTTGAAACTGCTGTGTTTCGTATGGTGAACCGGAGACCAATTTTACTGGAAAAGAGACATTCCATCTTATTCCTCACGGGTGTCGACGCATCAGCATTTTAAATTCTTTATTGAGGATAAATGTAGATGTCGATGGATCACGGCAACCACCTGCCATTAGGTGGACTGTGTGCTTGTTTGTCACCCTATCCCATAAAAAAACTGTCAAGTTTTCATGAGAACTGATAACTATATTCAAGGCAGTTATTTAATATATATATATATATATATATATATATATATATATATATATATATATATATATGAATCTATAAAACGTGTTTTATTTTAGGTATTTTTGTTATGTTACGATAAAGAAGTATAACTTCTTACTTGCGTACATGAGTACACAGTTTTTTTGAATTATCTTTTTCTGATTAATCGTTGTATATTTTCATTTTGCTCAAACATAGTTCGTGGAGAAATGGAACGAAATGAACTACAAGTGTTTTCTGATAACTGCAACACTTCAGATCTCATTGCTGTGTTTGTACGGACAGCGACTACTTGATGCTGTAAGTCTGCTTTTTACTTCCTCATAAAGATATATAATTTCTAAACACTAAACGTATCGAATTGGATATAAACCAGGAGAGGGAGCGTCTTGTATTTAACAAATGGAAAATAAAAAAATTGTGATTGCCAACCCATCGGTTAATCAACTATGGCATATATATCCTTATGACGCAGTCATTGAAGAGGCCTGTATTCGTCAGCGAACCTTGAAAGGCTGATCGAATCCGGATTATTCACGCACTTTTTACTGCATGTGCTCACTTCCTAAGCTATTTTGTGTATTAAAAGATTTTATTATTTAAACTTATTTACATCAATGAACTGTTAATAATTTAACATACTAGTGTCATAAATAATATTGTTTTGATTTCTTTTCAGAGTACAAGTATTGCCGATGCAGTGTACTGTAGCGGCTGGTACAATGTGCCTACAAAAATAAAAAAGTCTTTAATAATTTTACTCTGCCGGTAATTCTTACATACACGTAATATTTCGTCATGATTATACATCTTATACGTAGCAGAAACACTCCACTGCTGTAAGTTGTCGGTAGCATACAAACAAGCAGACGGTCAAAAAGATTGTGTGATATCATTACAAGCTATTACGTGTCAAGTCGTCCTTTCATTTCTTGCCGATTATCTAGACGGAGTTTTTGCAAACAAATGATATGATAAGAAGTATTATTCACAACCTGAATTGAATACAAAATATTCTATTTAATTCAAAGCAAATTAGCTAGTTTTTTTTTATAGGAGAGGGGGCAAACGAGCATGCGGCTCACCTGATGGTAAGTGACTACCGCCACCGATGAACAACTGCAACAAAAGGGAGGGAATTGCAGATGCGTTGCCGGCCTTTTAAAAAGGAGTACGCTCTTTTCTTGAAGGTCCCTAAGTCGTATCGGTCCGGAAAAATCGCTGATGGTAATCGATTCCACAAGGAAGTCGTGCGAGAAAGAAAACATCTTCTAAATCGCACAGTGGTGGACCGCCAATCATCCAGATGGTGTGGATGGTATCGGGAGTTCTGCCGCGATGTGCGTTCGTGAAATTTGGCGGCTGGGATTAATCTGAACCATTCCTCAGAGCACTCCCTATGGTAGATGCGAAAGAAAATGCAAAGGGATGCAACATCTCTTCGTAGTGCCAATGAGTCGAGCCGATCGAAAAGGGCTCGGTCGTCGACGATTCGAGCCGCTCTGCGCTGGATGCGGTCAAGTGGAAGGAGCTGGCACTGGGGAGCCCCTGCCCAGAGATAGGAACAGTATTAAATGTGAGGCCAAACCTGCGCCTTGTTAAGTTGCAGGCGGTGTGCCGGCATGAAATACTGTCCCGATCTGCTGAGCACGCCAAGCTTTTTAGAGACCAATTTGGCCTTCTCTTCCAAGTGACCACGGAACTGCACGTCACTCGATATGTCGACATTATATTGTTATATTTAGTTACATCTTATGTACGTCCCACTGCTGGGTACAGCTTTCCTCTCACATCTGAGAGGGTTTTAGGCAAAGAAATGTCCGCAGCGCTGCTCCAATACATGTTGGTGAACTTCACATGTCTTCAAAATATTTTTTTTCTTATTTCTCAGACGTGCATGTTTTCCTACGACGTTTTCTCTCACAGCCGAGCACGTGGTGAATCAGCACTTAAAATTCCAATTAAAAATTTCATTGGTGCCGACGGGTATCGAACCAGAGTTTCTCGCGTACCGGAATTTTTTTTATAGGATAGGGTGACAAACGAGCATACAGTCCACCTGATGGTAAGTGGTTGCTGTGGCGCATAGACAACTACATTTTTATCCTTGTTTGTGAATCAAAACGCAGATGCGTTGTCACCCGTGAGGACTAAGATGGAAAGCCTCTTTTCAAGTAAAAAGTGTTTCCGGTTCTCTACACTCACCATACGAAACTTGGTATGCTTTGGTAGTTATCAATGACCATGTTAATCGTAGCTCATAAACAAGAGCTATATAGAATAATACGCAATATACTACAAAATGACAGTCTAAGATGTCAACGAAGTTACTGGAAATGCCTTCAGGTGGACTGTTTGTTCTTTCGTTTTATTTTTAAAGTATAAGGATGATAAACGAGTACACATTGCACTTGATAGTAGTTGAAAGCTATGGCCCATAGAGGTCTAAATTTACTCGCGATTAAGAACTAAAATGCAGATGCGTTATCACTCTTGATGACAAAGATAGAATGCCTCGTTTCCAATAAAAACATCTTCATTTCTCTACACACCATACGAAACACAACTGCTTTAAACTGCTATTCTGCTAGTAGGTGGGCTGTTCGTGCTACAACTATAATAGTATAGTTGTAGCGTGGCACTACCACGTAAAAAAATGTCGCTTAATTTTATTAAAAAAGTCTATAGGTAATAAATGATGTTTGAGAGATTATTTTATGTTTCAGCGCTCAAAAGGCGGTTTATGTAACAACATACGGATTTTCGATAGTTTGCTTGCCAAGCTATGCGACGGTAATTTGTTTAAAAATAAGTTTCGTTATGATTAGTTCATAAATAGTCCACAGTACATGACACATACGCAGTAGTTTGGATCTGATTGGCTGGACAAGGGCTTCCCACATCGCAGGAGGTTCGCTTTAATCGTCACACTTGGTTTTTTATTTAAGGCGTATGAAAGTCCATTGCTTAACATTAGTATAAGGGGATTTTGCCTTGGATTTTGAGCTTTTTAAACAACTTAAAAAAGAAGGAGATACTCAATTAAAGTGTATGCTTTATTATGTATGTTACCTGATATATTCGCAGATTGTGAACCAATTTTGATGTTTCTTTGTTTAAAAGCTTTTAGAAAAATTTACTTTGCAAATATCCGCGTTATAAAATAAAATGATGTGTCTTACCTAGTTTGAAGAGCACCTCCCGCCCTCCCTCAATTGCGTGCACTATCTCTGTCACCACTAATCCCAGCACCGCTACTCCCAACACCACTACACTACACTAGATTGCTTTTTAAGAAATTTTCGCCATAGTTGTCACGCTAGGCAGATGGGTTGTTTTTAATTTATAACTGAGTATTTATCAAGAAGATACTGCTGTCCAAAACTTGTTTCTGTTTCCTCCTGTTGCTTATCACCACATTCGTGGAAAATATGGGGTAGTGCGTTCTCTTGAAATGTCACTGCAGGGGAATATTCTAAGCACTTAAAGAACATTTAGTGCATTCTTGGACAGGCCAATACTCAATTATTAAACTAGCGTGAATTGATATGAAAATTCGAAAATAATTTTCTATTTAAGTAGGTATCTTCAAGGCAAGAGTTAAAAGCCTTTGATTGCGCTAAGACCCTTTTTACTGGAAACGAGGCATTCCATCTTGGTCCTCAGGGGTGACAGCGCACCTGCATATTGATTTTTAATTAAGGAAAAATGTAGATGTTTATGGACCTCAGCATTCACTCTCCATCAGGTGGACTGTGTGCTCATTTTTCACCCACATTCTATAAGTGCGATTTATCTGTGGCTTCATTACTACTTACCTAATCATGCACTGGCTCATAATAATAAGAAAACTTTTTTAAAACTTCGTCTTCCTTTTCAGATTCTCAAAACGTCGTGGTCGTATTTGATGTTGCTTGTAAACGTATTCAAGGATTAGATACGTGAAGAGTACTTAACACGCTTGTAATAAATATTTTTGTAGTAAGAATTATACAGTCACTGCATCAATATTAAAAAAATAAATAGCTGTTGCACCTTTAGCGAACAAGAACATAATTTTGAAACTATAATATAGAGTCTTTCGCTCTTACATTGTAATCATTTGTATTTTATTGGTTTTCACGACCCATTCTGTTTCTGTTACCATCCAACTCGGAACGAGAGAAGTCGTTTAAACTATAAATGGTGGACGATAACTATATATTGATATATAGTAGGTAGCAATATGATAATATAGTAGAGGACCAATCCATGCAAGTTAGTGAACTTTGTCACTCATAACTCTTTTTAAATGTCTGGTGAAGTCGAGGTGTTTATACTGCTATCTATCGGTAACCCTAAGATGTTCTGACATTTCCTATAGCTGCCCATGTTACACCCATGAGACATAATGGGGTACTGGAAGGATGGAATCCATCTTGCCATTTCTTCCGACCGTAAAAAAATAACAATTACTGATTCTTCTTTCATTCTTTTCTATTATTGTACCGTTTAATAAAATTTCTAAACAAGAAGTAGGTAAATGTAAGTTTTCTGAAATCTGTATGTAAAAAATTCTGAAATCTAAATCTAATGAAAATTGGTGATATTTTACGTACATGTACTTACATAATATTATTTACTGTCACAATTGCGTAATGGCAGGATGCGGAAAGCGAACGAACGGTTGTGGGTACGAATCCATCATTCGATTGTCCATTCCATTATATTTTATTATATTACATAGTGTATAATTTATGTTCTTTTAAAGAATAAGGATAACAAACGAGCACACAGTCCACGTGATGTTAAGTGGATGCTGTGGCCCATAGACATCTACATATTTATCCCCGATTAAGTATCAAAATGCAGATGCATTATCATCCCTGAGGACTAAGATAAAATGCCTCGTTTCAAGTTAAAAAGTTAATAAAAAAAATTGTAAAAAGGTTAATAGTTAAAAAGTCCTTAACAAAGTTATTATCATCCATAAACATCTTAATACTATAATAACCCTTTTTATGCAATAACGAGCTCTTATACACTACAATAGCCTAATTGCCTGCCAGCGGACCCACTCAAAAGGCACAAGCATTTTAAGCTTATCAGGAGTGGTGAAATGGAATAATAAATATTAGCAATATTCAAAGCGTTACTACTATTTTAAATATAAACTTTGATAAAGTTTTTGAAAACTTTAAGGAAGGCAAATTTTGTATATTTTATAAATTCCAACCAGTATTAGTAGAAATTGTCATTAGTTATGTTTTGACGTTTGCTTACATTACTTGTGTAAATGCAACAGTATCAACTATAAGTCGATATGGTTTTGTATAAATATTTAATTTTGGATTACAGTGTTCACAATATCTAAAAAAAAACATAACCCAGTTGCACCGTGGTCCCCACTTACAAACGTTTACCACCAGAGTATCACAATCGATCAATTATTTATGGTTATAAATTTTTAAATATTCTATTTTCGAAATGGGTTACTTCTACCCAAAGAGAAAAAATTTACGCTTCCCTTTTGACGGTTATAAATTATGATTTTACCGGAAAATTTACTTGTAATATATGGTATTGTAAGAAATTATCCTACTTCTGATGTTAGAAACTATTCACAAAATTATTTAAATAAAAGAATGTTACTCGTATTAGAAATTACTCTGGAGTTTTTTTAAGCAGGGCTTTCTCCACAAAGTACTCCATGAAAATATTCGCGACAATAAGAGAATTTCTCCTCAAAGTCCTCCATGAAAATATCGGCGTGTTGCGATGGGCTCAACGGTATCTTTCTGACCATATATCAGAGGTGTCGCAGACACAATTGGCTACATCTTGAAGCGAGCTTCTATTAGAACATTCTTCAAGCCGCCGAAAAACAGTCAGTTCTTACCATCCGTCAAGTGCAATATACCTCTACAGGATGCAGGAATATACAAGCTTGATTGTGAATGTGGTCTCTCATATATAGGGCAAACAAAACGATCTTACAAAACCCGCGTAAAAGAACACATAGCTGACGTGAAACACGAACAATCCGGGAAGTCTGCAGTTTGTTTAAAATATTGCATGTATACCTATAAAATATTTGCACACCACATGAGTGGTAGAATGTAAATGGGCCATTAGATATAATTAAAGATCATACTTTATTGTACACCTACATTCTGGCAAAGGAATGAATTTGAATTTGAATTTGTGATCATATCCTAGACGTGATTATATCCTAGACGGCCTCCACCATTACATTTGATTTTGTAAACCATAAATTCTTGCGAAAGAACATCGATTCTTGCCAAGAATGAAACGTTAGGCTATTGAAATTAAAAACCATCCAAATTTCAATAGAGAGGGAGGCTGTGTACTACCATCTGCTTGGGATCCTGTAATTGACGGCTCCGTGGCGCAGTGGCTTAGCAATGAGTTGCTGCGCTGAGGGGCGCGGGTTCGAATCCCGCACGGAACAAGTATTTGTATGGCCTACAAATAATTGTTCCGGGTCTGGATGTTTGTCCTTGTGCAATTTGTGTTTGTAAACTGCCTCCACGATACAGGAGAAAGTCCTAGTGTAGGGGTAACGTTTAAAAAAAATTAATAAAATTAAAACTAAACCCAAGCATACCACTTGCAAGACTTCAAGGCACAGTAAGTTCATTCTGCGTAGATCGGACCAAAATTAAAAATTAAAAAAGCTGAAGGTACCTATACTCCGGGTTAACTCTGACATCGGAACGTTAATCACCTCAGTTCCCCGTGGCCATGGGTGCTGTAAAGCACCCGAAACTTCAGGAATTAATAAAAATAGGTTAATTAAATACCATAGAATCCGTAAAAGCAGTTTTATTCAATGTGTAGTGTTCGCGTGAATATAAAAAACCATTAGGGAAATAAGTAAATAATTAAAAAAAAATTTAGTTTTAATTTGAACCTAATATAGAATGTTTTATGGTACTTACGTATTGCGAATGTAATTTTCTCGAATAGGAAATCTGTTGTCGCCTACTGCAGCCTTCCGATTGGTCGGCGACGTCATTAGCACCGCTGCCATCAGCGTAATTGCACTTCCCGCTACTTTTCAACTTGTGTAGCAAACATCGACATTCAATTTTAATTTCAGTCTGATGTGAACAGAAAAAGTATGTTCTTTTTCGTGTAAATGTTTGCGTGAACCGTATTATACGCGTCAAATATACCTTTGCGTTTTTTTTGAACTAACTTAAAAATAAATAATATAGAGTTAATTGGCCGGTCTCAAAAGAGACTAGTGATCAGTTTATAATAAAATTATAGTGCCCTAGTGTACTTTCATAGTCCGATGGGACCGTCCGGAGAGAGATCAGGCGCAGGACCAACATCTTTACGTGCTTTCCGGTGCTCTGGGTTGTAACACGCCGAAATGAAACACACCTAACACCGGGTCTGCTCTGATCATTTCTTTTCAAAAAAATGAAATAACTGATTTTAGCCCGACCGGGGATTGAACCCAGTACCTCATGATCAGCAGCCACGTATACGACTACTAGGCAAACTAATAGTCAAATGAAAACAAACAATTCTTCAATCATCTTAAATGTGAACGTATTTTTAGTATTCTACGTGTATTAGAGCGTGCAGAGGCACAGAAGTGTATGACAAACTTCATGGTCTGCTACACAACCACCATTTAGTTTCTACACTTAGAACCGCCACAAGGGGATCGGGGGATATTTGCTATAGTTGCCACCCTTAGAAGGCAAAGTTATAATAAAAAAACGTACCTTATTTATTACGAGTATTTTGAGGTGTTATAAAGAAGACACTGCAGCCGCAGACGTTATGTTAGAATGTGGCAATTAATTGTCATAACCCACCACTACACGTAAACATTATTAATGCAATATACTATAGTTCGAAAAAAGAACAATGAAGATGTTGTAAGGGTTCTAATAAGCGCTGTCACACAATGCTGCTCATCAATTTATCGCTGACAAAAGCGCTTGCTGCTAAGATTATCGATGTTTTAAAAATTTATATATTATTATAAACGACTTTAGGATTTGAAAATTTCTACAAAGCTATAACTACATAATGACAAGTATACTGGCTGTGTTGAAATCTTAGGCAATTCATTAAAAAACCCATTACCTCTTTATCCATTAAGTTATATTACCTAAGATTTTCCCCTCGTTACAAAAACATCCGGACTCGAAACTATTAATCATAAACCACACAAATAACCACAAACATTTCGTACGGAATTTGAGCTCGCAATGCTAGCTGTCAAATTAGGCATTGCCTCTGAGCCATAAACTATTAAAAAGTTATGCTTTAAATTTTGTTATAAAAGTTAACTTATAAGCCAACTAACAGTCCATATGAAGGGTAGGTAGCTATTGTCCATAGAAATAGATACTTGTACACGACTTCAATCAAAGAAAGCTACAGATACGTTGTTAAATAGCGGGACTAAGATGGAATGCCTCATTAATAATTTACCTGGATTTCTATACTCTTCGGAAAAAACACAGCAGCGTACGCACTGCTGTTTGACGGTAAAATAGGTACGATGGTCTGACCTACCCAGTTAGACTTCTGGGCGGAGAAGGGTTCCTACCATCTAGAAAATATTCTAATATAAGCATTGTATACGTCATGGATAGACTCGAATACCACTTGTATTTTTTTAAAAACGTTACCCCCACACTAGGATTTTCTACTGTATCGTGGAGGCAGCTAACAAACATAAATTGCACAAGGACAAACATACAGACCCGGAACAATTATTTGTAGGCTATACAAATACTTGTTCCGTGCGGGATTCAAACCCCAGGCCCCCAGCGCTGCAACTCATTGCTAAGCCACTGCACCACGGAGCCGTTTAAATTATTATTTTAGACATGCTAAGATAGGACTTCCTTTGCTTTCACATTTAAAACATTCTTATAGTACTTGGTGGATCCACAACAAGCGTGGTACGTACACGTGATAAAGCACCTCTGTAGCATAATATATTATGATTGTAGCTCGAAACCTCAACCGAAGAATTACCACGCTCACACAGAATACCAGTGTAAAATAGCAGCTTAATGCTGCTGTGGTGATTGTAGAAAACCGGAGAACTTTTCTACTGGTAGCAAGGCATTCAATCTTAGTTCTCAGGAGTGGCAACGTATCTGTATTTTGATTCTCAATCTGGCAGATGTAGATGTCTGTGAGTCAAACCTTTCACTTAACATCAGATGTACTGGGTGCTCGTTTAAAATTAATTAGAACCTTATTCTTTAAAATAAATACCCGCATTGGAAATAGGTTAGGAAACCAACGTCTCAAGATATTTAAATACTATTAGATATTTAACTATTAATATATCTGTGTATCCCCCACAAGATGGAGTGACGACCTACTAAGACATGCAGGAAGTCAATGGATGCGATGACTCAGGACCGTGCTTTGTGGCATTCCTTGGAGCAGGCCTATGTTCAGCAGTGGACTTGTGAAGGGCTGTCTCTGAGCTTGTGCAATGTAATACTTCAAGAATTTTACAGCAATCTGCAACAATAGATTTGACTGGTGACGACTCTTCCACTTCAGGAAATTCAGTGAGGATTAATTGCAGTAAAACCAAATTGAAGAAGTATATAAAATTAATAAATAATGAACTTAAGTTGTATTCAATTGAGGTGGATAACATAAGAAAATGTTATGAGACTGACGTAGAGTGCCTTAAATCAGAAATATTATCTTTTACAAATTCCCTTCGAACTGTATCCAATAAATATAAATCAGCCCAAAACGAAATAAAAGAACACATACTGGCTATGGATAATCTGGTAAAGACATGTAAATACAATGAGGAGCGTTTTGACTCCTTCGTTAAACATCAATGTGAGTGTCAGCATTCAATACCAGCTTCTTCAGAGTCGGTGTATGCTGATAATATTATACCACCACCAAAACTCTATGACAGTGCCATAGCAGAGGAGCTTAAAATAAAAAATAACTTCAATATTAACAAAAATAATATAATTGTGTATAGCGATGACATAGGAAAAAATCTAGGCATAACTTTAAATTACTTTTTAAAGGGACAAAAAATTACAAATTGCTGCATGCCTGGAGCATTTTTTAGTGATATCCTAAATAAAATTATAGTTACTAAATTTTGCCCAAATAGTACAATAATAATTTTTGTTGGTAGAAGAGGCAGTGTAAACAACAAACAGTTATTAAGATATATTGAACAACTTAATAACTTAAATGTACTCAAAATTGTTTGTTCACATTGCCTTATATACAGGGATTGCCACAGGAAAATAATTTAAGACATGATTTAAATATACAAATGCATAATTTAATATGTAATAATAATTTAAATTTGACATATAATTGTAATGACAATAATGACAAATTTCATGTAATTGACATAAATAATTTAATAAAAAAGTTTTGGACAAAAGATAGGTATTACCTATCCAAATATAATTTAAGACTGATAGCAAATGTGCGATCTTATTATTTACTTTTTAACTCAGCCAAGTTTTTGGCTACCAGGACTGCTTTTATTGGGCAGGATAATTATTTGACAATTAATTTGGAATCAGTTCCAACTAATTTATATTAGTAAATGCGACAATAGAGGCAATCTCTAGCAATAATAAGAGTTTAATTAACTTTGAATGTAGCCCACAAATATGTAAATAATATAATAAAATTGTTTACACCTGATGCATCAAAATATACAAGGCATGATGGGCAAAGAATTAGAAGTTGAATTGTTTTTAAATAGTAACAACATACATATCCTTTGTATTACTGAACATTGGCTAAAAGATTATAATTTCATGTTTAATTTCAGAAATCACCAGATGGTCAGTTCCTTCAATAGAGAAAAAAGGTTACGTGGTGGCTCCTTAATACTAGCAGATAAATCATTATTATATAAAGAACGTAAGGATATAGTGAGCCCCTCTGTTGAGCGAACTGTAGAAATGGCTTGTGTCGAGCTCGAGCACCTCATTTTTGTAAGTGTTTACAGACCCCCATGTGCTATTTATGACTATTTTGAAAGGATTGTGGAAGAAGTTTTGCTCAAACTTAAAATTTAATGTATGTTCACAAAAACAAAGGTAGTTGTAGTAAAAAAAGTGATGTGCATTCTGTCAACACTAGGAACAAACACAAGCTAGTGATACCAGTTTCTCGACTCCACAGAGTCAGTAATTCATTCTTGGGGCAATGTATACGCTATTACAACAAGGTCTCGGAAAGTGTACAGGCTCTCTCTATTAGCAAGTTTAAATGTTTTGTTAAGGTGAAATTGTATAAAAAGGGTTATTATATAGGATAGTAACCCCTGGGAATGAGGTGATCGCTTCCAAGCTGTTTCTAAAATTAATTTTGTACTTATATAGTTTGTACAACCATTATTGTAAAATTTGCTTTAAAAAAAGTCCCGCTGGTTCTTCCCAGGACAGAGGTTTTTTTTTCAAACCAGTGGTAAAGTAAAAAATGACTTTCAATAAGAATCACACATGTGATCTATATAGAATTAAAAAAATATTCTATTCTATTCTAATGATGATGATGATATCTGTGCAGTGGCAGAATTTTTGGAACGTGGTAGAACAACGCTGCAGCTATATTATAGTTATAGCATGAAGGGGTTGTCTCGACCGGGGAAGGACCACGCTTCCACGGAATAACAGTGTAAAATAGCGGCTCAATATGTTTAGCATGTTGAATGTAGAGAAACAGAGATCTTTTTTAATGGAAATAAGACATTCTATCTTGATCTTCGGAGGTGAGAACGCTCCAATCGGCAGCAATGAAATTGTTGATTGTAATTTTAAGAATTGAATTATTTCATACTTGGAACGATAAAATCTGAAAATAATAGTAATGGAATATTTCGAAAATAGGTGAAGTCCAATAACACGTACAAGGTTATGGTGGTGGTTAATTGCTTCTAAACTTTTCAGTGTCGCATCTAACTCTACTCCACTACTATGCGCAGCAGTTGCACATATATAGGTTATAGAGGAGATATATGAAATTGGGCGCTTGACATCGTTCGTAACAGTTATACAAAAATATGTAGGTAATAAAACGATAAATTATAAGCATAAATAAATCGTTTTTATTTCTGTAGTGCTTGGGAAAGCCATACAAACATTTCTTAAAGTGAAATAGAAAGCTAATGCTTTTGCTTTAGCAAAAACGAAACGTATTTAAATATCTTTCTGTTTTTTTCCTATGGCCATACATAAAAAAAAACATAAATGTTGACGCGAATCTGTAGTGATAAATAAAATAATACATTTAGAAAACGATTGAATAGGCAATGTCATTAAACTAAAAAAAAATTGAATATTATCCTACACGACTGAATAGGCTCTATGGTCATTGATCATTGCATACTCCGAAGGGGACTTAACTTAGTAATATGGAGTGTAGAGAGAAGCAGGACCATCTCTATAATTGAAGTTACTCTAAAAAAGTGTCCAATAAGGGTGGCGTAGCATACGATAAATTAAAAAAGCACCAAAAGTAATTAGAATAAGATAGAGAAATAAACAAGGACCGACCAATCCGCTTGGATTTGTACTACGTAAATATATATAAGTCATGAAATTTTTTAAATATTTGAATTCAGCTGACTTCCCTCCATTCACAACAGCTATCTTCATATCGTAGTTTTTCAGACGCCAGCGCTATTGTGGTAGGTTTTGGAACCTCTATTTTCAGTAAATAGTAGGACACTTTTTCAACTTTCGCCCCTTATAAGATGGTTCTCCTTGTACTCTACACTCCATACTTAGTAACTTCGATCTCTATCCCTCAATTACAGTCCATAAAGTTCACTGTTGAACATAGGCCTCCCCTACAGATTGTTACATAAGGGTGATAAAGCCGCAGTTGCCACGCTTGGAACGCGTGATATAGATAGGATAGATAGGGTGACAAACGAACACACAGTCCACTTGATGGTAAGTTGTTGCTGTGGCCCATAGACATCCATATCTATCCTCAATAAAAATCAAAATGCAGATGCGTCGTCACCCGTGAGGACTAAGATGGAATGCCTCTTTTCCAGTAAAAAGGGTCTCCGGTTCTCTACACTCACCATACGAAACACAGCAGCGTTAAGCTGCTATTTTATGCTGGTATTTTGTGAGAGAGTGGTCCTTCCCCGGTCGAGCCAACCCATTCGTGCTACAACTATTCTACTAATATAGCTGCAGTATGGCTCTACCACGTATACATTTGTTACGATTTCGGTGTTATGAGAAAGATACTGCTGCCTGTTTCCAGGTTTGCTTAGTATTGACAACTTTGGGACCAAATAGGATAGTGGATATTCTTACACTACGGTTATTACTGTACATTTAATTTCAATAAGTCCTGACTGTATCGTTGGTGAAGTGGTCGTAAACGCGATTGCTGATCACGAGGTCGCGAGTTCGAATCCCGGGTCTGGCCAAAACCAGTTGTTTGATCAGCCCAGAATCAGTAAGTTGGCGGTGTTTCGGCCCCGTTTCTCAGAAAGCACGTAAAAGCAGTTGACCCTGCGCCTGATCTCACTTCTGTCATGTCCTGCGCAGATGTATAGTCTGCGTTGAGACTGGCCGCCGTGGCCGAAGTATAGAGGAGATTATGATTAACATTATTATTGTATTAAGGAACTTTATTCATCAATAAACATACATTTGATATTACTTTGAATAACAATCACTTGGCGATCACTGGCTTTTTTAACCCTTTCGCTGTCCCGTGCACTACATATAGGGCACTGCTATTGTTTTACTATTGTGTCTAGAAACCGGACAGTGAAAGTGTTAATTTAATTTATTCAGTACATATCTCAGTAGTTTGGTAGTAGTAGTAAATAAAATTTAATCCTTATTCTCTGCAACAGTTATGTAAAAATGCCGTATCTTTATCGCTTACACGAATCTGCTCATTATCGTTCAAGGTTAAGCAATTTGTGGAAACAGCTTTTTTCTATGTTATTAACTACTTTATAATTTGCATAAATAAAATTAGAATGTAAAGTTTTATTAATTTTATGAAGAAATCGAAATATCATAAATTTTTTGGAGCCCTTTTTTTGGCACACCTTGTGAGATTTTTTTATCGGACGAAATTATGTACCGTCCAGTTACATGAGCCCCTTTGCGCAGTTAACACATTTATGAAAAAAAAATTGACTTTTAAAAAATTGCAGACTTTATTCAAAATACTTACATTTATTACTTTATAATTATGACAGCCCATCACAAATCTAGTGGTGAACAAACGCCGTCTCCGAAGAATGACACACGGTCGCGAGCTACCTGCTTTCACTGACTTGTCACGCCATCTAGTGAGAAGCCTCTACACTTTGCTCACCGGTGTGAGGTTGCCACTGAAGAACCTTTCTACTCCATTGGTTATCGGATCCTCGAGCTATATGACCCATTGCCACTTTAGTTCACTGATCCGTTGCGTTATATCAATTACTCTGGTTCTACTGGGGATATGCATCGATTTTCTGTGAAGTAAGTGCTGTTAGCCTATGCGGCTCTTACAGCTGTATCTGACACAATAGTCCGCGGGCTATAAAGCCGTGAGCTATTTAAAAAGGGAAAGGCTATGATAGGGATGAGGATGATTTTGGTTATGATTTGGTATTCTTACCAATCATCGTGTCCCCTCTGTGAAGGTGTTTTGAACTATCTAACTGCTGTCCAAGTGGGGGTTCCCGCCGCACCGACACGAGCTATGGCTTGTGTCGGTGTCCTTAGCTGATGTCGGTGAGATATGCATAGCTCGCTTAGCGACTCTGGGGTTCCTCATACAGGCAGCAATGAAGGACCTTGTATCAGATCCGCATATAATCACAATTCACAATTGCCCAGTATAAATAATAATAAATAAATAAAAATATATATTAACTTATTTAACATCATATACACAGTACTATTGCATTCTCTACCAGTTTATTTTAAAAAAAAGTGCAGAGATAAAGAGAGATAGGGTAAATTAAATAAGAACTAAAATAAATATAGAATGTATTGTTCTATTCATTTTTAAATAGGTAAGGTCCATTGCAGCGCGGGTCTCACAAAACCATGACGTTTTTGGAGGGACCAAAAAAAAAAGTTTATATTTTTTTTTGATTAAGCCAGCTCATTGTGTTTTTGCATGTGGCCATATATTTACACTTCAGTTACTATGGTAATAGTGAATTGCACATCAGGTATAGAACACTCATACTGCGGGATGATCAGATGTGTGTTCCTCCGTCATCGAGATTCAAGTTGGACGCAAAGAGAGAGCCTAGCAGATCGGCAGATCGGCTTGTCTTCACTGTGCAGACAACGAAGAGATGACTGCTAGAAGTTCCTTCGGAAAGCCTTGGCGAGAGACTAGAATGCACGGGTTTCTTAAGAAAGGCAAACTAAAGAGAAATTCTCACCAATTCTGCCAATATGCTCATACTTTGCCTTGGTAATAACTCTTTTAAAAGACCTGGAGGCGAAGTTATACTTTTTTTTAAACATGCTGGTGTTTAAATCCCGAGACGCCGAAGTGTCAGCCGAGGCTTGATAACACTCCTGCTTAATGCATAATGCAGTTTTACAGGAGCAACCAAACCAAGGCTAAAATCTACCTCTGTTACCACAGATGATTGAAGTTCCATTCCTAGTTCCATTTCCGGTAGCATCACGTCATTGACAGAGTCAGCAACAGAACTGCGATTATCCGGCCAGAAGCAAAGCCGCCCAGGAAGGGTACAAAGAAAGACCGCATTCCGTCCCATTCCGCCGATCTGTAATGTCAAACTCGGCGACCGCGTGCAGAATGCACTTGCGAAGAAAAGCGTGAGTGGCACCATACACCAGATCAGACAATGGTCCGAAGAGCCGAAGAGGGCGTCGACGGAAACCTGATATCCGTCCGGACGAGAGGTCAGCAGAAGGTCCAACAGATATCGAATGGTGAAATTATTAAAAAATTAAGAAATTAAGAAATTATGAAAAGTAAAATTGTTGGAATCTTGTAGAATAGCAGCTATTGCTCTAATAATTCTGGTCATAATATCCATTTACCGCAATGTGGCTGTCTGGTTCAACAGCGATGCTCCGGTTGTATCGATTGTCGAGCTCGCAGTCTATTCGCTAACAACGGTAGGTTCCAACCACAAGGATGAGAAGAGGCGTGTGGTGCTCATTGCGAGACGACGGACTAGGTAAAACCATTTCTGGCGGCAGTCTACATTCCAGTCTAATTTCCAAAAACACATCCATGTTTTTTTATCAGAATTATTATTAAAATTCCCTATAAATAAAGAATAAAAACTCAACACGTGAATGAAATGAAAAATTCTAGTTACGTAAAGGTTAAATTCTACCATCCGCCTGATTTAAGTTAATCGTTGAAAGTTATCTGACTCTTAATTAAGGGGCAATCTACTTGATTTAAAAGGACATTTAAATTCTGCGGGAATCGCCTGCAGAATTTGGAGTGTCACCAGTGCTTACCTCAAATTTATCACGGGCAATATTTTATAGGCAAAATATTTCTATTTAACATTTTATTATGCTAGTTTTTTAATAACAAAATAAAGTCACAGCTTAAACATTTACGTGGTAGATCCACGCTGCTGCTAAATATGACCACGCACTCATAGAATACTGACATGAAACAGAAGAATTTTGCTGTGTTTCGTATGGCGAGTCTACAGAACCGGAGAACCTTTTTCACTG
Organism: Parnassius glacialis; assembly: GCA_033319125.1. Classification (NCBI taxonomy): domain Eukaryota; kingdom Metazoa; phylum Arthropoda; class Insecta; order Lepidoptera; family Papilionidae; genus Parnassius; species Parnassius glacialis. The sequence goes on along the minus strand of JAVANC010000023.1, from coordinate 31,906,865 downwards.
GTGATTAGGCATTGCATCTAAGTCTTCAGAGATCGTCATTTTAATTGTTATAGATGATAGATGTAGATGTCTATGTGACCCATATACATCTACATCTGTCATCTATAAGAATTAAAGCATGCAATTACCACCAGGAAGTCCCACTGCGGGGCACAGGCCTTTTCTCAGAGGGCGATATAAAGCGATTAGCCTGTGATGCTACTCTTGTATGTGATGGAGGACTTTGCGTGTTTGCGAAATATTTTATTCCTTAGACATGCAAGAAATATCGTCACAAAATTTCCTCAAGTTTATTCCGTAATCATAGTTAGTTTAATATATGACTTATTTAATGTTAATGATGATTTTATTAAGAAATTTAGCGATCCGCCACGGGTGATTTCTGGATCTAAAAACAGCGCCACATATCGGGTCCAATAGCGAATCTGAACCATCCAAGGACCCTTAGAAACACACAAAAAATTTCTTCAAAATCAGTTCGCCCCTTCTCTAACTTTTGCGAGAGTTTATTTTTATTTATTAGGAATCGGAGGAAAACGTAAATAAATCAACTAGAAAGATAACATCATAACTTTGAGTAAAAAGTAACCAGGTTTTCCTGTGTTAGTATCAACAATAATTATATTCAATTACTTACTTTTTTTTGCTTTCAATATTTAATTATGTATTTTTTGTTTTCAATATTCTTGGATTTTATTGTACAGTGCACCATTTGTATTTTTGTAATTTACTCAGGATAAAAACAATTAGACAGTAAGGCTTAAACTAAATAATAGTAATTTATAAATAACATGAAGAATTACGTAACCATAATTGTTGTTTAAAACGTAAAATAAAATTAGTATTTCACAGTTATCCTTATCTGTCAAGCGTGCAATGTGCAGAGTAGATGTGACCGAATAAATAAATTTGACAAAATAATCCCCAACCTGAAAATATCAAACAGAGAAAAAAGGAAAACAGAAATTAAACTTTTAATAAAAAGTTGAAACTGTTGATATAATTAGAAAGGTTAAAATACTTTCCACATAATAGATTCAGAAAGCAGTTTTTAAAATCCAAATTTGGATCTGAATCCAAAATTAGGTATTTAAAGACCCCAATTCAAAGGTATTTTAATTCTTTGCAGTCGGTTTTTACCCTTTAATATAAACTCGAATGTTTTGAACCATTTAAGTAAAATAAGAAATATAACACTCCCAAATGCTGTTTTAAAGAATAATTTTAATAAAATAGGATAGAATGGAATACAATAAAATCAAAGGGAATAAAATAGGTAAGAAAAGGGAAGGAGAAGAGAGGAGAGAAAAGAAGGGGAGAGGAAAGGAGAGAAGGTAAGATGAGAGGAGAGGAGGGGATATTTTTTTAGGATAAGGGTGACAAACGAGCACACAGTCTACCTGATGGTAAGTGGTTACTGTGGCCCATAGACATCTTCATCTATCCTTGATTACGTATTAAAATTCATATTGAATGCCTTATTTACAGTAAAAGGGTCTTCGGTTCTCTATACTCACCATGTGAAACACAGCAGCATTAGGTTGCTATTTTACGCTAGTATTCTGTGAAAGCGTGGTCCTTCCCCTGTCGAGCTGACCCATTCGTACTACAACTATAACTACTAATATAGATGCAGCATGGCTCTACCACGTAAGAAGCAACAGAATAAAACAAGATTGGACAGGACAGGACAGGGCCGGGCGGAGCGTGGCGGCGTGATGCAGCGGGGCAACTGGTACGGGACGCGACGGGATGAAAAGGGACTGGACGGGACTGGACGCGATGGGACGAGACGAGATGGGTAGAGACGGAACGAGACGGGACGGGACAAAATAAAATAGCATATTTTTGTTTTATTCAATATAGATTGCAAGTTATTCTTATTGAAAGTCATTATTATCAGTGGTTGCCGTGTAGTGGCGGTCAAGAATATCCACTACCCATATCCTCCCGTGGGTGTCGTAAAAGGCGACAAAGGGAAACAGGCGGGAGATTGGCAACAGCATCTTCCTGATAATAGCCAAAATAACAATAGAAAAACTGCGGTTGCCAACCCGCTCGTCAAGCATGGCAACTATGGCAAATACCCCCCAATGACGAGAGTAACAAAGAGACGGCCCCCAGTCCCTGGCGGCCCCGCTATTCCTGGCTACGGTGGCGACCATGGTAACGGCGGGGCAGGGGGTGCTAAGAATCTCCGGTGGAGGTTCGGTTGCCACCTACGACGACTCGACTTGGCAACGTACAACGCACGCACCCTGAGGACTGACGAAAAGATCGTGGAGCTGGAAGAAGAGATAGACAAGTTGCGCTGACATATTATAGGATTATCCGAAGTCCGAAGAGAGGTAGAGGACACGGTAATCCTCGAATCCGGCAACTTGCTCTATCACCGGGAGGGCGACCATCTGTCCCAAGGAGGTGTCGGATTTATCGTCCACAAGTCTCTCGTTAACAACGTTGTAAAGATCGGGAGTGTGTCGACGAGGGTTGCGTACCTTATACTCAGAATCACCAAACGGTATTCGCTGAAGGTCATACAGGTTTATGCACCAACCTCGGCACACCCCGATGAGGAGGTGGAGGAAATGTATGAGGATATCTCTAGAGCCATGCATTCCTCCAAAACCCAATATACGCTGTTAATGGGAGACATCAATGCAATACTAGGCACAAGAGAGAACGGTGAGCTGAAAGTAGGGAAATTTTGAATAGGGCAACGGAACCCAAGGGGCCAACAGCTGGCCGACTTCATGGAGAAAGAGGAACTCTTTATGATGAACTCTTTCTTCAAGAAGCGGCCCCAAAGGAAGTGGACCTGGTCGAGCCCCGACGGTTTGACAAAAATGAGATTGACTTCATTATGACGACCAGACGACAACTGTTCAGTGATGTCTCAGTGATCGCGAGGGTGAAAACCGGCAGCGATCACCGAATGACTAGAGGCACACTGAATTTAAATGTTAAGTTGGAGAGGTCTCGTCTGATGAAGTCAACGCTCCGTCCCCCTCGTGCTCTAATCCAAAGTCCCGAAACCTTTCAGTTCGAGTTACAAAACCGTTTTCAGTGCCTAGAAGACTGCAATGAAGTGGACGATATGAATGACAAGCTCGTGGAAACTGTCCATGCAGTCGGAGCTAAGTTCTGCAAGACCCGCCGCAGAAGAACACAAAAACTCTCCGATCACACTCTTAATCTCATGGCTGTTAGACGGGAGATGAGGCTACTTTCTTCAACAGATTTGACAGCTTACAGGCAACTGTACAGACAGATCTCCAAATGCATGCAGCGGGACTTACGCAACTTCAATACAGCTCGTATTGAAGAAGCGATCGAGCGGAACCAAGGCTCCAAAGTCTTTGCCAGAGATCTGTCTGCCAGAAAGAGCCAACCGTCAAAGCTGAAGACCGAATGTGGCAACCTCGTTTCCGGGGCACCTGAGACCGACCCACACTTGACCATACATAAGTACATAGTCAGGTCATAAGTATTGTCACACAGTAAAAACTTTTGTTTTAGAATGCTGGCCACAAAAAAGTTTATTGAATTCGAATTTCGAATTGTTCATGAAAATAAAACTGTATACCTTTTAGAATTTTACTCAATTTTAAAAATGGAGTGGACGCTTATAGAAGACCGTGTTGCAGTTATTGCGTTGCATCGTTGCGGTTACGCGCCAATTCAAATTTTTGACATACTGAAAAATTTGAATATAACCAAAAGATTCGTTTATCGTATCATCAAACGATACAATGAAGACTCTAGTGTAGATGACAGGTCAAGAAGTGGTCGCCCTCGGTCTGTTAGGACTCCAGCTGTGATAAAAGCTGTGAAGGCGCGAATTCAAAGAAATCCCAAGCGTAAGCAGAAACTGTTGGCCTTTCAGATGGGGTTAAGCAGAACCACGGTGAAAAGGGTGTTAAATGAAGACTTAGGGCTTCGGGCATATCGAAGAAAAGCAGCACATCGTTTGAATGCTCGTCTAATTGACCTGAGACTGAAGAGACGCCACGCTTTGTTGAAGCGGTACGCGGGAAAAAAATATCGGGAAATTCTTTTTTCGGATGAAAAAATTATAAGGTGTACGCATACAGTAGTCGAGGTCATTTTCCATCCTCGCTCATGGTATGGTTGGGAGTTTCTTATTGGGGCTTAACAGAGGTACATTTTTGTGAGAAATGTGTAAAAACGAATGCAGTTGTGTATCAAAATAAAGTCCTGACGAACCTTGTGGAACCTGTTTCTCATACCATGTTCAATAACAGGCACTGGGTATTCCAACAAGATTCGGCGCCAGCTCATAGAGCGAAGAGCACACAAGACTGGCTGGCGGCGCGTGAAATCTACTTCATCCGGCACGAATACTGGCCCTCCTTCAGTCCAGATTTGAATCCGTCAGATTACAAGATATGGCAACACTTGGAGGAAAAGGCGTGTTGAAAGCCTCATCCCAATTTGGAGTCACTCAAGACATCCTTGATTAAGGCAGCCGTCGATATTGACATGGACCTCGTTCGTGCTGCGATAGACGACTGGCCGCGCAGATTGAAGGCCTGTATTCAAAATCACGGAGGTCATTTTGAATAAACTTTAGTGTCCTAAGAATCTATGTTTTGTAAAGTTCATTTTGGTATATAAATGGTTACATAATGAATAAACTTGTTTCAATTATTTTATATTAAACATGTGACAGAATTTATGACCTGACTAGGTAATTAGTCACGCGTAGGGCGATGCTAATCTAATGTTATCAACGAATCATAAATTTCTTGGTATTGTTTTTATCCAAATAATCACTTTAATCTTGAAATCACTCAAGTTTAATAATCAAAACAAAACAAATTTTCAACTCGACTCTTGATGACGGGGGCAAAACACCGCCGACAATCCCGCGGTGTGAGTGTTCCATGCCGGATGTGCTTTTCTCACAGCGCTCGGTTCGCAGCACTTCTCTCCCTGAACATCCAGAAGTCGAGTGGGCCTGACGGAATCCCCCCAATTGTGCTGAGGACGTGTGCTCCGGAGTTGGCACCGGTCCTAATGCGTCTATTCCGGTACACCTACTCCCAAGGCGTAGTCCCGAATTCATGGAAGACAGCTTTTGTCCACCCGATCCCTAAAAAAGGCGACCGCTCAGACCCGTCCAACTATAGGCTTATCGCGATCACCTCCTTGTTCTCCAAAATAATGGAATCCATTATTAACTGCCAGCTCATCCGGTACCTTGAGGATGACCAGCTGATTAGTGACCGCCAATACGGTTTTCGTCGGGGTCGATCAGCTGGTGATCTTCTGGTCTACCTGACTCATAGATGGGCGGAGGCAGTAGAGTCCAAGAGGGAGGCGTTGGCCGTTAGTCTGGACATTGCGAAGGCCTTCGATCTGGTTTGGCACAAAGCGCTTCTTTCGAAGGTCCCTTCCTATGGGCTTCCCGAGAAATTGTGCAATTGGATCACCAGCTTCCTTGCAGATCGGAGCATCAAGGTCGTTGTAGACGGTGCATGTTCTGACTACAAGCCTATTAACGCTGGTGTTCCACAAGGGTGTGTGCTATCACCAACGCTGTTTCTTCTGCATATCAATGATATGTTGCTAACTGGTAACATTCATTGCTATGCGGATGACAGCACTGGTGATGCTCTATACACCGGCCGTGCCAATATTTCTCGGGAAAACTTCTCCGAGTACCGGAACAAACTTGTATCTGAAGTAGATTCTTTTCTAGACAAAGTTTCGGACTGGGGGCGACTAAATCTAGTCCAGTTTAATCCTCAGAAGACACAAGTTTGCGCGGTTACCGCTAAAAAGAACCCCTTTGTCGCATCTCCTCAGTTTCAAGGCACTCCCCTAGTTGCCTCAGCCAGTATCGGAATCCTCTGCGTCGACATATCGAGTGACGTGCAGTTTCGTGGTCACTTGGAAGAAAAGGCCAAATTGACCTCTTTTTTAGAGCTTGGCGTGCTCAGCATAGTGGGACAGTATTTCATGCCGGCACACCGCCTGCAAATTTACAAGGCGCAGGTTCGGCCTCACATGGAATACTGTTCCCATATCTGGGCAGGGGCTCCCCAGTGCCAGCTCCTTCCACTTGACGGCATCCAGCGCAGAGCGGCTCGAATCGTCGACGACCGAGCGCTTTCCAATCGGCTCGATTCATTGGCACTGCGAAGAGATGTTTCATCCCTTTGCATTTTCTTTCGCATTACCATGGGGAGTGCTCTGACGAATTGTTCGGATTAATCCCAGCCGCCAAATTTCACGAACGCACATCGCGGCAGAACTTCCGATACCATCTACACCATGTGGGTGATTGACGGTCCACCACTGTGCGATTTAGAAGATTTTTCATCCTCACATGACTTCCTTGTGGAATCGATTACCATGAGCGATTTTTCCGGACCGATACGTCTTAGGGACTTTAAAGAAAAGAGCCTACTCCTTTTTAAAAGGCTGGCAACGCATCTGCAATTCCCCTGGTTTTCCTGGTGTTGCAGTTGTTCATGGGCGGCGGTAGTCACTTACCATCAGGTGAGCCGCATGCTCGTATGCCCCCTCTGCTATAAAAAAAATTACGTCAAAAATAAGTTCCCTTATCAACAATGCTACTTTTATATTGACCATGAAATTTATTTTCAATACCGCTGTCACCATATAATAAAATAAACGCTAGCTTGTTCAACACTGATTTTATTATTTTTATGAAGGTACAGTATCCACACAAAATATCAATCTACCCACAATATACTACAATTAACACGACCATTGTCGCCAGTATTTTCACCAGCATTATTTCTACTGTTCGAACTATTGTCAAAGTCCCTATCAAAGCACACCCATGGTTGACTTTTATCCAAAGCCACTATTCCTTCGTATCTATTTCTGATGGTGATTTTTAAAGTAGTTTTGTGGACCGTATCATTAAGACCAATGTGTTTGTCTCGAATGTGCTCGTCCCAAGCTTTTTCGTCCTTGCCATGATTTAATGTAGCTAATGCCTCTCTAATGATTCTGTTGAACCGTTCCACCTGACCATTCACTCTTGAAGTCGCAACTACGATAGTGACATGCTTTATTCTTTTTTTTATATTTTTTTATATTCTTCTAAGCCAGCGCTTATCTACGATCCCACCTGATGATAAGTGGTGACGTAGCCTAAGATGGTGAAGCGCACTGACCTAACAAAAGCCTAATTATTCTTGCCTTGAAGACACCCACACTGTTATCGGATGGACAGATGCTGGCAGCTTATTCCACTCCTTTTCTGTACGCATGATGGACGACGTGGCGAACCGTTTTGTTCGAATGCGTGGTAAGTCAACAACGAAAACGAAAAGGTGGACACTGGCCGATGGTGGAAGGCAGAGGGGGGAATTAAGTTATGTAATTCCTGCGCACACTCTCCGAAATGCATCCTGTAGAAAACCGAAAGACTGGCTACTTTAAGTCTGTGTTAGAGGCTGGTAAGATTGGTAAGAAGGTACGAAGTGTTGAGGCTGGTAAGAAGTATCGCCGCACCTTTGCAAAGACTCCCAGCTTCCTTGCAGCTGCTTTGGCCTTAGACTCAATGAATCGCCCGAAGTTCAAATTTGAGGATATTTCAAACCCTAACTACTGAAGGGGGTCGGTATATTTCATTGATGCATTTCGGAAAGAAGGAGCCAAAGTGAGCTGGCTCCTTTTTGCAGTGAAGACACACGCTTGTGTTTTGGAGGCGTTGAACTTCACAAGATTGGCATCGCCCTATTCGGAGACTGCATGTAGTGTGGGATTCACACGCTCTACCATAGCTTTTCTTCCAAACTGAATTTGATTCCGACTGGCCTGAGGACTTGATTGGTATCTCTCAACAACTGCGCTATCGTCTGCATACCCATAGATACCGTGCATAAGCAGATCATTAATATGCAGCAGGAAGAGAGTTGCGGAGAGAACAGACCCCTGAGCAACACCGGCGTTAGTCGCCATAGGATCGAAAGAGCAGCCGTCGACGACGACTCGGAGAGACCGTTCACTCAGAAAGTCCTTTACTCATTCAATCAGACCAGAGGATAAGCCGTACACTGGAAGCTTACCCAAAAGGCTAGTGTGCCAAACTGTCATAGGCCTTCGAGACATTAAGGGAAACAGCAAGTGCTTCCCCACTGTTCTCGAGTGCCTCGACTCATACGTGTGTGGCATACGCTAGAAGGTCCCCAGCTGTATGATTTCGGTGAAACCCATATTGCCGGTCACTAAGGAGGTCATTCTGTTCTAGGTATGCCTAACTAGTTAAGCGGGCATTCAATATACGCTCCATAATCTTGCAGAGTATGGAGGTAATTGATATTGGCCGATAATTGACAGGGTCGGCATGGCTTCCTTTTTTGGAATAGGCTGCACGTTGGCCAGATTCCAGGATTTTGGCACTATTTTAGTCCTAAATGAGAGGCGGAACAAGCGTGTCAACACAGGAGACAACTCAGGTGCACAAGCCTTTAGAACTGTAGCTGGTATACCATCTGGTCCACTAGCTATTCCATACTCGGCAATAAAGCCTTTAAATTATTTACTTGTAAAACTGTATCTTCTATCTGTAATAAGGCGCGTTGGTACTCCAAAGAAACTAATGTTGTCATTCAGAACTTTAATAGTTGCCAGTGAATTAGTATTTTAACGAGTGCAATATTAATAAATTTCCTAAAACTGTCTATGATAACTAATATATAACGATTTCCTACTTTACTTTTTATAAAAGAACCCAGGTGATCAGCGTGAAGAGTATGAAATGGTATGCTATATTTTTCTATCGGGTGCAACTCACCTTCTCCAACTCACCTGGTACCTTATGGTGGACACATTCTAAACAGGCTGAAACATACTTCTTTATGAACCGCCTCAAGCGTGCAACCCAGTAGTGCATTTTAATATATGCTAACGTTTTTCATAACCGTAATGGCCCACATCGTCATGATTTCTCTTAACAATCTGCCACCGAGCCCACTTGGCATACTTTTAATAATGCGGTATTTTAAGTTTTTGCGGATGTCAAGTACATTCTCAGTGTTCGGATCTTTGAGAATGTTTTTTATTCTAGTAATTTTTTGATCAGCTGATTGCTCGGTGGCGATCCAATCTTGTTCAGATTCAATCAATAGTATATCGAGAACGCGTGAGTTTTTGACATTCGTATGTACTGGGTTGCGACTAAGGGCGTCTACGTGAAACATCTTTATGCCTGGTCTATATTCAATTGTGCAATCATACTCTTGAAAAGGAGAGGGCTATGCTCGGAGTTTCTCTGCGTGATAAACTTAGAAATGAGTATATCTGCGGTAGAACCAGAGTGACCGACAGCCCAACGGATTACTAAGCTGAAGTGGCAAAGGGCCGGCCATTTAGCTCGAAGAACTGACAACCGATGGGGAAGAAAAGTTCTCGAGTGGCAGCCTCGTACCGGCAGGTGAAGTGTAGGGTGTCCCCCCACTAGATGGAGTGACGACCTGGTAAGTCATGTAGGAATTCGATGGATGCAGGTGGCTGAAGACCATGCTTTGTGGCATTCCTTGGGGGAGGCCTATGTTCAGCAGTGGACTTGTGAAAGGCTGTAACGATGATGATGACTCTTGCAATTGTATCCACCGCTGAGCAATCCGTGGCACTAAATCTCTCTTGGTTAACATCGAATTTAGCGCGTTACAATCAGTTTGTATAGTAAATGGGATCCCGGTGAGGTAAACTCGAAATCTTTGTAAGGATGCAATAACAGCAAGGGTCTCTAGCTCAAAAGAATGGTATATTTGTTCTTCCGCGGTGGCTTTACGACTGAAGTACATTGCCGGTTGTAAAACTCCTTGCGTTGAAGTAAAATACCAGCTAGGCCATTTTTGCTGGCATCGGTATGAAGATGAGTCTCGTCACGAGGTTCGTATAAAGCAAGTAACGGTCGCTCAGATACTACGTTTTTGATACGGGTAAAAGAGTTTTCTTGTGGTTGGTGCCATATCCATTCGTTATTCTTTTTTAAAAAGTCAGTTAGTAGGGCTGCTATTAATGCGTATTTTTTGTAATAAACCTTCTGAAAAACCCAAAGAGACCTAAAAATTGACGCAAATCATGCTGATTTGTTGGCAATACAAGGAAGTGGACAGTGATTCTTTTTGTCTTACGGTTTAAAGCACGATAATCCACGCACAACCTCTTATCGTTTTTTTCTGTACCAGCACAATTGGACTAGCATATGGGTATGATGATTCCCTGAAAATATCTCCTTTAATATCGACCATTTACTGAATCATTTCTCTAGCTAGACACCTTTCCGAGTAAGCCATATGGTACGGTCTGTATACGATCGGTTCTAAATCTTCGAGCTCAATAACCATTTCGGTTGCATTATTGAGTCCTAAGTCCCTCAGACTACTGGAGAAATAGTCTTGAAATTCGGTCAACGTATTTAGAAGTAACATTCGTTGTTCGGTCGTCAAATTAGGATTACAGATTATGGAGTCATCTATTTCAGTTTTACTTATAGTAATTTCGCAAACGTCCGCAAATTGATATGTTTGGGTAGCCCTAGTCAAGAGTAAATTATTTTCTATGATAATATCCTCGTTGGACACGTTATAAATCAGCAACGCACTTTTATTATTTCTTACGGCGTATTTTCCCAGTAGAAAATAGTATAGTACAGGCAAAGCTGAAGACCTTCGAATTGATCCACTTACATAGACGTATCCGTTGGTTAATGGTTCGCAGTGAAAGGGCACGACGCACAAGCTATTAATGGAAATTATTACTCTGTGCTGCGAAATCAAATGAACATTTGGATGTTAAATTTTCTGAAATGTAATCTTATCTGGAGTTTTTATAATCACTATTTCCACTTTCTCAGAGAAGGAATTACTCAGTAACAATGGATAGCTCAATACGTAATCTTGTACATATATGTCGACAACTTCTTTGATATCCTGCACTACTACGGTGGCTATGATCAGTCCCAGTGGTTGAACAAGATTTGCGCCAATACCCCTTAAAATAGGAGACTCCGTGTTTTTAATCAAATTCACATCTAGTAACTTAGCATCAGTTTCTCCCATAAGAGAACAATGGCTACTCAAATACAAATGATATTGAAATGTTTTATCGTTAACTTTTACGTCCAGTACATTTTTATCATTCATTTTACCGGTAACACTAAGTTTAGAAACCTGTTTCTCATTTATGTTGGTGGAGGTGTTACTAGAAATTTGTTTGTTTTTGTTTCTATAACAATTTTACAACTGGTGGTAAATCCTATCGCAATTCATGCATTTATTCCATGGTTTCTCGCATTTAAAACTTGGGTGCCCTGAAGATTCTGATGATGTACGGGGACATTTACGTCTACCTTTGATCTGCGTTCATTAGATAGTCTTCTTCTCCACCCCTTTGAAGCGCCTCTCCTAAAACTTTCATTATTATCAGACTCTTCCAGAGAACAGTATCTATCCCTGGTACGTTTCCGTAAATTTAAATTGTCTCGCGATTGTCCCAGTGTTTCTTCCACATAATCCAAAGTTCGATACTGGTGCCTTTGACCTAGGGCATTACCTTCAATAAGCCCTTGACTCCGTGCATCATAATTTCTCGATCCTTGACCTTCACTTGGTATTCTCACTATCTAGCCTTATCCTCGACCATTATCAACCATAAACCCTTGACCTCGGGTATCGTGTATCCATAGCCCATGACCTCGGGCAACATCATTAGGCCCTTTATCTCGGGCACCAATATGAGGCCTGTGACCTGGAGCACTGTTTTCATCCATGTCTCTGGAACTTAGAAACATAAAAGCTTAGAGCGATAACAATGCGTGTGATTCTAAAAAACATTCATTTTCTACACTGCTTAAGAATTTTAACAATTTAAGGAGTAAACCTTCATTCATTTAACAGAAAATTATTCATTTGAATTTTTATGTATCTCTTTCGTAATCCCACTTCTGAACTATTAGAATTAATAAAAATTCATACAACGATTTGTATTTTCTTCAACAAATTTATTAGCTCTTCCGCTTACACTTTATTATCGCACAATCCAAAAATATAATTATCGATCAATTTCGACGTAACAACCTACTAAGCGTCCTCCACTGTTAAATGCCAACGAGCGAATGAATACTCCGGTATCGTTTCACAAGTCGTATATTTAGCTTTCCGCATAGCCGGTAACGGTAAATACACGGACCGGATGTAGTCTTACAATGTTTTTCTTCTTTTACGAAAGTTGTATTAAATTTCACAAAAATTATACTAGCTTAATTATAAATGGATTTTAATTAATTTTATTAATTGTGATTCGAAGTTTTGAATAAAATCAATAGCCTGAGATTAATTAACCACCGGAAATGGCAATTTATATTATTATGTATACGTGGTAGAGCCATGCTGCAGCTATATTAGTAGTATAGTTGTAGCACGAATGGGTCGGCTCGACCGGGGAAAAACCATGCTCTCACAGAATACTAGCGTAAAATAGCAGCTTAACACTCCTGTGTTTTGCGTGGTGATTGTAGAGAACCGGATACCCCTTTTACTGGAAAAGAGGCATTCCATCTTAGCCCTCACGGATGACAATGCATCTGCATTTTGAATCGCAAAGGAGGATAAATGTAGATGTCTATGGGCCAGAGCAATCAGTTACCATCAGGTGGACTGTGTGCTCATTTGTCACCCTTCGTTATAAAAAAAATATAATAAGGTATTCCCTTACAGTATTGTTTAAAATATTCATGATTATTAATAAAGATCATTGTATTGAATGTGTGTATGTGATATTTAAGATATATGACTCTGTAAATGGCTTGTAAAGTTGTTGTATTTTGATAATTATTATATTTATCTTCTTTTTAATTACTATTATAATGTGTCTTTTTTACTTTTTATGAAGTATAATTACGTAATGATATTCTTTTTTGGAGTAAAGTTATGGGTTAATATGGAAATGTATTAACGAAAATTAGTTATTAGCTTATGTCGAAATGGCGTTTGGCGCGCGGTTCTCTTTAGAATATAGTTTTCATGGTACAATAGGAGGCTGAAATATTTATATTTATATATATATATATATATATATATATATATATATATATATATATATATATATATGCATATATATATGTATATTATAGACCAGCTACAGTTTCAACTTTTAAACCACGAAAGAAAAGCAATTAGGGAAAGTGATAGGGAAAGTTATAAAGTAGTGAAATGTTCAATACTGCATATACAAAGGGGTGGGGGGTGGGGGGGATTATTCTTATATATATAGGATAGATTTTTTTATATATAGGATAGGGTGACAAACGAGCATATAGTCCACCTGATGGTAAGTGGTTGCTGTGACCCATAGATATCCACATCTGTCCTCAATAAAGAATCAAAATGCAGATGCGTTGCCACCCGTGAAGACAAAGATGGGATGCCTCTTTTCCAGTAAAAAGGGTCTCCGGTTCTCTACGAAATACCGGTCTCCCGGTCACCATACGAAACACAGCAGTTTTAAACTGCTATTTTACGCTGGTATTCTCTGAGAGCGTGGTCCTTTCCCGGTTGAGCCGACCCATTCGTGTTACAACTATACTACTAATATACCTCCATCATGGCTCTACCACCATAATTCACCATTTAATCAATGTTTTATTTTAAGTCACCGCGTCAACTCTAAATAAAGAAAAGAAGAGAAGAAATAGAGTCGACTAATGACTGACGTCAAGACTGGGATCATACCTTAAGGATCCATAATGTCAATAAATGGTGGATATCTGTTGCAGGGCTGGCGATGAAGACTTTTCTTTCCCTTTCAATTGGTTCTTCAGCGCCGGATTGTCCTTTCCTTTTTCAATTGGTCCTTCGCAGTCAGATTAAAAAGCCAAACGAAGGAAAAGTCCACCGTTCCAGTTTAGTGGTTCGGGGTCAACCCAGAGCAGCATAGGCTTGCCGGAGTTGATGCAGAACTGGAGAAGACTTTGAGGACTCAGGCCAGCATAACAGCTTGTGTAAGGCATTCACTGCTGCCAGGTGAGGGTGCTTGTGGAAGGCACTCACAGTTGCCGGGAGAGCAAGCTTGTAGAAGGCGTCACCGGCGACAAGACAGCGAGTCTCCAGCATACCAAGCACTGACACCTAACGGTGCCAAGGTCGTAACTTGGGTTTACCGCCTTTCGAGGATATGCAGACCAAACGGGCACGTCTGCATTGCACAGCTTGGCTGCGCCGTTACGTCGTGGGTTCAGAAGGGCCTGTGAGACATCGAGGGATTGGATCAATTCTTCCCTCTCCTTTCCTTTTCTGCACGATTCCATCCTTGCGGGGTTTACCGCAGGAATTTCCGTCCCAAGTTTGACCGATAGGGACCGATAGAGATTGTTAGGGACTGATAGGAAATAGGAACGTTATGGATACCGTAGGCCAACAGTCGCCCTCCTGCAAGATGGAAAGGGCACAAGGCCAGAATAAGAGGGTCAAGGTAACCAGGACATGGACGGAATTTTTAAGGAAGGCGAAGGAAACAGAATCGTCTAGAGCAACCACAGCTATATCTTCAGTGGGGCGATCACCGAGATATCCACGAACACATGGCACTCAGGGACAACTATGGCAGCGACAAGCAGCAGAACGAAAACCAGTGGTACACAGTCTAGCGTTGCGCGGAAATCCGTCGTGTCTAGAGGTGAAGCAATAGCCGAAGACGTCGGTCAAGTTGGAACCGAAGTAGCGGCATTGACGTAAACGGTGATCGGGCAGACACACGGAAATGGATTACGAAACGTCGCGATCAGCGAGGCTGAAGGCTGATTTAGAAGCGTGGATGAAATTTGAACGCTCAGAGCTCGAACAAGCAAAAGCAGCTGCTGCTTTGTCTAACCGGTCTACCGCTTCTACCGTAACCGGAACTACCGGTCTTCGATGGTGTTCGAAGACACACGTGGACATTTTTCAGGTGTGAAAAATATGGTACGCCTTAGAAGGGCATTAAGAGGCACCACTAAAGAAGCGGTACAATCTTTTTTGTTTACTTTATGTAAACTGGGCGGAATAATGAACACACTCGTAAGGAATTTCAGTAGAGTTGAGGTGCTCATTCTATCCGAAATCGAGAATGTGAAGCGAATGCCAAAGCTGGCGGAAGATGGCAGAAATATAGACACTTTCGTTAGTCGTGTTATGAATGTGGTTGCAACAATTCGTGCGTTAAAGCAAAAAAAAAAATGTTTACACTCACGGGAGTTAGTGGGAGAAGATCGGTATCGTGATTAAATTTAAATGGTTCGCATATCGAGCTCAATATCCTATGGAGCCAGAGTTTCAAAAGATGGCAGATTTTTGAACTCGTTAAGTGAACAATTTGACACGTCATTCAACGTTAAAAATATGCCTGAAAAACGAAAACGTCCTGAAAACGAAAAATGAACCGTGCACACTGAAAAGGGGTCTGTGTACGATCGTATTAATAGTTTTATTCATAATAGAAGCAAGGAAAATAAGAACAACAACGACCGACAAGCAGTTATGACAACTCAGGATAAACCTGCAAGTTGGGTAGCATGTAACTGTGTTATATGTGATAAAGAGCACTTTGTAGAGAGAAATGAGGCATTCCATCTTAGTCCTTATGGGTAAAAACGCATCTGCATTCTGACTAAAACCCCATGGAATTCCAACTTTGCCGCACTTTGACAGGGCCACAGGAACGCTTTCACATACATCCGCGGCCCCACCAGCACCGATCGTCTCATGACAGCCCCTCTTTTTTCTCAGGTAAGGCGCACCAGGAACACAAGGTGCGCCTTTTTCTCGGCCTCTAACTTCAACTGCGAAACTGCGAGTTCGCTAAGCCCACTCGGAGTTGCCACCTCGGGCCGGCCCTACACCATAGGCCAGCCAAGTGGGTTCCTCTTTGTTCACCGCGCGTGTGCGGAAACCTTTTTTTTTGTCTTTACTCCTTCTTCATGTAAGGGTATACGCACCACCTCGAGGCCTTAAAAGACGACGGACAGTCCCCGTGTCCGCCACCTAAGGCTCAATTAAGGTGGGTGAAGGTGAGCCTGATATGCTCTCCTCCAGCGCCCAACTCTCCGGCTTTGGCAAACCACTCCGGTGGATTGGAGTATTTGCCGTCTTTCTTTCTCCCTCTACCCAGCCTCCTTTAACATTACTTGTTCGCAGAAGGTAACGCCGGCACTATACGTTCCAACTTCCTCCAACCATAGCTTTAATTAAAGCTGGGAACGAGAGGACGGCACAGATACTTACCAAAGCCACTTACCTACTTACCAAAGCACCCATGCTCAGAAAGCACCTATACCAGCCGGAAGGTCAGTGACCTGTGCCGCCTGTTCAACCAGTCTGGCAATGCCTAAGGAAAAGCCTCGATAGTCCTGCTTCCTGCCTTTGGGTGGGCTAGACGCTCTTTCCACTTTTCAAGCATAAGATGCCGAGCGTGAAGCTTCCTCTTTACTCTATGGGAAAAAGACGGTATCCTTGACGTCAAAGTTCCGAGCGTCACTCGTACAGAGACGCAAGAAAATCTGCCTTCATATCCCAGGGTGGGGACTGCGCCAAAACGCATGCCGCCTCATGGGATATCGTCCGGTACCCTCGTACGACTCCGAAACCTTGGCAAGGCCACGGGAACGCTTTCGCACACATCCACGGCCCCAACAGCGCTGGCCGCTCCTTGGCCCCCCTTGGGGGTAGGAATTTTCCTCCCGTTTCTCCTTCTAAGACAAGGCGCAGACTTTTCATCAGTGGTATAGCCACGCGGTAGCTTTTGCTGTAGCACGGATGGGCTGGCTCGAACCGGGGTGGTACCACTACCTAACAGAAAACCAGCGTGAAGTAGAGGTTTACCTCTGCGTTTCGCTTGGTGAGTGCAGGTGGCCGGAGGCCCTTTTTACTGGAAATGAGGCATTCCATCTTAGTCCTCACGGGTGACAACGCATCTGCATTTTGATTCGCAAACGAGGATAGAGGGGATCTATGGGCCGCAGCAACCACTTACCATCAGGTGGACTGTGTGCTCGTTTGTTACCCTTATCCTATAAAAAAAAGGCGCATCAGGAACATATGGAACGCCTTCCTCCTCGGCCTGCAACTCCATTTGCGTAACGGGCTGCCCCGATTCCGATACGGGTAAGCCATGGGGCCAGGAAAATCGAGCGCTCGGTAGTACCCGCTTTCCCGACCCCAGCGGCGGATCTGGTATTTGGCTCCGCCGCCAACCAAGTTTCCGCCGCGGAGTGTAGAAAGAGCGTTGCCTCGCAATACCGACACTCCTGTACCCCCGCGGCTCCACCACCACGGTGCGGCCCCGTCAGAGTCGCGGAGAATAGGGCGAGTGGCGCTTCGCCATACCAGTTCTCCTCTTCTCCTGCGACACCACCTCGGCTGCAGTGGTAAGGGGAGAGGGCACTCCTCTCGCCGAAGCCCACCGACGTACAAACGACATACTTCAAAGTCCAAATCCCGCATTCAGTTTCCTTCTTTTGTGAGAAAAATGCATATTAACGAATTTAATTTGTATCTAAGTATATTTAAAAAAAGAAAAAAGAAAAAAAGACCTAGCTTTAAAAAAAGAATACGGTATTAATTACACGAGTAAAGAAACCGACATTGTGCAAATATTATAATCCTTTTGGCGATGTTTCGGTACAGAGATAAAAGTCAAATCAACAACTCTTTATCGATAAACAACTCAAACATAAACTGAAAAATATGACTCTCCCTGACATCTATTGACGTGTAATAATACTATTATTTTTTCGGTATATTTTAAAGGCCGGTCATCCAGGTACTTTTAATTAAAAGGCTAATTATTAGTAAGACTAAAGTTACTCTTTTCAAACTGTTTAAATTGATAAGGTTTTGCAAGCAGGCAAAAAAATAAAACTAACTTGGTAAAACTAAATTTATATTTGTATTTTTTGTGTTTCTGGTTACTGTTTGTTTCTTTTTTAACTCACCTTTAGATTTATTCAGTAATATTAGCAAAAATAGCATGTAGTGTTTACTTTTAAATGCTTTTACATACCCTGTGTATGTAATTTAAGTACTTTAAGCAATGTATGTAACGGATATATTGCAAAATCGCTGGTAGACCCAATAAATAAATAAATTGTACAGTGTAGTGGCGGGTGTGAGAATATCCAATACTCCATATCATCCTATGGATGTCGTAAGAGGCGATAGTGATAAACAAATCAGGAGATCTTTCTAATAACGACTAGAAATAAAAAAAAAACTACGGTTGCCTACCTGCTTGCCAAGCGTGGCAACGGTGGAAAATATCCCCTCTATGAGGCATTCTAAAGAGAAATCTATGTTCAGCAGTGGATTTTAATAGGCTGTAACCGTAATACAGACCTTTCTCCTTATTCATCATTGTTTTTCATTCACTGTTGGAATATGTCCTTTCCGAGAATGTGTCAACTGGTTTATATAATTTAAATGATTTCATATTATTGTTATAACATGTGACCATTCGTTAATTACCCTAGACTGATAAAATTTTCGTTTTAAATTTAGTGTTGTTATTATCTGTAAGACAGTAAGTACTAAATAGTTACTACAAGTCCTTGGACTGTCCTCAAACTCACAGTCCGTAACGCTAGCAGCTTGGAATAATTTTTAATTTGCACATCAAAAATGTTTATATTGTTTTTTGTCCCAAAAAAAAGAAACAAGCTCAACCATTAGAGGATTATTTTGTTGTTCGTCCATCTGTCAATGTTTTGATAATCTCAAACTTATAGTATAAGCTCCCAGGGCTACCAGATGTCACAAATTATTTGACGAACGAAATATGTATTATCGAGTAGTGTTAGCATGTACTATGATCACATGCCTACCTGCTAGCTTGGCCAGAGGGTCATTTTCCAGTATCAGGTAATCTAGGTACGTGCAAACATTACTCACCTCACGTTGATTTTCCCAGCTGATGAAATTGTTTTTGAAAAAATGAAAAATATGAAATGATTTTTATGTATGATAAATTTTTAAATCGTTTGTTAAATCATTCGATTTGTTAAATTAATACTCCTAGACACTTTCCGTCGGCAGTATCACTTTGCACTTTGCATCTATCAAAAAAATATGATGATGTGATTATTTTCATACGTGTTAGAGCCATGCTGCAGCATATTTTGGTTGTAGCACGAATGGGTCGGCTCGACCGGGAAAGGACCACGCTCTCACAGAATACCAGCGTAAAATAGCAGCTTAACGCTGCTGTGTTTCGTATGGTGAGTATAGAGCACTGGAGACCCTTTTTACTGGAAACGAGGCATTCCATCTTAGTCCTCACGGGTGACAACGCATCTGCATTTGGATTCGTAATCGAAGATAGATGTTAGATGTCTATGGGCCACAGCAACCACTTACCATCAGTTGGACTGTGTGCTCGTTTGTCACCCTTATCCTATAAAAAAATCGATTTGACTTATATTCTTAAGATCTATTTTTATATATGTTAGCCAGACAACTATATAAAAACGTTTTACAAGAACACCGATCCAAGGGGTCCATAGGAATGTGTAGATTGTGTCAAAAAAGGCAAACCGTGTTGACCTGATAACTAGCGGCCAATTTCAATTACCTTCATACTCTACAAGATTATTGAGCATAATACTTTCAACGCCCACCTCATGATATATCTAGAACAGAATGAAAATGATTGATGAGAAATTTATTTTTTTGCTGTGGCAACCCTGGTGATAAGTTGTAAAAGTAATTGGGCCTGATAAATTTAAATAATTTAAATATTGTTAATTCATTATATCCACCTCAATTTTATGTTATAGTTAATAATTATTGCCGCTTTGTATTTAATATTTAAGAAAGTCGGTACATAAATGTTATAACAACATTTTGGTGTTGGAACTAAAATTGACAGGTAACGAACATTGTTTTCAAAATTATTGTAATTCTTATTTAATATCATTCCTTTTATGATTTTAAAGATCTATTCTATTACTCGGATTTTTACATTCTCTGCGGGTTTCTTTTCGAATTGTTTTAACGATAATTTGATTTGAGACTTGTAAATAAAAAAAAACAACAACAACTCGATATTAGCTTACTTTGCTCCTTCTGTTTTCAATCCTTGTTTTCTTTTATTATTTATAATAAATAGTAAAATGAATACTCGCAACGCCAAGACGCGCCAGAGGGAGAACCAACTCCAGCTTGCGCTCCAAGAACTTAAGGCGTCCAGGGAGCAGTGTGAACTGTTGCTTAAGGAAAGGGATGATAATGAAAAACAAATAGTTAGCATAATTGCCAAAAACACACAATTGAAATGTGATATGGTTAAGTTAGATACAGAATACACAAGTGTAATAAAAGAAAGAGATCAGCTACAGGGAATGGTTAATGAGTTTGACCGATGCAGCAAGGAATATGAGGAAGCTCTCAGGTTCATTGCTGCATTGAAGATACAGTTGAATGAGGCTAATGAGCAAATAATACAATTTAAAACATATATAGATAATCTTAACGCCTCCCAGACTCAAAGCCTGTTCTCTGAGCTCGTGCAATGTAATACTTCAAGAATTTTACAGCAATCTGCAACAATTGATTTGACTGGTGACGACTCTTCCACTTCAGGAAACTCAGTGAGGATTAATTGCAGTAAAACCAAATTGTAGAAGTATATAAAAGTTAATAAATACATAAGGAAAGTACAAAAATTAATAAAAAATAAGATTTATACCAAAAATTATGTTAATTTATGTAAACAAAAGCAAGCATTGATATATGAACTTAAGTTGTATTCAATTGAGGTGGATGACATAATAAAATGTTATGAGACTGACGTAGAGTGCCTTAAGTCAGAAATATTATCTCTTACCAATTCCCTTCAAACTGTATCCAATAAATATAAATCAGCTCAAAAAGAAATAAAGGAACACATACTGGCTTTGGATAATCTGGTAAAGACATGTAAATACAATGAGAAGTGTTTTGACTCCTTAGTTAAACATCAATGTGAGTGTCAGCATTCAATACCAGCTTCTTCAGAGTCGGTGTGTGCTAATAATAATAAACCACCACCAAAACTATATGACAGTGCCATAGCAGAGGAGCTTAAAATAAAAAATACTTTAAATATTAACAAAAATAATATAATTGTGTATAGCGATGACATAGGAAAAAATCTAGGCATCACATTAAATTACTCTTTAAAGGGACAAAAATTACAAACTGCTGCATGCCAAAAGATGCTCCATCTTTTAGTGACATCCTTAATAAAATTATTGTTACTAAATTTTGCCCAAATAGTACAATAATAATTTTTGTTGGTAGAAGAGACAGTGTAAACAACAAACAGCAACTTAATAACTTAAATGTACACAAAATTGTCTTGTTCACACTGCCTTAGATACAGGGATTGCCACAGGAAAATAATTTAAGACATGATTTAAATATACAAATGCATAATTTAATATGTAATAATAATTTAAATTTGACATATAATTGTAATGACAATAATGACAAATTTCATGTAATTGACATAAATAATTTAATAAAAAAGTTTTGGACAAAAGATAGGTATTACCTATCTAAATATAATTTAAGACTGATAGCAAATGTGCTATCTCATTATTAACTTTTTAACTCAGCCAAGTTTTTGGCTACCAATACTGCTTTTATTAGGCAGGATAATTATTTGACAATTAATTTGGAATCAGTTCCAACTATTTTAAATTAGTAAATGCGACAATAGAGGCAATCTCTAGCAATAATAAAAGTTTAATTAACTTTGAATGCAGCCCACAAATAAGTAATAAAAATTGTTTACACCTGGTGCATCAAAATATACAAGGCATGATGGGCAAAGAATAAGAACTTGAATTGTTTTTAAATAGTAACAACAAACATATCCTTTGTATTACTGAACATTGGCTAAAAGATTATAATTTCATGTTTAATTTCAGAAATCACCAGGTGGTCAGTTCCTTCAATAGAGAAAAAATTTACGTGGTGGCTCCTTAATACTAGCAGATAAATCATTATTATATAAAGAACGTAAGGATATTGTGAGCCTCTCTGTTGAGCGAACTGTAGAAATGGCTTGTGTAGAGCTCGAGCACCTCATTGTTGTAAGTGTTTACAGACCCCCATGTGCTACTTATGACTATTTTGAAAGGATTGTGGAAGAAGTTTTGCTCAAACTTAGTAAACAGAACAAGTCTGTTGTAATATGTGGAGACTTTAACATCAATCTCCTTGAAACTTCTTCCATTAGTATTAAATTTAGCTCATTGTTTAAATCGTATAATCTTGTTAATTTATTCTTAGAACCAACACGTATTGCTGGGCCTAGTGCGACCTGTATAGATAATATTATTACAGATGTTAAGCCCTTGCATAAATCAATTATTCAAAATTTAAGTTCAGATCACTGTGGACAGTTGGTATCACTGCCTTAATACACAAGTAAACAGAAAAATAAGAATGGTGTGTTTGTTCCAATAGATGAACATCGCTTGGAGAGGTTTAGAAGTAATATAATAAAAAAACTTCCATCACTTTCATTTAAAAAAAGTGCTAATTATTTGTATGGTACGTTATTTAAAATTATAACTTGCGAATTTAGTAGGATATTTACTTTTAAAACTTCCTCTTTTAACAGTCGCAAATCATTTAATGAATGGGCGACAGTAGGAATTTATAAGAGTAGGCAAAAGTTATACGAGCTTTATAATGAAAGATCAATAAATAGTAGTGTTATATTTAGAGATTATGTAAAAACATATTCTAAAATATTTAAAAAAGTGTGCGCCACAGCTAAGGCTTTACATTTAAGTAACAAAATTAAAACTGCATCTAACAAAATTAAAATGACCTGGAGAATAATAAATAGTGAAACGGGCAAGATCAAACCGCGCAACTCGGATTTTCAATTGAATATTTAAAATAATTTAGCCCGATCTGACCAAGAAGTTGCTATGGTTTTTGAGAAACATTTTACTGATATTCCTTTTTTGACAACTAAATCATTAAACTCTTCTCCTACTGTCGCCGAATCATTGCTCAAACAAAATGTAAAGGCTTGTTCAAATACTTCTAAATTCCATAGAGTACTGCCAAAAGATATCGTTATATATTTTAAAACTATTGATGTTAAGAAAACGGCAGACTTGTGGGGAATTTCCGTAAAAGTTATTTTATCTATAATATATATAATAGCACCTTATCTAGCCGCTATATTTAATAGAAGCGTCGAATCTGGTGTGTTTCCTGATTTGATGAAACATAGTAAAGTCATACCTTTATTTAAATCTGGTAGTACATTAGACCCCGCCAATTTTAGACCCAATTTCTGTACTACCAACCCTTAGGACCTATCCAAAGCCTTCGACCAACATTTAGTAAAATTTTTGAAAAAATAATTTTAGATCAGATGTTAAGATTCTTTAATATTAATACATTGCTACATAGAAATCAATTCGGTTTTACAAGGGGTCGCTCGACAACTGACGCTGGAGTTGAGCTTATTAAACATATTTTTTGTGCATGGGAGAATTCAGAGGATGCTTTGAGTATATTTTGTGACCTTTCCAAGGCCTTCGACTGCGTTCACCATGAGACATTAATCAGGAAGCTACAGTACTATGGTGTCAAGAACACAGCGCTTAAACTTATTATTTCATATTTAAGTAAAAGAATGCAGAAAGTTATTATCAATGGTAAAAGTTCTTCCGGCTCACCTGTAATAATGGGTGTCCCTCAGGGCTCGATTCCCGGCCCATTCCTATTTCTAGTGTATATTAATGACTTACCTTCTCTTGTAGAGGATAATCATGATATAGTATTATTTGCTGATGATACTTCCTTGATTTTTAAACTTAAGCGTCAATCATTTAAATGTGACGAAGTGAATAATGCTATATCAAAATTAGTGCATTGGTTTAACGTTAATAATGTACATTTAAACGGAAACAAAACTAAATGTATTAAATTTGCAACATTGAATGTTAAAAATCTGAATACCAATGTGTTTTTAAATGGGGAAGAACTGAGCCCTGTTGAATCCACTCTTTTTCTTGGCATCTCTCTCGACGCAAAGCTTCAGTGGGGCCCCCATATATCCAAATTAGCAAGCAGACTAAGTTCTGCAGCCTATGCTGTAAAAAGATTAGAGGTCTCACTAGTGTCGAGACAGCTAGATTAGTTTATTTTAGTTATTTCCATAGCATAATGTCTTATGGGATTTTGCTATGGGGAAATGCGGCTGATTCAGAAACTATTTTTGTTTTACAGAAGAGGGCCATTAGAGCTATTTACAACCTAAAACCGAGAGAGTCTCTTAGAGATAAATTTAAAGAAATAAATATATTAACTTTGGCCTCTCAGTATATTTCTCAGTTTATTTGAAAGGGACGAAGAGAGAACGAAGTGTGAAATATGGGTAAATCAGGAATGTCTAGAACAGGTAAATGAAATTGTATACTTGGGGAGTGCTTTTAGCCGGGATGGAAGATGTGATTTAGATGTGGACAGGCGTGTCGCTGCCGGGAACAAAGTCAATGGTGCCCTGACTGCGTTTGTCAAAAGGCAAGGCGTAGTGAAGAGTGCACGCCTTGCAATACATAACGCAGTGTTGGTACCGACTTTGTTATATGCCAGCGAAACCTGGGTGTGCCAGAAGAAGCATAAAAGCAAGTTGAATGCAGTGGAGATGCGATGTCTTCGTAAAATGTGCGGCGTTACCATGGCCGACCGAAAGCGAAACGAAGAGTTTCGCAATATGGCAGGTTTGAAAGATGACCTTATCACAAAAATTGATAAGGGCGTGCTTCGATGGTTTGGGCACGTTGAGCGAATTTGTGAAGACCGAATGGTGAAGAAAATATATAGCGCGAAAGTTAATATTAAAAGGTGTCGAGGTAGACCGAGACTAACTTTCGAAGACCATGTGAGCAAACTGCTCGAAGAGGGGAGGGTCAAGAGTACTCGGATACCTAGACTTGCATGTATGAAGAAGATAATGAATCTGAAAGAAGCGAAAGAGGTATGTAAGGATCGTGACACTTGGCGATCTGTTCTCTCTGGCTACCCCGTCAGGGATTGTGCGTGAAGATAAGTTAAGTTAAGTTAAGTATATTTACGATAATTTAATGTATGTTCACAAAAACAAAGGTAGTTTTAGTAAAAAAAGTGATGTGCATTCTGTAAACACTAGGAACAAACACAAGCTAGTTATACCAGTTTCTCGACTCCACAGAGTCAGTAAATTATTCTTGGGGCAATGTATACGCTATTAAAACAAGGTCCCGGAAAGTGTACAGGCTCTCTCTATTAGCAAGTTTAAATGTTTAGTTAAGTTGAAACTGTATAAAAAGGGTTATTATAGTATAAATGAATACATGGTTGATAATAACCCCTGGGAATGAGGTGATCGCTTCCAAGCTGTTTCTAAAATAAATTTTGTACTTATATAGTTGTATAACCATTATTCTAAAATTTGCTTTAAAAAAATCCCGCTGGGTTTCTTGCTGGTTCTTCCCAGGACGAAGGTTTTTTTTTCGAACCAGTGGTAAAGTAAAAAATGACTTTCAATAAGAATTACACATGTGATCTATATTGAATAAAAAATTATTCTATTCTATTCTAATGGCCTCCTCAGTAACCGTACGGGTTTAGCTTAAATCCGTCAACTGGGGACCGTTTAGCTTAAACCGCTTCAATATGGGGTGAAACCCTAGATAACAGTGTGGAAGCACTAGTTGTTTCCTGATAAATATAAAAATATGTTATTTATTATATTAGTTGTGAAAATGTATTTTATGTATTCGATAAATATTTGTATGTCATCATTATCACAAAACATGCTGGTTTAATATAATTTACCAACCTGTAATGTACCATGTTTTCTGCAAATAAATTATGATTATGATTATGATTTCCCTTGATATCTCGAAGTTTTGCCTTTGACAGAGGCAAGATTCCATCGCACTAGTTAATCCCTGGCTTGATTAACTGGATGTTCTTCAGGGAGTAGTTTTATTTACAAATTTTCTCTCTCTTTCTAGTATCTTATCTCCTCTATAACACTAGCGTGTCTCTTCACCGTTAAGGGAACTCCTACTCTCCGGGATGTAACTTTGGAGTGTACTGATCGCCTTCAGTTGTGATATTTCTTCTGACCTCGATTAAAGGTGGTTAATGGAGTCCAGGGCCAAAGTAATGCAAAGGAAACTATTTTTTACTTAAATTCTACCACTTGTGCCAAACAATCTTTCGACATTATCTAGTTACTTATTAGATATAAGTCAGTGCTTAGCTACAATCCGAACTGGTGATAAGCGGTGATGAATCTTCTAGATGATAAATAAAAAACCGTTAGAACAATGTTCATTACTTACTTTACCTAAACTCTCGGGAAGGATGAACTGTCTATATACTCGTACATAATCAAAAATTTAATTAATTTAGTTAATACAGAACACCTAAGACATGAGTTGTTTTTTGAGTTACCCCGTTGTTTGTATGCCATAGGAATTTTCTCAGAGACTGTTTGACGTAGATGATTGAAATATGGCATTGTTATAATATGCTGCAGGAATACAGAAGTAAGTTTTTATGAAATACATTACTAAGAATTTTTCTTGCGAGTGTGAATTATACCTACGTATTTAAACGTATGTCACTGTTTCAAAAATGTGCAACGTAGATTGTTGGCACAGTTTCAAGTCATTTAAACTTTATTTATAAATATAGCGTACATTTGAAAGAATACAACGTAATCCATTTTATAACTAATATAATCTTTAGTATACAATAACCATTTTAAAAATTGACTTCAAAAGGAAGGAAAGAAATAACCCTCCTTTTTCGAAGTTCCGTAACCATGTAAAAAAGTAGCCACTAAATTGTCCCGGGTGACTAACTACCTACAAAAAACATGCGTGAGTGTCGTGGAACACTCGGTTGGAACGAAGTTTCTTTCGTAGTATATTATTATTGATAATCATATTATATTATTGATTAACAAATACAAATAAATGAATAATAGCGTCTTTTAAAATAAAGCGTCATTTAAAATAATTTTTCTTTCATGGCAAGATAAGAAAAAGTTCGAGGAAGATGGATATTATCCCTTCTCGCTCGCACTATAAAAACGAGGTCGTGACGGAAAAATCTTACACTTTTTCTCGCCTAGCCCCCATCCGTCAAATTCATACCGTGCGGTAAGGAACATCGTTCCAAAAAAAAAATCACGAACATCCGTACAGCAGTTTTTGCGTGAATAGTGAATACAAAGACAGATACACATGCAGGCAGACTGACAAAATTCTAAAATCTAGTAATTTGGCTTCAGTATCTTTTATTTAGTCCACTATAATTGAGTTTTTTTTCCATTAAATATTAGAATTACAAACACGAATTTTCTTCACGTTTTTATATAAATGTTTAATGAAAAAAAATTGTGAGAAAAAATAGGTGATTAAGTCTTACTTAGCACGGAATATTAAATATAAATACAGTCTGATAACGGCACACTCAGTTTAAGATGACCTTTTATTATGTTACGATGCAGACGCCGGTAGATTAAGTATTAATTAATTGTTGAAAATCATTGAAGCCAACAAAGGGCAAGATTAGCAATATAGGGTGTTGTAGTGTAATAATATTGCTTGAAGCTCAAGATGGAAGTTATTGTGTTGTCTGTTTTGATCTCTATTTGTTTCGGTAAGTACTATATTCTTTATTTACGCTTTTATAAAAAAACTAGAAGTTGGAGTGATATTATTATGATAATCATTACATATCATTTAAAACATAGAATAGTCGTTTGTCTGTTTAGGATAATATTATTAAAGGGTAGATGGGAAAACAAAACTTATAGCATTCGAATGGTACTGTGTAGGATGTGAAATATAAGTGTGTATGTACAATACATACACATAATTCTGCATTAAAGACGTAACATTTTTAATTACAGCCATGAAAGTATTTTTTTTTATTAAACCGTCATGGCTGTATGAGCTAACTTTGTCTTTCCTGCATAGGAAAGTGTTACAAAAACACAGGTGCACACTCTACCTAATAGCCATTAGATCAATGAGAGATTCATATTTCATATACTACATTACTTTATCAATGCAACAACCGACATACACACACACACACACACACACACACGCACGCACGCACGCACGCACGCACGCAGGCACGCACGCACACACGCACGCACGCACGTACGCACGAAAGCACGCACGCACGCACGCACGCACGCTCACACACACACACACACACACACACACACACACACACACACACACACATATTTCACGGTTTTATAAGGCCTTGTTCATCTTATATAAATCTTAATAATGCTATATCTAAATTAATAAATTGGTTCAATGTTAATAATTTGCATTTAAATGGAACTAAAACGAAATGTATGACATCTATGACTTCAAATGTCAAACAATTAAATACTAATGTAATTTTAAATGGGGAGAAACTGAGTCTTGTAGATACCACCATTTTTCTTGGAATCACACTAGATGCGAAGCTTCAATGGAGCCCCCATATATCAAAACTAGCAAGCAGGCTTAGTTCTGCAGCATATGCCGTAAAAAAGATTAGAAGTCTACCTAGTGTTGAAACAGCTAGACTAGTTTACTTTAGCTATTTCCATAGCATAATGTCGTATAGTATTTTGCTATGGGGACACGCAGCTGACACTGAAATTATATTTGTTTGACAGAAGAGGGCCGTAGGAGCAATTTATGATTTATAGCCTAAGCAGTCGCTGCGACGCGATAGAAACTCTTTTGTACCTATGCTTAAAGAGTATACAACTAGTATTTTTACCGATGCCATGTGATCTGGTACGTAAGGACAATTTACCACCCACTAATTGACTTTATGGCAAAGTAGTGAATATGCATCCTGGTAGGGACAATATTACACGGGTAGTAACATACCGTTGTAAAGAATTTTTAATACAACACCCGATTTCGAAGCATTTTCTTTAACCTGTAACAGATAACGATAATTAACGTGAATTAAATGGTATGCTATATTAAAATTCATCTCGAAAGCCTGCTCGAGGGACCTTTGTTAGGGTCCAGGGAGCCACGTTATTTAATAAAATAAGTGCACCATATATACATTTTCAATAGCCTAACTGAATAGGCACACGGGCGCGTTCAACAGCGGATTCCTTAATCCTGAATTTCCTATGACACCTACGTTGGGTTCGGGTGCAACCAGGCGTATGTGAACCCCGTGAAGGAGTTTCACACGAGAGTGTCTGCCGCACCTTTTCTTAAAATAGGTTCAGGTGGGGATTACGGGTCTTCCAAGGTCGTCCCGGTCCCAGCGCCTTAATTCTTCAATATGGGCTACGTTAGCAGCACAAGGTGGACTGTATTAATATTTAAAGGTGAAGGATCCCATGGGAATAAAACAGCAATTATCTTCAAACCACTCCGTAAGAGAGTAATTACTTTCCCTATCACTTCCCTAAATGCTTTTATGTGCAACTAAGTGAACAACTGATCTTTGCACGATTCCCACTGTCGGTAAAGCAAGTTGCAAATTTAGCATAAACTGCTATGAACGAGCACAAGGTGAACAATCAATTTTGCTCGAAACCCAATTGTCGGCAAAGTAGCATCCAACAAAATCTCTTATCAGTTATCAAAGTTCTCATCAGTTATTGTGTTCTTATCAGATAATACAAAGAAAATATTTTATGAATCAAACATTGAAAAGAGACATTTTATTTTTCATGCAAAATGTACTCAACTTATGTAAGACAATGCTATGCAACATTTTACATTAATTCCAGTTATACACAAAGTGATCATTTCGACCTGGGTACAAATTGGGGTCTCTAACTTTATTTTTAATATTTCTTTAAATTAGAAAATGACATTGAAAACGTAATTTCAACCGGGGAACTGAACCCGGAAAAATGATTTATATCTAAAAAATTTCTTCTTTCGATATTAAACAGGCGACTTTCAGCCTGCGCTCTATTCGATGGCATGCGCCAAAACAAAGCAGTCTCGTACCTATTATTAGGTATACGACGTACCGTTTTGTTCAAAATACTTTAAGCTCGATCTTCTGGGTC
Source organism: Parnassius glacialis (assembly GCA_033319125.1). Lineage (NCBI taxonomy): Eukaryota > Metazoa > Arthropoda > Insecta > Lepidoptera > Papilionidae > Parnassius > Parnassius glacialis. Next base: position 31,876,754 of record JAVANC010000023.1, on the reverse strand, counting down.
GTTTGCGGGCTTACGCGCAGACACGCCCAAAGATTCCAAACTAAAATAATCCTTGAGTAACTTCGCCATATCCTCCTCCTTCTTGGTGGAAATGTGGTTAACAATCTTGATTGGTTTAATGCCACCCGATATGTGACCATGTAAAACCCATCCACGTTTGGTGAGCGATGCTACAGGTAGGTTCTTACCTCCTGAAATTAATTCACGAGTAACTATGAGATGCTAATTATCCTGGCCAATTAATATGGTAGGTCTGGACCTCTCATAGATCAACTCGTCCTTAATCGGCGTCAAGTGAGAACACCGTTGCAATAATTGTCGGCTCACCGATTGCGAAGAAAGATTAAGTGATTTAATTGTTTGTACACTTATCTCCTCTAATTCGCTCGTGAAAATGCCTCTGATTTTAATATGTAAGCGATACGAACTGTTGTCGTTAATTCGCTTGCGCTCCACGGCCTCAATACGTAATTCTTCTTTGGGTCCGCGAGGCGCCAACTTCTGAGCCATCCACTCCTCTATGAGTGTCATGGTTGATCCTTCATCCAGAAGAGCTTTGGTCTTAACCTTTCCTCTAGGTCCATACAACTCAACCGGTATAATTTTTAAATATGCACACGCCAGTGCATTTACTGTACTAACAGTTGTAATTTGGACCTCTTTACCCCCCTCGTTCCCTTGCGGCGAGGTATTTTTATTGGGGTATCGATGTAGCATTCGATGATGTGCCATTCTACATCCCTCTACACCACATTTTTTCGCCCTGCACTCTAACCTCCTATGGTAAGGTGACAAACATTGGAAACATATATTTGCCCTTTTAACCGCTTCCCATTTTTCGTGATTATTCATATTTATTAAATTTGTAACAACTCACTATGGAGTGTTCCTTGTTACATATAACACAGTTTCGTGTTACCTGACTTACAGGCTTATCCTGGGTTATCATAACCACTTGTCGGTTGTGCCCCTTTTAATTTAAGCGTAAATAACGCTCGCTCTTAAATCGGTTCCGTACAGACCCCTTTGCAGAGTGTACGGTTTGCTTCCTGAATTCAGGACGTTTCCGTTTTTCAGGCACGTTTTCATTGCTTAGTGACGTTCTAAATTATTCACTCAATGAATTCCAAAATTTGGCCATCTTTTGTAGCTCTGGCTCCATGGGATGCTGAGCCCGATATTCGAACCATTTAAATTTAATCATAGTTCCAAGCTTCTCCACTATACGGCTTACCAACTCCGGTGAGTATAAATACTGTGGTTGGTTCAACGCTTGTATTGCAGCTACCATGTTCGTAATGCGACTTGCAAAAGAACCTATATTTCTGCAATCTTCTGCCAATCTTGGCATACGCTTTATATTTTCAATTTCGGCTAGAATGAGCATCTCAACCCTACCGAATCTTCTTTCGAGAACGTTCATTATTTCTTCAGGTTCACACAAAGTAAACAACAACGACTTAACCGCTTCCTTAGCGGTGCCCTTTAATGTCCTCCTAAGGCATGCGACATTCTGCACCCCTGAGAATTGGCTTCTTGTGTCTTCAAACACCGTTTTGAAAATTATCCATTCACCCTAGTCGCCATCGAAGACCGGTAATTCCTAGAGGAAATGAAGCTGCGAAGACTTATCTTTACCCGCTATCTTTATTGCACTCACAATCGCGTCGGTCAATTCTGACACCTCACACGCGTGTGCCTTATGTGCATTTCCTAGGTTGCGCTCGACCTCCGCCCCTTTGCGGCATGATCCCTTACACGCTCCCTTATCAGTAATGTCGGGTTGCGTTACACTAACCGGCGCGCTCATTATGGTCTGTTGGACCCAACTCCTTACGAAAGGTTCCACCTGAGTATTCCGCTCTTCATCATCCTCACTCGAGTCGATTTCCTCTTCTCGGTTGAGACGTGCCAACTCCTATTGAGACTTGGCTAAGGCGGCAGCTGCCTGTGCTCGTTCGAAATCTGAGCGTTCGAATTTAATCCGCACCTCCAATTTGGCTTTCAGCCTCGCTGATCGCGATGACCTACTGCCTTTTTGTGACTTTTTGTCACTAGTGTGCCTGATTACTGTTCTTGAAGATGCCGCTTCTTCGGTCCCTTGACCTACTTTTTCGACTATAGTTTCGCTCCTGGATATAACGGATTTCTGTGCGGTGCTGGTCTGTGTACCACTGGTGTCCGTCCTGTTGCTTGTCGTTGCTATGGACGCCCCTGAGTTTCACGTGCCTGTGGACGTATCGGTGGTGGCCCACTTGAAGGAGTGGCCCCACTCGAAGCAGTAGCTGTGATCGCTCCAGATGATTTCGCCTCTTTAGCCTTTCTTGAGAATCTTGTTCTTGTCCTGGTTCCCTCGCTCCTCTCGGTCTGGTCTTGTGCCTTCTTCATCTTGCAGGAAGGTGATTGTTGGCTTACGGTCCCCTAACTGTCCCTACGGTCCCTACAGTCCCTACAGCCCCTACAGTCCCTATAGTCCTTACAACCCCAACCTAACACTTCTACACGCCAACCTAACCCCACTTCCCCTCCCGCCCTTTATCTCCCAACCCTACAACCCACTCCCCACCCCCTAACAGCCCTATTAGCCCTATCAATCCCGGACGGGCGGCCTACCGTGGTGAGCCGTCCAGGGATGGAGTCGTGCAGGAATGGAATGGAGGAAAGGTTTAGGAACTGTCCCGCCAAGGAATATGATGAAACAGTCGAGCTAGTAGTGCAAGCGCAGTCTCGCTCGAGAAAACTACTCCACCCGAAGGTGTTGTGCCAGAGCCCGACCCTTGGCACCGTTAGTCCAGGATGTATGCTATGCTCGCCGCCCAGTTGCCGGTGATACCTCGTCCAGGCGCCCTCCTCGGGCCGTGATGTAGTCAGGTGCCCACACGAGCACCCTCGCCTGGCAGCAGCAGCGGTGGATGCTTCTTCTTCTTTCTTGCACCGTTGCCTGGCAACAGTGAGTGCGTCCTCTTCTTTCTTGCACCTTTACCTGGCAGCAGTGAGCGCTCCCGCCTGGTAACAGAAAACACCAAACGCCTTTGAGCGCTACAGGAAATGAAAACACAATCCCCGTAGAGGAAATGGCCGAGTCCGATGACTCCACAGGAAATGCCGGACGCGGTCGTCCGACAGGAAATGCCAACTATGACCGTCCAGTGAAAAGATGCCGAGCACACTTACCCGACAGGAAAAAATGCCAAGTCCCTGCTTGGCTACGATGAGCGCCTTCAAAAGGCACCTGCGCCTGGCTGCGATACGTGCCCCATGCGAGCACACGCCCCTAGCCGCAATATCGGTTTTCTTTCTTCCGGTAGCTACCAGTAATCCAGGTCCGATCCTGCCTAAGCCCTGATGGGCCTACTGCGCTGACCTGGTCTTCTTGCCTTTGGTCCTGTTGTCTCAGCTCAAACCTCCGGCTTTCTTCGGTCGCTGATCTTCACTCGGCTCCGAAGGTCCACTTGAATGGTATCCAGCAGCTCACAGCTGGTTTCTTAATCCGGCTGCGAAGGACCAATTGAAAAGGACACGGCCGGCCGGCTTCTTGATCCAATCCGGCTAAAAGACCACTTCAAAAGGTACACGGGCGCGTTCAACAGCGGATTCCTTAATCCTGAATCTCCTATGACACCTACGTTGGGTTCGGGTGCAACGAGGCGTATGTGAACCCCGTGAAGGAGTTTCACACGAGAGTGTCTGCCGCTTCCTTTTCTTAAAATAGGTTCAGACGGGGATTACGGGTTTTCCGAGGTCGTCCCGCTCCCAGCGCCTTAATTCTTCAACATGTGCTACGTTAGCAGCACAAGGTGGACTGTATTAATATTTAAAGGTGAAGGATTCCTTGGGAATAAAACAGCAATTATCTTCAAACCGCTCCGTGAGAGAGTAATTACTTTTCCTATCACTTCCCTAAATGTTTTTCTTTCTTGATTATATATATTATACTGGTAGCTGGCCCCGAACGATTTGTATGAAAACCAGTCTAATGGGGTATCAACATAGCTTTACCCGAAAGAGAACCGCGTCCTCTGTACGATTTCGTAACTCAATTACATCAAATTTGTACTATTACTCCCTCACGGTTTGCCCAATATCTTTATTTGTACAAGACATACATTTATAAATTTTATTTATAAAGATAGCATAAAAAATATCTATACTATGATGTACATTACATTTTTATATAACAAAAAACCTTTTATTTATTCAACAAAATATGCCAATTTTACAACATATGTACTAAGTTATAATTCTTAAATATCTAACATATAAGGTTGGAAAAATGTTCTTTATTTGAAAATACAAATACCTTAACTAATACAATAGTTTAATTTTCACTTTTTCTACATATTCTACTATTTAAAAAACTTTTAAATTTCTTATGCAAAACTGTCAATATTTCACTATGATAAGAGAATTTACATATAAGAACAACACAAAATTCACCTATTTTGCTCATACAGTCAACCTGAAACATTTAACAAGTAAATTTTACATAAATTGCTGAAATTTACAAACATTTAAATTTCCACTTATTTAAACTTTTAATTCTACAGATTAGCGCACTGCTTTTATGCGCAACTAAGTGAACAAGTAATTTTTGCACGACTCCCATTGACGGTAAAGCAGGTTGCAAATTTAGCATATACTGCTATCAACGAGCACAAGGTGAACAATCAATTTTGCACGCCCAATTGTCGGCAGAGTAGCATCCAACAAAATCTCTTATGTTCTTCGTTTTCTTATCAGATAACACAAAGAAAATATTTTATGAATCAAACATTGAAAATAGACATTTTATTTTTCATACAAAATGTAACGTCAACTTATGTAAGACAATGCTATGCAACATTTTACATTAATTCCACTTATACACAAAGTGATCATTTCGACCGGGGAACAAACTTTATATAAAACTTTATTGTTAATATTTCTTTAAATTTAAAATGACATTGAAAAGGTAATTTAAACCGGGGAACTGAACCCGGAAACATAATTTATATCTTAAAAATTCCCTATACGAATTTATTAAGAAAATATTACTAAGAAAACGACGAACTAGTCCGACCTGGGAATCGAACCCAAGACCTTCAAATTATTAATTCGATATTTCTTTAAGATTTAACTAAGCGTTTTCTTATGAGACAATTATGGCTTGATAATTTGATTTTAGAAGCTGTCCGTAATCGGTTAACTAATAAATTGAAATATTTTTATAGACTCGTCGCCAACACTAACCATATCGTGATTTAAAAACGTGCAGTGACATCTAGTTTGCTAGTTTCAAAACAAAATTATAAACACAAATAAAAAAATACAAACGTGCTAAAATACATTTACAGGAAATACTTTTGCTCAAAATGGGCTAGTCGATTATAAAAAACTAATAAAATCAAAAAGAACCAGCGAAACGAACTTGGATATACTGATCAATGAACTATTATCTCAAAATTGGATGGAGGAAGAAAAGCCATGCTTAGAACAAATTTTAGCATCTATCAATAATGTGAAAAATGCAACTTTGTGGGCCACTTGGAGTAAGTATATTTATTGATTCACAAGGTTGTACAACCAGGACATGTTACAAGTGACGAAATATCTGAGATGTCGTCCTTATGTATGAGGAAGCTTAAGGTCGCTTAGCAAGCTATGGCAAGGGCTATGCTCGGAATGTCACTGCGTGATAGACTTAGAAATAAGGATACCTGCAGTAGAACTAGAGTAGCCTACATATTCCAATGGATCAGTCAGCTAAATTGCGCCGTCTATGTAGCTCAGAAAGACAACGTATCTGCATTTTGATTCTTAATTGAGAATAAGTATGGTGTCAATGGGTCACAGTATCCATTTATCTTTAGGTGAACAAGTGCAGTAGTGGAGTTTTGATGGATTGCTCATTTCTTGTTTCAATAAGCCTAAGTTGATTTTAATCATATATTTTTTTTCGTTAATACTCATTTCATCCACCTCACTATTCTAAATTAATATTTAAAAACCTTTTATTACAGCGTATCAGAAGTCATTTTCCGAGACAATCTTTTTGCCACTGTTTCCAAGTTAGGCAGGCGGATTAGCAACCGCAATTTTTTTATTATTTTGAATTGTTATCAGAAGAATGCTACCGCCAGCTCCTGTTTCAGTTTCCCTATGTTCCCTCCAACGACATTCACTTGAAGATATGGGGTTCTCTGTACAAACAGTTTAAAGAGATCCTATTTTATACATTGAGTTATATGTACTACGTACTACAGAAGCCTTTCTAAACAAAAAATGTGTACTACTCTATGTTTTGGCGCATGCGTGGGAGATAGTAAAGTCGCGCATGCGCAGTTTATTTAAGCGCATTGCGCCTGCGCGGTCAGTTTATATAAAGAAATATATATTTTCATGATATTTTTTCTTTTTTTAATATTACAATATTATTACCTATTTATTCACTTGAACAACAAATAATTTTACTTACTTGACTACTGAATTGTTATTTAAGTTCAAGTTTAAACTTTAATTTGATATCTTGTATTATTAGCGCCGCTCCACACTGCATGAATATTGAAACCACAGACTTACTAGTAGATTGAAACCACACTAAATGACACACTGTACGGATTGCAGTACAGTTCAGTTGACCATAGTGTATGTTCGGAATGCCCAATCTAGTACGTAGTACATATATATCGATGATTTTATATTTTATATTTCCCTTTCGAGTGTTGGGGGACACATATTTTGTTCATGAAATATTCTTTTCCTAACATATGCAGATTTCCTCACAATTTTTTTGTCACCGCGAAGGTATTAAGCCCGCATTTAAATTAACAACTTCCTTAGTGCATGCAGGAAAATAATTATAAAATTATATTTAATTAATAAGAAATGTTCTATTATATTCAACTTGCTTTTGTGTTCTGATAATATCCGGTACTTTTTGTCACGCTCTACATGTATCTATACGGTTAGAAGGAGATTATTTAACAGATCATAAGGAAATACACAGATGAAGTAATTGTTTTCTTCCTTACTTACCAGTATGGGACAGCATGCAGTTGCCAGTGGGTCAACTTTATGGATCTCGTTATCATCTTGGTAACTACGATCAATGTTTGAGAGAGACAGGTTTCCATGGTTCGCATCCTCCATTTCACACTCAATACTGCTTAGTTGATGTCACATTTCGACCTGATAAAGTGTCTTCGCAAGAAGTCGATCGAGATCCGACAGAGAGATATATTTACGTAAGTTTAATTTGTTTATTTACGTAGAAGTAAGAGCGATAATCAGGCACCTATCCTTATAAATCAAGGATGTATATAGGTGCCTATATGTGTGTGTGTGTTTGTGTTTTTATGTACACATTAACATAATATGTGTTTTATAAACAGTAGTTTAGATGTTAAAAATTAATTAGCTATGACCCACGTAATAAAGCAAGTGGTAAAATTAAAAACAAATTGTACAAGCAACTTCAATATAAATTTAAGGATAACTTAAAAACTACTTGTCAGACCCTGTTTAAATTTATATGGGATCACATGAAAAGCACCAGGTTTCAAATAAAAGAAGAATAACCGAAATTCGTTCACCAAGAAGTTATGAGGTAACACATTTAAAAAAAAACATACAGTCGAATTGAGTACCTCTTCCTTTTTGAAGCCGCCGCACAACTAGATAGTGGTGCTTGGATTAGTTCTGTCGGGAAGGATGCACACAATTGATGTAGGGTAGGAGGTGCTTTTCGCCGATGGAACTTCGTTGAGCACTTCCGACGTTTGGCTCCCAAACTGGAACGGACCGGGGCTGCCTTCAGGCGGCTCCTGCCGAACCTTGGGGGGCCAAACGCCTCCTGCCGGAGGCTCTACGCGGGGATTGTGCGGTCCATGGCCCTTTACGGGGCCCCGGTGTGGGCGCGTGGTTTGGCGCGGCTTGCCGTCCACCACCTGAACGCGCCCCAAAGGGTGGTCGCCGTGAGAATGGTTCGCGGCTACCGCACGATCTCCCGCGAGGCGGCGTGCCTCCTTGCCGGATTGCCGCCATGGGATCTGGAGGCGATAGTCCTCGCGCGCCTGCACGAATGGCGCACGGAGGCACTATGCCGGGAGGAAACCCCGCTGCCGCGGCAAGTTGTCGTGCAGCGGACAGACTTCCGGCGTGATTTCATGGCGACTTGGAGAGAGCGACTGTCGCAACCCCGTGCTGGGCACGCCACTATAGCGGCGATAAGACCCCTCTTTGAGGAGTGGCTTGAGAGACGCCACGGCGTCCTCAGCTTCCGCCTGACGCAGGTCCTCACCGGACACGGTGTGTTCGGGAGGTTCCTGCGCCGAATCGGGCGGGAGGAAACGCCCGGGTACTCCCACTGCGAGGATCGACCGGAGGACACGGTGGAGCACACCGTGGAGGTGTGCCCTGCTTGGGCGGAGCACCGCCGTGTCCTCGTAGCGGCGATAGGCGGCGGCGACCTCTCGCGTCCGGCCCTGGTCGAAGCCATGGTCCGGAGCGAGACGGAATGGGATGCCGTCACCACCTTCTGCGAAGCAGTGATGCTAGCGAAGGAGGTGGCGGAGCGGGAGAAGGAGAGAGCAGCAGCTTTCCTTCCCGGCCGCCGCGGGAGACGCCCCGGGCGTCAGGGGCTACGTCGTGGCCCCCGGCCACCGTAGGCGCGGGCCTGTGGATGGCGAGCAATGGGTAGCTCGCCGTCCGTCCGTCTAACGACGACAGGCCGTGTCGACGGCGCGTTTTGTTCCACGCGCGCCTCAAAGAGCTGTCAGCATCGTGAAGGGGCCCGCAAGGGCCGACGCCTGCCGGGGCTGCGGGCTGTTCGAAAGAGATACCGCGGCTCCGGAACGTAAGGGCACTGAAGGAACACGGATGGTTTTTAGTCAGTAAAAGTCTGACACTCCCTTCCGCTCCACCCAGAGCGAAAGGCGTCATTTAATGATTTTCCATCCGCAAAAAAAAAAAAAAAAGGAGGTGCTTTTCAAACTACCAGGAAAGACAGTTTATTTTAGTTTAATACTCGGATCTTACCTAATACACTTTACATATTTATATTATATAATTATGTTATGTTCTAATGTAATATATATATATATATATATATATATATATATATATATATATATACAGATATATACAAAGTGGATATAAATATATAATATATGTATGTATATAATGGATTTCCGAAAAGAAACGCCTTATTCTATTAACTATCTTAAAAGCAGTAGTATCGAACTCTCCAGTTTACACCAGATGTAAAAATACCTAGACTTGCGTAGGGGAGCAGTGTAAAAGAAGCGAGAAGTTTAGCATAGCGATTGTCAATATCCCTGCCAAGTGTGACGATAAGGGCTCATCTAACCATGCCCAGCAATGTACTTTCACAGGTAAATAAACAAAAGAAAAAGAAGAATCGGACTCAAAGGACCATAAACGGTGGAGATATTCAAATATGTACTCCATTTTAATAACCTTCAAGTAGGCAACCACAGGTTTTCACTTTTTTGAGTTGTTAAAATGAAAATGTAGTAGCCCATCTATGTTTTCATTTTATCTCTGTTGCCTCTTATGCCACCCACGGTATGAAATGGGATAGTTGATACTTTTATACCGTTACTACAAGGCAATTGTATTAAAAGTGAAAGTTTAGTGCATACGTTAAGAGTCGACATCTCTCTTACAAAGCAATAAGGACCGTGGCCGAGCTCACTTGACTACTCTAGCGCCATCTATTATCTATCTACGGAAGCGGTTGCGATGTATATCGATATGAAAATTTGACGCGCTAAATACATCGTTCTTTATTTAATACATTTCCATAGATGTCGCTACATGGTACCGCTAAGTACGATTGACGAAGTCATTGGGCTCTAGTAGGGAAACAAAGCAGGAGATGGGCAGTTGCGTCATTCTAATACCGATTAAAAATAAAAAACAGCGGTTGCTAACCCATTTACTAAGCGTGGCAAATATTGCAGATATCGTGGCAAATATGCCTCTATGAGGCAATCTATGGGGCAGGCTTATGTTCCGCAGTGGACTTTAATAGGCTTTGACGATATGATTTAAATTAATTTTCGAATTTAATCTTAACAGTATGAAACAAAACTTAAACAACGTTTTAATACTTTTACTTGGGGAGTGTGTGCTCCACAAATTTGTCAAGAGAAGTCAGTGCAGAGATTCGCGAAAGCATTTTTAAACCTGAGCCATCTTAGTAGTTTGCAAACTGATGTTGATATGACAATAGAGACCTGCAAAGATTCAGGAACATCACCAGAGGGCATTCATGGAATCTACTTTGTTATGTAAGTATATTTGGTTTAAGCAAACCATTTTCTCATTTGTTTTTGAAACGACTAACATTGAATTGTAAAATAATGTTAGACTACGAAATTTTAATTGAATAAGGTTAACAAACGACCGCACATTTCACCTGATGATACGTGGATGCTGTGGCCTATTGACAGGTACATTACTCCTCGATTTAAAACCAAAATGCAGATGTGTACCCCTAAGGACTTATTTGGATTACCTCGGTGTCGGTAAAAAGGGTCTCTTCTCTGTTCTTCTACACTTGCCAACTTACCACACGAAACACAGCAGCAGTATATATATAATCAAAAATACATAAAAAAATTGCGTATCACATATATAATATAGTATTGAATACTGACTTCCTTGCAGAATTACAGAATCACGCAGATATTTAGATACCAACCGATATATAGATAATGAAATATATACATTAAAATAAAAGGTTTTCGAGTGGCGCCCGCTGAAGTGTAGGGCGTCCCCCCACTAGATGGAGTGACGACCTGGTAAAATATTCAGGAAATCGATGGATGCAAGTGGCTCAGGACTGTGCTTTATGGCATTCCTTGGGGGAGGCCTATGTTCAGCAGTGGACTTGTGAAGGGCTGCAATGATGATGATGATACATTCAATAACGGATATTCAAATCCAATATAGATATTTTTTATAGGGTAAGAGTGGTATTACCCGTGCCTAGTGGTCCATTGCCCAGCCGAGTAAGCCCATTCGTGCAACAATCATTATATATGCAGATGGTTAAAACGCATGGCTCTATCACTTACACATAAGATACTGTCATGAGAAAGAATAGAGCGATTTTGTTTCATATTGCTTGCACAGGTTGCAGCATTAAACAGCTAGATAATTTGGTCACGTTTGAAATAACTGAAGCTTATAAGAACTTAGAATAACTGTTTGCATAACTGTAAATTTGTTTGAATAACTGTTTTTGTATATATAAGTTTGCGAAAGTGATATTTTGAAGAGAATAAAAATTTCGAAAACCATAATTATAAATGGTTCATTGTGGTCCAAATATTAGATGACCGTCGAAAATATTTTTAAAACTTTATTATGTGTAAATTCCAACAATCTTTGTAATATAGGCTAAAGTTTTCGATGTTGATGATTTACGCGGAAGTTGAAAATTACTTTTTTTATTGCGGCACTGACAACATGACCTTGAGATAGCATATGCGCAGGTGTTATTAAAATTAAAACGTTAAATATAATACCTAATTAAATCATGTTTATACGATAATGCTATACACAAACGATATAATATCTCTATATATAAAATCAGTTGCTGTCTGTTAGTCTCCTTAAAACTCGAAACTGGGTTCATCGATTCTGATGAATTTTTTTGTGTGTGTTAAAGTGGGTTCCTGGATTGACAATTGAACCCGGTAGGAGAAACTATTATCGAGATCCAGAAATCAACCGTTCAAAGCCGGTGCGGACCACTAGTATTATTTGACTTATGGAATCTTATAGCGGTTTTATTTTAACATATTTTAAATTCCCGATATTTCTCTGTTATCTTTGAATCTTTTTCGAGTTTAGTAGGGAAGAGTGGGGTAACAGTCACAAATTCTCACAACCAACTGAATATTTTTTTTACATCGAATCAACTTTTAGCAAATAAACCTTGGTGTCCCAGAATATCCGAAGCGCGTGGGGTAAATACGAGTATCGTGTGGGGTTATTACGAACATAGATAATCCTCACAAAAGTCATAAATGTTTCTTCTCGATGTGCTTTCATAACACATCGTGCAGTTTTTATGGTAGCTTCATTTATGAAGATGAACGGTCAAAATATAACGTGTAATTCTGTTTTTTTTTATATTTGTAACAATAGTGATATTATTGTTACTGTTTAGGATGACTACAGACGTCGAGGATTTTCCCACTAAAATCTTCCGCCATTCGCCGACAGACATAACATAGCACAATTATTGTTTTTATAAAAGTTCGAGTCACGTGGCGCACATGGCGTGTATTAAAAATGTGGTTTTTATAAGTTTGTTATTTGTTGAAAGCAACTCCTCCATACCGAGTTTAGGTCACGGTGGTCTGTCCCAGGACGTTCATATGATAAGAAAAAACATATTCGTACTTAAATCCTATTAAGTCAAATTTTCGTTATGTCAAATGTTCTTATTAGTGACCGAATTTGATTTGCCGTGTATCTACTGGTAATTTAATGGTACACCATGTATAAAGCAGGGAACTTTTGAGAACCTAAACACAAATCAAAAATTACAGAGGTATTTTCTTACTAAACATTGGGGCTATAAATTTAAAAAGTACACTAAAGTCAATGATCTTAAAAATTATTTTGCTTATATACGTGTAATAAAATAAAATGATGCGTCTTAACTGATTTGAAAAGCACCTCCCGCCCTCCCTCAATTGCTTGGACTATCCCGGTCGCCACTAATCGCAGCACCACTACACTAGGAATTTTTAAGGTCTTTAATAAAACCTGAATCTATTAATTTTACTAAAGTAATTTTCAAACTCATTCTCCGTAATGGTTTTTTTGATAGACAACATAGTTTTTTGACGCAAGGTCCTAATATCACTAATTTCGTGTAAATTTTGAATAAAACACGTAAAATGTGGACGGTGGTGAACAGATTTATGGGATATACAGTGATTTTGAATAAGTTTGATGGGGTTTGATAGGATAAAAACTATATCATTAATGAAAAAACTTCACTACTCAGAGAGAATGGATCCATTTTCCATTGGAAAATCGTCATTAGTGGTATTAGTTAGAGTTTCACTGTGTCAAATTTTGTGAAAACTTCTACTGTTGTCCTTCAAGGCTCTTGTCTGGGCCCATTATTTTATACTAAGTACACTGCATGACATAAACATCTGCTTTAAGACACATTATGTATGCGGACAATAAAAAAGGCTATTACTTTGTAAAAAATAAGTAAGTCTAGAATACATTCTATTCTACCAGGTGTAAGGCCAATCGCATTCAGTTTTGTGTTGGCGGGGGCATAGCCTTTTGGCATAGTCAGAAAAACTCAAAAGGATGGTACTTTTTTACGTGGTAAAACCATGTTGCAGCTATATTAGTAGTATAGTTGTAGCACGAATGAGTAGGCTCGACCGGGGAAGGACCACGCTCTCACAGAATACCAGCGTAAAATAGCAGCTTAACAATGCTGTGTTTCATATAGAGTGTGAAGAGAACCGGAGACTCATTTTACTGGAAAAGAGACATTCCATCTTAGTCCTCACGGCTGACAACGCATCTGCATTTTGATTTGTAATCGAGGATAGATGTAGATGTCTATGGGCCGCAGCAACCACTTTGTCACCTTTATCCTATAAAAAAAACTAAGAGGGTCGTTAAGGCAGAAAAGGAGTCCAGCAAATAGTTCATTTATTATTGTTATTTATTTATTAATTGTTTTATTTTCAGGATTTATTTTTTAGTAACTTCTATGCCGGTGTTATTATGTACGTTTTATATTTCTAAACGACCTGAAGGACAGCCCTACTCTTATGGTAAGAATAACTATATATATCTAACTATAAGGTTTATTAATAATCCTTCCACTTCCGTCGATCGCGTACCACACTTGTACGTTCAATTAGTTTAAACAAATTGAAATCAAGGTTAATTTATGTGATTGCCGCGTGTATTTCTATGTATGATATTCATAGATTCATGATTTTATAAATTGGGAGACCTATGTTCAGCAGTGGACTTGTGACGATGCTATATTGAAGATGATGATGATGATTTACAAAACTATTAACGTGCATTGGAGCAGTGCGGTGGTCCAACAACCCTTTAAGAAATATGAGGAGGCATGTGCTAAGTAGTGGGCTGTACATTACTGTATGTTAGTTTTACCGTTTTAATAAGAACAATAATAGAATTGTCTAATTGTAGGTAATAATACGCAAGAGGATATCTGGGTGGCGTTTATTCTAACGTATAATCAATGGCGTAATATTTATCGGTTTTGAAGTGATAACTTCTTTAGCATCGTTGTAATTTGAAACTAAATGAAACGAAAAAGCGACACTTAAAAGAGACAAATATTAAATCTATAAGATAGGCCTTCGAGAGAATGAGATAAAATCTATAGTAATACATTAAAGCAAAAGCAACCCAATCCGATTATATAAATTATTTTTGTATATTATAGCCAGATTTACGAAAAATAGTATGAGCTATCTAGCATTAAGCTACCCATCTCAGCTAGCCTTCAATAGTTTTTTGATTTTTGTTAAGCAAGTCGAAATAACAAGCGCTCCCGAACTGCTTTACCCGCTTGCGCTGGCGTAGTGGTTAGTGATATGTAAATACTGTATTCTACAAAAATATATCTTCCTCCATCTAATAAAAAGTCCGCGATATCATAGGCCTATTTCTTATATGACACAATAAAATATTTCACGCTTGCCCAGCGTGGCGATTAAGGGCAAATCCTCCCATAAACATCACCACAAAAACACGGCCCCCAGTTCCCGGTCGCCCCATTATTTCTGACCGTGGTGGCAGTCATGGCAACGGTGGGGCAGGGGGTGCAAAGAATCCCCGGGAGAGGACAGGTTACCACTAAAAACTGGATTTGGCGACGTATAATGGACGGACTCTGCGGCAAGACGGAAACATTTATGAACTGGAAAATATAAGATGGCATATTTTAGGGTAAAGTGAAGTCCTAAGAGAGTGGGAGGACAAATTTACCCTGCAATCAGGCGATCTGCTCTACTTTCGGAAGGTAGACCACCTCTCCCAAGGCGGTGTAGGTTTCCTCATTCACAGGGTCCTCACTAGCAACATTGTAGAAATTGCCAGTGTGTCGACATGCTTAGCATATTTTGTGCTGAAGTAATCAAAGAGATACTCTCTGAAGATCGTTCAAGTTTATGCCCCGACTTCGCCACATTTGGATGATGAAGTCGAAACATTTTATGTAGACATTTCTACGGCCTTAAATAACACCACTAAGGCCCACTACAATGTTGTGATGGAGGATTTTAATGCCAAGGTTTTAATATAATTTTAATGCCAAACACATGGGCATCGAGTCGATTTTTGGACCTCACGGTTTTGGAAGCAAAAATTACAGGGGACAAATGCTGGTCAACTTCCTCGAGAAAGAGGGGCTATTTCTGATGAATTTGTTTTTCGAAAAGAAGCTCCAAAGGAAGTGGAAATGGCGCAGACCCGATAAAAAAAAACGAGATCGATTTCACCATGGTGGACAAAAGGCAGATATTCAGAAATGTCTCAGTGAACAGCGCATTCAATATCGGAAGCGATTACCACCTGGTCCGAGGCACTCTGAATATCGATTTTACGCTTGAAAGGTCCCGATCGATGAAGTCCACCTTTCGACCAAATTTGCTTCAAACCGTGACCGATTCGATGTCTTTAGACCCATGTTGGATATTGATGGGGACCTTATCAGCGTGATCAAGATCTTAAGGGATGAGGGCATTAAGTTTTTGAAAGTCGAAGTTCTCAGATGATACACTTCAGCTTATGACAATAAGGCGTGAGTTAACAACAGCAACGCCAACGGAACAGGTGACATTAACCAAGCTTGTGAAGAAAGCTGTGAGGCGAGACCTGTGTCACTCTAATGCGATTGCAATAAAGGCGGCAATAGAGTGAAACAAGAGATCCAAAGTCTTTGCTCAGGAGCCTGGGGAAGTGACATCGCAAGATTGTAGACGCATCATGGCAAAGTCCTCTCGTCAATGCCTGAGGTTCTCTTTGAGATCGAAGATTATTATGACAAACTATATGCCTCACATAAGCCACAACCTGACTCTAAATGCGATGACCCGCCACTATCCCGACGAGCTGCCAGACATCTGCCTTGAGGAAATTGAGCTGGCCTTCAGCCAACTTAAAAATGGAAAAGCCTCTGGAGAAGATAGAGTTACAACAAAGCTCTTAAAGGCTGGGAGTCAACCCTTGCTAAAAGAGCTCTGCAGAATTTTTAACTGCATATTACGAGATGGGAGAACTCCAAAGGCGTGGAACAGAAGCATTACAGTCTTTTCATAACAAACGTGACAAGACTATGCTGAAAAATTATCGACCCATCTCGCTTCTGAGCCACGTCTATTAGTTGTTTTCGAGAGTCATCACAAATCGACTGGCGTGAAGACTGGACGACTTTCAGCCTGCAGAGCAGGCTGGGTTTTAAGGAGGATTTGGTACCATAGACCACATTCACACAGTGTGGCAAATAATAAAGAACACAACAGCGTATAATCAGCCCCTGTGTCTTGCATTTGTGGACTATGAGAAAGCCTTTGACTCCATCGAAACTTGGGCTGTTCTGGATTCTTTGCAGCGATTCCAAATTGACTGGCGGTAGATTGAAGTGCTCAGATGTCTTTACAACACCTATTCGATGTTCGTCCAAGTACAGGGTAGTCAAACAAAACCAATCCAGTTGTATCGCGGAGTGAGACAGGGGAATGTTACATCCCCTAAACTGCTTACAAATGAACTGGAGGATGTTTTTAAAATGCTAGATTAGAAAGGACGTGGCTTTAACGTAAACAGTGAGTACATCTCACACTTACGATTTGCTGGTGATATCGTCGTCAATCTATGAGCGTTATTATTAGGAATGTAATATTAATCCTTAAGAAGGAAAGTCACTTCGTCATCACAAAAATTTAATGAAGATAAACTTTGCTCTTTGTAGCATGTTATTTGGACGCATAGTTTAAGAGATAATGTAAAATTAAAATTAATACTCGGCTCGGAGCGCTAACTACGCCTTCGATGAGAAGAGAGAAACCAGCAGTCAACGCCTCTATCGCCTATATGCGAGGTGTCATGTCACGAAGGACGTGATATACGCAGATGATACCGTGGGGAACAGCTTGTTCAGTATGAAGTGTTTCCTATTATCTCGGTCTCCTCTGAGTGCTTTAAAGGTGGTCAATATAACTGTTAAAATAAAGAATTACAAAAATTTCAAATTTATTGTCCAATAAATAAAATTAATCATATAATTAACAATCCACGATTTCATATCTTACCGATTTATATTAAATTAGTCATGTTTAGGCCATCTAGTGTTTATTTTACGGACCACCTTGAGAGTTCAATTTTTGTCCTATAAAATGATTTTACCTATAGAATGAAGTAGAAGCCGCTATCACAGAGTAATTTTAGTCGAAAGAAAATATTATTTTAATTATACACTAAAATTTAGGCTCTACATGTCTAAAAATAAGGATTTTAATATTTTATTTGCAATAAATTAAACTTTTATCTTATATTTTATGCTGCAATGTGGTTGAAAATTATCAAATTAAATAAATAATTTGGTGTGAAATGTTTTTGTTTTTTATTTAATTTCATTTGAAGGTTTCACTTCAACAGCGTGTGAATTGCACACACGTTTTTGATTATTTTATTTTAATTTTTAATCAGGCGGCGTTACTTTGCGAAAATACATTGTGTTAAAGGTGTCAAAAATTAATTTTATTTAGTTCCGTACTAAAATAAAATGATGTGTCTCACCTAGATTGAAGAGCACCTCCCGCCCTCCCTCTTTTGTACGGATTATGCCCGTCACCACTAACTTCATTATCTAATAATGATATAGATGCTCTTTAAACTAGATGAGACATAACATTTAATTTTATTGCGCGGAACTTGTTATGTAACTAATTTTTGTACATCTTTAAGTATTACCAACTTACAAAAACAACCCAGGTATGTGTTATGTACGCAAAACAAAATCATAGAGACAAAGTCACAATTCTTCTTTTTTTGCTCTTGCAAATTTAACAGTTTGACGATTTTCTCGTTGATCCCAACATCAGATATTAACTATTCAGATATTAAAAACACACAGGACCTTTAGAAACGTTATAAAATACATAAAGCGAAAATTGTTTAACAACGATTATTATGCTGCTAAAGAGTACATTATTAATCGATTAAGAATCAAAATTCAGAAGCGTTGCCACCCCTGAGAACTATGATTTAATAACACTTTTCCAGTAAAATGAGTCATATCTTACCCTATCCTAACTTATTCACTGCTATCCCATCCTATCCCATCCCATGCTATCCCATTCAATCAAATCCAATCCCATCCTAGCCTATTCTATCCTATCTTTTCCTATCCTTTTCTATACTATCCTCTCCTATTCTATTCTGTTATGTTCTGTTCACCTCTGTTCATTCTATTATATTCTATTCCATTTTATTCCGTTCCATTACATGCCATTCCATTCTATTCCATTCCATAACATTCTATTACATTATATTAAATTATATACAACGTGATAACTTACAAATACATAAAAAAATAATCGAAGAAATTAAGATTTACCTCCTCTTTTAAATCGCTTGATAATTAAAATCGGTACAGCTTTAAGGCAGGCCACAGGGTAATGCAGAATGATCATTTGGTGAATTTTTCATAGGCTTTATTAGTCTCTCAGTTTTCGAGCTTGGTCGTACGAGTACACCGCTATTGCAAAAGATCGATAAAATTATTTTTAAATCTCTTGCAGCTCGGATATCTTCCTAAGTAGATATATTTTTCTCTCTTCTTTGTCTCTTTCACTTTAATTTATGGACACTAACCCATGTTAAGATTGCTTGGTCTTGTTTTAAAGCAGAGGGGGCAAACGAGCATGCAGCTTACCTGATGGAAAGTGTCGATCGCCGCTTATGAACAATTGCAACACCAGTGGAATTGCAGGTAAACTGCTTCAGAAAACAGCAGCAGATTAACGATATAATGCTCAAACGACTTAAACTCAGTAGTTAACATATAATATTTTAGTGCATCTTATACTTCTCCTTTTATTTTATTCTTTTTTGTGTTTTCTGAAATATATTACTGTGTAGCAATAAGAACTCCTTTTGTTTTCCCCTTAATATTTATATAGGTTATGTGTTAGTATGTTAATCTTTTCTTGGTGTACAATAAAGTATATTGTATTTGCATTATTACAATAATAAAGTATATTGTATTAGAATTGTGAATTACATTTTCAGCGACATATATCATGCAGTGTTTTTGCATTAGAAGGAACTTCAGAGATTTCAGTGGAAGACTTGAAAACGATATCGAAACCCTCCATGGCATTAGATTCCTGTCCTGTTTATGTATTGTATTTGTTCATGTAACTTTTTTCTTTCTTGTGATAACGCCGGCAAATGGACTAGATTTTGAAGAGGTAATTTCTTAATTTTTATTTAATTTTAATTTTAACAGAGTAACATTATGTGTGTTTGCAGAAACTACCTCTTTAAGCGACTTCGAAAATTCCAGAAAGATTTCATAAACTCCGGCAGATAACAGTGTAACCATTTCGTATACATACATCATACATACAATAGGCTCCACAGAAAATATTGCGAAAAACCTTTATTTGTATGTGACACTAGTCAGTTATTATTTATTTAAAAAATATGATTATTCACAAGTTATAAAACAAACATTCCAAATTCTAATTTCTCGTCTCATTTTTATGAGCTAAATTAAAATATCCTGTTTGCTATAAAATAGATCTGCGTCAGAAATATTTTTTTTACGATTTCAAATGTCGCCCAAATCTGGAAAAATGGATAACGGATACGATTATTGACGAAATGGATGGTAGTCGAGCTTTTCAAGCGACTGCAAAACTACTCCGTAGCGGGGAGGCGTGGAGGTAGGGAATGAAGTGATGAAGTAGCACCTCTGCACGTGTTGTTTACGACAAGTTTTTTTAAATTATCTTCACTTTAACCCAGTTCATGAACCGTTTACAACATATAGTTCGTTGCTATTGTCTTATCGTTGACGTTGACGCCGTCAAATGAGTAATATGTTGATAAAGATTTTTTCTTATATTTTAGGACTTAAAAGATTATATCTTAGCGATAATGAACTTGTTCATCGCTGTGGAGACATTCTTTGTGATGTCAGGTCTGCTATTTATGAGAAGTGTCAAGAGTAATTATACGTTTAGAAACCTTGCAGAGCTGGTGATTAAACGATATTTCAGGTGAGAGAGCTAATTATATAGATTGCAAGACGTGCACACAGAGTGCACTAAATATTATCGCAGTACAGAATTATATTACACGAGTGTGGGCACAAGCACATGTGCATAGAGGATGCCGTGCACTCAATTTGGAATGAAATGTGACCCTTTGGTTTAAGGAACGCACTAGCCACCTTACAGCCGTCGAATCCGTAAACGTAAGACGGCCATATAATTGATATTAAACATTTACTTTATCATCTATTATATCATTATTTTATATCATTTATTAAACTAAATGTTTAATATAAATTATCTTCTGTGTTATTTTTGTGTTAAATTTTATTTAATATATAACAATTAGTCAAAAGAAAAGTAAAAATTTTAAACAAGGTAAATAAGATTATGATGATAATGAAAGAAAAATTGGCGTTGCAAATTTAAAAACTGTTTTCAATAGAGAATTCAGTTAACACTATTATATTCAGACAAAATATAGAATATTTATAAACATAAAATTTCAACAAGGTTTCATCCCATTCAGATCTTTAGCAGAGTATTGTATACAGCTAACATAATATGACAACAGACGCTGTTATTGTAAAGTCTGAAATTAGAAATACATAAGTAAAACTATTAAATTAGTTAATATATCAAAACTATATTTTGCAAACAACTCCTGGCATACAAATTTTGCACATTTTATAATATATTTATCTGCTCACTTCGTTCTGAGTGACTCGAAATGGACGCCGTTCACGTCACTTCGTCACATATAATGCTGAATGTCTCCACATTTCCACCCAGGTGCTAAGATTAAATAGAGGCTTAAATGGAGGATTAAATGGTTGCATCAGGATCATAGTTTCAGTTCTTTAAAAGTCCACTTCTGAACATTAGCTTCCCCCAAAGATATTGTACGTTTGTTTATCGCACGAACTAGACGTGTCGCTGTCTAATAATAATTTTTTTGCGAATAAAAAGAATATGGGTCAACCTTAAGTAAGCCGTATCTAAGAGTATTTTACTATCCAATTAGGTTAATAAATTTTAGCTTTTTTATTTTAAATTTTAGCGAAGTAGAAGTCGTCATTATTTTGCTTTAACCCAGCGTTTCATAACTTAGTGCATTTTGTGAAGTGAATCTAATTATCAGAGTCTTAAGGTCTGTATATCAATCGAAGAATTGTTTTAAATTATTCAAATGCAAGCGAGCAAGTTGAAATTTGAATGTTGTCGTCGACAAACAAAGTTTTACTGAGTCAATTTTATGTGCAGTATGCAAAAAGAAATATTTCGCCTGCGTTAATAATACAGATATAAATTTTAGTGAGCTAACGGAAGAATATAAAGTGTCATGGCAATGTCCTGTGTGTCGAACTAGGCAGCCCAGATCTGACAATAGTAACACTCCTGTACGTGTTTCGAGCGGGCAAGAGCCTCGTTCCTCGGGATAACCGTCGCAAAGCATCAATATAATAGGGAAAAAGGACATCTTTCAGAGGGATAAGGTGTCTCAAGGATTCACTCTGGAGGACATCTGTTCTATAGTAAGAGAAGAAATCGGCACCGCCTTGTGCAATTCTAACCAAAAACTTAATGAAAAAGTTAACGCAAATGCTAAAGAATTACATGAGATACTTCAAACCGTTCGTGATTCCATGCACTTCATGCAGCAAAAATACGAGGAGTTGTGAAAGGAGTTGTCATTAAAGACGGGCAAGATTCGTTCTTTGGACTTAGAGAATAAAACTCTTAAGCAAGCTGTAAATTACCTGAACTCTAGGTTGTCACAGCAAGAACAACATTTTAGAGCTTCCAACGCTGAAATTCAATGCTTACCAGAGCATAAGAGCGAAAACCTATATACTGTGATAAAGAAAATAATATCTACAGTCGATAACAACATCAACGAAAAAGATATACACTTATGCACGAGAATCGCCAAGCTTCACAAAGATAAGCCCCACCCAAGATCAATTTTGGTTCGTTTTAGGTCACCCCGAATGCGTGACGAGTTCTTGGCCGCTGCTATAACATTTAACAGGAAGGCACCCACGATTGGTGACCGGCTTAACACAAGTCACCTCGGGATTGCGGCTGATAAAAAACCTATATACGTTGTCGAACATCTCTCGCCAACTATTAAAGCGCTTCATGCACCAGCCCGAAAAAAAGCCAAGAAGCTTAACTATAAGCTTATCTGGGTGAAGGGTAGACAGGTGTACATGCGGAAAACTCCGGACTCAGAATACAAATTTATCCGTAACTCCGATGTACTGGCGAAATTAACCCCATAGTGTGTTTTTATTTTTCTCAGTTGTTTGTAATATATACGTATTTTTTTTAATAAGTTTATTTTGGTTACATTCCTATTTTAATATTTTTTATATCTTTATTTGTAAGCTTTAAGTTATATGTCAACATCTATTAGTTGCTACTATCAAAATGTGAGAGGTCTTAGATCCAAAATAACAGAGGTGCGTCAAGAAAATCTTAATAGTCATTACGACATTTTTATATTCACAGAAACTTGGTTAAATTCCAGCGTTGCTGACAACGAGATATTTGGTGACAAATTTCATATTATTAGGCGTGACCGTGAAAGTTCTACTCTTCAAAATAACAAAAAATCAGGTGGGGTATTAGTAGCAGTTTTAAAAAAAGTATGTATCTAAGCGTGAGCATAACTTTGAAAGTGAGAGCGAAGATATTTAGATAACTATCAATATTTCTTCAAACAAAAAATGCACTGAGAAGATAAGATTGTGTGCGGTATACCTACCTCCACCAATAACGCAGAAAAGCTTAGATAGTTTTCTTGATAACACTAGCAAAGTCCTTGAAAACCCTTGTGAGCATACGATTATATGAGGAGATTTTAATCTGAGCGGAATATCGTGGACAGTATTTGACGACGTATCCTATTTACACTCTTCTACCTTTGAAACATGTAATTTAAAATCAAGCTTCATCGATTTTTTGGCTTTAAACAATTAAAAACAGTTTAACCCAATAACCAACATAAAAATAAAATCTTAGACCTAATTTTGTGTGACTATAAAATAATATCAGTAAATAAAAGTCCCTATCATGTCTTTGATATAGATACGTTACACCCTCCGCTTGAATTTTCTTTAAGAATAATAGCTTTGCAGTGTGCAAAAAACGAATTTAACTTTTATAAACCTGATTATGGTGAAATAATAAAATCTCTCGATCAGGTAAACTGCGTAGATGAACTGAACCCTTTCAGCAACGTCAATATAATGTAAAAAAAGTTTTACGCTATACTACAAAAAATAATAAAAGATTATGTACCCAAGACACGTAAATGTAATTCAAACTATCCAGTGTGGTTTCCTCCTAGCTTAATTCGCTTATTAAAACTGAAATATAAATACCATACCAAATTAAAAAAATACAATAATCCTCTAGACCAAATTGAATTTCAATATATAAGAAAAGATGTGAATCGAATAATAAATAAGTGCTAAAATATGTTACTATTATTGAATACAAACTTACTTACTTACTTACTTACTTATCGTCACGCACAATCCCTGACGGGGTAGCCAGAGAGAACAGATCGCCAAGTGTCACGATCCTTACATACCTCTTTCGCTTCTTTCAGATTCATCATCTTCTTCATACATGCACGTCTAGGTATCCGAGTACTCTTGACCCTCCCCTCTTCGAGCAATTTGCTCACATGGTCTTCGAAAGTTAGTCTCGGTCTACCTCGACACCTTTTAATATTAACTTTCGCGCTATTTATTTTCTTCACCATTCGGTCTTCACTCATTCGCTCAACCATCCATTCGCCCAAACCATCGAAGCACGCCCTTATCAATTTTTGTGATAAGGTCATCTTTCAAACCTGCCATATTACGAATCTCTTCGTTTCGCTTTCGGTCAGCCATGGTGACGCCGCACATTTTACGAAGAGATCGCATCTCCACTGCATTCAACTTGCTTTTATGCTTCTTCTGGCATACCCAGGTTTCGCTGCCATATAACAAAGTCGGTACCAACACTGCGTTATGTATTGCAAGGCGTGCACTCTTCACTACGCCTTGCCTTTTGACTAACGCTGTCAGGGCACCATTGACTTTGTTCCCGGCAGCGACACGCCTGTCCACATCTAAATCACATCTTCCATCCCGGCTAAAAGCACTCCCCAAGTATACAATTTCATTTACCTGTTCTAGACATTCCTGATTTACCCATATTTCACACTTCGTTCTCTCTTCGTCCCTTTCAAATACCAGAACCTTAGTTTTATTAGCATTCAAACGGAGACCTTTAATTTCACATTCCTCTTTCATACACGTGACTAATGCCTGCAGTTCTGCCTCTGATGGTGCAATAAGCACTGCATCATCAGCATACAGCAGACAATTTACTTTAATGTCACCCAATTTCACACCCAAACAGCTATCTTTCAGTTTCTGTAAACAGCTGTCGAGATACAGTATGAACAGCCAGGAAGACATGACACAACCCTGTTTTACGCCCGTTTGGACGCTAAACATGGGTGACAGGTCATGCCCTACCCGCACACAGGCTTTACAGTCACAGTAAAGTGACTGCACAGCCCTTAGCAATCGACCATCCACACCATACCCCGGCAACAGTTCCCACATTTTCTTCCTTACAACCTTATCAAATGCTTTCTCAAGATCCACAAAAGCACAGAAAATCCTCTGGTTAGCAGCCAGAAGCTTTTCCGTGATCATGCGGAGAGAAAACATTTGATCCGTGCATCCTCTTCCAGGTCTAAATCCGCATTGTGCCTCCCATAGAAATCTTTCCGATTTCTCTTGCATCCTACGTGTCAAAACCTTCGAATAAACTTTACTTGCTAAACTGGTCAAGCTGATCGCCCGATAGCACCCGCAGTCAAAATGTGAACCTTTACCTTTAAATAAAGGCACAATGACTGCGGATCGCCAATCATCCGGGACATCCCCCGTCCGCCAGCACAAATTGCACAGCAGATGAAAGCTGTCCCAGACGCGAGGCCCACCATACTTGACCATTTCAGCAGTAACTCTGTCTAGTCCCGCAGCCTTACAACATTTCAAACTTCGAATCGCACGTTCAATCTCTTTCATACTGATGACCTCAGTGTCATCGAGGTCCGGGTCTGGCGTACCAGTCTCGACGTCATCCCCGGATCCCTCACTAAGATCACCACACGCATACATTTCTCTATAAAATTCGCTCCATCGCTGCATGACGTCCGATTTTTCTGAGAGGACGTCATTAGTTCTCGAAAGCACTTTGTTCATTCTTAAGGCCGTCGCACCACTTCAGGTCCTTCCAACCTCTTTCCAGAAGAGTTTGGAGTTCTCCTTAAAGTTGTGCGACAACCTTTCGTCCGCTTCCATTCTACACCTTTCACGCACTTCCTCAATCAATGCTTTCGTGTGAACTTTCTGCAGCTTATATCTTTCTTTCATCTTCTCTCTCATATCCTTATCATTACTAGAGGCCAAGTAGTCTAACCATGCTTTCTTCTTCTTCTTTACAGCTTCTTTCACTTCATCATTCCACCATGCATCTCTTCTTTTACTACTGCCTCTTTTAATCGTTCCACACACTTCTTCCGCTGCACTTACCATTCCATCCCTAAGGTTCTGCCATGTTCTTTCAACACATTCTTTTCTGCCATCGATGTTGTCAAGCTTTTCGGCTACCCTCGCATGATATTTGTCCCTAGTATCCGCTTCCTGAAGCTTCCAGCTTCGGATGCGACAGACCGACTGTGGTTCTGTTACTGCCGTCCGGTAGCGCCAACCCGCGAACAGACCCCTAAATCTAGTAATCACTAGATAGTGATCCGTTCCCAGGTCAGCACCCCTGAACACTCGCGTATCCATCACCTGTTTTCGCAGTCGGTCATCCACCAGGAACAAATCGATCATACTTCTCTCGTTCTTACTTTCTCTAGTATACATATGGATCTTCTTGTGATTAAACATAGTGTTTGTCACAAGAAGACCCTTTTCCTTGCATACCGCCAGTATAAGCTTGCCAGCATCATTAACCCTTTTATCGCCAAACTTTCCAAGCACCGACTCGTACCCTGGTCGAGCGGTACCAACCCATCCATTCAAATCACCACATACAGCAATTCTTTCGTTTCCCCTAGCCAAATCTAGAACTTCTCTTACATTCTCCCAAAACTCCTCCAGCTCAGCCCTGGACGACGAAGCTACCGGCGCATAAACAGCCAAAAGGAATAACTTCGTCAGTCCCAATTTAAAGCGAACCCAGAGAAGTCTTGAGTTCACAACCTTATATTCAGTCATAACATCGACCAACCGAGACGACAGCAGCACCCCCACTCCCTGGCGGGCGCTCTCGCTCTCCGGGACTCCGGACCATAGAGCTAACGCCCCGCCAGGGAGCTCTTCAGTACCACTGCCCTTCCGTTTGGTCTCCGACATACACACGACATCTAATTCTCTTTCTTTCATTATTTCGATCAACTCATTCGTCTTATCTCTCATGCCTCCTCTAACATTCCACGTGCCAACTCTGCACTCTGTCCTCCACCTTCCGCCGTGTCGGGCTGTGCGTGACGGGTGGCGGTCCCCATCGCCGCTTTGCGCGCTGCATTCCACACCAACGGGGACGAGCTGGTGTGCGTCGCCTTGGGGGGACGCCCTAACCCTCGTTGACATGGGTGCGCAGCTAAGTAGAATTGCAGCCCTGAAAATGGCTGGCAGGGGTCGCGACGAGCACGCTTCTACAGTGACCCCCAATACAAAATATAAAATAATCCCAAATATTTCTGGGCGCATATTAAACACATGCAAAAAAATTCTTCTTCATTCCCTCCTATCATGACGCTTGTTAACGAGAAAGCATACAACACAAAAGAAATTTGCGATTTATTCGCAAAAACCTTTTCTTCAATTTACGTAAAAAATGACGGCGCTGACCACCACTCACAAATACCAAATTCCGCTGTACTACCAGAAATGGAGAACTTTCAAATAACATTTAAAGCAATAGTTAAAAAATTAAAAAGACTTGACTGTACTAAAGGAAAAGGACCGGACAACATCCCACCAATATTTTTTAACAAATGTGCACGTTCCTTAGCTGAACCTCTTTCTACCATTTTCAACACTTCTTTGACAACTAGCATATTTCCATCAAAATGAAAAGAAGCAAGGATTGTTCCTATTTTCAAAGCTGGCAATAAAGAACTAATCTGCAACTATCGTCCAATCTCAATCCTTTCGACTCTGTCGAAGACCTTTGAAGCACAAGTATATCCTCACCTGTACTATCATATCAAGCATATTATTAGTCACAATTAACATGGTTTCGTAACGAAACAATCTACTAATACAAATCTTATAGATCATGTTTCTAGTCTAGCAGAGGCAGTTGATAATGACTTGCAAATAGACAGCATATATACTGATTTTGCGCAGGCCTTTGATAGTGTCGATCACCAAACCCTATTGCGTAAATTGAAATAATTTGGTATAACAAAACCTTTTTTTTTTGGTGTGAATCATACCTAGAGGCACGCACACTGAAAGTTGTATTGGATGGCAATGAACCTTATTCATATTCAGCCTTATCAGGAGTACCACAAGGATCACACCTGGGGCCATTATTTTTTACTCTTTTCCTTAATTATATCACATCATCCTTGAAGAACTCGACAGCCCTCTTATACGCTGATGATTTAAAATTGTCTCGAGCTATTAAAACTAAAAATGATGAAGAACTGTTGCAGAAAGACCTTAATAGCCTAGCTACGTGGTGCGTACACAATAAAATGACACTTAATCCATCTAAATGTCGGTATATGAATTTCGCTCGAAAAAGAAACAAACACCAATCGGTGTATAGCATCCAGGACGAAAAGTTGACCAAAGTGGGAGAGATTCGAGACTTAAGAGTCACGCTAGATAGTCGCCTTAGCTTCATACCCCATATAAACAACACCTTAATTGCAGGCAATAAAGCACTCGGTTTTGTCATAAGAAGTGGCAAGGAGTTCAAGAAAACCGGAACAATCATAATAATGTACAATTGCTTAGTAAGAAGTAAGTTAGAATAATGTAGTACAGTATGGTCACCTTATTACAATACTCACATACAGCGAATAGAACGTTTACAGAAACGATTTACCAGACATTTAGGATATCGAAGTCAGTTAACGCGCTGGACATCTTATACGCAAAGGCTTAAGATTTTTAATGTGCATTCCTTAGAATTAAGACGATTACTGCTAGATATGACATTCTTATATAAACTATTTAATAATGCTATAGACTGCCCAAATCTGCTTAATAAATTTTCCACAAAGGTATCCACACGGCTGCCTCGTAATCCAATCGGAATACTTAAAGTACGTAAACATAAAAGTAATCTAGGAAAAAATTCACCAATTTCCCGTTTGGCACGTACCTATAATATGAAATCAACTGATAAGAGAGATCTCGACATTTTTTTTAATAGGATAAGGGTGACAAAGGAGCACACAGTCCACCTGATGGTAAGTGGTTGCTGCGGCCCATAGACATCTACATCTATCCTCGTTTGCGAATCAAAATGCAGATGCGTTGTCACCCGTGAGGACTAAGATGGAATGCCTCATTTCCAGTAAAAAGGGCCTCCGGCCACCTGCACTCACCAAGTGAAACGCAGAGGTAAACCTCTACTTCACGCTGGTATTCTGTGAGGTCGTGGTACCACCCCGTTTCGAGCCGGCCAATCCATGCGACAGCAGAAAGCTGCCGCGTGGCTCTACCACTGTCCAATTTTAATGACACCTTACATAATTATAAAAGAAAAATTATTATCAGTGAGTGATGCACCTCTGTTATGTATTTTATATATTTATGTTATATATATTGGCCCTTTTATTTAATATCTATAATTTTTGTACTTTTTTTTTCATTAAATTTAAGCATTTTCTGAAAACCTGTAATCTGTAGTTCAATAAGCATAATGTGTAATTCAAAGATAGAAAACAATAAATAGTATATATTGTAACTACTGTAGGATGTCCTTTAAAATAAATAAATAAATAAATAAATTCCATACATACCGGTCCTGAACCACCAGCATCCATCGAATTTTTGTATGTCTCACCGGATTTTTACTCCAATTAGTAGATGTGGGGGGTGGGCTGCCCTACACTTCGTTTACTGGTGCGAGGCTGCCACGCGAGAATCCTTCTTTCCCATTGGTTGATAGTTCTTTTCGCTAAGCATATATATGGGAAGTATAGTAAAGGGAGTAAGAATACCCACTACGCCATATCTTCCCGTAAGTGTCGTAAGAGGCGACAAAGGGAAAGTGAGACAGAAGATAAGCAAAAAGCAAGAAATAAACTGCGGTTGAAAACCCACTCACCAAGCGTGGCAAATATGGCAATATACTTCCCATCAGCTAAGACACAAATAAATGGCCCCCAGTCTCCGGCCATCCCGCCATTCCTGGCTACCATGGTAACGGCGGGCCAGGGGGTGCTAAGAATCTCCGGTGGAGGTTCGGTTGCCACCTAAGAAGACTCATCCTGGCCACATACAACGCACGCACCCTGAGGACTGACAAGAAGATCCTGGAGCTAGAAGAAGAGATAGAAAAATTGCGCTGGGATATTATATGATTATCTCCGGTCTGAAAAGAGAGGGAGGACATGGTAATCCTCGAATCCGGCAACTTGTTCTATCACGGGGAGAGCGAACATCTGTTCAAGGATGTGTTGGATTTATCGTTCACAAGTCTGTCGTTAACGACGTTGGAAAGATTGTCAGTATATCAACGAGTGTTGCGTACCTTATACTCAGAATCACCAAAAGACATTTGTTGAAGGTCATAAAAGTTTACGCAACAACTTCGGTACATCCCGATGAGGAGGTAGAGGAAATATATGAGGATATCTCTAAAGTCATGCATTCCTCCAAAATTCAATATTATACGGTGTTAATGGGAGACTTCAACGCTAAGGTAGGGAAATTTGGAATAGAGCAACGAAACCCAAGGGACCAGCAGCTCGCTGACTTAATGGAGAAAGAGGGACTCTTTATGATGAATTCTTTCTTCCAGAAGCGGCCTCACAGCAAGCGGACCTGGTCGAGCCCCAATGGTTCGACGAAAAATGAGATTGAATTCAGTATGACGATTAGATGGCAACTGTTCAGTGATGTCTCAATGAAAGCTGGTAGTAATCACCGAATTGTTAGAGGCACACTGAACCTAAACATTAAGTTGGAACACAAAAGCTCTCCGATCACACTCTTAATCCCATGGCTGCGTCGTTGGTCTAGTGGATGTAGTAGTTCGACTGCTAATCATGAGGTTCGAATCCGAAGTCGGGCCTTAAAAAAACAGTTATTGGGTTTTTCCGTCAAGAAATTATGTCTCAGCTGCCCTGAGTCAGGAAAGTTGGCAGTGTCTCACACCCATGCTTCGAAAAACACGCAAAACTCCTAGGTCCTGCGCCTGATCTCTCTCCGTTCGTGTCGGTTTACCGTCCCATTGGACTATGAGGATGAGGGAATAGAAAATGCACCTGTGCTTGCGCATATACTTAGGCACTATAATCCTGTCCTGCGCCCATGGCTGGTCTCCGTTGAGGCCGGCTGTCGTGACCGAAATTTGGTCTGGAGGACATTATAATTTCATTAGATGGGAAATGAAGCTGCAGTCTTCTGCAGATTTAACAGCATACAGAAAACTGAACAAACAGATCTACAAATGCATGCGCCGGATCTTACGCAACTTTAATACAGCTCATATTGAAGAAACAATCGAGCAGCACCAAGGCTCCAAAGTCTTTGCCAGAGATCTGTGTTATAATAGTGTCGGATAAGACTTGCTCTTGGGTCGTTACTCACAATTGTGTGTGACTCCAACGTTGATGTGTATAGCGCCAATAGAACATCCCAATCTCACTCAAAACCTCAGGTGTCCCGGAAACGATGCTGCTACACTCGGTCTTCAGTTTCGACAGTTGGCTCATTCTGGTAGCTCTTTTTGTGCACGTCTTATCCGACACTATTATACAAAAAATATAGATATTAAAGAAAAGGGCCAATATATATAACATAAATATATAAAATACATAACAGAGGTGCATCACTCACTGATATTAATTTTTCTTTTATAATTATGTAAGGTGTCATTAAAATTGGACAATGGTAAAGCCACGCGGCAGCTTTCTGCTGTCGCACGGATTGGCCGGCTCGAACCGGGGTGGTACCACGACCTCACAGAATACCAGCGTGAAGTAAAGGTTTACCTCTGCGTTTCGCTTGGTAAGTGCAGGTGGCCGGAGGCCCTTTTTACTGGAAATGAGGCATTCCATCTTAGTCCTCACGGGTGACAACGCATCTGCATTTTGATTCGCAAACGAGGATAGATGTAGATGTCTATGGGCCGCAGTAAACACTTACCATCAGGTGGACTGTGTGCTCGTTTGTTATCCTTATCCTATAAAAAAAAACCTTAAAAACGCCAAGGCACCAGGCTAAGATGGAATTACAAGTAAGATGGAAAATCAGTACTGGAAGTCCTTCAGAAGCTCTTTAATTCCATCCTCCACGGTGGAACTACTCCGAAGGCGTGGAGAAGAATTGCGATTGTCTTGTTCTTCAACAAAGGCGACAACGCTCTTTTGAAGAACTACAGACTGCTTTCCCTTCTGAACAAAAAAAAAATTACATATGCTTTTTCACTTCTGAGACTTACATAGGTTGGATATTTTACATCCCCTTTTCATATTGGCGCTCTATACCCTTAAAATGGGAACACAGTTATGCAAGCAGAGCTATTTGGCGCTGGAAATTGCTAATAGTGTAAAAAGTAAAAAAGTATTTTGGAATATATGAGTTTATTCTATAGCGATATAAAAAAGTCCGTTGTTTTATTAAAATCGAATAACTTCTTATAAGTTTAAAATAAGAAATTAAAAATTTAATATTTATTTATTAAAATAACATCCTTATAAAATTATTAATTTGATTGTACAAAAGGGTGGGGTACCTGACATCAAATGTGGTCAATAGTTCATTGGTTGTTAGTTATACAAGTAGGGTGTTTTTTTTTTAATACGCGGGCCTGTGGACGGCGAGCAATGGGTAGCTCGCCGTCCGTCCGTCTAACGACGACAGGCCGTGTCGACGGCGTGTTTTGTTCCACGCGCGCCTCAAAGAGCTGTCAGCAGCGTGAAGGGGCCCGCAAGGGCCGACGCCTGCCGGGGCTGCGGGCTGTTCGAAAGAGATACCGCGGCTCCGGAACGTAAGGGCACTGAAGGAACATGGATGGTTTTTAGTCAGTAAAAGTCTGACACTCCCTTCCGCTCCACCCACAGCGAAAGGCGTCATTAGATGATTTTCCATCCGCAAAAAAAGGGTGTTTTTTAATATATGGTTAATTTGTGTACGAATCGTTATTAAAGTCTCGTAAAGATAAAGTAGTAATAATCAAGACATTCTAATTCTTAGTGTATGAGTGACGATAGTTCTAAATTTGTTTTATTGCAGTCCTCAAAACCTTATAGTTGTAGCACGAATGGGTCAGCTCGACTGAGGAAAGACCACGCTCTCACAGAATATCAGCATAAAATAGCAGCTTAATACCGCTGTGTTTCGTATGGTGAGTGTAGAGACCCGGAGACCCTTTTTAATGAAAAAGAGGCATTCCATGTTAGTCCTCACGGGTGACAACGCATTTTGATTCTTTATTGAGGATTGATGTGGATATCTATGAGTTACAGCAACCACTTACCATCAGATGGACTGTGTGCTCGTTTGTCACTCTATCCTGTAAAAAATACTATCTTATCTAATGCGTTTTCATGACGTGAATTGGAACTCTCCCGTCCTGTTAACTGTTAACAATTAATTGTGACTCAAAGCACATAACTGTGAACAATCAAGTTCTCTATTTGAATACCATTAAGTGACCATTCGCAACTAAAGGCTATAATATAAGCCTGTCCTGTATATTAACATTTTTTTTTTATTGCTTCAGACTTATTTGGTGGTATTGCATACTTCTCATTTTACTTATCCCACTTGATTTATTGTCTCGTTTCGACTGCGGTCCTCTATGCTGGAAATATGTGAAACCAGAGGCAGAAGCATGTTCGAAGACGTGGTGGTGGGGCACACTGATGATGGGGAATTATATCGACACCTCGAATATGGTAAGTGGAATTGAATTTCATGAGACTGTCACCATACCTATATGTCACCGCCTACATTTATTACCTATCTACCTATATTAAGGGATTATCTATGAAATAAAAGAATCGTACAATAATGTAAGTTTTTGTTATATTTTTTTTAATTATTATATTACCTATCCAAAATGTTGATACAAAATACCTATTTATTTATTCATCATTAACCTGCGACAGGTAGGCAGACATATGTCTATGTAAGCGCGCCACTTACCCCAATTTACAGAATAGAATGGAATAGAATAGAATAGAATAATTTTTTATTCAATATAGATCACATGTGTAATTCTTATTGAAAGTCATTTTTTACTTTACCACTGGTTCGAAAAAGAACCTCCGTCCTGGGAAGAACCAGCAAGAAATCTAGCGGGACTTTTTTTTTAAAGCAAATTTTACAATAATGGTTATACAAACTATACAGCTTCACAAAAACAGTTATTGCCCCCGCCTTACGGAAATTTTCGCACCATCAAGATAAAGCGAATCTCATACTGAGTTTACCTAAGCGCGCTCTCGAATCTATGTTTCATCTACCTCAACAATTATCACTTCTGACCAGATCATTGCCACTTCAGCTTACAAATACGGAAGACTGTGTCGTGACCTTGGTTCTTCGGTAGATTTCTTCATTCCAAAACTCTAAGCAATGCTGTTTCCATCGCTTGCTGAGCGCGACTTGACAGTTTACCGAAGATAGGTGCACTGCTGGCTCAGACGTTTGTCGATGGCTAGTGTCAACATGTGTTGGTGACTGCAGTGGATAAGCGTCATCGCAGCTGAAAGTTACAGAAGCTAATGACAATGTTGTTACAGTCTGCGGATACGGCTGCAGCGACGCGTCACCCGCGGCGTAAAAACATATCAGTTTCTTTAATTTTGACCTTTTGTTGAAGAGAATTAAGATAATGATGGCTTTATAATATTATGTACCTAAAGAAGAAACATATGGTCTTTATCTATAAAAGTCCAAAGTGCAACTACTCGAAGGAAGTTATAAAATCCTGATATAAGATTTTTGAAGAGCGATGAAAAGAATAAGGGATTCAAGGGACTCAAGTTCACAACTGATCATGGATCTCCCCTAAGGAATACCACAAGGCATATTCCTAAGCCACCTGCATCCATCGACTTCCTTCATGTCCTACGTTCAAAAGTGACTCTACGGATAAACTGTCGTTAATGTTCATGGTGGCAGGTCACAGTACTGGCATGCCGCTGTAATGTTTCTTCATCATCATCATCATTACCATCGTTATTACAGCTCTTCACAACTCCATTGCTGAACATAGGCCTTCCCCGAGTAATGGCACAAAGCATCATGCTGAATCACCCGCATCCATCTATCGTTTTCCTGAATGTCTTACTTAATCTAGTGGGAGGTGAACATATACCTCGCCTACCGGTACGAGGCTGTAACTCGAGAAGCTTTCTTCCCCAGCGGTTGTCATTTCTTTGAGCTTTATGGCCAGCCCATTGCCACTTCAGCTTACTAACCTGTTGGACTATGTTGGTAACTCTGGTTCTATTGCGAATATCCTCTTTTTTAAGACTATCATACAGAGAAACCTAGAGCATAGCCCTCTCTTTAGGTTCCTGAGCGACCTTGAGTTTCTTCCTACGGCCAACAGGGAAGGACCACGTCTCAGATCCATAAGTCATTACTGACAACATGCACTGGGTTTCTAATTTTGAGGTATACCTGACGAGAAGTAGTGTCGTGATTTCCCGAACGCTACCCAGCCGAGTTTAATCCG
The DNA here is from genome assembly GCA_033319125.1 of Parnassius glacialis. NCBI lineage: Eukaryota > Metazoa > Arthropoda > Insecta > Lepidoptera > Papilionidae > Parnassius > Parnassius glacialis. The sequence goes on along the minus strand of JAVANC010000023.1, from coordinate 31,841,469 downwards.
TCGGTTGAACACGGTCGAAGTTCAACTTTACCTAGTCGGTTTATTTGTCCTATGTAACAACAACTACCCTTCGGCAAATTGTACAGAAGTCAGAGGAGTACAATTTGCCACCATATCTGGCGTATGTGGCCTATGAGAAAGTCTTTGATTCCGTCGAAATGTGGGCTGTGCTGCAGTTCCTTCAGCGATGCCAAGTTGACTGTCGGTATATCGAAGTGCTGAAGTGCTTGTACAGTAGGGCTACGATGGCTATCCAAGTACAGAACCAGAGTACGAAACCAATCCAATTGCAGAGAGGTGTAATACAGGGTGACGTCATAGCTCTCAAACCCTTCACCGCTGCATTGGAAGACGTTTTCAAGCTTCTGGACTGGAAAGGATATGGTATCAACATCAATGGCGAGTACATCACTCACCTTCGATATGCCGACGATATAGTCCTTATGGCAGAATCGTTGGAGGATCTAAGCACTATGCTCAACGACCTCAATAATGCTTTCCAACGGATAGGTCTTAAGATGAACATGGACAAATACAAAGATCATGTTTGATGTCCATGTCACACCTGTGCCGGTAGTTGTTGGGAGCACTAAGTTCGAAGTTGTTGACAAGTATGTTTACCTGGGACAAATAGTCCGACTAGGTAAGTCCAACTTCGACTGAGAGGTCAATCGACGAATTCAACTCGGCTGGGTAGCGTTCGGGAAACTACGACACATCTTCTCGTTAGACATACCTCAAAACATGAAACCAAATTGTACAATCAGTGCGTATTGCCAATAATGACTTACGGATCTGACACGTGGTCCTTCACTGCTGGCCGTATGAGGAAGTTAAAGGTCGTTCAGCGAGCTATGGAGAGGGCTATGCTCGGAGCTTCTCTACGTAATAAACTCAGAAATGAGGATATCCGCAGTATAACCAGAATGACCGACATAGCCCAACGGATTAGTAAGCTGAAGTGGCAATGGGCCAGCCATATAGCTCAAAAACCGACAACCGATAGGGAAGAAAGGTTCTCGAGTGGCAGCCTCGTACAGGCAGGCGAAGTGTAGGGCGTCCCCTCACTAGATGGAGTGAAGACCTGGTAAGGTATGCAAGAAGTCGATGGATGCAGGTGGCTCAGAAACGTGCTTTGTGGCATTCCTTGGGCGAGGCCTATGTTCAGCAGTGGACTTGTGAAGGACTGTTATGATGATGATGATGAACAACAACTTGTTTTTTATTGTTTTATCATACAAACCGATATTATAATATGGAAATTACACAAAGAGAATATAATCACTAGAAATTAGAATTATCGCACAGAGATGTGCCAACTTGGAAAAGTCTCGATTCGAGTTAACATGAGTTGAAATTTACATTACTGGAGTTTAATTCGAATTACGCAATTCGAATTTTGCAAGGCGTTTTTTTTTGTTGTTTTAGAATAAGGGTGACAAACGAGATTCCACCTGATGTTAAGTGGTTGCTGTGGCCCATAGACATCTACATTTATCTTCGATTAAATATCAAAATACAGATGCGTTGTCTCCCATGAGGACTAAGATGTAATGCCTCAATCCTAGTAAAAAGGGTTTCCAGTTCTCTACACTCACCACACGAAACATAACAGCATTAAGCTGCTATTATACGCTGGTTTTCTGTGAGAGCTTGTTCCTACCTACATTAGAATAGAATAGAATAGAATATTTTTTTTATTCAATACACATTACAAGTGTAATTCTTATTGAAAGTAAGTTTTTACTTTACCACTGGTTCGAAAAAGAACCCTCTGTCCTGGAAAGAACCAGCAAGAAACCCAGCGGGACTTTTTTTAAATAAATTTTACAATATAAATGATTACGAACTATTTACAAGATTTATTTTATAAACTGCTTGGAAGCGACCACCTCATTTCCAGGGGTTATTATCAACCATATATTCATTTATACTATAATAACCCTTTTTATACAGTTTCAGTTTAATAAAACATTTAAACTTGGTAATAGAGAGAACCTGTACACTTTCCGGGACCTTGTTGTAAATGCGTATACATTGCCCCAAGAATGAATTACTGACTCTGTGGAGTCGAGAAACTAGCATCACTAGCTTGTGTTTGTTCCTAGTGTTTACAGAATGTATATCAATATTTTTACTAAAACCATCTTTGTTTTTGTGAACATACATTACATTTTCGTGCTATATTCTGTGCTATATTCGTGCTACATCCATTATATAGCTGCAGTGTGGCTCCTCCAAGTCGTCAATCAATTCATCTTTATCAAAAGTGAAGGAAAACTATAGAGAAATTTATATAATATTATTACTGCGTAGTCGGGCAATAATAATATTATTACTACTCAATATTTTTCATAATTTCAAATTAGTGTATTGATATTAATTTGCACCTAAAGAACAGTGTAAATTTTAATGATAATGTATGTTTTGCTTCATCATTTGGACATCATTTTATTACGGGTCGCCTAAAATGACTAATAAAAAACGTGACGTAATGTGACTAGATTTTTTACCTATACTATAATTAATTTAAGCTTATTATTGCACCAATTTGATTTTAGATTTCAGACGAGAGTATTTTTGTTGGATATATTTTAGATTTTTTTTTAGACTTTGCCATAAGCGTAAACTTTGCTATTTGCAACACAACTAAAGGAGCAAATCATAACTCTGAGTGTTGTGTATTATATTGTGAGGTAAACTTACCTTCAAACTTGAAGTCAATTCTTATTATTTTCATTATAAACCCTGATGGTAAAGTTGCCACAAAGTGAGGTTAACTTTGCCTTTTTATATTTTTGAGTATTTTGTTTACTTAATGTTATTATTTGTTAAAATCTTTAATAAATACCAAATCTATAATGAATATAATGTCACATTTAACATTGACGCCCAGTCTGACAGAACAGTTTTTGTTGGAAAATTGGTCCAAAACTTTAAGTCCTTTCAAAAATGGCAAAGTTACCAGGTTTCAAAACGCTTTAGATTTTTGTAACGTAAATAAACCGTAATAGTGTGAATTCGCAGGAATTTTATTTCCTATTTCATATTAATTTATTTTTTCGAATAGAAATCTTATGTCTTACTTTTTGCAGTGCCTTCCTCACACTTGGTATATATACTGCGACTTCCACTTCACCGTCATGGCTGCGATCCTGTTTTGTTTATACAAAAGACATCGTCGTATTGGTTTGGTCTGTTTCACATTCCTCACCGTTCTCAGTGTTATACAACCAGGCTTCCTTACGTACAATACACCAGAATTACAAGAAAACTTTTTAAATTTTGAGTAAGTTCTGACACAGTTTTACTTTATAAACTACTATTTATTGCCAACGATTTCACTTGCGTGGAAGTAGGAAAGACGGCATCATTTCAAAACATCACACAAGTAATTACATGATTTCGCTCCAGGTCTATCGCACAGGTAACGGAGGATGTATCTGGTATAAAAGTATCCTATGTCACTTTCTGTGCCATAAACTATCTCTGTGTAAGAAATTACTAATATCGATTTGCTACCGTAATGATTCATGAAAGACGAGCAAACCAACAAACTTACTTTGACGTTGATAGTATTAGTACGGATGAGTTTTTCTTTTTTGTCAGCTTATACAAGTCCCCTGCTCTACATAAAACTGTCTTTTTTATGCAATAATAAGCAAACAAGCATACGACTCCTCTGGTCATTAGTGATCATCGTCACATATGAACATGCGCAACAATAGTAGAAATGCAGGTGCGTTACCAGCCTTCTGGTTCTAGTTAAAGTAGTCAAGTAATTAATAGAAACAGACGTTACTTTGCGGAAATCCATAACATAAAACTTTCTAAAAGCTTTCGATAAATTAACTCACACCGACACGGTCATCCCCGCGTCCTAGTGCCATCCGTGGCAACATAAAGTAGCCGCTTTTTATTGTTACGTTAACCGTTTGTTCATTGTCCCATTAAGTAAAGAAAATTATTTAAAAGAACTTGATATAATGTATCAAATAGCGGTCTCTAACGGATTTTCAAAAAATCTCATTAACAATTTACTTAAAAAGAAACAAAAGCATGTTGTTCGCAACTCTCTGTACGCGGTTCAACCTCGAAGTGTTCATCGATATGTGAGCAGTTTGACCTACTTAGGCCCCATATCTGAAAAAGTAGCTAATACTCTTCAGCAAAACGGCGTTCATGTCGCGTTCAAAACAAACAATTCTCGTAGAAATATCTGTAATAATAAAGATAAGTTGGATATTTGTCAAAAGTCAGGTGTTTACAAACTTGTTTGTGACGAATGCCACGCCATTTAAGTGAGTCAGACTGGTCGCAATTTCGAGACAGGTTATAAAGAACATTTAGCCGCGTACAGGAATTGCAATCCCGATAAATCCCATTTTGCCAAACATCTTTTGGACACTGGACACAACCTAGCCAACGAACACTCCTTTAAAGTCTTACATACGTGTAATAAAGGGCTGCGGCTGTGTGTGCTGGAACAGTTAGAGATATTAAAAAGTAATAATAGTACCGTTGCACTGCTGAATGAACAAACAAATGTTACTAACTCACCTCTCTTAAATATCTTTAAGTCTGCTCTCTAATAATAGAGAGCCTCGCAATATGGTCGTTTGTCACCCTCATGGTGATCGGCGATTGGTTGCGAGGTTGGAAGGTAGGCAGGAGCTGCGCGGCGGTTTGTTTTAATTTTACATACGGCCGCTTACTTAGCGGTTAGCCACCGTAGAGTCTATATCACCTGAGGATGCCTCGTGTAGAGGCGAAACACGTGTGGTATTGTCGTCAGTGGTGTGTCTTGCCTAGTTTAGTGGTGTTGGGAGTAGCGGTGCTGGGATTAGTGGTGACGGGGATAGTGCACGCAATTGAGGGAGGGTGGGAGGTGCTCTTCATACTAGGTAAAACACATCATTTTATTTTATAATGCGGATATTTGCGAAGTAATTTTTTCTAAAAGCTTTTATGTAGTCAAGTAAGTCAATTTGCACTTTGGCTTTGGCTGCTATGGCACATCGATATCTACATCTTTTTTCGATAAATAATCAAAATACAGATGTGATGTCACATCTAAGGCTTAAGATGGAATGTCTCCGGTTCTCTACACTCACTATGCGAAACACAGCAGCATTAATCAGAAATCAGATATATAGAGCAAAGGAGTTGAATAAGTTGCCAGCATATGTCTTTCCCTGCGATTACGATGTGGGTGTCTTCAAGGCAAGAGTGAGTAGGCTTTTGTTGAGTCAGTGCGCTTCACCATCTTCGGCTGCATCACCACTCAGGTGGGATAATTTACTATTATTTGACACTAGCTTAGCACTAGCACTAGTTTTGAATAGTAAAAGAAATCGCCTTTTATTTGACATGTAAAACGAAATAGGGTTGTGCATTCTCATACCCAGTGTACTTTTACCATAGATAATATTTACGAGTATCATTGTCGCCGAGATTGACTTGCGGGTTAGCAAAAATATTTTTTTTATTATTCGGAGTTGTTATTAGGAAGACGCTGTTGCTCACCTCCTGTTTCATTTTCCTCCTGTAAGACGAAATAGGGTTGTGCATTCTCATACGCAGCGTACCTTTATCATAGAGAATATTTACGAGAATCATTGTCGCCGAGCTTGACTTGCGGGTTAGCAAAAGTATTTTTTAATTATTCCGAGTTGTCACCAACTCCTGTTTAATTTTCCTCTGTGGCCTCTTACCTTACCTACGGGATGAAATGTGGTAGTGTACTCCTTTTGTTGCCACAACACGGTTCATCTATACTTAAATACTATTTATTAGAAATAAGAACAAATGTACTTATTATTATTTGTGTTTTTCTTTTTAGTGTGTATAAACACACGAGAAAGTCACCCATCACTTCAATGATTTTGACAATTTATATGAGAAGTCATTATAGAGCTAGTCCATATATGGTGGGCCTGATAATGGGTTACATTATGTCCAAATACGAACCAAAATCATTTAGAAGAACTATCTCTAAGGTAAATAGGAAAAACTTTTTTTTTATTGTTTATTTTTACCTAGGCTTCGTTTTTTGACCCGATGTAGCTCAAAAATTAGTCTCTGCTATAAATACGCCAGCGACCCGAGTTCGAACCCCACCAATATCAGTGAAATTGTTAACTTCAATTCAAAAGTGATCATTTCACAGCAGCGAAGGAAAACATATTTTAATATAATAAGGGTAACACGTGAGCACACAGTCCACCTGATAGTCAATGGATTCTGTAGTCCATAGACATCTAACATTTCTATCTTCGATTAAAAATGAAAAGGCCGATGCGTTGTCGTCGCTGAGGATTAAGATAGAATGTCTCGTTGTCAGTTAAAAGTTGGTTATCTACAATCATCATCACTCACCAAAGACAGCATCATTAAGCTGCTATTTCACGCTGGCAATCTGTTAGAGCGTCTTATCTTGGTCGAGCTGACCCGTTTAAACTGCAACCATAATAAAGCTTCAACGTGGCTCAAATACAAGCGTAAAATAGCAGTAATGCCGCTGTGTTTCGTATGGTGAGTGTAGAGAACCGGAGACCCTTTTTTAATGGAAAAGAGGCATTTCATCTTAGTCCTTACGGGTGACAACGCATCTGCATTTTGATTCGCAGGCGAGAATAGATGTAGATGTCTATGGGCCACAGCAACCATTTACCATCAGGTGGACTGCGTGCCAGTTTGTCACCCTTATTCTATAAAAAAATGAGTAAAATCATAGTGCGCAACCCTGAGCTGTGTCTAGTCAGCATCGTTAAGTCTGGGATTTGCATTTAGAAAAACCCAAAATTAGGGGCTTGTAGGTAAATTTGCGTTGCTGGCATACCGTATCGCTAGCAATGCAGTGACGTATTATCGTCACTCCATTGCTAGCGATAAATGTTAATAGCAAAATAGAACTTTATTTTTATTAGGGGCGCCTTGTCATTGTCTATACTTGCAGCAACTAATTATCACTTAATTACTATTAATATTTATCTTATATCTAATAACTTTATTGCGTTGCTAGCGATGCGTTTTGCTTTGTAAATTTTGCAAATTTCAACAGTTCGTTGTGAAAATTTTAGAGCATCTAATTTTTAAACTTGACACCTAATTAGCACCTAAAAAGCCCCTAATTTTGGGTTTTTCTAAATGCAAATTCCTGATTGCGTTGCTGGTGGTACACAACTGCAAACCTTCAAGTCTGAAGCATACATTTTTCGAAGACATAAATCTGCCTGTACGCGCTGGTAAGCGCGACGGACTTATTGCTTCCTCTATAACCCTCTCAGATAAAAGTAGAGGCCGGTGTCAAACAGTCGGCCGCATAAGTTCTGTAACTTTACATTTTTACTTTATAATTTAAATTAGTTTTGTAAAAATTACACATGTTGCTCTGGCACTTCATCATTTCAGCCTATCAAAGTCCACTGTTCAACATAGGCTTTGCTATAGATTATCTCTTAATAGACACCCGTTTAAGTTTGCAGACAATTCTGATTTAAAATGTCTCATGTAATTTTTAACATGCATAGAATTCTCTTAAAATTTGATCTTTGAATGTTTATTAACATTAACCATATCATCCTTTGGGTGCCGTAAGAGGTGACAAAGGGAAACTGAAATAAGAAATCGATAGCAGCATCTTCGTGTTAACACCTTATAATTTAAATTTTAAAATTTTGTACAACCGGCTTCAATATAAATTATTAAGAATAGCTCAAAATACTATTGATCAGACAGTGATTAAATTTATATGGGACCACATGTGAAGCACCAGCTTTATAATTAGAAAATAGTCATCGAAATCGGTTCATCCAGAATAAAGTTATGAGTTAACACACATAAAAAAACATACAGTCGAATTGAGTACCTCCTCCTGTTTGAAGTTGGTAGAAAATAAGAAAAGCTTTCGGTTCCCAACTCGCCTGCCAAACGATAAAGCCAATCTGTGGGAAAGCTCATACTCAGCAGTGGACTCTAATCGGTTATGAAGATAATGATGATTTCATTAACATGAATTTTTTTTATTTCAGAAACAGTCCATTATTGGTCTCATTTCATTTTTTTCTGTAATTGGACTCATATTAATTTCATGGACAAATACGTATGGTGGTTTGAAAAAAGCCTTATTTGTGTCTTTACACAGCCCTATTTGGGCATTATTAATATGCATCCTTATTGGCATATGTGAATATGGAAATTTCCGTAAGTATTTTTATAATTAACTAGTTAGCCAGGTAGACGTTGTTCTACCCTTTTCGTCGCCCCTTCATATAAAAAATACTTAAATTCGTAAAAAAAATTTTGAGTGTCACTTATCAGGATAAAAACTATCCTATTTCTCAAGTTGGACCAAACTGCACAGAGCAAGCAAAACTTCATTAAAATGAGTTCAGTAGTTTAGGAGTTAATCATCATCATTTTATAAAAAATTAATAATTTCAACAAAATTTAATAGCTTTTTTTTTAATAATTTTTACTATATAAAAATAAAACAGAAGTATATGTCTGAGATAGTGAAATAACTATTTACTAAGTCTCTGAACTTGGTAAAAAGCAGAATGCAGTAAGCAATGACCTCCTGGTCATTTGAATGCCATTATGGCACGTGATCAGTTTAGAGAACAGAGAAAACTTTTTACTGAAAACGAGGCTTTCCATCTTAGTCCTCAGGGGTGAAAACTCATTTTGATTCTTAATTCAGGATAAAATGTAGATGTCTATGGCCACAGAACTTACCATCAGGTGGACCGTGTGATCGTCATCGTGCCCTTTTTAGAAATTTTATCTGCCTGTGTATCATTCGATCCGACTGTTTGTCTGATCTGATCTTTGAAATTATTGAACTGATGGTGATGAAATGTTACAAGCAGATAGAGAGCAATGCCTGTAGTGGAGTTAGGCTATATTTTATCCTAAAAATCGAGGAAATAAAAAAATATAAAATATAAATTGTCATTGAGTATTATTCTAAATCTAAAAGATTACATAAATGTCAATAATAGATAATGTGATAATGTCTTTAATATAATGAAAATACACCACGAGGTAACTATCATATATTATTAGAACTAACATTTCAATTTATAAAAGACTAGCAATCCGCCGCGGCTTTGCATGGGTGACTTCTGAATCTCGACAACAGCGCCACCTACCAAGAAATTCATCAAAATCGTTCGAGCCGTTTTCGAGTTTAAGCGAGGTTAACGGACAGCAATTGATTTTTACATATAGAGATGTTAAATAACAATTAACTAAAATCAGTTTATTAAAATAAAATGATGTCTTAACTAGTTTGATGCGAACCTCCCACTCTCCCTCAATTGCATGCACTATCCCCTTCACCACTAATATAAATACTATATATAATATAATACGACTGCCTCGTTGGTCTAGTGGTTGTAGTAGTGCGACTGCTGATCATGAGGTCCCGGGTTCGAATCCCGGGTCGGGCCAAAAAATCAGTTATTGAGTTTTTCCATCAAGAAATTCTCAGTAGCTGCCCGGAGTCGGGAAGTTGGCGGTGTTTCATCCCCGTGTCTCGGAAAGCACGTAAAGCCGTTGGTCCTACGCCTGATCTCTCTCCGGTCGTGTTGGTTTACCGTCCCATCGGGCTATGAGAGTGAGGGAATAGAGAGTGCACCTGTGATTGCGCATATACTTGGGCACTATAATCCTGTCCTGCGCCAATGGCTAGTCTTCGTTGAGACTGGCCGCCGTGGCCGAAATTCGGTCGGGAGGATATTATTATTATAATATAAATACCACTACTTCCAACAACACTGCCCCACACAGCACTACACTAGGAAAGGTATACTGACGTGGATAAAATGACAAGTGTTTCACATCTAAACGACCCATCATCAGGAGAAATAGTATGACTACTAATAGTCTATTTCATTTTGAAACATACCTCAAAATTTCAAAACAATATAGTACAACCATTGTGAGTTGCAAGTGATGATCTATGGATCTGAGACATGGTCTTTCACTGCTGGCCAATGAGGAAGCTTAAGGACACACAGCGAGCTATAGACAGAGCTATGCTCAGAGTTTCTCCGCGTGATAGACTTAAAAACGAGGATATCCGCATTAGAACCAAAATCACTGACATAGCGCAACGGATTAGTAAGTAGAAGTGGCAATGGAACGACCAAATAGATCGAAAAAACGACAACCGCCGGTGAAGAAAGGTTTTCAAGTGGCATTATTGTACTGGCTGGCCAAGTGTATGGTGACCCTCCCCCCTAGATTGAGAGACGACCTGGTAAAACATGCAGGAAGTCGATGGATGCAGGTGGCTAAGGACTGCGCTTTATGGCATTCCTTGGGGGAGGCCTATCATCAGCAGTCGACTTGTGAAGGGCTCTAATGTTGGTGATAAACGCCTACATCTAATTATTATCAGAAAATTTATCTTCGAAAATAGCGGACTGTGTACATTTTTTTAACAATTTCACTAGTTACTTGGAGGCCTTTCCTGCCCAGGAGTCCATCTGGGAAGGTTCCAACCTCTTACGTATTTCACCATCAAATAGCAGTGCCTGCATTGCAGTGTTCCGGGCTGTAAGGTATAAAGGGCAGGTATATTACAGGCTGTAAGGTAAAGTTAAATTAAATTAAAGTTGCAGCCTATATACGTCCCACTACTGGGCTCAGGCCTCCTCTCATTTCTGATAGAGTTTTAGGGCAAGGAAATGTCAAAATGGCCCAAGGCCTGTTGGCGAACTTCATAGACAGCAGATAGAAACAGAAACTTTTTTATTCAATATAGATTATAAATAATACTTATTGAAAGTCACTCTTTTGTATAATTACCACTGGTTCAAATAAAAAGACCTCTGTCCTGGAAAGAACCAGCAAGAAACCCAGCAGGACTGTTTTTTTAAAATAACAGCTTACAATTACGTATGTTACACAAATTAACAACACAACAAACTAGAAATAGCTTGGTAGCGATCACTTCATTTCCAGGTGTTATTATCATCTATAAATTCTTTAATATTATAATAACCCTTTTTATACAAACTTAGTTTAATAAAGTTTTTGAACTTTGAGCAGATCAAATTTTGTTTATTTTCTGGAATTTTGTTGTAAAAGCGTATACATCGCCCTAAGAATGAATTACTGACTCGATGGAGTCGAGTAACTGGTACTACTTTGTGTCTGTTCCTAGTAATTACAGAATGAATATCACTTATTTTTTTAAAACTACTTTTATTTTTGTGTACGTACATTACATTTTCATAAATGTATTGAGAGGCCAAAGTTAATATATTAGTTACTTTAAATTTTTGTCGCAGCGACTCTTTAGGATTTAAATCATAAATTGCTCTTATGGCCCTCTTCTGTAAAACAAATATAATTTCAGTGTCAGCTGCGTGTCCCCATAGCAAAATACCATACGACATTATGCTATGGAAATAGCTAAAGTAAACTAGTCTAGCTGTTTCAACGCTAGTTAGACTTCTAATCTTTTTTACGGCATATGCTGCAGAACTAAGTCTGCTTGCTAGTTTTGATATATGGGGGCTCCATTGAAGCTTCGCGTCTAGTGTGATTCCAAGAAAAATGGTGGTATCTACAAGACTCAGTTTCTCCCCATTTAAAATTACTTAAGTATTTAATTGTTTGACATTTGGAGTCATAAATTTCATACATTTCGTTTTAGTACCATTTAAATGCAAATTATTAACATTGAACCAACTTACTAATTTAGATATAGCATTATTTACTTCGTCATATTTTAGCAATTATCGACTTAATTTGAAAATTAAAGAAGTGACATCTGCAAATAATACTATATCATGGTTATTTCCTACTATGTAAGGTAAGTCATTATGGTACACAAGAAACAGAAAGGGGCCGAGAATTGAGCCTTGAGGCACGCCCATTTGTACCATCGACCCGGAAGAACTCATACTGTTAATGACAACTTTTTGCGTTCTCTTACTTAAATATGAAATAATTAATTTAAGAGCATCACTTCTTAGTGTTAAAGTTTCCTGAATAATGTTTCATGGTGAACACAATCGAAGGCTTTAGATAGGTCACAAAATATACCCAAAGCATCCTGTGAATTTTCCCATGCATTAAAGATATATTTGATCAGCTCAACACCGGCATCAGTTGTCGTGCGATCCCTTGTGAAACCAAATTAATTTTTATGAAGTAAATTATTTATATTAAACAAATTTAATATTTGATCAAGAATAATTTTTTCAAAAATCTTACTAAGTGTTGGTAGTACAGAAATAGGTCTAAAATTGGCGGCGTCTAATGTACTACCAGATATAAATAAAGGTATTACTATAATATACTTCATTTAATCAGGAAATAGCAGATTCGATACTAGTATTAAAAATAATAGCTAAAGGAGGCGCAATTGTTTCTATTATAGACGCAATAACTTTGACGGAAATCCCCCACAGATCCGCAGTTTTCTTAACATCAATAGTGTTAAAATATTTTACAATATCTTTTGATAATACTTTATGAAATGTAAAATTCTTTGTACATGTATTTACATTTTGTTTAAGTAATGATTCGGCGACGGCAAAAGAAGAATTCAGTGACTTAGTGGTTAATATCGGAATATTAGTATAATATTTTTAAAAAACCGTTGCACACGTCCTGATCTGATTCGGTTAATATGTTATTAACACTTAACTGGTAGTTTGAATTGCGAGAGTTGATCTTACCAGTTTCGCTATTTAATATAAATTAATAATTATACTCCATGTCATTTTAATTTTATTAGAAACCGTCTTAATTTTGTTGCTGAAATGCAAAGACTTGGCTGTGGAGCACACTCTTTTAAATATTTTTGAATATTTTTGTACATATTTCCAAAATTAGACGCTATAATTATATGACCTTTCATGGTAAAGATACCCTACCTACGTCTTCTCTTATGGACTCCTACTGGCGCCCATTCATTACATGACTTCCAACTGTTCAAGGAGAATATTTTAGAAGTAAAAGTATTATTAAATTCATTGCAAATAAGCTCAAATAATGTTCCATACAAAAAATTTGGATCATTTTGGTATGAAAGTGATGCAAGTTTTTTCACTATGTTAGTTCTAATTTTCTCTAAGCGACGTGCATTTACTGGAACAAACACAAATTTTTTATCTACCTGATTTTTGTGAACATAAGCTAACGAAACTAATTGTCTACAGTCATCAGAACTTAATTTTTTAACTATACATTTATGCAACGGCTTCATATTTGTAAAAATGTTATCTATACATGTTGCACTAGATTGAGCAATACGCGTTGGCTCTAAAAATAAATTAAAAAGACCATACGATTTAAAAAATGATTTAAATTTTATATTGATTGAGGAAGTTTCTAGGAGATTGATATTAAAGTCTTCACATATTACAACAGACTTATTCTGTTTATTAAGCTTAGAATACTTAGAAAAAGCAAAAACTTCCTCCATATTTTTTTCAAAAGTATCGTATATAGAACATGGGGGTCTGTAAACGCTCACAACAATGAGGTGCTCAAACTCAACACATGCCATTTCTACAGTTTGCTCAACAGAGACGCTCACAATATCTTTTCGTTCTTTACATGACAATAATTTACTAGATAATATTAAGGAACCACCTCTTAAAACCGTTTCTCTATTGAAAAAACTGACCACCTGGTGATTACTGAAGTTAAAGATTAAGTTATTAGCTTTTAACTAATGTTTAGTAATACATTAAATATGAATATTGTTGCTATTTAAGAACAACTCAATTTCTAGCTCTATGTCTATCATGCCTTGTATATTGTGATGCACTAGTTGTAAACAATTTTCATTATCACTCTGTGGAGTCATACAATTAAATATTTGTAAACTGCATTCTAAATTATTTAAATGATTACAACTGCTAGAGATTACCTATATTATATATATATTTTCTAATTTAAATTACTTGGAACCGATTGCAAATTACATATTAAGTTATTATACTGCTCAAAAAAGCAGATGTCTGTGTAGCCAAGTCCTTGGCTGAGTTAATATATAAACAATAAGATAGCACATTTGCCATCTGTCTTAAAATATATTTAGATAGGTAATACCTATCTCTAGTCAAAAATTTCTTAATTAAATTATTTATATCTATTAAATTAAATTTATTCTTTTAATTATAATCATTAAATATCAAGTGTAAATAATTATTACATGAAAAGTTATTCATTAATAAATTTAAATCATATCTTATTTTATTTTCCTGCGGCCAACTCTGTATGTTAGGCAATGTAAACAAGATAATTTTAAATAATAGACATATGTCTTCGAAATATTTTTTTTAATTTATCAGATATGCAGGTTTTCTCACGATGTTTTTCTTCGCCGGTCAACACGTGGTAAATCAGCACTTAAATTGTTATTAACAATTTTATTGGTGCTAGCGGGGATCAAACCTAGGTTACACGCGTACTATGAAACAGCGAGCGCTTAGCCCCTGAGTTACCACAGCTCTCCTATTTCTTTCATCAGATATGAGTACCTGCATTGCTGTGATCCGGTCTGAAGGGTATATTAGAGGTGTATCGCAGGCTGTAAGGCATTCCATCTTATTTCACAGATGTTAAAACACAACTGCAGCCTCCTTTGTTTGAAGTTGGCTGCACACCAGTTATCGTCTGGTGAACTGTAAGCACGTTTGCCATTCCAGATTTATAAAACAAAACAACACACCTTTACAAAAGAAGTGAAAATCTGACTTTCAATAAAGGTTTAACTACTACGTGCCCATAAACATTAAATACCTACTTATATATTTTTTTTCCAGCTATGCTGAAAGATTTCCTGTCATGGCCGATATTCGTACCTCTGGGGAAGCTTGCTTACGGAATCTATATGGCACATTGTATCACCATCATATACATTTTAGCGACCGCTAGAAGTGCTTTGACTTTTAATGTATATATTGTGGTAAGAATTTTTTTTGTAGAATATACTAGCAATGCTATTAATATTACTATAATTCCCATTGCTACCCTTGGTATATACCCTTGGCATACAGGCAACTGAACAGACAGATCTCCAAATGCATGTGGCGGGACTTACGCAACTTCAATACAGCTCGTATTGAAGAAGCGATCGAGCAGAACCAAGGCTCCAAAGTCTTTGCCAGAGATCTGCCTTCCAGAAAGAGCCAACTGTCAAAGCTGAAGACAGAGTGTGGCAGCATCGTTTCCGGGACACCTGAGATTTTGAGTGAGATTGAGAGGTTCTATGGGCAGCTGTACACGTCATCGTTGGAGCCACACGCAAGTGTGAGTAACGATCCAAGAGCGAGTCTCATTCAACACTATTCCGAAAATATCCCGGACGTCAGTCTGAGCGAGATTAGAATGGCTCCTTAAGCACCTTAAAAACGGTAAGGCCCCAGGCGAGGATGGAATTACAGCGGAGCTTCTGAAATCGGGTGGAAGACTGGTACTTGAAGTCTTTCAGAAGCTCTTTAATTCCGTCCTCCATGGTGGCATTACACCGGAGGCGTGGAGCCGAAGTGCGGTGGTCTTGTTCTTCATGAAAGGTGACAACGCTCTCTTGAAGAACTACAGACCGATTTCCCTTCTGAGCCGCGTCTACGTGCTGTTTTCGGAAGTCATTACGAATCGTCTCGCGCGCAGACTTGACGACTTCCAGCCTCCCAAACAAGCCGGTTTCCGAAAGGGCTTTAGGACCATAGACCACATACATACCCACGGCAAATTTTACAGAAGTCAGAGGAGTACACCACTATGTCTGGCGTATGTGGAATATGAGAAAGCCTTTGATTCCGTCGAAATTTGGGCGGTGCTGCAGTCCCTTCAGCGGTGCCAAGTTGACTGTCGGTATATCGAAGTGCTGAAGTGTTTGTACAGTAGAGCTAAGATGGCTATCCGAGTACAGAACCAGAGTACGGAACCTATCCAACTGCAGAGAGGTGTAAGACAGGGTGACGTTATATCCCCGAAACTCTTCACCGCTGCATTGGAAGACGTTTTCAAGCTTCTGGACTGGAAAGGATACGGTATCAACATCAATGGCGAGAACATCACTCAGCTTCAATTTGCCGACGATATAGTCCTTATGGCAGAATCGCTGGAGGACCTAAGCACTATCCTCAATGACCTCAATAGTTTTTCCCAACGGATAGGTCTTAAGATGAACATGGACAAAACAAAGATCATGTGTAATGTCCATGTCACACCTATGTCGGTAGTTGTTGGAAACACTAAGCTCGAAGTTGTTGACGAGTATGTTTACCTGGGACAAATAGTCCGACTAGGTAAGTCCAACTTCGACTGAGAGGTCAATCGACGGATTCAACTCGGTTGGGCAGCGTTCGGGAAATTACGGCACATCTTCTCGTCAGGTATACCTCAAAACTTGAAAACGAGACTGTACACCCAGTGCGTGTTGCCAGTGATGACATACGGAACTGAGACGTGGTCCTTCACTGCTGGCCGGATGAGGAAGCTCAAGGTCGCTCAGCGAGCTATGGATAGGGCTATGCTCGGAGTTTTTCTGCGTGATAAACTCAGAAATTCCGGAGGATATCCGCAGTAGAATCAGAGTGACCGACATAGCCCAACGGATTAGTAAGCTGAAGTGGCAATGGGCCGGCCATATTGCTCGAAGAACCGACAACCGATGGGGAAGAAAGGTTCTCGTGTGGCAGCCTCGTACCGGTAGGCGAAGTGTAGAGCGTCCCCCCACTAGATGGAGTGATGACCTGGTAAGATATGCAGGAAGTCGATGGATGCAGGTGGCTCAGGACCGTGCTTTGTGGCATTCTTTGGGGGAGGCCTATGTTCAGCAGTGGACTTGTGAAGGGCTGTAATGATGATGATAATGACCCTTGGTAAGCTTAAAATGCTTAAGTTGTTTCACGTTGGTAATCGAATGGCGAATTTGAACCCACGACCCTGCTATTCTTCGCTTCTACTGTCGCTTTTATTATTAGGATTATTTCTTTTTTATCTTTTATGAGCCCACTGTTGAACATATACCTCTCTTGTTGTATGGAGAATTTGTATTAATCGCCACGCTCACATCTTTTTGTTGCAATTATTTGTTGGTTCTACTTTCATTTGTTAATGCATACATATCAGCCTCTCAAAAGTCCACTACTGAACAAATTAAGTTCTCTCTCTAAAGTCCACTCCTGAATTTGTTCAGTTCTCTCTCAAAAGTCCACTACTGAATATGTTAAGTTCTCTCTCAAAAGTCCACTACTGAATATGTTCAGTTCTCTCTCTTAAATGTCCACTACTAAACATATTCAGTTCTCTCTCTTAAGTCTACTACTGAATATGTTCAGTTCTCTCTCAAAAGTCCAATACTGAATATGTTCAGTTCCCTCTCAAAAGTACACTACTGAATATGTTTAGTTCTCTCTCATAAGTCCACTACTGAATATGTTTAGCTCTCTCTCTCTCAAAAGTCCACTACTGAATATGTTCAGTTCTTTCTCTTTAAAGTCCACTACTTAAATTATTCAGTTCTCTCTCAAAGGTCCACTACTGAATATGTTCAGTTCTCTCTTAAAAGTCCACTACTGAATATGTTCAGTTCTTTATCAAAAGTGCACTACTTAATATGTTCAGTTCTCTCTCAAAAGTCCACTTCAGAATATGTTCAGTTCTCTCTCTAAAGTCCATTAATGAATACGTTCAGTTCTCTGTCAAAAGTCCACTACTTAAATTATTCAGTTCTCTCTCAAAGGTCCACTACTGAATATGTTCAGATCTCTCTCAAAAGTCCACTACTGAATATGTTCAATTCTCTCTCAAATATCCACTACTGAATATGTATAGTTCTCTCTTAAAAGTCTACTACTTAACATATTCAGTTCTCTCTCAAATGTCCACTACTGAACAATTTAAGTTCTCTCTCTTAAGTCCACTACTGAATATGTCAGGTACTCTTTCTCAAATGTCCACTTCTGAATATGTTCAGTTCCCTCTCAAAAGTCAACTACTGAGTATGTTCAGTTTTTTTTTTTTTGTTTTTTTTTTTATAGTAGAGGGGGCAAACGAGCATGCGGCTCACCTGATGGTAAGTGACTACCGCCGCCCATGAACAACTGCAACACCAGGGAGGGAATTGCAGATGCGTTGCCGGCCTTTTAAAAAGGAGTACGCTCTTTTCCTTTTTTCTTCTTTCTAGTTTTCTCTTAAAAGTCTACTACTGAATAAGTTTAGTTCCTTCTCAAAACACGACTACTGAAAATGTTCAGTTCTCTTTCTCAAAAGTCCACAACTGAATCTGTTCAGTTCTCTCTTAAAAGTCCACTAGTGAGTTTGTTCAGTTCTCTCTCAAAGTCCACTACTGAATATGTTCAGTTCTCTCTCAAAAGTCCACTACTGAATATGTTCAGTTCTCTCTTTCTCAATATTTCACTACAGAATATGTTCAGTTCTCTTTCTCAAAAGTCCTCTACTGAATATGTTCAATTCTTTCTCAAAAGTCCACTACTGAATATGTTCGGTTCCCTCACAAAAGTCCACTATTGAATATATTCAGTTCTCTCTCAAAAGTCCACCAATGAATATTTTTCAGTTCTCTCAAAAGTCCACTACTGAATATTTTCAGTTCTGTCTCAAAAGTCCACTACTGAATATGTTTCAGTTATCTCTCAAAAGTTCACCACTGAATATGTTCAGTGGCGGACTTTGAGAGGTCTAAAATACGCAATCTATGCGGGTATCCTATCTGCTAGAGCTTTGTAAGGGGGTATATTTGCCATAGTTGCCACTCTTTGTTTCGAGTTGTTATCACAAAATTGCTGCTGTCTATATCTTGTTTCATATTCTCTTCTGTTGCTTTTTATGACCATGGGGATGAAATGGAGTAGTGGATCTATTTTACGCCATCACTACATGGCAACGTCTTAATTTTATTTTGGATAAAATATCTTTTCTGTTATTGGCTGAATATAATTTATAATTAATAATAATATTATTAAAATTAATAATAATAATTAATAATTTAATTCATAATTATATTCAGTCTACATATCATTATTTTAAGTCACCACAATGCCAGCGCCAGCGTTAGAGAAAACATTACGTTTAATGATAGAGCTAAACGGTCCACTGGCGGACCAAAAGGAAGTAGCCATAGCATTTTTCCCCGATATAGAACTCTCTGTCATTTGAGGTGGGGAGAATCCGCGCACACAAAAACAATCGTCTGTCACTACAGAACCCACACAACAAAACTAAAACAATCAACTAACCATTTAACACACACCTAGAGTAATAATTGTAACAGTATTGCGCGGTGACAGCGACAACTCAGATACAGAGTTAGATCAGTCGTTTGATCGATCTGCACATTGTACGAGCGGACTGTGTTTGTAGACAAATCCGAAACAACACGACCGTTGTTATTAATATATTTTTAAAGTTAAAAATGAAGTTAAAAGCAATAATGCTATTAATAATTATTAATATATGAAAGGTGGTTCATTTGCAGGTGGAAAAATTTTTGGGGAACCTAACTATTTCCGGTTTGTTCAGTTTTTACTACTTACTCTTTGTTGAGGCACCATTAAATAATTTAATTAAATTATTACTGACCAACAGGTGAGTTCTTTTCTGTGTCTATATTATTTCTAAAAATTAAAAATAAACTTTTAATAAAAGCAAAGACCGTCTCCAAACAACCAAAAACCTATTATGTGGACCTGACTTTATTATTTTGAAGAAGAATAAAAAGTAAAAGTTATTATGAAAGATTTTCTTTTTTTAACTAAAATAAGTAAATGAAACGCGATAAAATCCGTAAACAGACCTAGTTCTATTCAAAGTTTTTATTATTATTATATTTTACCCGTTTTGAATGAGCTAGGGATTATCACAAGCTGTATGTAACAACTAGAATGTCGTTTAAATAGATATAGTAAAATTAAAGATTTTAATGTATCTACTAAACGACATTCTAGTATTTTCTGGTATATTCGCGTATTTTTACCATTTGGAATGGCATTTTTCTAGAAATTTATATGGGACGCCCCCTGAAGCTTAACCTTTTTAATAAAAAAAAGAATAATAAATTTCTCGCAATTTGCTTAGATATCGCACGTAACAACATAAACCCGGAGCAATTTTGTGTAGGCCATACAAATACTTGTTCCGTGCGAGATTCGAGCTCGCGGCCCTTACCGCTGCAACTTATTGCGAAGCCACTACGCTACGGAGCAGTCAATTTTTATAAAACTGAAATGACAAACGAACTTAGAGTCCATCAGTTTCCTGACGGAATGTCGCTAATGCAGTCTATGAAAACCTGCAACCAACTTCAAACAAAGAAGGCTACAAATACGTTATTACTTCTGAGTACTAAGATGGAATGTCTCACAAATCTTCATCTTTAACAGTGGTAGAGCCACGTGGCAGCTTTGCTGTCGCACGGATGGGCCGGCTCGAACCGGAGTGGTATCATGACCTCACAGAATACCAGCGTGAGGTTTACCTCTACTTCGTGCTGGTATCCTGTGTTCTGGTAGTGGCGGTGGCTGTGATGTGGTATTCTGTGTTCACGCGTTTCGCTTGGTCAGTGCAGGTGGCCGGAGGCCCTTTTTACTGGAAATGAGGCATTCCATCTTTGTCCTCACGGGTGACAACGCATCTGCATTTTGATTCGCAAACGAGGATAGATGTAGATGTATATGGGCCGCAGCAACCACTTACCATCAGGTGGATTGTGTGCTCGTTTATCACCCTTATCCTATAAAAAAAAACAAATATAGCATTTTGTAATTAGTACCGTTGTTAAATCCTTTGCTTGAATAATAAACGTTTTTTTTTCAGAGGCAATGTAAGAGAATCATTAAATTTGGTCAGTGAGCCAGCATCGAAGAGTAAGCAACCATAAATGAAAACATATTTTACTGCTGCTGATCCCGTGTAATAAAGACGAAGGGAGTTATGTCTGACAAAGAATGATTAAATAAAAAGCAAAATAAAATTCTGTTTATTTACTAATATTTTGTGGTTTTATTTACTGACCGTGCAGTGACGGTGTAATAATATACACTACTCCATATCGTCCCAAGGGTGTCGTAATTAGCGACAGGGGCGGCAGTTGGGTAGCAGCTTTCTTATTATCAATACAGCACTTCACAAGTCCACTGCTGAACATAGGCGTCCCCCAAGGAATGCTACAAAACACGGTCCCGAGCCACCTGCATCTCTTGATATCCTATATGTCTTACCAGGTCGTTACTCCATCTAGTGAGGGGATGCCCTACACTTCACCTGCCGGTACGAGGCTGCCACTCAAGAACCTTTCTTCCCCATCGGTTGTCGGTTCTTCGAGCTATATGGCCAGATCATGGCTGTTTCAGCTTAAACTTCAGCTTTGGCTATATCGGTTACACTGGTTCTACTGCAGATATCCTCGTTTTTATGTCTATCATGCAGAGAAACGCCAAGCACAGCCCTCTCCATAGCTCGCTGAGCGACTTTGAGCTTCCTCATCCGGCCAGCAGTGAAGGACCACGTTTTAGATTCATAGGTCATCACTGACACACACTGGTTGTACAATTTAGTTTTGAGGTTTTGAGGTATGCCTGACGAGAAGATGTGTCGCAATCTCCCAAACGCTGCCCAGCCGAGTTGAATCCGTCGATTATTATTACATCTATTCTTCTAATAACAACTAAATAATAATAAGTTGCGATTGCCAATCCTTCTTCCATGTGTATGCCACTATGGCAAATATCCTCTTCATGAGGAAACTTATGGGTGAGGCATAGGCCTCACTGAATATAGATTCAGCAGTGGACTAGAATAGGCTGTAACGGCAATAGTACTAATATTTAATAAATAATACACAAAAATAGATAAATAAAAATATATATTTTTGTGTGAAAGTCTTAATGCGGTTTACAGAATACATCTACTTACCAAGTTTCAACAGCATAGTTCTTATAGTTTCGGAAAAAAGTGGCTGTGACATATGGACGGACAAACAGACAGACAGACATGACAAATCCATAAGGGTTCCGTTTTTTGCCATTTGGCTACGGAACCCTAAAAATAAGGCAATTAACTGACATTAAAACTGCAAAATAACTGAAGGAGACCAGCTCCTTCAGTTATTTTCATAGTCCATTGTCATGTGGAATACTATTGTTGGGCAAATTCATTGAATCTGTATTTATCATTAAAAAAGAAGCTATACCAGTAACTTACTATTTAAACTCACGAGAGTCTTCGAGAGAATTGTTTAAAGAAATTAACATTTTGACTGCTGCTTCGCAATATATTAGTAGTATAAGAGTCACTCATAAAGGAAGCATATTACACAGTCGATAACTACCTTGTAAATAAAGATGCTTGATCTTAATGTCTTTCAGTTAAATTAATAAATTATACTTAACATTAATTCATCAAAGACGTATTTCGTCGTAGCTATTTTCTCTGTATGAGTATAGTGTGAACAATAAGTAACAATTATTATTATTATTATGATATGTTGACGTTCATAAGTGATTTGTTTAAAGTCTACATGAATAAAGATATATGATTTTATTTGATTTGCACCATCACCCGACCGCTAAAAAGGCAACCGCTCACACCCGCCAGGCCTATCACCATCACCTCCTTGTTCTCCAAATTAATGGAATCCATCATCTATCTAGTCTATAAATACTGCCAGCTCATGAAGTACCTTGAGGATCACCAGCTGGTTAATGACGGCAATACGGTTTTCGTCTGGATCCATCAGCTGGTGATCTACTGGCCTACCTGACTCATAGATGGACGAAGGCAGTAGAGTCCAAGAGGGAGGCATTGGCTCTTTTAGATTGTACACAGCGCAGGCACATTCAATCGAGTTTGGCATAAAGCGTTTCTTTCAAAGCTTCTTTCATTTGGGTTTTCCGAAGAATATGCAATTGGGTCACCAGTTTCCTTGCTGATTGCAGCATCAAAGTTATATTAGAGGGAGCATGCTCCGATTACTAGCGTATCAGTGCTGGTGTTCCACAAGGATGCGTGCTATCACCTACGCTATTCCTTCTGCATATCAATTATATGTTGCAAATCAGTAGCATTCATTTCTATGCGGACGACAGTACTGGAAAAACTTGTGTCTGAAGTCGAATCATACGTAAACAAAGTTTTGGATTGGGGACGACTAAATCTAGTCCAGTTTAACCCTCAGAAGACACAGGTTTGCGCGTTTACCGCTAAAAGGGTACCCCTTTGTCGTATCTCTTGAATTTCAGGACAGTCCCCTTGCTGCCTTAGCTAACATCAGAATCCTCGGCGTCGAGATATCGAATAACCTGAAATTTCGTGGTCACTTGGAAAGGAAAGCTAACTTTATCTTTAAAAAGCTTGACGCGCTCACCACTTGCAATTTCACAAGGTGCATGTTCAGCCTCACGTGCAATACTGTTCTCATATCTAGTCCAAAACACCCCAGTGCCAGCTGCTTCAACTTGACCGCATCCAGCGCAGAGCGGCTCGAATCATCGACGATCGAGTTCTTACTGATTGGCTCGATTTGTTGGCTCTGCGAAAGGATGCATCACTTTGCATTTTCTATAGCATCTACCACGGGGAGTTCTCTGAGGAATTGTTCGGAATAATTCCAACCGCCAAATTTCACAAACACACATCGTGACAAAACTCACCATCCACAACAGCTGAATGCTTGGCAGTCCACAAATATGCGTTATACTAGGAGTTTTCTTCCTCGTACAACCTCTTTATGTAATTGTTTACCACCGGCGATTTTTTCGGACTGAAAGGACTGAGGGGCCTTCAAAAAAAGAGCTTACTCCTTTCTAAACGACAGACAAAGCACCTACAATTCCCCTGGTGTTACAGTTGTTCATGGGCGCCAGTAGTCACTTACAAAAACAACATTTAAAAATACCTAATTGAAACAGAAAATGGGCAGCCCATCATACGAGTAACTCCACTGCTGCATTTATTTATTCGTAATTAATAACTAAAATACACATACGTTATTTTTTTTAGAGTATTATGGACGGCCCAATTCAACTTACTGATCCATTGGGCTATGTAGGTTACTCTAGTACCTAACACTGTTGATATCTTCATATCTAAGTCAATACACAGAGAAACTCCTAGCATAGCACTCTCCATGGATAAGGACGACGATTCAGATCTATATGTCGTCACTGGCACTTGCGCTGCTTGTACAACCTTATGAAGCAATAAATATACTTACTCCAAGTGGCCCACAAAGTTGAATTTTTCACATTACTGAGAAATGCTAAAATTTGTTTCAAACGTAGCTTCTCGTCTTCCATCCAATTTTGAGATGATAGTTCACTGATCAGTATATCCAAGTTCATTTCGCATTTGCTGGTTTGTTGTGATTTTATTAATTGGTTAAAATCTATTAGCCCATATTAAGCTACAGTATTTCCTGTAAATGTATTTTAACACGTTAGTAATCCCTTTACATGAAATACTCATTATATACTTTTTGAGCATGGGTACCAAATAGTTAAAAATCACTAATGTATTTTTATTTATTCATTTAATCATATGACACCAATAGTTCAAACATTATCACATTTTTATTGTAAGTAGACTTAATCTAGGGACTGATGTCTGCATCCCTTGTACATATAGAGGTTAGTGGTGCATCCTTGATAAAACCTGGATAGGAAATAAAAAAAATTAACCAGAATTTAATAATGAACTAAAAATCCAACTAAAATGTTATAATTTACATTTTAAATATAGACTTATCTATATTTTAGGTAGAATTTTCCCACTATTTAACACTTTCACTGTCCGGTTTTCAGACACAATAGTAAGACAATAGCAGTGACCTATATGTAGTGCACGAGACAGCAAAAGGGTTAAGGGAAACGATAAGATCTTTTTAGCAAATACTACGGTACACAAGACAAAGATATTAATTTACGCTGACAAAAAGAAAAAACAGAAAAGTCACATATTATAAAGCTGTACCAACACCTATATACGCACAGAATTACGAGTATATAAAGTGTTTCTGTGTGTATGTGTGAAAGAGGGAGGGGGGGGGGGGGTGCATCTATAAACTAATACAATAGTATAATTTTGTATTCAATATTGCTTATTACATAATACTTATTGAAAGTCATTTTTTATTTACCACTGGTTCGGAAAATACCTCAGTCCTGGGAAGAACCAGCAAGAAACCCAGCGGAACTTTTTTTCGAACATATTTCACTTAACAATAACTTCGTTTATACAATTTTTAAATGATTTTTCATAGAACCAGAACGGTGACGATCACCTTATTCAAAGGGGTTATTTCCATTCATGTATTCTTTGATATTATAATAATGTATTAATGTATTCCTTGATATTATAATAACCCTTTTTGTACAGTTTTTCTTTAATAAAACTTTAAACTTGTTTATTGACAAACTTTGAATATGTTCTGGGATTTTGTTGTAAAAGCGTATTCACTGCCCCATAAATGAATGACTGATTCTGTGGAGTCTAGTAACTGGCATTGCAAGCTTATGTTTGTTCCCAGTGTTTAAGAAATGAACATCCTTATTCTTCTTAAAGCTATTTATGTTTTTGTGTACATACATTACATTTTCATAAATATATTGCGATGTCAAAGTTCATATGTTTATTTCTTTAAATTTTTCTTTGAGGGACTCTTTATAATTTAGGTTATTAATCGCCCGTATGGCTCTCTTTTGCAAAAAATATATAGCTTCAATATCAGTCGCATTACCCCATAGCAAAATTCCATAAGATATTACGCTATGAAAGTAACCAAAATACACTAATCTAGCTGTCTCAACATCTTTGAGACTTCTAATCTTTCCTACAGCATACGCTGCAAAACTAAGTCTGCTTGCTAATTTAGATATATGGGGGCCGCATCAAAGTTTTGCGACAATAGTAGCACCAAAAAAACAGTCCTCCTCCCCATTTAACAGCACATTCGTATTCGAATGTTTTACATTAGGTATTGTAAATTTAATACACTTTGTCTTATTGCCGTTTAAGAGCATATTGTTGGCGTTAAGCCAATGTACCAATTTTGATAGAGAGTTATTTACATCGTCATAATTAATTAACTGCCGTTTGAGTTTGAAAATTAAAGAGATATCGTCAGCAAATAATACTATATCGTGATTGTCCCCTACAAGATACGGTAAGTCATTAATATAGATTAAGAACAGGAATGGGCCAAGAATCGAGCCCTGAGGAACGCCCATTGTTACTACTGATCCGGAGGAACCCTTACCATTGCTCACAACTTTTTGAGTTCTGTTACTTAAATATGAAGTAATAAGTCTAAGCGCTAAATTTTTTACACCGTAATGTTGTAGTTTCCTAATTAATGTCTCATGATGAACACAATCTAAAGCCTTGGAAAGATCACAGAAAATACCTTAGGCATCTTGTGAATTCTCTCAGGCATTAAAAATATATTTCATAAGCTCAACACCGGCGTCAGATGTCGAGCGACCCCTTGTAAAACCAAACTGGTTTTTATGAAGTAATTTATTTGTATTAAAAAAATTAACAATTGATCCAAAATAATTTTTTCATGAATTTTACTGAAAGTTGGTAGTACAGAAATAGGTCTAAAATTAGCGGGGTCCAATGTTCTATCAGATTTAAATAAAGGTATTACTTTACTATACTTCATTAAATCAGGAAACATACCAGAATCGATACAAGTATTTAAAATAATAGCAAGATAAGGTGCAATTAAATCTATTATAAACGCAAAAACTGTAACGGAAATCCTCCACAAATCTGCGGTCTTCTTTACGTCAATAGTTTTGAAGTATTTTACAACATCTTCCGGTAATTCTTTTTCAAATCTAAATTTTTTTAAACAGGTATTAACATTTTTATTTCTTTATTTATTTCTTCTTTATTGCATTCCTTAAAAAAAGAATACATTTGGTTTGAGTAATGACTCGGCGACAGTTGGAGAAGTATTTAATGACTCTGTTGTCAAGATAGGAATATCAGTGAAATATTTCTCAAACACCGCTGCGACTTCTTGATTTGATTAAGTTAATTCATTGTTAATTATTAATTTATAGTTCGAGTTACGAGGTTATTCTTTACCGGTTTCGTTGTTAATTATACTCCACGTCATTTTAATTTTATTCTTAGCCGTCTTAATTTTGTTGCTAATATGTAATGATTTGGCTGTGGAGCAAACTCTTTTAAACATGTAGAATAGTTTTTGACATATTCTTTAAAAGCATCGGTAAGATTATATGATATTTCTTGGTAAAGGTCATATAATCTTCGTCTGCTTTAATTAAAAATATCTGAATAATTATTAAAAAATTAATAATATCTGAATGCGGCGTTTGTCTATGGGCTAATGTCAATTAAGATAAAATTGAAGGATATATTATTTTTTCTAGTTTCGAATGTTACTATGTGAAAGTTAAAAAAGTTTAAGTTAAGAAAAATATTAAATATTTTTCAAACCTTTTTTTTTTTAGTGTAAGAACTATTAAAAAGCTTGAGCTATTTTGGAGAATTTCGCAAAATATGACAAAGGCTTTGGGGATTTTTTTTCTAATAAGGGGTTAACAAAATACAATTTCGTTTGATTAAAAACATTTAATAAATCCTCTTCTGTTGCCCTGTATTGCATACCTAAAGCGAAAGCGCAAGGTATGTTCTACTATCGCCTAAAAATTAAGATTCCAACATTTGATCGAATAAAGTCGTATCTAGCACATTATATATAATATCATTGATCTAGCAATCATATTATACATATAAATGATATAAAAAGCACATTGTTAGAAAGATAAATGATTGTTGAACTTATTAATAATTTTATTAAATCGATTAATTGCTATTTTAAATAAAAAGGGTTTTAGTGGCTTATGGTGTGGATTTATCATGTCCCTGTGGCTTGTAAGCAGGATAACTTTTGAAAATATCAATTGTTTATCTCAATCTATTTTTTAATCTCTTCATCTATTATGTGGGAAGCCACTGAATGTAAATGGCAGCGTAATTTTGTTTTGTTTAGCTATAATTAATTTTTTTCGGGTCCAAAATGGCGAAATTTTCGTTGATTTGGTAGCCTCGTATATAAATGGTTTCTGTAAATGGGGAGCTACAGTCACAGAGTAGTTTAGTTCCATAGATAAGAGTGTATATACGGAAATTTAGTTCGGCTCACAGAACACTAATACCCTAAGGCGGGTTCGGCTACAGTCGCCGTCATGAGTGGATATTGTTTCGGTTGTTTGCAGCGGCTCAAAAAGATCGCTGTACAAATACACAATATTCGAATAACCAAATTTCTTAAATATTTGATTATAATAATATTAAGAGATTTTTTTATTACAATATTTAAAAGCACAGAATAAATAATAGTAGTACGTACTAAAAGTAAGTAGTATATTTTTTTTGTCATGGGTGACATTTTCATGCTTTTCGAGGGTGTCGAAACAGGTTGTCGAAATGTAAATCCAAAATGGCGGCCGCAATAGGTATCAATTTTTTCATCATGGGTGTCATTTTCATGGTTTTCGAGGGCGCTGAAGCCGATAGTGCTGTCGAAATGTAAATCCAAGATGGCGGCCGCAATAGGTATTAATTTTTTCGTCATGGGTGTCATTTTCATGGTTTTCGAGGTTGCTGAAGCCGATAGTGCTGTCGAAATGTAATGTCCAAGGTGTCGGCTGCAATAGGTATAAATTTTTTCATTATAGGTGTCATTTTCATGGTTTTCGACGTGTTAAAGCTGATAGTGCTGTCGAAATGTAAATCCAAGATGGCGGCTGAATTAGGTACCAATTTTTTCATCATGGGTGTTATTTTCATGGTTTTCGAGGGTGTTGAAGCCGATAATGCTGTCAAAATATAAATCCAAGATGGCGGCTGCAAAATTTATCAATTTTTTCATCTTGCTTTTCATCTTTAAATAGCAGCTATATATTATGTACTCTGTGCAGTCCGTTTTCGGAGATCGTCGAAGGTGAACCGCGCGTCGGTGTTGGGGCGACTTCGTTCAAATATATTTTAGTTTTTTAAAAATTTATACTCAATTTTAAATATTTTTTATGATAAGAAATACTTAATAAAGTTAATATCTGTACAATGGTAACTGTAAATATTGTTTTCTAAATAAATTAATTTTAAAAGTGCCCAAAGAAGAAGAAATTTTCGGTGCGACGTTGATTACTGAAATTGAATAATGCATTTTTATGTAGTTTAGATGTGGAACTGTGGAACGACCAAAATGCTCTCGTTACTTAGATTTCAATAGTTTTTAATATCTATGTAATTATATTGTTGCATATTTTTGCTAATTAGTTGATACTGAATTTTATAATTTTGTTCTACAATAAAACGCTGTTTTTATAAGTATGACTTTAATAAAATATTATTGGAAAGGGAAATATAGATACAGATACTTACATTTAGGTACACTGTTATCAAATTAAATCAAATAATTTAAAGAAATTAAAAATTAGTGCTTCCCTAATTATAAATAACTATATAAAGACATTCTTGGGTTGGGTTTTTTTTAATGTTAGACAAACTATCATCTAAAAAATGTAAATTTTAAAATGGAGAGGGGAATCTCTACGTGATAAAGTTACAAATGAAAGATATTCGCAGTAGAACCAGAGTAACTGACATAGCCCAACGGAATATTAAAGTGAAATGGCAATAGGCTGGCTATATAACTTGGAAAACCGATAAAAACGAGGAAGAAAGGTTCTCGAGTGGCAACCTCGTACCGGTAAGCGAAGTAGTAATCAACCTTTATTCCTCTTCACGTATTCTCCACAAATAGGTCGCAAATAATACCTACTACTATTAGGCAAGAGTGAATAGGTTTTTGTTAAGTCAGTTTAATCCACCATCTTAGGCTACATAACCACTTATCGGTGGGATTGTAGTTGCTTTATTTGGGTAAAAATAGTAAAAACAATTACCCTTTTGCATCTAGATATAATTTTTCTAACCAACCATAAAAATATGATGAGTATATTATGTATATAAGTATAAAGGTGGCCTCACATGAGACAGTAATAATATAATATTATATCTTCCATTATCTACGCATGAAAACTTTTAAAATCTCTAAATTCCGAGGTATGTCCATATTAAGAGGCTGAATAGCGCCACATTTATATACATGGGGATTGTTTTGTAATTTCACGTCGTTATCGAAAAAAATTGTACGTATTTCAGGTGGCGGTTTGCAAAACACGGTTCCCCAAAAATTTACTCAATAGAAAATAATTGAAAAGTTGCTTCTGAAAATACTTAAATTTTCAATGTCATTTTTTTCTTACGCAATAGGGCCATGCTGCAGCTATATTAGTAGTAGGTATATCTGTAGTACGATTGGGTCGGCTCTACCGGGAAGGGACACGCTCTCACAGAATACCATTGTAAAATAGCAGTTTAAGCCTGCTGTGTTTCGTATGGTGAGTGTAGAGTACTGAGTGTAGTGAGTGTAGAGTGTGGAGAACCTTTTTACTGGAAACGATGCATTGCATCTTAGTCCTCACGGGTTACAACGCATCTACATTTTGATACGTAATCAAGAATAGATGTAGATGTCTATGGGCCGTAGCAACCACTTACCATCAGGTGGACTGTGTGATCGTTTGTCGCCCTTATTCTAAAAAAAAAAGCCTTTTTGGGATTTCAGAAAAATAACTTTAAGTATTGTAAGTACTCGTACAATTTGTGTCTTATGTTAATAAAGCTATTGGGCTATTTTGATTTTTAATAAAGTGATTTTACTTAATAGGTTTATAGGTTAAATAATTTAATTGCCCTTCCATATTAAGAAGCTTTTTTTCTGTCACTTCTATTGAATTTGACAGTGCTTGCTGAAATTTAGCATCTTTATATTGATATTGCAAAAGTAATCGAGAATATTTATTTTTACTTTCATGCCGAAGACTACCTTGTTTTATTTTATTACGGTCAAATTATATTTATTAGGTTGTAAAGCAAGTATTTATAACTCTTTTCATTATTTTGTTATTCTATTGTTTACAGTTATTATCACGTCTTAGCTTACATTATAAATTCTTGGTGAGATGCGATGTAACGCAGATACCTTATTTTCGTCAAGAACTACAATATATATATATTGGTTTTTTTTTACCAGTACAGTTTCAACACAATCTTAAAAAAGTTCAATGAATTAAAAACATTCCGATAATTATATAATTTCAAGTTGGTCTTTTACATTTGAAGATCAGTTATAAAGAGCCAAAGTCAAATTTTCATTTTGATTAATTTAAGTCGAGACTAAAATATATGTGAAAGGCCTTTTATTTTATTTTTTTTGCTGTGGCAACCCTGGTGATAAGTTGTAAAAATAATTGGTCCCGATAAATTTTAATAGTTTAAATATTGTAAATTCACCATATCCACCTCAATTTTATGTTATAGCTAATAATTACTGCCGCTTTGTATTTAATATTTAAGAAAGTTGGTACATAAATATTATAACAACAATTTGGTGTTGGAACAAGAAGTGACAGGTAACGAACATTGTTTTCAAAATTGTTGTAATCCTTATTTCATATCATTCCTTTTATAAATTAAAGATTTATTCTATTACTCGGGTTATTACATTCTTTGCGGGTTTCTTTTCGAATTGTTTTAACGATAATTTGATTTGAGACTTGTAAATAGAAAAAAAATAACATCAACTTTACATTACCTTGCTCTGCATTAGCAAGGAATATGAGGAAGCTCTCAGGTTAATTGCTGCATTGAAGTTACAGTTGAATGAGGCTAATGAGCAAATAACACAATTTAAAACATATATAGATAACCTTAAAGCCTCCCAGACTCAAAGCCTGTTCTCTGAGCTTGTGCAATGTAATACTTCAAGAATGTTACAGCAATCTGCAACAATAGACTTGACTGGTGACGACTCTTCCACTTCAGGAAACACAGTAAGGATTAATTGCAGTAAAACCAAATTGAAGAAGTATATAAAAGTTAATAAATATATAAGGAAAGTACAAAAATTAATAAGAAATAAGATTAATACCAAAAATTATGTTAATGTATGTAAAGAAAAGCAAGCATTGTTATATGAACTTAAGTTGTATTCAATTGAGGTAAGAAAATGGTATGAGACTGAAGTAGAGTGCCTTAAATCAGAAATATTATCACTTATGAACTCCATTCAAACTGTGTCCAATAAATATAAATCAGCTCAAAATGAAATAAAAGAACACATATTGGCTATGGATAATCTGGTAAAGACTTGTAAATATAATGAGGAGCGGTTTGACTCCTTAGTTAAATATCAATGTGAGTGTCAGCGCTCAATGCCAGATTCTTCAAAGTCACTGTGTGCTGATAATATTATACATACAGGGATTGCCACAGGAAAATAATTTAAGACATAATTTAAATATACAAATGCATAATTTAATATGTAATAATAATTTAAATTTGACATATAATTGTAATGATAATAATCATAAATTTCATGTAATTGATATAAATAATTTAATAAAAAAGTTTTGGACACAAGATAGGTATTACCTATCCAAATATAATTTAAGACTGATAGCAAATGTGCTATCTTATTATTTACTTTTTAACTCAGCCAAGTTTTTGGCTACCAAGACTGCTTTTATTGAGCATAATCATTTGACATTTAATATGGAATCAGTTCCAACTAATTTAAATTAGTCAATGTGAAAATAGAGATAATTAATTAATAGGTTCGAATCGTCGATGACCGAGTTCTTTCTGACCGGCTCGATACACTGGCACTGCGTAGAGATGTTGCAACTCTTTGCGTATTTTATCGCATCTATCACGGGGAGTGCTCTGAGGAATTGTTCGGACTAATTCCAGCCGCTCAATTTCACCATCGCACATCGCGACAGAACTTGCGATACCATCCATATCATCTAGATAATTGGCGGTCCACCACTGTGCGATTGAGAAGAAGTTTTCTCCCTCGCACGACTTCCTTGTGGAATCAATTACCACCAGCGAATTTTCCGGACCGATACGACTTAGGAACCTTCAAGAAAAGAGCTTACACATTTCTAAAAGGTCGGCAACGCATCTGCAATTCCCCTGGTGTTGCGGTTGTTCATGGGCGGCGGTAGTCACTTACCATCAGGTGAGCCGCATGCTCGTTTGCCCCCTATTCCATAAAAAAAGCTAGTGATGCCAGTTTCTCAACTCCACAAAGTCAGTAATTCATTTTTGGGGCAATGTATACGCTATTACAACAAGGTCCCGGAAAGTGTACAGGCTCTCTCTATTACCAAGTTTAAATGTTTTGTTAAGTTGAAACTGTATAAAAAGGGTTATTATAGTATTAATGAATACTTGGTTGATAATAACCCCTGGGAATGAGGTGGTCGCTTTCAAGCAGTTTCTAAAATAAATTTTATACCAACCATTAATGTAAAATATGCTTAAAAAAAGTCCCGCTGTGTTTCTTGCTGGTTTTCCCAGGACAAAGGCTTTTTTCGAACCAGTGGTAAAGTAAAAAATGACTTTCAATAAGAATTACACATGTGATCTATATTGAATAAAAAATATTCTATTCTATTCTATCTGCAATAATAATTTTCATCAAAAATAACATAGACTTATAAAAGTCATACACACGGTAAATCATACTGAAGATTATTAATTGTACTACAAAATAATTAAAAGACTATTTCCAGTATAATGACCCGAATATCATCATTAATGTTTGACTGGCACACTTAAAAGTTTTATCAGATGGCTAAATGATTGACTATTATATCATGATAAGGTCATGCTTTTCTAAAAGCTGCAAGAAATTTGAAATCACGGACCTATTGGTTTGTTTTACTATTCACTTAGTAATGAAAAACAAGGTGGAATGATCTAAAAGTTTACTTTCTTGTGTAAAAAGTTCTATTTAGAATTTTTTTGCAAATGATTATTAAAGTTTCTATGTAAATAAGTGTAACATAGCATTTATTATATTCAATGGTAACGGCCATCCATATTTGCAAAGCCATGATCATTTTCTGTACAGAAACCGGTAAAGTGTTGCACAAGGCACTATAAACAAAGCAGCTGATTAAAATGTTACACTCATAACTGTTAACAAAAACTGTTTCTGCAAATGGTCTTTTGGAACTGTATAGCCTATTACTTTACTTTGTAGCAATATTCATATTCGTTTCAGATACAGAAGGGTACATTATGCTGACAAAAATATCATGTGGAGGCGACGAAAACGTAAAACATATTTGTACCCAGATAAAATCTTCGAGACATTGTCAGTCATGTCATACGCCACATTTTCTATAGAGTGTAGAACCTTGTAGATATGGCAAAATAAAAAATAATATAAAATATTAAGGGGAATTATTTATTAATAAT
Organism: Parnassius glacialis; assembly: GCA_033319125.1. Classification (NCBI taxonomy): domain Eukaryota; kingdom Metazoa; phylum Arthropoda; class Insecta; order Lepidoptera; family Papilionidae; genus Parnassius; species Parnassius glacialis. The sequence continues at coordinate 31,807,092 of JAVANC010000023.1, read as the reverse complement.
ATATACATTTATAGGTATTTATAATAAAAATAATGAACCAGCTGCAAGGTTCAACTAATAATGTTTCTTGTAAACACAATTGTAAAATTCCTGTTTTCATTTTTATCAATGGTGACCTATTTGGCCTTCTACTTTCAACTCGGCGGATATTTGACAAGAAGATTTTGTCTATTCTTAATTATCTTGTGTACACCATTTGTCATAGAAGTATTTTTTACAACTGGCTTAGTTTCGAAAAGCGTGATTATTTTTTGTTTCTTTTTGATATATCTTCTTAAAAACTGACGCCATCTCATTATTTTATTGTTTGTTTTTTTTGTAACACATAGGGTGTCTTGGATAAATTTGTACTTTTTTTATTCCTTTTCTACAATTTCCAATTATTACCTTTTCTACAGTGATTCTCTCCTCTTAGTTTCGGCGTGATTGTAGGATGTAATACTGAGTTTGAGTTTTTATGAATTTTGATTGATTTTTTGAAACTTGGTAAAATTATTTTTTTCCTTACCAATTGATGGGCCTGAGTATAATGCCAGTTGTGCTCTTTGGCTGAAGTTATTTTTTATTTTATGCTCAATTTCAGACATAACATTAATTAAAAATTTTACCTCTTCCTTTACTAATAGTAGCTCCTGCACCTGACACGGCGGAATAGTTATTATAATATGTTTCTATGTGACCCTAACTTAATTAGTAAGTAATACATATTTTATTAACTATTGTTCGCTAACCCGTACAATATGTATGAATGAGTACGATATTGTTGTAATAACGGAAACATGGCCACAAAATAATGTTAACGGTATAAATAAAACTAATTTTACGGATTTTATCGCGTTTAATAATTTATTTTATATTCCCGACGTTTCGAGCACTTTACAGCACTGGTCACGGGGAGGACTGAGGTGTATGACGTCCCAATGTCATTGTTAACCACGGCTACCTCCAGATTAAAAATTATTAATTTCTGTTCCGATCTACACAGTATGAACTTACAGTATCTTCAAGTCATGCAGTTGTAGGATTTAAATTTATTAAGTATGGGATCCCAAGCAGATGGTAGCACCCAGCCATCTTCTCAATTGTAGTTAGGATGTTTTTTGATTTTAATAACCTCGCGAATCATCCTTGGAAGGAATAGGTGTTCTTTAGCGAGGATTTGTGGTCTATCAAATCTAATGTAGCGACGGGGGCGATCCTGTACGTGTTCACAGACTGCAGATTTCCCGGAGCGTCGATTCTTCATATCAGCTATGTGTTCTTTAACGCGGGTTTTTATGGATCTTTTAGTTTGTTCTATATAACAGAGACCAAATTCACAATCAAGCTTGTATACACTCCGGCATTTACCAGAGGGACGTTACACTTTACTGTTGGTAAAAAATGACTTATTTTCTTCGGCGGCTTGAAGTATGTTTTAAGGGAAGCACGCTTCAAGATGTAGCCAATCTTGTCAGTGAAAACTCTGACATATGGTAGTACGGCAGGCATTCGCTCGACTGTGGCCGGACTCACTCGTTCACTGTCACGTAGGCGCGGGACCCGAAGCTTGTTGTCGTGAAAAACTTGCTTGACGTGTTTGAGCTCGGCGGCCAGGTGTTTACTGTCACAGATCCCTCGTGCTCTCTGAAACAAAGATTTACCCACGGTAGCTAACTGTGAAGGATGGTGATGAGAACCACCATTTAAATATCTATCTGTATGGGTCTTTTTTCTATACACAGTGTGGCTGAAAGTGTTTTTAGTATTCCGAATAACTAACACATCTAGAAAAGCTAACGAAATGTTTGCCTCTAACAAACGGGGATATAATTCTCCCAGTTGCCGTGCATTGGCATAAGGGAAAGATAATTTTATCTCTTAGCAGTGGATATAATCGGGCGATAAATTTTTCGTCCCCAGCCCATGCTTGCCGTACAGGGGGACTGAGTTTGTGGTGAACTAAGATCGATAACTTTTTTTCCAAAATTTGTCACATCTAAGAGAGCGAGTTTGCTGGATTTATAATACCTGGATTTATGAGAATTTCTCATAGGTTAAAAAAATATGTAAGTTATTTATACGAGAGAATAAATAGGACTGTGTCATGGCGATGTAGGTATATCCACTATCACATATCGTCCCGCAAATGTCGTAAGAGGCGACAGGGGGAAACTGACAGAAAAGATGTTACCTTTACAGCCTATTAAAGTCCACTGCTGAACATAGACCTCCCCCTTAGATTGCCTCATAGAAGTATATTTGCCATAGTTCCGCAATAGGCAAGTGGGTTTGCAACGGCGGTTTTTTATTATTAGTTGTTATTAGGAAGACACTGTTGTCCATCTCCTAGTTTGTTTCCCTCAGTCGTGGTCAGCCGTCAGCACTCAGCAGGTCAGTCGCGTCTCAGTAGTGGATATTATTACATCGCCACTACACGGGGTCCTATAAATTATCATACATAAACTACATAAATGAACACCATGTTAAAATTGTGTACCATTTGTTTTCCTACTGTCTTGTAGCTTGACCAAATAAATGAATCGTTTGAAGATATTAATAACTAGAAACGTTGCTATTTCATGATATGATCATATGACTATATCATTGAATAGTTTTTCACCGCTACAGGCGCTGATAGCGTATTTTTTTTATCAAAAACAGATTTTTTAACAGAATTGACATCCCTTTATGCCTTATTGATAAAATAAATGTCATCAAAACAATAACTTTTAAAAAAAAGCCAAGTCTCGCAACTCAGTTCTTCTACTGTAAAAAGTTGTGAGATCGATGTAATACCAAGTCGGTTAATTTATATAGTCCCTACTTATGGGTCCTTCTGTCTTAAGTTATTACGTAATTAGCTAACCTAACAACATCTTATACTGATTCATTCACTGTAAATGTAACTTTGTAATCCTATATATATATTTATATGCGATTACAAAGTTATTTATGCAGTTGGTGTGTCTCAAAAACTAGACGGAAATCACAAAATATTTTAGTTTTTCTTTAATTTATATATTAAAAAATACTTTTTTTTCTAAATTTGAAGCTTTTATGTCTGCTAGAAGTGCCTTAGAGTTTTGATGATCTGTCAGTCAGTGACTGACAAAATTAAGAAACTTTGACCAGTTATAATTCTTAAACTATTGGTTCAAATTTAATAAAATTTGAAATATACCGTTTTCATACAATGCGTACTTGGCTAATGAAAATTCAGGCTTCTAGTTTTATCCACAACGAAGTTATAGGGTTTCTAAAATGGCCTGAACTGCTTCGAGAAAAGGATGGTACGGCCGTGCCGCATTTTTGCTCGACTTGGCGGGGGCACTACCGTGCCCCCAGATAAATGTTCGCCTTTATCGTTGATATTAAAATATGTAATATAGTTTTGGCTTCCATTATTTCATCTAATAATAGCGCCATTTACTGAACACTTAACAAACTAAAATGATAAGTATCTGATATAATTAAATAATATAATGCTACTGAATATACGATGTAAATAATTGAAAATTTGTTTGTGGCATCGTTGGATGTGTAATTACTAAGTAGATGTGGTCAACAATCATGCAAAAGCTTAGTTTCAGTTTTAATGAATTGTATTTAAACAAATACGAGGGCCCTGTAGGTAGCTCTCGCCGTGAGATTTCATCATGGCACCGGAGCAAAGCGTGTACGATTCCCTCGAGGATGATTCTGTTATAGAAAACTTTACGTGCTGACCTAACACGTGTCCGTTAAAGTGGTGATGAATAACGTCGTGGGGAAACCTAGATGTCTGAATAATTAAAATAATCGTGGAGATGTGAAAACCGTTAACATGCATTAAGAGGCGTATTACAAAAAAACGCGAAATTACAAGGTTTCCTCGTTGAAATTTTATGTTTATCGTTCATTTCTTGAAATAACAATTACCTGGTAAAAATAGTTCGTTTTCTCTCCTCAAATAAGCTCGGAATGGATTTTAGATAACTTATTTATTAAATTAGTAATAATCATTCTCCCGATGCATGTTTAGGCAAAAACTCTCGAAGACATGATTTGGGAGCTCTAATTTGTAGATTCTATTGAATATCGACCATCAAAAAAAATATTTTTATCTCCCAAATATCCTTCACTTGAATAATAATGGAATACATTTTCGTTATATGCTTTTCACAATAGGAAAAAAAATTCGACATAATTCAAAAAACGACCAAAAAAGCTTCGATGCAAGCCTCTATATTTCCGAAGTTCTACATCACTTAGACGTAAAATTTATACCAAAATAATCATCAACATTTGCTTAAACTATGCTATTATTTTTACTTTTAAAATCGTTACTATTATATTATAATTAATTAAATAAAAGTACTATATATTTAACTGCGTCGGCCATCTGAGATCATTAACGCGCGAGCGCTTGCCGAGGGTGGACCTGCGTCATTTATTTCGGGCGCTGCATGGTTTCGATACTACCGTAGTGTGCGTCGATTACTATCGTAGTGTGCGTCGATTGCCTGCATACTAGAACATTGTCAACTACGACCGCAATTTTTGAACGATCGGTTTAAAACTATTTTATATAGTTATAATTTAGATCACGTCTCTTCCATTAAACATGGTAGGGACAACGAGTCTGCAGCATGTGCACAATTGAGCAAACAAAAAAATATTATTATAGAAAAATGTGGTCTATTCATTGACCTAGATCATTGTTATTTGAGGGCTTCACCTAATGGTTTATACAGCAACGGTCTTATTGAAGTTAAATATCCTATTTCAGCTTTCGGAATAGATTTTGATACGGCCTTTCGACAAAAAAGAAGTTAAAAGTTATAAATTCAGTGATTCAAGTGTAACATTAAATCAAAATAATGACTGGTTTTACCAAATCCAAGGCCAGCTTCATTTAGCAAATAAAAATGTCTGAATACTTGCCATAATATGTATTGGCCCAGATTAATACAGTAAAAGTACTAAAAATTTACAAATACGACCAATTTTAGATTTTCAATATGTTACCCAAGTTACAAGCTTTTTATGAAAAGTGTGTACTGCCTGAAATTATCAAATCGAGAAAAGTTCGGTCAATGCCGTCGCAGCAAATATTTTTCTTATAGGCGGCCCATAGACATCTACATCTATCCTCTATTACAATTCAAAATGCAGATGCGTTGTCACCCGTGAGGACTAAGATGGAATGCCTCATTTGGCCTTTGCATCACATGGAAGTAAAAAGGGCCTCCGGCCACCTGCACTCACCAAGCGAAACTCAGAGGTGAACCTCTACTTCACGCTGGTTTTCTGTGAGGTCGTGGTACCACCCCGGTTCGAGCCGGCCCATCCGTGCGACAGCAAAAGCTGCCGCGTGGCTCTACCACTGTTTATAGTAATTGACTGTAAGTACCGATTAAAAAAATATTAGTTACATTTGGTTGTTATATTTATTAAAACAGGTTGCAACCGTTTATTTATTTATACCACTATTCTACCGGTAGTAGACATAATCGATTATTAACATTCGATTACAGCGTAACAATTAAAATATTAATGTGTACTTATTTTGACACTAAATTTCATAAATAATGAATAATATATCAAAATGGTATATAATAATAAATAATAAATTATATAATAAAATAATAATAAATTAATAAGATAAAATTAAAATGACACACCAAAAAATATTCCATCCACTGAAGTCCATCCTAAGAAAACTTTGTATTATGGAAGATCAAGATCGTTTAATCGCCATACTCACAGTATTATAGTGCGAGCGAGTGAATAGATATGAAAGAAAGTATCGGTCGCGTAGTTCACCGCCCGCTTGGTGCGTAAAATACCTAAATTTGCGAAACGCCGAAATGTAAGAGGGCTCTTAAATCATTGCAGCGTACTCTAGCGTTTCTGCCAACAAAACACTATAGGTAATGAGGAGCCCTGTGTACGGCAGTGAGACGTATATTAGCTGTTACTTTACTATTTTACATTTAATGAGACTTATAAATCAGTTTGTAGTTTAAGGTAGCTTACATATTTCCGTCATATTAAGATACTAGCGGTTTCACCCGCGTCATCACGTGTCCGAGGTGCGCGACATGACCTAGTTCAAGCATTTTATAACGGCTAGGGTTTAAACGTCGTTCACTTGCCCAGCCAAGTATTGAATTATTTTAATTTTACATTATCTCTTAAACTATGCGTCCAAATAACATGGTATAAAGAACAAAGTTTATCTTCATAAAATTGTCTTGATGATGAAGTAACTTTCGTTCGTAAGGATAAATAGGCCATGCCTAATAATAACGCTCATAAATCACTTTTAAATTTTCAATATTTTTTGTCACATAATAGCAAATTATGGCTTATATATAAGGAATAGACATATGGTATCGCGGACTTTTTTTAGACAAAGTAAAGGTCTATATTTTTTTGAACATTATATTTACGTATCCCTACCGATAACACCAGCGTACGCGGATAAATCATTTCGGGAGTGCTTTTTCTTCTGACTTGCTTAACAAATATCCATATTTAAGGCTAGCTGAGTAATATAGCTTAATGCTAGATAGCCTATACTATTTCACATGAATCTGGCTATAATATACAAAAAGAATTTTACAAATCGGACTGGTAGTTCCAGAGATTAGCGCGTTTAAACAAACAAAAAAACAAAAAGCTCTTCCGCTTTATTATATTAGTATAGATTTGTGACAGTCTTGGTTTCATAGCTCATATGAGTATTTCTAAATGAACAGGCTCTTGCGGAAAATACTTTAATTAAAGAAGCAGATTTCACTTAAACAAAGGTTCATTTTATTTTATTTGTCAAAGGCGGTAATCAAACTGATTAAAACTTAAACTTCATGGTACGTAAGCATTATTAAATATTTCAGCATATTAAATATTAATTGCAATTTGAAGTGTCGTTTTACCACGTTCTCGGCGGTGAAGGAAAACCTGCATATCTGAGAAGTTTCCAAGTTGAGGTCACCCCGCATTGTTGAATCAGCGAAGCGAATACTTTTTTTGGCCAAACACTCTCTGCGGTCATTGCCCAGTAGTAACTGCTAGCTGCTACTTTTTTACTTTTCATGGGGCAATATATGCAGTTTTTAGTTCATTCATATTTTTGGGTATGTTACTTTTTGTTTTCACTCTGTAATAAATTCCACTGAAATAAACATAGGCCTCCCGGATAAATTGTCAAGTAGCTGGGTATTTGCTATAGTTGCCCCGCTTGGTAGGCGTGTTGGCAACCGCAGCTATTATTATTTTGATCTGTTGTCAGGAAAATGATGCTGCCCATCTCCTCTTTGTTTTCCCAAGTCGCCTCTTACGACGGAACGATATAAGATGGCGAATTCTCTTTCACCGCCACAACAAGGCAAACATTTTTCTTCTCTCGCTCATGAGTGTAGTGCTTCCCACGTTCACTGTAAATAGAATTTATAAAGAATGAAACTAACTTTAAGGACCTTAATGCGTTTAATTTTTGATTTTTAATTCCGACGTTTTAGGCACTTTACAGCACCCATGGTCACGGTAGGACTGAGGTTTTTGACAACCTGATATTATAGAAAAGAATAAAATAAGAATAGGATAGAATAGAATAGAATAAATGCAGAAGTATGCTTGGGTTTGAATTTTATTTTATTAACTATATCAGCCATCTTCTCTATTAAAATTAGGATTTATTTTTTAATTTCAATAGCCCTGCGAATTATCATTGGTAGGAATCGGTGTTCTATTGCAAGGATAAATAATATATCAGATCCGATATAATGGTTGGGACGATACTAAACATGTTGAAATACTCTAGATTTCCTGGAGTGTCAGTGTTTCACATCAACTATATGTTCTTTGATGAGGGTTTTTATGTAACTTTCATCCAAAGATGCGTAAAAAACCTCACGTAAAAAAGTTAAAATTAAATGTGATAAAATCCGTAACATTAGTTTTATTTCATGTAGGTATACTGTATACTAAATTTTGAAGTCTACTCGAACATAAAAAAATATTTACATTTATTTTATGGTGCTAATCAATATTAAATAGGACCTATATATGAATAAAATATCTCAAATAAACATTATGCCGTAAACTGATAGAAGACCGTGAAACTCATCAATATTGTGTTAAAACTAAATTAATTTTAATTATGAATGAATGTAAAGAGTAAAATGTAAATAATAGACAATAAAAATTTTGATTACGAGACAATTTACCTTTATTATGGTTACATCGGAAGATACGCCCGATATAAAAAATAGTAGGTGTTTCTAGACATATGTATTCATGTGTTCTTGTAGCATAGTGTATATATGCCAAATACCTAATCTACGTCTAATAGTCTTTTAGAATTCAAAAAAAATCTTTGACAGACATAAAGACACAGACACCGAGGTGACTCTAAAAGTGATCGAATTTTGCTAAATTTGCTATTTAAATAAATAAATATTAGTCTTATGTGAGTCTGCAGTCATCCAACGCATCGTCTATATACTTGATGCCATCATCAAGTATATAGACGATGCGTTGGACACGCATTTTGCCCCTAAACCAGCCATCTGGTTTAGGGGCAAAATGCGTGTCTTATTATCCTTTCTTATGTAATGACTAGCAATCCCCCGCGACTACGCCCACGTTCAATTTAGGGTTTTATTTTTTTTGCGCGGAACCCTAAATCTTTTTCTAAAATAAAAGTAGTCTAAGTTACTCCTTATAACATCAGATCTTTGTCAGTGAAAGTCTTATCAAAATCGGTCCAGCCGTTTCGGAGATTATCCGGAACAACCATACAGACAGACAGACAAAAATTATAAAAACTGTGTGTTTTGTTATAAGTACCATACTTTCGTATGCATTTAGTGAAACCAGTGAACTCCTTATATACCTGAATATACGAAGACTCAAAAAAAAAAGATTTTCAAATCAAAGATGTTTTCCTCCAAAACCCACCAAACGGTACTAATGGGAGACTTCAAGGCAAAACTAGGCACAAGATAGAACGGTGCGCTGAAAGTAGGGAAATTCAGAATAGGGTAACGGAACCCAAAGACAGCAGCTGGCCGATTACATGGACAAAAACGGACTCTTTATGATGAAGTCTTTCTTCAAGAAGCGGCTCGACAGGAAGTAGAACTGGTCGAGCCCCAACGGTTTGACTAGACGGCAACTGTTCAGTTATGTCTCATTACCTAGAAGATTGCAATGTAGTGGATGATATGAATGACAAGCTCGTGGAAACTGTCCATGTGGTCGAAACTAAGTTCTGTAAGACCTGCCGCAGAAGAATACAAAAACTCTTCGATCACACTCTCAATCTCTCAGCTATCAGACGGAAAATGAAGCTGCAGTCTTCAGCAGATTTGACAGCACACAGGTAACTAAACTGACAGATCTCTAAACGCATGCGGTGGGAGTTACGCATCTTCAATACAGCTCGTATTGAACAAGTGATTGAGCGGAACTAGGGCTGCAAAGTCTTTACCTGAGATTTGTCAACCAGAAAGAGCCAACTGTCGAAACTAAAGACCGAGTGTGGCAGCATCGTGTCCGAAATAGCTGAAATTTGAGTAAGATTGAAAGGTTCTATGGGTAGTTGTACACATCATCGTTGGAGTCACACGCAAGTGTGAGTAGCGATCCAAGAGCAAGTCTCATCCGATACTATTCCGATGATAACAGGGTAACGTTATATCCCCAAAAAATTTACTGGGGGACCTAAGCACTATACTCAATGTCGTCAATAGTGCCTCCCAACGGATAGGTCTTAAGATGAACATGGACAAAACAAAGATCATGTTTAATATCCATGTCACACCTATGCCGGTAGTTATAGGGAGCACTTAGCTCGAAGTTGTTGACGAGTTAGTTTACCAGGTACCAATAGTCCGACTAGGTAAGTCCAACTTGACGGAAGCAACTTGGCTGGCAGTGTTTGGGAGATTACGACACAAATTTTTGCCAGGTATACCTCAAAACCTGAAAACAAGAATATACTACCAGTACGTGCTGCCAGTGATGAATTTTAGATGTAAGACGTGGTCCTTCACAGCTATCCGTATTTGGAACTCAACGCCGTTCAGAGCGAGATATGGAGAGGGCAATATGCTTGGAGTTTCTCTGCGTCTTCAAACTTAGAAATGAGGATATTCATAATAGAACCAAAGAAACTGACATAGCCCAACGGATCCTAGCTCTATTAAGCTGAAGTGGCAATAGGCTGGCCATATAGCACCACGAACCGACAACTGATAGGGAAGCAAGGTCCTCGAGTGGCATTCTCGTACCTGTAGATAAAGTCTAGGGAAGCCCCACACAGATGGGATGAAATGATGACGATTTGTTAAGACATGCGGGAAGTGTGCATTGCTTGGGGAGGCCTATGTACAGTAGTGGACTTGTGAAGGGCTGTAGTGATGATGATGATGATGATGATGATATGTTGTGTTTGTGTTTGTCTTCCATTTCTAAATGTTCTGATGCATAAATTATTATTTTTACTTCAACACCATTTTTAAGCTATATCTATAATTGTCTACGCAAACGCCTGTTGTTTTTGTTACGCACGAAGTTGCGTTACAAACGCTTTACTTAGTTTTTTTTTAAGTTGTAACCACCGCCTATTTTTAATTCACTTTTGTCAATTGCGAAGTACACGGCGATAATATCTGCATCAAATAGTTTTATTTTCTCCTCGAATTAAAAAGTATTCATGGTCAGCTTCGAGCCCCATTCCAGCGGCTATTGAGGATTTTCATCGAGAAATTATAATCTACTGAATATCTACGTAATTAGAGATTTACAACAAGTATATACAACTTGAAACGTCTGGGATCACCTTGAAGACGGAGACAAACAAATTTTGAAGAAAACAAAAGGGAATAACCAGTGCAGTGTTTTTATTTTTTATTTTCGTTATATTTAGTGATAATTTCTCAATAATTGTTTAATTTCCAGATATTATTATAGTTTTCGCCTGTATCTCAAAATGACCGATGAGAGGGAACTAATTAAAAAAAGGGCAAGTTTCAAAGGTCAATTAACGGCATTCAATAATTATCTCAGTGAATTAAAGGATACAGAATAGAATAGAATTTTTTATTCAATATTGATTATTACATAATACTTATTGAAAGTCATTTTTTATTTACCACTGGTTCGGAAAATACCTCAGTCCTGGGAAGAACCAGCAAGAAACCCAGCGGGACTTTTTTTTTAAACATAATTTCACTTAACAATAATTTTGTTTATACAATTTTTAAATGATATTTTCATAGAACCAGCATGGTGGCGATCACCATATTCCCAGGGGTTATTTTCATTCACGTATTCTTTGATGTTATAATAACCCTTCCTGTACAGGTTTTCTTTAATAAAACTTTTAAACTTGTTTATTGACAAACTTTGAATATGTTCTGGGATTTTGTTGTAAAAGCGTATACATTGCCCCATAAATGAATTACTGATTCTGTGGAGTCTAGTAACTGGCATTACAAGCTTATGTTTGTTCCTAGTATTTAAAGTATGCACATCCTTATTCTTATTAAAGCTATTTATATTTTTATGCACATACATTACATTCTCATAAATATATTGCGATGCAAAAGTTAATATGTTTATTTCTTTAAATCTTTCTCTGAGGGACTCTTTACAATTTAGGTTATAAATCGCCCGTACGGCTCTCTTTTGCAAAACAAATATAGCTTCAATATCAGTCGCATTACCCCATAGCAAAATTCCATAAGACATTACGCTATGAAAGTAACTAAAATACACTAATCTAGCTGTCTCAACATCTGTGAGACTTCTAATCTTTCTTACAGCATATGCTGCAAAACTAAGTCTGCTTGCTAATTTAGATATATGGGGGCCCCATTGAAGTTTCGCGTCAATAGTAATACCAAGAAAAACAGTGGTATCCACAAGACTCAACTCCTCCCCATTTAACAGCACATTGGTATTCGAATGTTTTACATTAGGTATTGTAAATTTAATACACTTTGTCTTATTGCCGTTTAAGAGCATATTGTTGGCGTTAAACCAATGTACCAATTTCGATAGAGCATTATTTACATCGTCATAACTAATTAACTGTCGTTTGAGTTTGAAAATCAAAGAGGTATCGTCAGCAAATAATACTATATCGTGATTGTCCCCTACAAGATAAGGTAAGTCATTAATATAGAATAAAAACATGAATGGGCCAAGAATCGAGCCCCGAGAAACGCCCATTGATACTACCGATCCGGAGGAACCTTTACCATTAATCACTACTTTTTGATTTCTGTTACTTAAATATGAAGTTATAAGTCTAAGCGCTAAATTTTTTACACCGTAATGTTGTAGTTTCCTACATTGAGCTCGTCTCAGGTTAGCGAACTGCAATTGCGCGTAAGTAAAATTGGATTATTATACGAACAGTACGATGAGGTTCAATTGAAATTGGAGTGTATAGTGGACGATATCAATAGTCAAATAAACGAGCGGAATGATTTCGAATCGACGTATTATAAAATTCTTTCGAAAGCTCACGAACTTATTCGACAAAATAAAAATAATCTTGAATGTTTAGGCAGTGAAAAAGATTTTTCACGTATTAACAATAATAAGCTTGTTTAATTGCCTACTATACAGCTTCCGAAATTTAGCGGGTCGTATGACAACTGGCTTGAGTTTCACGATACTTTTTCTAGCTTAATACACTCAAATCATGATATCGATGATATCAACAAGTTTCATTATCTTCGCACATCGCTCGAAGTGACAGCCGCCGTCGTAATACAATCTATTGAATTTTCGGCGAGTAATTATTCGGTGGCTTGGAATTTATTATGTGGACGTTTAAACGTATAAACGTATTTTAATTCAAAACCATGTAACGGCATTATTTAACGTTGAGGTAATTACTAAGTAATCGTCATTCATTTTAAAGCGCATGATAGGCTAGGTAGAAATCTACGTGCACTTGAGTCATTAGGTGAGCCCATAAATCACTGGAACACCTTACTCATCATATTACTCACAAATTAGATAGTATGACATACCGGAAATGGGAAGAGTACAAATGTCACTTAGATAATAACAAAATTATTTCATTTGCGTCATGTTTATCATTTATACAAATCGTGCAGATCTATACTTTGGAGCTGTCTCGCAATCCTCAAATTAACCAAAATAAAAATAAAATTAAAAACATGGTGTCAGTCACTAAGACCCAAAATCGGTTAAATGAGAAAAGCGGGATGTCTCAGTTCAAACTTTGCCCTAACTGTAAGGCTGAGCACAGTCTAAATAATTGTTCAAAATTTCTAGGGCTTTCTTCTGAACAACGGTTAGAATTATTACCGCAGTTTAAGGTTTGTTATAATTGTTTACGTTTTGGTCATTTTGCAAACCGTTGTAAGTCGATTGGCTGTAAAGTGTGTAAAAGAAAGCACAATACTTTGATTCACGTTTCAGATATGAAGCTCAAGACAACTCCCAATTTATCTTCTCGCCCTGAGGATGGTCCACTCTCTCTCCCTGGTACATCGTGCGAAGATGAACATATCGGTAATAATAATATCACTTTGTCTGCGCAAGTATCGACCTACCTACGAAATAAAAATCAGGTAGTTTTAGCCACTTCCCTTATAAAAATATACGGTCACAATAATAAGGAATACAATAATAATAATATAAGGAATAAATTATTAGAGTTACCGATAGTTAATGTTAAAGAATCTTTATTAGGAATTAATAACTCTAAGTCTCACATAGGCAAAATGTGTTGCGTGCCTATAAAGTCTTTGAACGAAAACTTTAATACTAATCTTTTCTGTTTCGTTTTGCCTCATATAACGGACGAAGTACCGAGTCAGGAAATATCTTTAAACGACATAAACATACCTAGTAACATCTGTTTAGCAGATCCCCGCTTCCACACGCCATCGTCGGTGGATTTAATTATTGGTGCGGATGTTTTTTGGGACCTATTAGGGGTACGTAAAATTAGTTTAGGAAACGGAAAGCCGGTACTCTTTGAATCTATGTTAGGATGGCTAGTCTCAGGCCCCTTAATTAATAATGGCCAAGTACCGTATTCAATTCTAACACTAAGTCGTTTTTAGTAAAACTAAATTTGAGTGAAAACGTCTCTTCGCACAATAATAATAACGATGATATTAAAAACCTATTGACGCGTTTTTGGCACCTAGAGGAGGTTTGCCATGATACATCAGTTCTCTCCGCGGAGGAGAAAATGTGCGAAGAACATTTTATTAAAAATACAACTCGTCTACAAGACGGTCGTTTCTGTGTGAGAATACCACTGAAACAATCACATGATATTTTAGGCGGTTCCCTACAACGCGCCAAGCTTTGCCTCCTTTCTCTTGAGCGTAGGTTTAAGGGTCAACCCAAATTTAAAAATAATTATACTCAATTCAAGTCAGAGTATCTAACACTAAGACACATGTCTGAATGTTCATTTGATCCACGGAGGTTAGCATATTTTATACCACACCATGGAGTGATTCGCGAAAGCAGCTTAACGACTAAGCTCAGAGTTGTTTTCAATGCGAGCAGTCCGACTACTTCCGGTATTTCATATAATAATTTGCAATTAGTGGGGCCTACTGTACAGAATGATCTGCTATCTATACCACTTAGATTCCGACGACATAAGTACGTGCTATCAGCAGACGTAGAAAAGATGTATAGACAGATCGTCGTACATCCTGATGACAGACCTCTCCAACAAATAGTTTGGAGAAATGATCCATCAGAGCCCATGAAAGCGTACCAGTTAAACACCGTTACGTATGGCACAGCCAGCGCACCCTATCTCGCCACCAGATGTCTTAAGCAGATTGGTATGGATTGCAAGGACGATAAAATCTCACACACAGCATTCAAGACAGCATTCAAGATGCGCTGGACATACGTAACAAGGTGTCTTCTGAACTGGCCACAGCTGGTATGAACCTCCGTGAGTGTAAATTAAATGAACCTCGAGTAATACTAAATAATAACAATTCATCGCTCGACTTAAATATTGGTTCTACGGAACCCTGTAAAACATTAGGTCTCAGCTGGCGAATCGAGTCTGATGAACTGTATTTTTCGACGAGTGAAATCGTTTTAAATAATTTTACAAAACGTGGATTACTCTCGGTTATTTCACAAATCTTTGATCCACTGGGTCTTCTGACCCCATGCATAATTTCTATGAAAATATTAATGCAAAAATTATGGTTACTTAAACTTACATGGGACGAACAGTTGCCTTAGGAAATAATTAAATTATGGCTTGCAATTGTAGAAAACTTATCACTTTTAAACAATTTAAGAATTCCACGCGCGCATTCTGCAATCAATATATTAATGTGGACTTACATATTTTTAGTGACGCATCTCAAGTGGCTTACGGAGCGTGTATGTATGTCCGTAGTTCTAATAATAAAAATAATAAGTTGGTGCGTTTACTTTCAGCCAAAAGTCGCGTAGCTCCCATAAGACCGACTACAATGCGACTGCACTTGTCGGTGTCCGTCTCTATGAGAAGGTGATAAGTTTGCTTCGAATCCAAGTAAGATCAGTAATTTTTTGGTTAGATTGGACAATCGTTTTTGGTTGGTTAAAAATGCTACCTAACAAATTACAACCTTTTGTTCGTAATCGAGTAGCCGAAATTTTGGAAAAAACAGGTTCATTTACTTGGCGACATGTTCCCACTGATCTCAATCCGGCAGACTATGTTTCCCGCGGTACGAACATAAATCAAATTCATTATCTTGGCTTATGGTGGTCTGATCCACAGTTTTTAAAGGGTGACATATCTAGTTGGCCTGCTAACCCTATTGTAAGTGATAAGCTACCAGAAACTCGCTCAGAGATTTCTTTAGTTGTTACGAATCAGAAAAAACCTTTAATTGACTTTGACAGATACTCTAATTTTATAAAATTACAACGTTCTATGGCCTACGTTTAAAGATTTATTAATATTTGTAAAAAGAAACCGGTACAAAGTAAATTTTTAAGTAACGACGAACTACATTATTCTTTAAATACTTTGATTAGATTGTCACAAATTGAGTCATTCGAGGAATATATGACCTTATATAATAACAAAAAATTGCCTTCAAAATGCACTATTTTGAAATTTAATCCTTTCCTAGACGAAAATAAAATAATGCGTGTCGGTGGTCGTTTAGGAAATGCATTATTTACTTATGAAAAGAAACATTCGATTATGTTACAGTCCACTAATCGTTTTACCAAATTATTGTTTAAGTATATCTGTATATGCATGTCAAGCTTTTACACGCCGGTCTTCGTTTACTATTAGCTTCAATTAGAGAAATGTATTGGCCCATTTGGCCATTTACTTATGTTGCCGTTATAAGGGAAGGGTTATATAATAAATCCACTTATGGGCAATCTGCCTCAGGGTCGAGTGACTCCCGGCGGTTTTCCCTTCGAGAGCGTTGGCGTCGATTATGCTGGACCTATTATGTCCGCCTTACGAAAGTGTATATTCTCATCTTCGTTTGTTTTGCGACAAAGGCTATACACGTCGAGTTAACAGGCGATCTAACAAGTAATAATTACTTATCAGTACTTCGTCGATTCATTTCACGTCGCGGTAAACCTAAACACATATACTCCGACAACGGAACCTCCTTCGTAGGCGCATACAACGAAATCGGTCGTTTTATAAAAGATAATTGCAATTCACTGTCCGAGAATTTGGCTCAGGAAAATATAAATTTCCATTTCATTCCTCCGCAAGCCCCTCACTTTGGCGGTCTTTGGAAAGCAGGCGTTAAGTCAATAAAATATCATTTACGGAGAGTTTTAGGTAATTGTAACCTTACATACGAGGAATTAAGCACTGTGCTGGTTCAAATTGAAGGTGTACTGAACTCTCGTCCGCTGACACTTCTCTCCGCGGATCCTAATGACATACTGCCATTAACCCCGGGACATTTCCTCATCAGCCGCCCTATCACCTCTCTTCCTTCTCAAAATTATGAAGAAGTCCCTAGCAGTAGACTGAGTCGATACCAACGCATCCAACAACTTCGTCAACATTTTTGGAGAAGATGGAGCAAGGAATATATCTCAGAATTCCAGCAGAGATCAAAATGGCGTTCCAATGCTGACACTTTAAGGACGGGTGATCTTAAAGTCCTGAAGGAAGACAATTTACCGCCGCTCAAATGGCGACTGTGTCTAAATACAGCCTTTCATCACGGAGCTGACGGCATCAACCGCGTTGCCGATATCAGAACTGCCACCGGAATCGTCCGAAGACCTTTCTGCAAAATCTGCCCTTTACCTAACACCAAGGAATGCTAATTTTGTTGAAAGACAAGCTTTCAACGCCGGGGGCCATGTCTACGCAAACGCCTGTTGTTTTTGTTACGCACGAAGTTGCGTTACATACGCTTTACTTTTTTTTTAAAGTTGTAACCACCGCCTATTTTTAATTCACTTTTGTCAATTGCGAAGTACACGGCGATAATATCTGAATCAAGAAGTTTTATTTTCACCTCGAATTAAAAAGTATTCAATAATAATAATAACAATTTCCCGTACACAAAAAGTAAAAAAAAAACAGTAACAAAAAATTTTTAATTCATTTGCCGAACCGATAGTATTGAAACTTCACGAACAGATAGAAAGCAATGCCAGAAGCTGTATACGCTGTATTTTATCCAAAAATTGAAGATTTTTTTTGATCAATCAAAAATTTATTAAATAAATGGTCTTTGATGATTACCTAGATCACACGATGATAAACAAGATAAATTAAGTAAGATATTTTTTACTGTTTTTAGCGGAATCCTCATGCGACAGCATAAGCCCAAAAATATAGATAAATTGTTACATTTTTAAAAGTGTCTAAAGTGTATGTGTCAGTAATAATTAAATAGAAACTAGTTAAATTCATTTTATTTTCCCAGTTCTTATTATTTAGAAGACAATGCAAGTTACAGCGTAAAATAAAGTTCAGTAATATTATATTAGTGCCAACCTTCGGAGTAATTTTGGCCGTATTAATATAGTTATATTACAATATAGTTTCTATAAGTCCTTTTTTCATAATTCTTCTTCTTCTGTACAATTTTGTCATTCAACTTTATTCTTATTGGACCCTTCACACTCTTCTTTATTATATACACTGTTGTCTACACCATGCAAATGTATAGCAGCATTATCTTCTACAAATTCATTTTTCATTGACAAAAATCGAGATTCCTCTACAGTAGCCACTTTGTTTATTCTATTTTCTTTTAAAGAATGACTTATAAGAGCCGCCGTGTCACTTTTTTCATTATTAATTTGTTTTGATTTCGGTGACCTAGAATATAATACTTGTGATTAAGTTAGTCAACCATTTAATAAATACGTCGCCGTGTCACTTTTTTCATTATTAATTTGTTTTGATTTCGGTGACCTAGAATATAATACTTGTGATTAAGTTAGTCAACCATTTAATAAATACGTTGCATGTTTAACATTAATTCGATCTCCGTGATAACCAACGAAATCGTTCAGTACAGTTATGAGTACTGATGATTTACCACTTGCTCGCCGATAAAGGTAACTAATAGAAATCCCTCAGAAATTTAAATAAAATCAAATACAATGTGATACATTCATGTATTGTATCTCTTTCCTGCTTCAAAACCCTATGAAAATTGAGAATGGGAAGTAATTAGATGTATAATAGATTTTTTTTATAGGATAGGGTAGCAAACGATCACACAGGTCACCTGATGGTAAGTGGTTGCTGTAACCCATAGACATCTACATCTATCTTCAATAAATAATCAAAATGCAGATACGTTCTCACCCGTGAGGACTTAGATGGAATGCCTCTTTTCCAGTGAAAAGGTTCTCCAGTTTTCTTCATTCACCATTCGAAACACAGCAGTATTAAGCTGCTATTTTACGCTGGTATAGTTTGAAGGCGTGGTCCTTCCCCGGTCGAGCCGATTCATTCGTGCTACAAATATACTATAAATACTCGTATAGCTGCAGCATGGCTCTACCACGTACAAGATGTAACTTTACTTTCTTTTTATAAAGTAAACTATAGTTCTTGGAAATATTTACTACAAAAGCATATCAAGGATTTTAATCATGCATTACAAAATATAAGTTGTCAATTAGTAAAGAAATAGTTTTCAAAAATATTAACATATAAATTTTTTATAAATTAGTAACACCTTTATAACTTAGCATAAGTTCACTTACTCAGTTTTTAGTACAATAGCCACTAAATTGTTTAATGGGGACTCAATAAACAACGATATATACAAACTCAGAAGATAAGTAATCACAATAATGCCCATTGAATCTTGCAGCTGAAAATAAAACATATTATGTGATTCTTGTGGTAAAGGCCAAAAAATCCTTAATTTAGTTAATAATTTAGTCTCGCAAACCATGCAGTTCCAAATACTGTTGTGATGTGACATGGAAACACGAAGATTCTTGTACTTTCAATTTAAGGGTGTCTGATGTATCGATTATAATAGTATTTATTTGTATTATAGTAGTACTACATATATGTAGTAGTAATATAGTATTATTACAGTAAAACGAACATAAGAGTACTATAGTATTATAGCAGTCAGGTTACACTAGAGGTGGGCTATGGTGGAAAGTATTATAGAATTTACCATTTCGAAAATATTACAAGATTACAAAATTGTGTTTTAAAACAAATATTGTGCAGAAACAGAAACAGAAACTTTTTTATTCAATGTATTTTATAAATAATACTTATTAAAAGTCACTCTTATGTTTAATTACCTCTGGTTAGGAAAAAAAACCTCTGTCCTGAGAAGAACCAGCAAGAAACTCAAGGGGGACTTTTTTAAAATAATAGCTAACAATCATGTATGTAACATATATAACTACACAAAACAAATTAGAAATAGCTTGGTAGCGATTACATCATTCCCGGGGGTTATTATCACCCAAAATTTGAACTTTAAACAGGTCAAATTTTGTATGTTTTCTAGGATTTTGTTGTAAAAGTGTATACATCGCCCCAAAAATGAATTACTTACTCAGTGGAGTCGAGTGAGTAACTGGTACTACTAACTGGTATTGAGAGACCCAAGTTAATATATTAATTGTCTTAAATTTTTATCGGATCGACTCTTTAGGTTCTGAAACATTGATTGCTCTTATGGCAAAACGCCATACGACATTATGCTATGGATATAGCTAAAGTAAGCTAGTCTAGCTGTTTTATCATTGGTAAGATTTCGGTTATTTTTTAGAGCATATGCTGTAGAACTAAGTGTGCTTGCTAGTTTTGATATACGGGGGCTTCATTGAAGCTTCGCTTTTAGTTTGATTCCAAGAAAAATGTTAGTATCGACAAGACTCAGTTTTACTCCTTTAAAAATTACATTGGTACGAGTATTTAAATGTTTGACATTTGGAGTCATGAATATCATATATTTCGTTTTGTTGACATTTAAATGTAAATTATTAACACTAAACAAAATTACTTTACTTTACTTTACTTTATTACTTATTTAGATATAGCTATATTTACTTCGTCATATTTTACTAATTGTCGTTTCAATTTGATAATAAATGAAGTGTTATCAGCAAATAATTCTAAATCGTGGTTATCCCCTAAGTCATTAGTATATGCAAGAAACAGAAAGGGAATAAGAATTGATCCCTGGGGTACGCCCATTTGTATTATTAACTTGGAAGAGCTCATATTATTTAATGGCAACTAAATTTATAATATGAACAATTCAATATAAAATAATAAATTTAAGATCATTACTTCGTTTCCTGGTTAATGTTTCGTAGTGAACACAATCGAAGGCTTTGGATAGGTTACAGAATATATCCAAAGCATCCTGTAAATTCTCCCATGTATTGAAGATATATTTAATCAGTCATTAACACCTGAGATTTTTATGAATTAAATTACATTAAAAAATTATCATTTGATCAAGAATATTTTTTTCAAAACTTTACTGTATTGGCATAACAAAAATAGGTCAACAAATAGCGGGGCCTAATTTACTATCAGATTTATATAAAGGTATTACTTTACTACACTTCATTACATCAAGAAACACACTAGATTCGAAACTAGTATTAAAATAGTAGCTAGTTGAGGTTCGATTGTATTTATTATAAACGCAATAACCTTAACGGAAATCCCTCTCAGATCTGCAGTTTTCTTAATATCTTTTGTTTAAAAATATTTTACATACCCTTTTGATGATATTTTATAAAAGTTAAATTCTTTGTACACGCATTTACATTTTATTTTAGTAATGATTGGGTGACGGCAGAAATCACTGCAACATCAGGATGTTGCAAATCAGGATCTACTTCAGTTAATTTGTTGTTGAACTTAACTCTTAATTTGAATTGCAAGAGTTGACCCTACCAGTTTCACTTCTAATTATACTCAATTTCAATTTATTATGTTAGAAGCCGTCTAAATATTAATACTAAAATGCAAAGACTTGACTCTTTTAAATATATGCATACTATTTTACATATATTACCTAAATTTGAGGCTAGGATAATATGTGGCGTTTTATGGTAAAGTTCATATAACCTTTGTCGGCTCTTATGGATTTATGCTGTCGCCACATTCATTGAATGCGTTCCAAATATTCAAGGAAATATTTTAGAAGTAAACCTATTATCAAATTCATTGTAAATGAGCTTTGATAATGTTCCATATAAAAAATTTAGATTATTTTATTATGAAAGTGTGTCAGTGCTCACCTGAGTTTAAACTTAGGATCCACCCATATTTGTAAATAGAACGCAATCTTAATAATGTGTTGGTTAATAGTATACATCATAATATAACAAATAAAAAAAATATTACACTTACAGTTTTGAAAGAGTCATACCATGCCGGACTACGTATATTTAGCGTTAGCCTCAAAGCAAAGAAAAAATGACACATGTAGGCCCCGTAGGAGAGCTTACTTAGGGGCACGAATGCTGACCAGCTTAAGAAATCATTGATGAGAGCTAGAAAATAGAAAACATTCAGGCAATTAGTATTTGTTTTCGGTTCAGATCTTATTTTTATAACATGCCAGCAATAAACAATATAAATTGTTATGAGACAACAAGTCACTAAAAACTTTAAATCAAAAGTACACGAAATAATGATTTCTTATATTTACGCGAACACTACACATTGAATAAAACTACTTTTACGGATTTTATCGCGTTTAATTATGTTATTTTATATTCCCGACGTTTCGGTTGCTTTCCAGCAAACATGGTCACATGGGACTGAGGTGATTGACGTTCCGATGTCTAAGTTAACCCGGAGTACCTTCAGCTTTTTAATTATTAATTTTTAATTTTGGTGCGTAGATCGGACATGAAATAACTCAGTGCCCGGAACTTTCTTCTAACTTTCTTTTTTTATAAACAGAACAAGAGTGACAAACGAACACACATTCCACCCGATATTAAGTGGACACTGTGAAGGAGGAGTGTTTTTATGGCAACGTGTCACTCACCCTGTCCTTCGCGATTCTGGTGGTATCGCATGGTACTGTTGATGTGGTGGTGGTGTGGACGCGGATGTGTGTGAAAGCGATCCCGTGAAGGTTGAGCACCATGGGATTTAGTCGGTGTGAGTCTGTCATAACCCGTGCTTGTACCCATGAGGCATGTATGCGTAGGCATTTCCCCATGTATAAAAAAATATAGGTTGCATGTAGAACTTACATATTTTGCATAAAACTATATTTACGGATTTTATCGCGTTTAATTAACTTATTTTAATTCCCGCCGTTTCGGGTGGTTTACAGCAACCCATGGTCTCGGGGAGAATTGAGATATTTAACGTCCCAACGTCACAGCTAGACCAGCTACGTTCAGTTTTTTAACTTTAATTTTGGTTCGATTTACGCTGAATGAGCTTACAGTATCTTGATGTCTTGCAGTGTTATGCATTGGTTTGGATTAATTTAGTAAATTATAGAATCCCAAGAAGATGGTAGTAACTACCCATCTTCTTTATTAAAATTAGGATGTTTTTAAATTTCAGTAGCCTCGCGTTCAGTAGCCTTTTGCGAGGATTTTTGGTCTATCAAATATGATGTAATGGCGGGGACGATCTTGAACCTGTTCATAAACTGCAAACTTCTCATAGCGTTGGTGCCTTGCGTTAGATATATGTTCATTGACGCGGTTTTAATAGATAGTTCTGTTTGTCCTATGTAAGGAAGACAACAGTCGTACTCAACATTGTAGAATCCTGCAACCTGTAGAGGTATATTACGCTTGATGGATGGTAAAAATTGACTAATTTTCTTTGGCGGCTTGAAGTATGTTTTAATGGAAGCTCGCTTCGAGATGTAGCCAACCTTGTCTGTGACTTCTCTAACATAGGGTAGTACAGCATGCATACCATCGAGTGTGGCCAACTTCACTTGTTCGCTGTGACGTAGTCGCGGGACCCAAAGCACGTATATTACAATACTTGCTCGACGTGCTGAAGCTCGGCAACCAGATGTTTTCTGTCATATATCCCTCGTGCTGTCTGAAATAAATATCTTACAACAGTAGCTAACTGTAATGATTGATAGTGAGATTCACCATTTAAGTATCGTTTGGTATGTGGTGAAGTATAAAAATGGGTATTAGTTTCTATTTATCCTTCATTCTAATTATCACAGCTTTTCACCATTGAACACACGGATTTCCTTATCAATGTCCACGTCTCAAGATTTATCAGTTGACCATTCTGTGCAACGTAATTTTAATTTTGATAATTACGGCTTCATTGTATACTAGCGATACGTTTCGGCCTCACCTGTATAAGTTCGGTTAGTTAAAAAAAATCAGATAAACTATATATAAAATATAGATCCCTATGGGCAGTGCTCTCTATCTGTATATTTATTTTCATTATAATGGGTTCAAATACTCCGAAGATGGACAGAAAAATGGACAAAATGATCGACAATATTTAAAAACATAATTTAAATTTTAAAATTTTGTACAGCCGACTTCAATATAAGTGACTTCAATATAGGTTATTTAAGAATAACTCAATAACCATTGGTCTGACCTTGATCAAATTCATATGGAACCACACGAGAACAATCAGCTTTTATATAAAAAAAGAATCATCGAAATCGGTTTGACCAGTACAAAGTTATGAGGTAACACACATAAAAAAAACATACACTCGAATTGAGTACCGTCTCCTTTTTGGAAGTCAGCAGAAAATGTTATTTATGTCTTAATAGCGTAGCCTTATCCTTATCCCTTTAAAAAACAGTTATTTCAATATTACAGACAGACATTTAAATTTTAACTTATACGTATAGATGTATAGACATAGTGGACCGCGTGACTGAATAACAATAGTAACTGACTGGATTATAATTTGTGCAGAAAAACATACATGGGCAGTTTAAAAATTTCTCGGCGTAACCAAGATTTGAGTTTAGTATTCAAAAGCTTGATTCTATATTTAATGGCATGTCAAGTGCCATTGTGATAAGTTGCGTAATTATTTTTCTACGGGTTTTTGTTTATGAAAATCTGCTTTTTTTGCTTTTTAGGGAAACATTCAGTACAGTAATAAACTAAATGGTATTTATAAGTTAAACATTAAGTACTAAGCATTTAAATCAGTTAAAGTAATATTATATATACAACTGAATGTGAAACTACTAATTATATATTAAGTTTTACAATATTGTTTTATATTTAAGGTGAAATATACCTAATTAACAAATATTTTAAGTAAAATTTTTTGCATGTACGAGATACGAAATTATTTGAGGCATACGTCGTTTTAACTTTGGATAATGCAGAAAGAGGTTTTTTCGTGTACCTAACCTGTGACAAGCAAGATTCACTTTGCTTAAAAGTAGGGGAGAGTCGATGATATTATGAAGCAATTTGTACAACAACATATATTATTGGTATTAACGTATAAGTTATCAATAATCGAGTCCACAGAAGAATTATATCGCTTTAAGTGACGCAGAAACCTATTGTTGATTGTTTCAATTATTTCAATACTAACTTTTTATTGAGGATTCCATCATGAAGAACAATACTCAAGAATAGACCGCACCAGAGTATTAAATAGTGCAATTACTATTGAAGACTTTTTAAAACCTTTTGAGATACCTATAACAAAACCTAGCATTTTATAAGCTCTTTTAGTTATGATATTAATATGTGATCTGAGTAAAAACTTACTATATTAACTGAACACCAAGATCACGCAGTTCATTTACTGTAGTTAGTAAATAATCGTCAAGCTTATAATCAAAGAGGGCGGGATTCTTTTTCCTGATAAATAGGATAATGTTACATTTCCTGATGTTCAAATAAAGATCATTTGCTTGACAATATGCGCTAAATCTACACAGATCTTCTGGAAGTAGACTGCAGTCCTTTATAGGTTAAATAGATATGAAAATTTTCATATCATATGCAAAAAAGTATTGAAATTATGGAAGCAGGATATAACATCATTTATGGATAATATAAACAGTGGTGGACCAAGATGCGAACTCTGAGGAAAGCCTAAAGAAACTGGGAGAAATTATGAACAGTATCCTTTTATTGCAACCGCCTCACTGCGATTTCTAAGATAAGAGGTTATCCATCGAAGTAAATCAGCCTGTATACCGATTTGAACTAACTTATGTATCAGAATATTATGTGAAATTTTGTCAAATGCTTTTGTACAGTCTGTGTACACTGCATCTACCTGTAGTCCATTATCCATAGCAGTATAAAGATGATCAAGAAATTCGTAAACATTATTTTCTGTAGACTTTCTTCTTACAAAGCCAAGTTATTCAGGAATTATAATATGCCGAATTATTTGAGTGAGCGTGTCATAAATAATTTTATCAATTAATTTTAGAATGGAGCCTAATTTTGAAATTCGACGTTAATTTGAAATATCTATTTTATTACCACTTTTAAATATGGGAGTTATGAATGTTTTTTTCCATTTTAAAGGCATTTAACCCAATTTCATGGAAGTTCTAAACAAAATTGCTAATAGATTAGTAAATTCACGGTAACAACTTTGCAAAAAGAATGGTGGAATTCTATTAGGTCCTAGTCCCTAACTGACATCCAAGCGTTTCAAATCCATAGAAACTACTAGTAAAAGTGACCGAAGTGATAGTAATCTGAGTATTATGATTTGGACTGTTGACACTAAAATCTGAGCTAAAATGAGTATTAATAAATCACATATATTCACAGTTATATATATCATCATCAGTCATAGTTTAATCATCTAGAAACATTATGTCTGGAAGATCTTTATATTTTCGTTTTGATTTAGCGAAAGAACAAAATAATTTTTGTCCAGGAAAACGGGAATAGGAACGGATATTAAATATTTCGTCAAAATAAAGACGGTAAAGCGAATCAAAGAAGACATGGATAGCACATTAAGTGAATATGCGTCTTCATATCTACAGTAAAAAAGTGCGAAGTTTCGTTCAAACAAGGTAGAGAAAGCGTCAAAGATGACCCTAGGAGCGGAAGCAGAAGAATATAAAACCGAGCAAAATGAAAGCTTTATATTACCGCCTTGCGCTCAGCTATATGTGCGGACTTGTCACCGACAAGGCGCAAGGGGCGTGCACCAGCGCCCGATAGGATACAAACAGGCTTGAGCCCGCTCAGTGACCAGACAAATTAAAGGTTATTTTACGCTGGTATTCTGTGAGAGCGTGGTCCTTCCCCGGTCGAGCCGACCCATTCGTGCTACAACTATACTACTAATATAGCTGCAGCATGGCTCTACTGCGTATAAAATGAATGAAGTAGAAACAATAAAACTCTTTTCGTCAAGTTCAAGTCAGGCCGAGAACTTTTCAAACCACCCTCGTAATCATGGCTTTTGCACTAAGATATATGAAGTGTCAAAGTATCTTGACGATAACTACCACTCTTATAATATCACTCATAATAATTTTCATCAAAAGAAAAAAAGAAAAATTTATTATCTTGACCATACCAATGATAGTGCGTTTCTGTAGCTGCTTGGTTTATACACTGACAGAATGTAACCTGCTATTACACCAACGAAGTAAGGAGCTGCTCGCAAGTGACTCTGTGCATATATCGGTGAGCTCAATATGTATTTACGACTTTTTTCAATTGTCCTGCAAAATAAATTATAAACTAAGTAAAAATATAACAAACAATTAAATCATTACAAGAAAGATGTTCTTTAAATTATCTTATCTATGATAATATTAACACGTTCACTGTCCGATTTCCAGACACAATAGTAAGACAATAGCAATGACCTATATGTAGTGCACGGGACAGCGAAAGGGTTAATTATAATGTACTCCAGACCAAATTTCGGCGTCAAGGCGGCCAGTCTCAGTTGAAACTAGCCATTTATATTCTCCTTGATAGCCATCTAAACAAAACAGGATTAGAGTGTATCAGTGTGTGCGCAAATACAGGTGCATTTTAATTCCCTTACTCTCATAGTCCAGTGGACGGCAATGCAAATCAACCGGAACAATCAGGTGCAGGGCCAAAGGCTTTACATGATTTCCAAGGCACATTGGAAAAATAAACACTAACTTCTTGATTCTAGGCTTCTATTGATAATTTCTTGACAGAAAACTTAGTAACAGATTCTAACCTGACCCGAAATTCGAACCCATGTGATCTAACATGATCAGCAAGTGCGTACGTATAAATTAAGTATGAATGAAGAAATAGTGTAAATAAAATTTGCTTGTTAAGATGCAAAATATGTAGAGGAAAATATGAATGGTCCTTTCCTGATTGAGCCGACCTATTCGTGCCGAAGCCACAAATGGCAAAGGGTTGTTTAAGAGAACATGGGTCACGGAACATTTCTTTAATATTGAATCCATTAAGATAAAACGATTGATAATTTATATCTATCTATTTGTTGCTAGATCTTTCCGGGACAGAAATATTTCAAAAGCAAAAATATTAAATAAAAATATAAAAAAATGTACTTTCATAATGTATTATGTAGTACATAATAGTATAGTAAGATATTCTATCCTATCAAAAATAAAATAGAAATAAGAAAACTTACTCAAAATCAAAGATGGATATAGCATTCAGCTGATTTAAGTACGTGTAGAGCCCAGGCAGAATTAGTGAAACGATTGTAACAAGTCCAAACAAGTACTGACCACCGCGATGATTTTTCTGATACAGCCAATACATAATTGTACTAACCGCACCCAATTGAAAATCTGCCGATACGTACCACGTTACTACATGACACTAAAAGTGAAAGAAGTTTTCGTAAAAATAAAATGTGCGAAGATACATCCTGTCACCAAGATAACGAAACTTACAATATTTAAAGAGTCGATGTAGTTGCCCAACATAAGCAGTCCAACCCACCAATTTTTCTTGCACAAATCCTGCTCCACTTTTGCGAATTTCAGCCATAATGGACCATTGTAAATGTAAGGTGTGGCGGTGATTGATATAATGATTGTGACAATAAAGACCCATATTAACCTGCAACAATACTTAAAATGTGACTCAGCTTTAGGCTATTGGGAGCCGTGGTGTATCGTATAGTTAACGCTCGCTGTAAATTTCACAGTATGTGAGCAACACGGTTTCGTTCCCCGCCGGTACCAATGAAATTATGAAGTGCAATTTTAAGTGCTAATTTACCAAGTGCTCGGCGGCAAAGGTAAACATTGTTCGGAAACCTGTATATTTGAGGAATAAAAAAAATATTTCAAGGACATGTGCAGTCTGTCAACACGTATTACGGCAGCGCGGTGGACACTCTCTTGACGCAAAACGCTCTCAGAAATGAGAGCAGTTCTAGAAGTGAGAATCTCGGCAGTGACTTAACTTCCCTCTTATGAGGCAATCTATGGGAGGCTTATGTTAAGCAGTGGACTTCAATAGGTTGAGTTGAATAAATGAATGAATTCTAAAATGCATGGTCCTTACTCCATCCGTAATGTAGCTGCAGCGTTGTGACAGCTGCTGCTTAGAAAATAAATTTCAGCAAAACCAGAAATATTCCGAGCCTGGTCTCGAGAAATAGCACATGTTTACTTATAACTACTCGTATATAATACATGCCTGAAATATCGTTTCAACAACATCTTAAATGGGCTTATCGATCTCCCTGTCTCCGACTTAAAGCTCTTCATCAGAAGAAGTCCAGACATCATGAAAAACGTATCTATAATTATGTTCGCATGCGAGACGAAGCCTGTATACCGATTGTAAAACTGAAACAGATTTAAATCTTGAATAACTGATTAAAAAGTGTGAATGTATAATATATGTATATATAAACTAAATTTAAGTTCAATGCCAATTTAATGATATATTGTAAATCTTCAGTTTTGTTGGTATTATTATAAGTAGGTATTAAGTCAGTTTGTGTTACAGATAAGTTCCAAAATTATCTAGTTCTATGTTAGTTTGAATCCTATAAAAATATTAAATTTGAAAAGGCCAGATTCGGTACAACGACGCCTTGGGTTATTTATAGGTACCATTGGCGGCTTTATCGGTATGAAGCGATTTTCTTTGTGATTTTTTATATTATTTTTAGGAAAGTATATCCAAGACTTAGCTTGGAGGATACAGTTCCTTGTAAAGGAATGAATTGAAGAATATGATATAAGCATGCTTCATTCTTTCTTTCTAGATTTTTTTTGATTGAATATCGTAATACCCGAATTTTGTGAAAATTGTACGTTTAAGATGTTAGAGACATAATTATTTTGGTTTTGCTTTCAGTGTTTACTATTAGTATGTCCTTTAATCAGCAAATGAATAATATGTCAAATTTTTACAGTAGTGGTTAATATCTAAAACAAAAATTGTCTAGTCTAGGAGAATTTATATCCAGTGAGAATCACAAATCCATTTGGTTCTATTTCTGAAGTATTCTAATCCTATTTAAGGTCTCAATCTATCCTTCCTATCTATGTTAAGGTCTCAAGCGGAGCTGAAAATTATTTTAAGAATAGGCATTGAAATCAAAAATTAAGTATATCTTAACGTAAAGATTATCTTTGTTGATAAGTCAACAAGAATAGATACACACAATGTTAGAAATTTCTAGTTTTTCTATATGGGATAGGGTAACAAACGAGCACACAGTCCACCTGATGGTAAAAGGTTTCTGTGACTTATAGACTGTCTACATCTGTCCTCAATAAAGAATCCAAATGCAGATGCGTTATCACCTATGAGGGCTAACATGGAATGCCTCTTTTCCAGTAAAAAAGGGTCTCCAGCTCTCTACATTCACCATACGGAACATAGCAGTGTTAAGCTGCTATTTTACGCTGGTATTCTGTAAGAGCGTGGTCCTTACCCGGTCGAGCCGACCCATTCGTGCTACAACTATATTAGTACTACTATATAGATACAGCATGGCTCTACCACGCATAAAAATAGTATAGTATTATATAGGAATAGGGTGACAATCGAGCACACACTCCACCTGATGGTAAGTGGTTGTTGTGACCCATAGACATCTACATATATCCTCGTTTGCAAATCAAAATGCAGATACGTTGTCACCCGTGAGGACTAAGTTGGGATGCCTCTTTTACAGTAAAAATGGTCTCCGGTTCTCTACACTCACGATACGAAACACAGCAGTGTTAAATTGCTATTTTACGACGGTATTCTGTGAGAGCGTGGTGCTTCCCCGGTCGAGCCGACCCATTCGTGCAACAACTATACTACTAATTTAGCTGCCGCATGGCTCTACCACGTTGAAACTTATAGTGGTTTTATAATATTAAAGTGAAAACCAACTATCAGTCTATTTAATGGCGAGTGACTTCTGCAGCCCACGGACAATTAAACCTCAAAGCAAAGAAGATACCTATAGCTTTGTTACCTCTAAGGAATAAAAAACTAACTGTACTGTTCATCTTACTACCTACGCAAATCGAAACACAACGGTTGGTTAAATAGTTATATGTATACGAAGACGGACTCCTGAGCAGAAAGCTGATAGGGTTTCCTGTGTATTAGGAATAAAATGATAAGATCTTTTTTGAATGTGTTAACACAGAAGAAAGTACTAATTAATAGAGTAAAAAACTTACGTCATTCATATCCAAGCCATTTCCAACTTTGGCAATAATATAAGTAAAGATCACGTGTAAACATACAGCGCTGCAAGCCGTAAAAAATCGGATACCATGCATCACCTTAATTTCATCTATTCCCGTGGAAACTAGCTTTGCTGCATTGCTGTTGAGATCAAATGCGCTGACAATCTTCATTACTTAAAAAAAATCAGAAGCAATTCAGTACATAATTGACAGCTTGATAGTAAATTGACTTTAACTGTGGTGCTGCTGAACATAAATCTTGGAACAATTTTTTTTATAGGATAAGGGTGACAACCGAGCACACAGTCCACCTGATGGTAAGTGGTTGCTGCGGCCCATAGACATCTATTTTTAGCAGTAGACTTTCATAAGCTGTAATGATAAAGATGATTTGATCACTGATCTTTTTGATATTATTATGTATTTTGATTTTGTTATATTTTTATTATATTAGGACTGGCCTCTGGCCACAGTCCATTTTTTTAAATGTGCTTGTAACGTTTAAACTGCCAAATAAATTTGACTCTGAACAAATGACAAATAAACCTGTAGGTCTTTAAATTTTTTTATAGGATAAGGATGACAAACGAGCACATAGTCCACCTGACAGTAAGCAGTTGCTGGGGCCCATAGACATCTTCATCTATCCTCGACTACGAATCAAAATGCATGCGTTGTCTTTCGTGAGGACTAAGATGGAATTACTCGTTTCCAGTAAATAGGGTTTCCGGTTCTCTACACTCACAATACGAAACCCAGCAGCGATAAGCTTCTATTTTACGCTAGTATTCTGTGATAGCGTGGTCTTTCCCCTGTCGAGCCGATCCATTCGTGCCACAACTATACTACTAATATAGCTGCATCATGGCTCTACCACGTAAATGTGATATCATATGATATTTTCAGTTCTGAAAGGCTGTAACAACATATGCAATATATAAGGGCGCCCAGTATGGTTTATCACGGAAGTACCTTCGTCAAATACAAGGATTAGACAGAATATGTAAAGTAACTTTTATTGTTTTTAATAACTAACCCCGTCCCGTCCCACGCACGCCGCGCTGAACCATGAATGGGAGTCCATGAATCCGCTGCGTATGCATATAACATGACAAACAACCATACGAATGCAGTAATAGACACAATTACCTGGAAACGTGAGCTTTACAGGGCTTAGTTCCAGGTCATTCCATTCCAACGAGAGGACCTAATTACTTCTATCATTTTATTCTAAGACTCAATCACGCACATCAAAATGTCACTATTGCTGTACTCGATGCCACTATCAATGATCACAGTACGATCTTTCTAAAAATATCCTGCCCTGATAAACCAATAATAAATAACAAAACTATAACTAAAATCAACTACGACATAGCCCTGGAGTTTTTAAAAACAACTAAATACCTGATCTATTAGAATATACTGACCCTACTGTTATAACTGAACTCTTAACAAAAAATGCAATAGAGCTTAAAATTACGCTTAAATTACGACTATTACTTTCATCTCAGTGAACAAAAGGATCTTAAAACCTTGGGTTACTCCAGGAACGCTACGCTTCATTAGAAACGGAAATGACATGCGAAAAAGGCTTAAACTTGACCCGTATAATGACACTTTTATAAAAAAATATTTAAAAAAAAGAAACTATGATCGAGGCAAGCTCAAAAAAATCCTAAAAGTTATGGGATACTATAAACAGAATAATCCAACGTAAGTCCCCCAAAAACCGCTAATCTTGAACTATTGCATGCAACTTCATCTCCAGAGGCATCGTTATAGTATATCACTAACACCTATTTCACAAATATTGGAAAAGAGCTAGCAGAAAAATATTATAATCTCAAATTCTCCGTCAGTGTATCATAACACTAGTATAATACAGGTTTCATTAATTGTCCTTTATAATACTAATTGTGCTGAAATATGTGAAGTTGTTAAGTCTATGAAATAAAAATCTAACCTCCCTGAGATGTTATTATTTCCAATATTCTGGCCAACTTGTGTTTCAATCAGGAAATTTTTCCAATTGTAATCAAGCAGGCTTCAATAACACACACACACGCACGCACGCACGCACGCACGCACGCACGTTCGCACACACGCACGCATGCACGCACGCACGCACGCACGCACGCACGCACGCACGCACGCACGCACACACACACACACACACACACACACACATATATATATATATATATATATATATATATATATATATATATATATTCTGTTGTTAACAAGATTACTGAAATAAACGTATTATTTATTATTATTAATTTATCAAGAAAATGTCAACCATCAATATTACTATGTGTTAGACTCTAATAAAAATCTTCAATATTCTTATAATATGTTCTCGAGACTAAATGGCAAAGTAAATGACCATGGCATGAAAGTTGTTTTAAATGACATAACAAAACTAATACAAGATATTGAGTATGAAATTAATGTAGAAAACAATGTTCCAGTTAACGATCCATCTTTTTTATCAAATAATTGTTCCTTTCAAAACTAAAATATTATTTCAGAACATAAGCAGTTTTGAAAATAAAATTCATTTAATAGAACATTCAATACTGTTACGAGCTTGGGGTTCAAGACAATTAAAAACTGCCGATTAAATTACCAAAATTGACACTTTAATCACACAACACTAATTAAAATCTAAAACCACACTAATAATAAAACACAATCACTTTAGTTCGCAGTTATTTCGCTTCGAAGTATTCTCTTGTATCGCCAATTCAATACTGCCTCGGTCGTGGTCTATACCAGCTTTATATAGGGCCTCAGATAGTTTCCAGAACATTCTACTGTAGCGACATCTAGAATGTTCGAGTACATATCGGTCCCGAAATTTCTGGAAGGATCGTGACTCTCCTAGTTCTGCTACTCAACACTAGAGAGCGCTAGTGTAACTATTTTTGCCATGTACAAGACATTAATAGCGGCGCGCAACACTGCCCCCTCCTAAGACATGCTCGTCCCGAGCATTATTGGCCCTATAATAACGTGCCAGTCGATCCACATGGACAATCTTAGGAGTACCTCTTCTAAAATCAGTCAGCACCCGCCAGTTTCCCTGCTGCTGCTGGGCGGTGCTGTTAGCCACGCTACCCTCTCGAGATCTATCACCTTTTTCTACAGTTCGTTTAGGGCAGCTGGATCGAAGATGGCTCCTTTTCCCACAGCCGTAGCATCTAGGGCTGTATCCTTTATTGCGGTCGTGTAATGTAGCTGCTGGAACCTCCCTGACGCGATGGGAACGATGATCCTGCCGCGCGGCTTCCACCTCTAGTGCATGGGCCAACGCGTCTTTAAGCGCCTCGTGGTGCCCGAGCCTCACAGCAGCTCTGACTTCAAGGTCGCGGATGCCGTCGATGAATGTCTGCACCAGGTTCCCTACAATGAGCGCAGGTACAGACTGGTATGCTTTCCGAACCAGCTTGTCCACCTCAAGGGCCCACTGCTGCAGGTTTTCGTTGCTGTGTTGCACGCGATCTTTGAGCTGCACACGAAAGACGTGTTACAGGTGAGCGTTGCTATATCTCGACTCCAATGCCTCAAGGAGCTGCTCGTAAGTCACTTCCTTACCGAGAGCTTCCAGAACAGATAAGGCCTGGTCACGCAGGCCTAGGGTGAGAGCAGTCATGGTCTGACTGTTATTCCAGCCGTTCGCCTTCATGACAGCCTCGAATTGGATTTTGTAGGCCGAGCAGGAAGAAGTCCCGTCGAACGGCGGCACTTTGAATAATCCACCTAGCGAAGGTGTTGTAGCTACCACGGGGGCTGTAATTCCATCTCCATGCTTGAGGTCGTCCAGCGTTTTCTTCACGTCAGCCATCACGTTGTCAACCCGATTGTTTACTTGGTCGATTCGGGTTTCAGCTTCCGACAGGCGGTTGTCATGTTGAGCAACCCTATCCTTCAACTCCCTTATCTCTTTCCCGAAAGTAGCGTAAAGGTCCTTCATGAGGAGCATCTGCTCATCCTTATAGCGTTGCAGCTGTTCTTCCAACCGACGGGTCTGTTCCTCCTGGCGGCGGGCCTGTTCCTCCTGTCGGCGAGCCTGTTCCTCCTGTCGGCGAACCTGATCCTGCAGCATTATCATCAGAGCACCTAAGTCAGGTGCTGCAAATGCAGGTGCTGCTGACGGGCCAGCCTCCGTGGTCAGCACCTGGCCCTCCGACGTTTGCGGCGTTGCATTACCAAATCGTCTCTGGTCCGTCTCCAGCTGGCGTTGACTTCGGGTACGAATACCCTCCATGTCGTCCTTTGGTAAAATCGGCATGATTTGATCCCACTTCTAACACCAATTGTTACGAGCTTGGGGTTCGAACAATTAAAAACTGCCGATTAAATTACCAAAATTGAAACTTTAATCACACAACACTAATTAAAATCTAAAGCCACACTAATAATAAAACACAATCACTTTAGTTCGCAGTTATTTCGCTTCGAAGTATTCTCTTGTATCGCCAATTCAATACTGCTTCGGTCGTGGTCTATACCAGCCTTATATAGGCCCTCGGATAGTTTCCAGAACATTCTACTGTAGCGACATCTAGAATGTTCGAGTACATATCGGTCCCGAATTTTCTGAAGGGATCTTGACTCTCCTAGTTCTGCTACTCGACACTAGAGGGCGCTAGTGTAACTATTGTTGCCATGTACAAGACATTAATAGTGGCGCGCAACAATACAAAATGATATAAATTTAAAATTTATGTGTTTAACAGAAACTTAAAAAATAGAATGTATCGAGCGTAACGATATAACTAGTCTTTCAACCGTACTTATTTTTGAAGTATGTTGTGTAGATATCCCAAAATTAAATATCATAATTGTTAATTTTTATATGGCCAATGAGAAATAGAAACTTGGAACTCTTTTTTACTTCACTTGAAAATTTGCTAAAAATCTTTACCAAAAAAGATCCTCCAAAACATTAATAGGAGGTGATTTTTAATACAGACTTTCTATGCAAGTCAGAACTTCAGTCTAAACTTTTAAATCTCATGCATATGTAAAACATTACTCAACAAATTAGGGAACCAACCCGAATAACGGGCACAAGTTCCACATGCATAGACTTGATATTTACCAATTTTATATTAAACTTGTTTAATACTAAGGTAAGGGTACATGAATATGGATTATCCGATCACAAGGTTTTATTGTTAGTACAAAAAATGTTATTTATGAGCCAAAGACAGCCTTGACATATAAAAACGCCTTTATAAAGAAAGCCAAATAGAATTATTTAAAATACAAATTCAAAATATTGATTGGTTTCAAAATTTTAAATATAAATATGATAATGATAATAACAATGTTTTATACCATCAATTCATAAAATTCTTAACGACTGCATACCCATAACGAGTATAAAATTAAGATTTATAAAACCAAAAAGATGGTTGACAAAAGGTATAAAAATCTCATAAAGACATAAGAGGCTACTAAAAATATTATTCGACCAATTCAAAATCCTGTTTTAGAAAATTATTACAGATAATATACGAAATTCCTAAAAATTATAGTTAAAATATAAAAAAAAAAACTTAATATCAAAACAATCAAGCATTCATCTAACATAAATAAAACTATATGGTCAATTGTTAAAGAGGAAATAAATAAAATACCTCCCCGCATAATAAAAAATATAGCTTTGTGTATAAATACAAACACTTTAAAGGATCCGCGATCGATAGGAAATACATTCAATGAATACTTTGTGTCGGTGGGAGGACAAGATGAGACAAAGGTAGAGGCGCCACCGACAGGCTGGCTTGTCTCCTCTTCTATTGAAAATTATTTTTATCTGACACCAGTCGATGTTAAAGACGTATCATTCGTATCATTCAAAACTTAAAAAATTAAAGAAGCTGTGGATACGATGAAATACACCCAACACTCATAAAAAATGTGCTCAAGAACTTGCGCCGCCCCTCACTTTCTTATTAAACAATCCTTTAATGAAGGTGTAGTCCCTGATAATTTAAAAATATCTATAGTCTTACCAATATTTAAATCTGGAGAATAAACTTTAAGAAACAACTACCGACCTCATAGCTCTACCATCTTTCTTTAAATATTTAAATCCGTTACGACAAAGCGTTTTTACTTATTTTGCGAGAAATTTAATACAATTAATGACAGGCAAAATTATTTTCGATGTGAACCAGTCAACTATACCATACCATAGCTGTTTTCAAATATTCACAAAATATATTAGACATTCTTAACAAAAAGAAATACGCTATTGGAATTCTATTAGATTTGAGTAAGGCATATGATCGAGTATTACCAAATATTTTACTTAATAAATTATATAGCATAGGCATCAGAGGCGTGGGCCATAGTTAGCTTAGATCATACTTTCAAAACCGAGTTCAGTATGTTGAAATACAACATACTGCCCAGAAAATAATATTATTGAAAAAGTAAGATCAAGGAAAGTATCTGTACTAAAATCCATACCCCAGGGAAGTATAATAGGATGCTTCCTCTTTTTGTTGTATATGAATGAATTGCCTAAAATTATAAAGGAAAAGAGTATACTATTTGCGGATGACATGTCAGTAATATTAACTGTGACAAATGAAACAGAAATAAATAATCAATTAAACTGCATTCTTAATTAAATTTCAGATTTATTGATTTATCATAAGACTCAAATTATATACAACAGACATCGAAGCGATTTAGACGCGGGTAATGACATGCGTGGCGTACGCGTGGCGAACGCGTGGCGTGCGTGTAGCGGGTGCGTGTCGTTGGAACGCGCCCTAAAAGTGATCGAATTTTGCTAAATTGAGCAAGCAACAGCATTTAATGAAGTTCCCAAATACAAACACACGTGAGCGAAGCCGCTGGTAAAAAGCTAGTCTTTATGTTTACGCCAAATGCTAAATTTTAAAAACAATATTACGAAGCGTGCGACGCGGTGCATTCCTGTCCACCATGACGTGTAGAATTTAACGCGGCTCGTTGGCCGAGGCGTCTCGGGCCACGAGACAGTCGTTTTGCTCGGTTGAAAGGCGAGGTCACGTGCAAAAGAAAGCCTCTAATTCATGTCGTTTTTTGTTAGTTACGTAACGACGAGGCGTTTTTCTTGAGTTTGAGTGATCAAATTAACTTCGTTTGCAAGTAATTTACGTGAATTTGTATAGTGATTGCATTTTGAAGTGCATTTGCAATATTTAATTTGCTTGTGTGGCCTGTTAATATCGTACGAAAGAATTTTAGCTTGTCGTGTGGAACACTAACTTTGTGACTCGAGAGGAGACCGCGTGTGCTCGATTATAATTTGTTGCTAAGTGGAAATGTGAAACGTTTAACTTTGATCGACCGTTCATTAGTTGTGCCGTGTGTCACTTGTTTATAAACGATTAATGGGGATTTAGTTGAGTGTGAAGTTAATTAAATGTACAATAAAGTTGATAAACTACTATGGTGAAATCGAAGCAGAAGATTTCGATTGGTGAACGCCCACTGGAGGGATCACACATCTTGGAGAGGAGCTGCGCAAGTGGGCGTCTGGCCGATTACCTCGGTTAAGTCAGGTTACACCTACACACTATTACATTTACACTTACATACACCGCACTTACCACCTGACTGGTGCCCTGTGGTCGACCCTACCTCCGGAATTCGGTAAGTTTAGTTTGCTTGTCAGCCGTATTAAAATAATTGTCCATAGGCCATTTGGGCCCCGTCCTCTGTTGCTCGTCAAGGGGGCTACTATGGGCCCTAGTCCAATTTTGTTTTTCATCAATTCATAAATTTTTCATCAATTGACCTTTGTAGGTGCAACTAAGGGCGTGAACATTAGTGGTAGCAGAACGTGGTTTGGATTGGTTCTCCAATCAAGCCCGGCCGTAATATAGGTAATAAATACGTACGTAATAAAATACTTTTTTTTGTTTCGTTAGCGGGTAGAATTAAAACCACGCCCTGCGCAACCTGGAGTGTAGTCTGGTTAGGGTTTGGTACCTACTCTGATAATAATACCTGACGTATTTCGGGCAAGTAGATTGAATTGCCGAAGGGTCGGTTGCTTCAGCGAGGCATCTTTGCTGACCGACGGTAGTGTTTATTTGCCGTGTATTGTAATTTGTATTTAATTTAATTTAATTTAATAGTAATTAACATTGTTATTTGTTAACTTGACTTGTATTTGTGCCGCGTATTAATTTGTATTTAGTAGTGATGCCATCGCACAAGCCACCGGCGCGTTGCCTGAAGGCTGAGCTGCGCTGGGCTGCCAAAGCCCATACTTTGATAGGGCGACTGGATCGGGTCTATAGTTTAGAGAAGCGGCTGGAGCAGGTCGCGGCCCGAAGGGCCGTAGTGGAGGAGGCTTATACTGAGCTCGAGGCCTCGGATGCGGAAAAGGGAGCCCTGGACTCCTGCCTCGCGGACAACAAGCAATTCTTTTCGCTCACGGACGACTTGATCGAGGTGGGGGACAGGTATGCTGAGGAGGCGCGTGAAGCTCGTGTGAGTGGCCTGCCCGAGTCCCTTCGGAAGCAGCCTACTCAGCCGGAGCTGTTTGGACGACTCCCAAGTCTGGACCTACCAAGGTTCTCCGGGGTCCTCTCCGAATGGCTGACCTTCGTTGGTCTTTTTGATAGCCTAGTGGACGCCCGGAGGGACTTGACACCAAGCCAGAAGATGGCGTACCTCCTGGCCTCATTGGAGGGGAAGACCCTGGGTGTCATCGGCCATTTGAAATTATCGGACGACGCCTATCAGACTGCCCGGGACCTCCTCGCCCGAAGGCACGCCAAAGTCCAGCGAATTGCGGACGAATACGTTAGGCAGTTGCTAACCCTCCCGCTGCTTAGGGACCGGGCCAGACTACGTCCGGAAATCGTAAATCCAGTCGTGGTGTTCTGTAATGCGTTGAGGCGGCTGGATTTACCGGTGGACGAATGGTCTTTTTTGTAGCTCCACATCGTGCTGTCCCGACTGCCTCTCGATCTTCGGATCCATTTTGAGGAGAGGTACGGCGGGGACGGCGCCACCTATATCCTGCCTTTCAGAGACCTGCTGCGGTTCTTGGAGGAGCAATGCCGGCAGGTTGAGAACGCCGCGGGCACCGTCGACGACCTATGGGTGCGAACCGAGCCGTGCCCAGGGAGAGGCGGAACCCGCCGGGCAAGCCTTCGCCAAATCCCTTAAGCCGAGCAGAGCTCCCTAGGGAGGGCACCGCCCCTTACCATGCTATTGCGGCCTAGCGGCCAGAGAGGCGCACCCCTGCTCCTATTGTCGAGCATCCGATCACCGGGTGACGTCGTGCCCGAAGATGCTGGGTAAGCCGGTCCCGGCGAGGCGAACCATCGCGAAGGAGCGCCGCTGGTGCTATTCGTGCCTGGAAAGGCTTCTCCAACGAGACTGCCCACACCAGCGGCCCTGTCTGCAGTGCCAAGGCAACCACCATGCTATTTTGTGCCTGGGTGCGAACGGCGCGTCCTCTCGGGGCGCTGCCCGTCCCCCGACTCCCACGGGCGTGGGCGCTCAGCTACACCTCCTGTCAGGCGACGCTCGGCGCTCGCCTGCCGACCACCGTGCCTCTCGTTTTGAAGGGGGTCCCTCCCCTGACCAGTCGGCGGGTCGTTTCCCCAGGGGCAGGTGGGTCGTCACCCCCCCTCAGCGTGTTGAGAGGAGATTCACGGCCATCCAGCGGTCAGCTAGACCCGTCTCACCCCCGTAAGCTGAGCGGCCGCGACTGGAGTACCAACCTCCCCCCTTTGGTCGGTACCGGTACTACCAGGTTCCTGTGACCTCAAGACTGTCCCAGCCCTCAAGGCCGAGGATCCCCGAAGTTTCCCCGGTCGGCCCATTTGTTGATTTGCAGCCACGGGTCGTTGAGATGCCGCCAGAATGCCGCTTTCTGGACCCTCAGTTCGAATGCCGGTCCGATTGAGGCAGCTCCGGCTAGGAAGCTGCCGCCCTAGCTCCCACCACGGCCTACTCCACTGAGCCTTTGAGCCGTCAACAGTCTACGTGTCAAACTGTTCTATTACCGACGGCCTCAGTGAAGGTGTAAAACCCGAGTGGCGACTGTTTAACGGTTTGCGCTCTATTGGATTCGGGTTCACAACGCAGTGTGGCCTCCATTTGGTTGATGGGAAGACTAGGGCTCCCCTGGAGCTCTGAATCACGTCCAATGGTAGGTATCGGAGGTGCCGAGCCTCCTGCTCCTAGGGGACAAGCGGAGTTAGTGTTTGGCCCTGCCAGCGAACACCTTCACATTCTAGTTAAGGTAAATGTCCTAGATGACATTGTAGGCTTTCTTCCTAACGTCCGTGTAAATGACAGCGCGGTTCGTTGTGTGTCGGGTTTGAGATCGGCAGACCCTCAGTGGTCCCAACCTGGGCCCATAGATTTGTTGCTAGGGGCCGACGCGCTGGGGTTCATCTTGTTAGGCGAGATACGAGCCCTACAGCCCGATGGCTCGTCAGCCATGTCTACTGTATTTAGGCACAGCTTCTTTGAACCGGTTCTGTGGTCTCCACCTCCTCAGACGGCTGACCCGCTCTTTGTTGTAGGCGTGTCCCTTTCGGACGTCGTCCAGCGGTTCTGGGAAATTGAGGAGGCACCACACGTTTTAACACACGTTTAACGTTTTAACAGTGGTAGAGCCACGCGGCAGCTTTTGCTGTCGCACGGATGGGCCGGCTCCAACTGGGGTGGTACCACGACCTCACAGAAAACCAGCGTAAAGTAGAGGTTTACCTCTACGTTTCGCTTGGTGAGTGCAGGTGGCCGGAGGCCCTTTTTACTGGAAATGAGGCAATCCATCTTATTCCTCACGGGTGACAACGCATCTACATTTTGATTTGTAATAGAGGATAGATGTAGATGTCTATGGGCCGCAGCAACCACTTACCATCAGGTGGACTGTGTGCTCGTTTGTCACCCTTATAATATAAAAAAAAACGTGGCTCGAGTCAACCATCTGGACCGTGAGTGCGAGCTGTTCTACCAGTACAATGCCGCCCGTCGTGTCGACGGTCGTTTTGTCACTGTCTTACCCTTTCTTGACTCACGTCCCCCTTTGTGCCAATCTCGTGCCCTGGCCGAGAAGAGGTTGCTTTCCGTGGAGCGCCGCGCGCGTCGCCAAAGGCTGCTGGTTGACCACCCGCTGTGGTGGGATCCCACTTGGTTGACTGAGTCTGAGTCATTCTGGCCCCGGAATAAACGCTCCGAAGCGATTTAATTGCCTGGCCTACGTGCCCGAGTCGGAGTGGGCAAGGATAAGCCCACTCGGGATTTCTCTATGCTAGTACGTTACAGGTCTCTCGATAAGCTCTTAGGAGTGACTGCTTGGTCGCGTAAATTTGTCCGCAATTCGAGAGACCCGTCCAACCGAATCTCTGATTTTGTCCCCTAGCGAGCGTCGCGAAGCTTTGATGCTATGGACCCGTATGGTCCAAGCAGAGCATTTTGAGCTCGTGATTGAAACCTTGAAGCGGGGCTCCGTTATAACGGGCGCTCTGGCCCGTTTGAACCTCTTCCTGGACGGCGCTGGGATGCTGCGCGTTGGCGAACATTTGAAAAATTCTCAACTGCCGTACGGGGCTCGACACCCATTACTGCTCCCCAAGGATGGCGCATTTGTTCGGTTGCTAGTAACTCACCATCATGTTAAGAATGCCCACGCTGGGTGAAACGCTTTTTTGGCTATTTTGCTGCGGGATTTTTGGAGTTTGGCTGGCCGACGCACCATTCGGAGCGTCATCTTTAAGTGCATACCTTGTTATAAACTGAAGGCCACCATATCGCAGCCTATGATGGGTGACTTGCCACCCGACCGCGTCAGGGCCACCCGACCATTCGCTGGAGTCGGAACAGACTTTGCTGGCCCCTTCCTCGTCAAGTCCTCCAACCTTCGTAACGAACGTTCACATAAGGCCTATCTGTGCGTTTTGGTGTGCCTTGCCACTAAGACCGTTCACTTAGAACTTGTAAGTTCCCTCAGCACTGAAGCCTTTGTGGCCACGCTGGGCCGCTTCGTATCGCGTCGCGGTTTGCCGGACCTGATCCGGTCTGATTGCGGAACGAATTATAGGGGCACGGATAGATATTTGAAAGAAGTCGTCGAATTTCTGTCTAGCAACAGGACTTGTTTAGGTACTGAGATGTCCAAGAGGGGCATCCAGTTGAAATTCGACCCTCCAGCTTGCCCACACTGGGGCGGTATTTTTGAGGCGGTGGTTAAGGTTGCAAGAACGCATCTCCGTCGCGTTATTTGCGAAACTATTTTGACATTTGAGGAGCTTGCCACTGTATTCTGTAAAATTGAGGCGGTACTCAACTCTCGGCCCCTCTGTCCCCTCTCGTCCGATCCGAATGGTTTGGAGGTTCTAACCCCGGACAACTTCCTGATTGGCCAGCCGCTTAACGCCCTGCCCGAGTATCCCTTCAGGGAAATAAACTTTTCGCGGTTAAGCGGATTTGACCTGCTGCAACAGATGACTCAGAGTTTTTGGCACCGATGGTCTCTGGAGTACCTACATCTTTTGCAGCAGCGCGTTAAGTGGTCTGACAAGACGGATCCTCCTCGGGCTGGAGATTTCGTGTTAATTAGGGAAACGAACGCTTTGCCTTTGTATTGGCGCCGTGGGCGCATTGTTAAGTTGTCGTATGGATCGTTTGGGGTGCCTAGAGTGGCCGAGATTTTGGTTGGATATTCTGTCTTGCAACGTACCGTCGCGACCCTCTCCCGTTTGCTAATTTACTCGCGGACATAAGGCCTTATGCCCGGGACGGGGGTTTGTTTACGCTAAATGTTAAATTTTAAAAGCAATATTACGAAGCGCGCGACGCGGTGCATTCTCGGCCCCCATGATGAGTAGAATTTAACGCGGCTCGTTGGCCGAGGCGTCTCGGGCCACGAGACAGTCGTTTTGCTCGGTTGAAAGGCGAGGTCGCGTGCAAAAGGAAGCCTCTAATTCGTGTCGTTTTTTGTTAGTTACGTAACGACGAGGCGTTTTTCTTGAGTTTGAGTGATTAAATTAACTTCGTTTGAAAGTAATTTACGTGAATTTGTATAGTGATTGCATTTTGAAGTGCATTTGCAATATCTAATTTGCTTGTGTGGCCTATTAATATCGTACGAAAGAATTTTAGCTTGTCGTGTGGAACGCTAACTTTGTGACTCGAGAGGAGACCGCGTGTGCTCGATTATAGTTTATTGCTAAGTGAAAATGGTACGTTGAACTTTGATCGACCGTTCATTAGTTGTGCCGTGTGTCACTTGTTTTATTTACGATTTAGTTGAATTTGAAGTTAATTAAATGTACAATAAAGTTGATAAACTACTATAGTGAAATAGAGGCAGAAGATTGCAATTGGTGAACGTCCACTGGAGGGATCGCACATCTTGGAGAGTAGCAGCGCAAGTGGGCGTCTGGCCGATTACCTCGGTTAAGTCAGTTACACTTACACACTATTACATTTACACTTACATACACCGCATTTACCGCCTGACTGGTGCCCTGTGGTCGGAATTCGGTAAGTTTAGTTTGCTTGTCAGCCGTATTAGAATAATTGTCCATAGGCCATTTGGGCCCCGTCCTCTGTTGCTCGTCGAGGGGGCTACTATGGGCCCTAGCCCAATCAACCTTTGTAGGGGCAACTAAGGGCTTGAACACTTTAATAATTTAAAGAACTAAAGCATTAATTTTCTTCTTTTTTATCGTCATCTTCTGAACGTTCGGGAATTTATGTTTCACCGTCATTATCTTTGTTGCCCTGAATTGTTGTTTCCAGACCTTCCTGA
This sequence comes from Parnassius glacialis, assembly GCA_033319125.1. Classification (NCBI taxonomy): domain Eukaryota; kingdom Metazoa; phylum Arthropoda; class Insecta; order Lepidoptera; family Papilionidae; genus Parnassius; species Parnassius glacialis. Next base: position 31,762,185 of record JAVANC010000023.1, on the reverse strand, counting down.
ATTTCAGGGTCAAATGCACTTTCACAGTCACTTTGCAATGAGACAGCATTGAGGCAAGTTTGCCTATTACACTGGCCAGAAGCATAGTGCATATTCACGGTTGACCTTGCATTTCAGTATGTGTGACTCACCGCCCTCTATCGCAAATACGTTTTTTTATAGGATAAGGGTGACAAACGAGCACACAGTCCACCTGATGGTAAGAGGTTGCTGCGGACCATAGACATCTACATCTATCCTCGTTTGCGAATCAAAATGCAGATGCGTTGTCACCCGTGAGGACTAAGATGGAATGTCTCATTTCCAGTAAAAAGGACCTCCGGCCACCTGCACCCACCAAGCGAAACGCAGAGGTAAACCTCTACTTCACGCTGGTATTCTGTCAGGTCTTGGTACCACCCCGGTTCGAGTCGGCCCATCCGTGCGACAGCAAAAGCTGCCGCGTGGCTCTACCATTGTTAAGCGCAAGAAGAAGCGCACTGTTAAGTTTGAGCGCATGAAAGGGATTATCAATTCAAATTTGTCGCAAATTTTATCATCTACAGTTTTTATAATATTAGTAGAGCAATATAAACTGATATAATCGTGAAAACCTTTTTTTTAGCTTTGCCCTTGAATAACATACGATGCAGACACAAGATTTTATGCGACTTTTGAGACAAATTTTAAAACGTTAAAATGAAGGTATATACAAAAATTCAACTTATTATTTCGCATTCCGAGGTTGATCGCTAATTTGACTGGACTATTAGGCTCGTAAGCATCTTTGTTCCAGTAATAATAACTAGGGTAACAGTTACCTTTAAAATAATAGTAATAATTTTATTTTAAGGTTTATTTTCCTTTCTTTAAAAGGGGGCTTAGAGCCCGTTGGTCTTTATTTATTTATGTGTATGAAGGTAAGTGTAAGAATTACCATATCTAGTATCATATATGTCAGCAATTTAATTTTGACTTTCCTATTTTATATACATATTATACTTATATGCTTGACTTACAATATAATGAAGACAATAATAACATACCTATGCGGTTTGATTTTGATTCTCTATGATTCGTTTTAAAAGACGTAAATGCACACGCAATAACCACCAGTACAACCGCAACTAGCCTGAAAATAAAGAAAAGATATTATCAGACACTAACAATACTCAGTGACGTTTAATGATGAATCGCATTATATATTTGAAAGTTATACATATAAACGAATTAATGATTTATTAATTAACCCTGATTGTACGTTTTAATATCAAATTTAAAAAAAAACTTGAAATCATTGTTGCGACGTCTTTTAAACAAAAAAGATCTGTGCTCCATGCATGTTTCAAAACGTTAATCTTCTAACTTTTTATATAAGGTTTATGCATGTCAGAAAATAATAAAATATATTTTTATTATTTCATTATTACCACAGTTACAAGGAATGCCTTAAAACTCGGTATTAATTATTGCATGTGTAGAACCATGAAAGGTTTCGTCCGATTAAATATATAAAATGATAAAACAAAATAAAGATTGCTTCGACCTAACTTCCTCGTTGGTTTAGTGGTCTTAAACACCACTATTGACCACGTTATTTCCTAGGCAGTGGGCATATTTTATATTATAAAATATAATTTGTATACATGCCAATAAAATGTATGTATTAAACTAAATGTAGCATGTTAGGAAGGAAGAGAACATTTTTCCAACGAACTGATGAGTAGTTTGCAGGGCTGCAGGGCAATGTATAAAACTATAAAATTGTGAATATTTTATTTCGATAAATAAATTACTTAGTTAAATATAACTCTTAAATTTATTTTTTGGGTTTTTTTTGCCATTTTAATGGTCAAAATAATAGTATTGTTATAAAACTAAAATATGTAGGTACAAGAAAAAGATTTAATCCCACTTCTGATGTAAGAAATTGTCCCACTTCTGTTATTCAAAATTATTCTTAAAATTATTTAAATAAAAGATTATTACTCGGAAAAAAATTATTGAATAAAGGTGCGAGATCGAATGTTCCAGATGCTCTCTTACTTAAGCAATTAGTCATTATCAGAATTAAAACAACGTACTGAAACATACATTCAGCATAAAGCAATATAGTTTGACCAAATGTAACATGTTTCCATCACAATCACACACCGCTGTAACGTGAAGGACCCAATGAATTATGAAAACACCAACCAACCAACCCCAACCAAACCAACCAAAAAAACACCGACGGCTCCGTGGCGCAGTGGCTTAGCAATGAGTTGCTGCGCTGAGGGCCGCAGGTTCGAATCCCGCACGGAACAAGTATTTGTATGGCCTGCAAATAATTGTTCCGGGTCTGGATGTTTGTCGTTGTGCAATTTATGTTTGTAAACTGCCTCCACGATACAGGAGAAAATCCTAGTGTGGGGGTAATGTTTTTTTTTTAAATATAAGGCCGGATAAAAAGGTTATTTGTAATTTGTTTGTATAAAGTTTGAGAAAAATGTCTATAGTTGTACTGTTTGTATCTGGCTGGTTTTAACATCAATAAATATAGGACATTAAAAAAAGAAAAATAAAAGGTAAAAAACATTTTCTCGCCATTTTTCATTTGTTTTTCTGTCCGTCAAAATGAGTGAATCTAAGAAATAAAGTCTATACATTCCGAAGTTTTATTACAAAAAAATTGTTTATGGACCTAATGCACACTGCAGTAAGGTTCAAGCGTGTACAGTTCGGGAATTTTGATGTCAAAGATGCAGCTCGCTCTGGATGTCCTCACAAGTATAAAGTCGATGTCATTTTTGAAAAAACAGAGCAAGATCAGCATATTAGTAGTTATGATATAGCCGAGGAAATGAGAATTGACATCAAAACAGTTTTGACAAATTTGAAAACGTGTGGCTATACAAAAGAGCTCGATATTTTGGTAGGTAGCACACGAGCTTACTAAAGAAACGTAATAAATCGGGTGCTCATTTGCGATTCTCAATTAAAACATAATGAAACCGAACCATATTTGAAAAGATTGATCACTGGTGATGAAAAGTGGATAACCTATGACAAGAACGTGCGAAAAAGATCATGGTCAAGGGCTTATAAAGGTCCATAGACTGTAGCAAACCCCAGATAAACATGCAATAAGTTAATGCTCATGTCACACCTATGCCGGTAGTTGTTGGGAGCACTAAGCTCGAAGTTGTTGACGAGTATGTTTACCTGGGACAAATAGTCCGACTAGGTAAGTCCAACTTCGACCGAGAGGTCAATCGACGGATTCAACTCGGTAGGGCAGCGTTCGGGAAGCTACGACACATCTTCTCGTCAGGTATACCTCAAAACTTGAAAACGAGACTGTACACCCAGTGCGTGTTGCCAGTTATAACATACGGAACTGAGACGTGGTGCTTCACTGCTGGCCGGATGAGGAAGCTCAAGGTCGCTCAGCAAGATATGGAGAGGGCTATGCTCGGAGTTTCTCTGCATGATAAACTCAGAAATGAGGATATCCGTAGTAGAACCAGAGTGACCGACATAGCCAAACGGATTAGTAAGCTGAAGTGGCAATGGGCCGGCCATATAGCTCGAAGAACCGACAACCGATAGGGAGGAAAGGTACTCGAGTGGCAACCTCGTACCGGCAGGCGAAGTGTAGGGCGTCCCCCCACTAGATGGAGTGACGACCTGGTAAGATATGCAGGAAGTCGATGGATGCAGGTGGCTCAGGACCGTGCTTTGTGGCATTCTTTGGGGGAGGCCTATGTTCAGCAGTGGACTTGTGAAGGACTGTAATGATGATGATGATGATGATGAAGTTAATGCTGTGTGGCTACCACGTTACTTAGTACGATTTGAGGCCATTTTTTGTCTTTATTTTGCAAGTGTAACAGCAATTTATACGTGGTAGAGTTATTCTGCAGCTAAAATATAGTTGTAGCACGAATGGGTCGGCTCGACCGGGGAAAGATCACGCTCTCACAGCATACCAACGTAAAATAGCAGCTTAACACTGTTGTGTTTCGTATGGTGATTTTAGAGAACCGGAGACCCTTTTTACTGGAAACGAGGCATCCCATCTTGGTCCTCACGTGTAGCGACGCATCTGAATTTTGATTTGTAATCGAGAATAGATGTAGATGTCGATGGGCCACAGCAACCACTTAACGTCAGGTGGACTGTGTGCTCTTTTGTCACCTTTATCCTATAAAAAAAGAAGACAGCCTTATCCAGTTTATCCACGCCACCTTTACATAATTTATAGTCTAAAATTATCAATGGTATAAAGATTCACAGACTTAAATTTGGGGTATGTAGGATACAAGTGTAGATCTTTGGTAAAAGCATAGTATGATGAATATAATATTATTGTCTTCGTTACTACTATTTCTGGAGATAATTCCGGCATATTTTTACACACAGTCCCTATTACAGCTTTTCATTTTTTTTTGCAGGTTGATGTGAAAAATTAATATCCACAGTGAGACTATGGCCTTTTAGGACGAATTTCAAATCAAGGACTACCTACACGAATGCCTTAGTATTTTTTAGGTATACCTCCTATTTTGCTACTGGTATATGGTTGAATATTAGAAATTGATCTAGACTGTAGCAGAATCACTTAAAATCCAAAACTTGATGCCATATTTAGCTTGTTTCGATGGCAGGAACTGCCGAAAAGGGCATCTCCCTTTAAAGGTCACAAGCTGCTCATCCACTGTTACGTTTTCAAAATGATGATATTTTTTTTATAGGAGAGGGGGCAAACGAGCATGCGGCTCACCTGATGGTAAGTGACTACCGCCGCCCATGAACAACTGCAACACTAGGGGAACCAGGGGAATTGCAAATGCGTTGCCGGCCTTTTAAAAAGGATTAGGCTCTTTTCTTGCAGGTCCCTAAGTCCTATCGGTCCGAAAAAATCGCTGATCAAATTTAGGAAAAAGGTCAACCCACTAATTCCACAGATCTCGAATAAGAGTAAACTTATCCGACAAACGTCGTTCAGATCAAATTGGTCTATTCTTTTAAAGTTTTAGTGGCATAAAGGTAACACAGAAAAGTGTGAGTAAAACAAACAAAAAGTCTCGTCCAAAAAATTAAACGACACAAACAGTTCAGAGGATAAAACCCTGTGTGCTTGATTTTTTTTTTAGAAAAATTACATTTTGATCCCAAAATGGGTCAAAATTAATTCGTAGAACTTTTGAAGGCTAAGAGAGATAGAATAACAAAAAAAGAAAGTTGAAAATACTTACATGAGTAGGTACAGTCCTGTGCTATTTACTGCAGGAGTTTGGGTAACTTGGCAATTTCCAACCATAACTTTAGGGTTAGGATTGATTGTTCCCAAGTGACTGATCCTTAGTAAGGTCCGAACGAATCTGTCAACTGACTGAGCTTGGCAGACTTTTGGCATGCACACGCCCCAGGACAGAATATTAAATCTTAAATTATAATCAGTTTTGATCTGCAAGAACATTTTGAAACAGGACGTGATAATCATTGATATAAGTTATGCAAACTTCGAGATTTAACCTTTTCAAGCCAACAGAGAAGAATAAGAATTTTATACGCTTTTATTGATTTTGAATAATAAAAGATAACAATTATCAGCATATTAATATAGAGGAAAAGAAAATAGTTTTTTGATGGTTGTGTTTGAAACCCGCACCGAAAATGTGCTTGTATTGCCTGCAGATGCGGGATTCTCCTTTGGATCTGGATGTTTGGCTGCAAGGTATGGAAGAAAAAAAGATAACAGTACTGGTACTAGTTGATTTCTCAAATGCTTTCAACACAGTTGATCACGAAATTCTCCTTTCCATACTGTCTCATCTGAATTTTGGTCCTGCTGCTTTGGAATGGTTTGCATCTTATCTTCGCGGTCGACAGCAATCAGTCTGTGTTGGACAAATGTCCTCAGCTTGGGCTGATGTGGATGCTGGTGTGCCGCAAGGCGGTATTCTCTCTCCTATAATTTTTTCAATTTTTATAAACTTTATCACCTCCATCCTCGACTGCTCGTATCATTTGTATGCCGATGACCTTCAGTTATATGTGCAAGCTGAAATTGGGGATATTCATAATGGGATCATAAAACTTAACGACAACTTATCAGCTATCAAAGATTGGTCTACTCGTTATGGAGTTTTGGTCAATCCTTTGAAGTGCCAAGCTATACTGGTGGGTAGCTCAAGAATGCTGGCTAAGATTAATCTGGCAGATTTACCTCCTATTTATTATGATAGTATTATAATTCCGTTCAGTAATTCTGTTAAAAATCTTGGCCTATATATCGATAGCACGTTGAACTGGAGAACCCAGGTTTCAGAAGTGAGTCGTAAAGTGATTGCCACTTTATGTTCTCTGTATCGTCTAAAACATTTTCTTCCCACAAAATCTAAGATCATGCTTGTCCAATCACTCATATTACCCATAATTGATTATGCAGATGTGTGTTACTCAGATCTGTCCCAAGATCTTCTGAACAAGCTGGAACGCCTTCTTAATAACTGTATAAGATTTATTTTCGGGCTTCGTAAGTATGACCATATTTCGCAATATAGATCTAAGCTAAATTGGCTTACAATCCGCCAGAGGCGTAATTCCAGAATACTGCTTGTTCTTTTTTCCATTTTAAATGACCCATCTTCGCCTTCTTATCTTAAGAGTAAATTTCACTATCTCTCCTCATCTCATGATAGGGTCCTACGATCTTCTTCTAACAATAAAATCTGTATTCCTGTTCACTTCACCGAGTTCTATGGTAACTCCTTCACAGTTCAGGCTACACGCCTTTGGAACTCCTTGCCCGATGACATTAGAAAAGCACCCAATAAGTACGCTTTTAAAATATTGATCCGTAATCATCTATTGAAGACAACGCATTTTACATGAATCATCCATTTAATGTGTATTGCTAAACACACGCATATATTCATAGGTATTTGTATGTACTAATTATATATATTAAGTGTATTTAAATATGTATATTTTTATGTATATGCATGTATTTATATCTCCATTTGTATATATATATATATATATATATGTGTGTATGTGTATGTGTATATGTATGTAGATGTATATGTGTATGTATGTATCCATCATATGTGTATAGTTTATTTATTAGTAAAATGTATGTATTATGTAGTTAATTATAATTTTGTTTAGTGTTATTTTATTCTATATTGCCGCACCTACGTCAAATTCTCACCACTCCATGGGTTGACTGGTAGAGAATGCCTCAAGGCATTAAGTCCGCCCTTTGTATTCTTTTGTTTTTAGGAATGCAATAAAGAATAAATAAATAAATAAATAAATAAAATGTTTGTACTTGTGCAATTGACGTTTGTAGCCTGCCGCCTCCACAATACAAGAGAAACTTTAGTGAGGGATAACGTCTATTCAAAATAAACATTTTTCCTTTCTTTCGCTCTTTTTTTCATTAACCCATCAACAATCCACTGCTATACATGCGCGTCTCGCATGTAGAAGTCCTGATAAGTGTCCTGAGCAGCCCGCATCCAACCATATAATAAATAAAGATTTCATCTTTTTTCCCTCTTCTATTTTATTTATAACTTATCATATAATTTTTGTATTAAGTAATAGAATAATGTTAAGACAAAAAATTGATTACCCACATGGAAATATCTTTCAGCTTTATCATATGGATTTAAGTCCGTAACTTTATTGTCAACTTCTTTATCCACCAGTGTGATGTCAACGAGACAGTACTGCGTGAAAATCAAATCATCGTTTGACCACTCTCTACGCAGGCACTGATCGAAGTTACCTAAATGATTTTGAGCTCCATAGAACTGGCCAGTAGGAAACTGGATACTATCCCAAACTGGAAAATAGTAACATAGGATAATTAGAGATAAACAAAAGTAATAACATTTTTTTATATTCTATAGACAACAGTTAATAATATCCTTAAGCGAAAATATAAAAAAAATATATTATTTTCCTATATGTATTTTTATAGGGTCAAGTGTCCAAATTTAGGATTTTTCAAACATCAAAAATCATTCGTACATAATACCGAAGACATTAACTTTATCGGAAAATGTCATATTACTTTTTTATTTGTATTAAATTAAAAATAACTATCCAGCTAAAGACAATAACAATTTCCTGCAATTGAAAAAAAATACCGGTTTAAATAATATGGCACCGAGTTGCCCCATGGCAACATGCATTTATTAGAATTAGTAGGAAAATTCGAAGGGAATAGCATAAAAAAATTAAGCTGGTATAGTTTTCAGTAAGCATACGCCAATCCCTCCTGGACTATTTTTTGTTACTTTTTATTTAATCTTATTTTTTTTACCCTTTTGAGTGAACTAATATTCCAGTCAAATAAGGTCTGAAATCAAAAAGATGGCACTCTACATTGCATTTTCCACATAAATTAGAATAATACCAAAACAATGTGCGAAGGTGTTCGTGTCTGCTAGCCCGGCAATAGTTGAAAAAAACTTGACAAAAGTGTTTTTTCACAATTATTCGAAAACGGAAAAATTAAACAAAAGTTTTAACAAAAATGTGTAAAGCTTAAAATTTTCCTCGAGAATATTTTTTTCCCATCGCTTGTCGGTTCTTCGAGCTATATGGCCGGCCCATTGCCACTTCAGCTTATTATTCCGTTGGGCTATGTTTTTCACTCTAGTTCTACAGCGGATATTCTCATTTCTAAGCTTAATACGCAGAGTAACCCTGAGCATAGTCCTCTCCATAGCTCGCTGAGCGACATTGAGCGTCCTCATATGACAGTAAAAGACCACGTCTCACGTCTTAAATCCATAAGTCATCACTGGCAATAAGGGTGGTTGTACAATCTCGTTTTCAGATTATGAGATATAATTGACGAGAAGATCTGTCACAATTTCATGAACGCTGCCCAGCCGAGTTGAATCCGTCGATTGACCTCTCGGTCGAAGTTGGACTTACCTGGTTAGAATATTTGTCCCAGGTAAACATACTCGTCAACAAATCGTCGTCAGCTTAGTGCTCCCAACAACTACTAGCATAGGCGTGACATGGACATTACACATGATCTTTGTTTAGTCAATGTTAATCTTAAGATCTATTCCGTTGGGATACACAATTGAAGACATTGATCATAGTGCTCAGGTCCTTCAATGATTCTGTCATAATGAATATATCATCGGCAAATCGAAAGTAAGTAGGTAAGTGATGTACTCGCCATTTATTTTAGTACTGTATCCCTTCCAGTCCAGTAGATCGGAAATGTTTTCTAATGCAGCGGTGAAGAGTTTCTGGGACATAACTTCACCCTGTCTTACACCTTTCTGCGTTTGGATAGCTTTCGTACTCTGTTTCTGTACTCGGATAGCCATCGTAGCCCTAATGTACAAACACTTCAGCAGTTCGATAAACTGACAGTCAACTTGTCACTGCTGAAGGGACTATAGCACCGCCCAAATCTCGACGGAATCAAAGGCTTTTCATAGTCCACATACGCAAGGCAAAGTGGCAGATTGTAATCTTCGGTCTTCTGTACAATTTGTTGAAGGGTATGTACGTGGTCTATGGTACTAAATCCTTTTCAGAAACCGGTTTGTTTGGGAGGCTGGAAGTCTTCGAGTCTGCATGTGAGACGATTCGTAATGATTCTTAAAAACAGCACGTAGAAGCGGCTCAGAAAGGAAATCGGTCTGTAGTTCTTCAAGAGAGCGTTGTCGCCATACTTGAAAAAGAAGACCACCGCACTTCTGCTCCACGCCTCTGGAGTAGGCCCACCATGAAGGACGGAATTAAAGAGCTTCTGGAGAACTTCAAGTACCGGTATTAAGAATCATCAAAATCAATTTATAAAGATATCGCGTAACTTACGATACAAATAACATTTAATCGAATTGTAAACTCCTACTTTTTGAAGTAAGCTTAAAAAAAGCCCCTACTGCAGTATCCAAAGAGTCTCTAAAAACTTAAAAAAGTGGTATCATACCCTACCATAAAGTTATACCATAAAGTTAAACCTTTCTGGCACTAATTTCCCACAGGTAATTTATGAAAAAATTGGACATTTATCACGCTTTTATTATCATCGCGTGTATCTATTTATCAAATTCAGAATACAGAATGAATATATTCTGAGCTATCAATCTATATATGATAGATAGATAGATAAAGCACTTATTTGTTTCTCCAATCATACACGTAAATTCAGTGACTAAACTAAGTATAAAGTAACTTATTACGAAAAAAAAATATTACAAAAATTTAAAATTTAAATGTACATGTGTGTTGTACAGTGTGACAAATGGGTCCAAGATCAGCGATTAATATTGCTTAGAGAGCAAACACTGATTTTCAGCTATTACCCTCGAGATGACGAGATGAAAATAAGCACATAGTTAATCTGTGTAAATATGAATATATGAACGATGTGTCCTTTCAGCCCTACGACTTGCATCTTGGGTTCAATTTAGCAAAATTACTGAAGGGGCGTGTAAGTGTGTAAGATTGCGTACAAATTAAAACTAGTACCTAAAGGTTTAGACAGCCAGTAGGAACAAAAAAAAATCGGTTGTCTGTAAAGTCGGTTTACTGACGATAGTTGAACGTGACAACGTCATAAGAAATGTTTAATATCGAAAGAATCATTACCTTTATCGCCGCAATTATCGTTGCTATAAACAATTGACACCACATTCGCTCGCACAGTCGCTCGTTCCGCGCTCTCGCTTGCACTTTAAATGGAACGCCTAGGTAACGCCGCATTTCGTGCGTGCAGCGAGCTTCATCGATTTATTAGACGTTGTCACGTCAAAAATACGAGTATCTATGTAACGGAATCATTTAATGTACTTTTCTGCTACAAATTAATGTTTTATTTTCAAAGGAATATATTTGGTGCTTTAAGCCTTTTTGGAACGCCATATTAAATATACTAATCTACCCTACAAATATTATTATAATAAAATACTTGCTGCTCTTAGTTAATTATTTACTGAGAATATTACGTATACTGAATTTTATTTTGTACATAAAGCGTGCTTGCAAAGACAATCTCAGCGCCCCCAGGAGTCTTGCGCCCTAAGCTCGAGCCTTTTCCAGACCTATATGACTTAGATACCTTCAAGGAACGAGCTCACTACTTTTTAAATGGCTGGCAACGCACCTGCAATTTCCCTGGTGTTGCAGTTGTTCATGGGCGATGGTCGCTACATTTACTATCAGGAAAATTTGATTTATTGTGGACGAAACCGAGGGGTGGATAGCTTGTAAAATATAAAAATCTAGTAAATATATTCGTGGGCTGGGCATGCAACAGGCTGGTGGGAGGGGGATATTCATAGATAGCCTAGGACTGTCGCAACTCTTACCATATACCATTGGATTCGCAATAAAAATATCTATATTATATAAAATATGTATGTTTTATATATAAAATATCTAAAACATACACATACACACACACACACACACACACACACATATATATATATATATATATATATATATATGTTTTTCGATTAAGACCATATAATTAAATTATTTTTAATTAAAAATAGCCTTGCCAAAACATAGGCTGTCAATCACCCCGATTTGTATTTGTTTGTATATTTTATTATAAAAAAAAATATTTCATCAAGGAAAAGAATGAGAGGGTATTTTCTTAAACCGGATTATCTACTGTTAAGAAAATCAGTATTTTTATCCCCAAAATGGTAGAATACTATGTTATATAGTAAGGTTAACAACCCTCGTTTGAAACGCTATAATTGATCTGCGTCTAGACGTGTCTATTATAGGTACATAGACACATCTAGACGCAGATCAATTATGTGCTCTATATGTATGTGAAAAGCCTTAGTTTACAGGAAAAAAGACGTAAGGAAAGCTTTTTTTTTAAATATACTTACTCCATGTGGCCCAAAGCGTAGAATTCCTAACATTTGTCAGAATTTTTAAAGTCTGATCATAACACAATTTTTCGCCTTCATCCCATTCTTGGTTTAGTAGATCAGCTATCAATAAGTCAACGTAAGATGTCTGTTTTTTGTGTACTGTAGATACAGTTGAGATTTCATTAGTAACATTTTCAGTTTTAGTAAATTTCACGATATCTGTAAATATGACACAATGCATTAAATTATATAACAATAATAGTATATCTATTATATATATATATATATATATAATGTAATTTAAATTTGGCAAAGGTAAATTTTACGGATCCCCAGGTCAGGGATCCCCCTTAAGAATACTATCAAAATAACATTTTTTTTGTGAATAGTAAATGTCCAGACAATATATTATTGTATTAATAGTACGTTAATAATATGATTTTGTGTCCGTATTAGATGGTAGCACTTGCCTAATGAAATTGGGTGATTTTAATTTCATTGACCTCACAATTCCTCCATAGTAAGAATCGGCATTCTTTTGCGAGGATTTGTGATCTCTCAGATCTGACAAAATGGTAGTGGTTTAAGGTGTCCAGAAAGGGTATCGACTATTTGGTATATAAATAAGGTAAAAGCGCCTCTTTCCGTGGTATTCTTAATAAAATTCGAAAGGAGATCGAAAATTAAGCATTTATCGTACCTCTTTGAAGGTTTTGCTATTTTTATCAAAACCATTATTGTTTATAATAGTTTTGGCTATTGGAACTTGATTTGTACTCTAAATTATTACGAAAAGTGGTTGGAGCCACCTTATTCCGATGTAAAAATCCGTATTGCGGTGTAATTGGTTCTTAATTCTATGTGTAGAAAATGCAAAGGAAAAAGGTTGGAAGAATAATACAACATTAACAAAATATGAATAATGCTCCCCGTGGATATAGACCTGACAACTTTATTTTATTTTTAATAATGCAATTTATTAATTGACAAGGTGTTGTTGACTAATTTTTATTTCCTTCACAACTCCTACAGTGAGAGTAAATTTTTTAGAAGTATCTATTCAATTGTCTTTGCACTATTATGTAGCTATGTGAATTCTTTTGTGGATAGATGGTAGTCAAGCAATCACATTGTGGCCTTTAAATATTTGATTGCGCGGGAAAATATATATACGAGTACCTTAAGTTAGTGGAATCAACTTTACTTATATTAATTTAATATTGACATAGACATAGACATAGACATGCATTTATTCAGCAACATACACTCATACAGTTTTGATACAGAAAATAAAATGATACATAAAAACATCAAAGATAAAAGTAAATAACAAAAAAAGTCATAAAATGATCCGATTGCATGAGTGATGTGATGCTGAAAAGGGCACTGACTCAACGTAATGCTATCGCAGGATTGCGGTAGCGTTGGTTTTCAGCGATGCCCATTGAGGTTGGACTCGCCCGCGAGGATAGTATGTTCGTTTTATTTCTATTTTCGAGAAAGATGTTATCAAAATAATTAAATTAAATAATGGAAACGAAAAAAGATAGGAACTTTATTTATGCAGTAGGTATATATAAATGTATATAATAAATAATATTATGAGAATATACAATAAAACAATATAGATATTTATATAATACGATGAAAATATAATGCAGCTATTTTATCCGCCCTAAATCTTAAAGTGACAAAAATATTCTTTTACTTTTACCTTGAAAAGGCTGATGGTATTTAGTTGGCGGATAGGTGGGGGGCAAGTTGTTCTAGCATTCAGTAGCTGTATTATTGTTATGTCTAAGGTATGTCTGTGCGTCTATGATAATGTATAGCCGAAAAACACTAGCAATCATACTCCTTAAAATTATTTAAATTAATAATACGGTAAGAGCACAACGCGGTGCAACACCGGGCACAAATTTACAAAGGATAATGATTTTTTGAAGCTTCATCTTCAAAAAAAGATCATTATTTAAAAAGTGATAATTTAACTTTCACCACCGCCATCTGTGATGAATACACCGGAATTATTTCGAGTGCATGTTAGGTACGACTAAATGGTTTGATTGCATAATAAATATCATACAAATGAAATAAAATACTATTATTACCTCATACACATAGCTAACCAATTTTATTTATTTTATATTTTTTTATAAGATAAGGGTGACAAACGAGCACACAGTCCACCTGATGGTAAGTGGTTGCTGCGGCCCATAGACATCTACATCTATCCTCGTTTGCGAATCAAAATGCAGATGCGTTGTCATCCGTTAGGACTAAAATAGAATGCCTGATTTCCAGTAAAAAGGGCCTCCGGCCACCTGCACTCACCAAGCGAAACGCAGAGGTAAACCTCTACTTCACGCTGGTATTCTGTGAGGTCGTGGTACCACCCCGGTTCGAGCCGGCCCATCCATGCGACAGCAATTTTGCTGCGTGGCTCTACCACTGTTATTATATTATATTACATATTTTGTATCATTACAATAGTAGTAAAAGCAATACATATATGGTTCTCTCTTATATAAATGATGTGTAAAAGATGTTGTGTAAAATTATATTATTAAATTAGTGTAGTTGAGAATTATTCGTATCCATATATATTTGTAATTACTTCTCTAAGTTTGTAAAAGTTAATGTAAAGGAAATAGGAACATACGCGTTATTGAAACTAAAGGAAAGTACATAGCAAGCTCCGTAAAATTCCGAAACCTACTATGAATCGGAAAAGCGTTTCATACCGAAAAATCTTGTTTCCTAATTACGAGTATTGAAAAAATGCAATACAATTTATATAGATTAATACTTAATTACAAAATAATCATAAATATAACACAATACTTGCTCAAAAGTACATCTAACTCTGTATGAACTTCAATTTTCCTTATTAACTTTCCCATAATATGAATTAACAGTGTATCTAAATACCTTTGACATGCTCTAGTTTGGGAATGAAACGAAAAAGTTTACATTGGAATTAGATTTTAATATTCATTGTCTTTTTAAGTTGCCGAATCCAAAGTAGGAAGGGTCTTACAATAAAAACATTCCTGAAAATCACAAAATATTATAAGAAGATCTGAAATCACTATTTCGTGGTAAAAATCTGAAAAGGGACTGGCTGAAATATTTGGCACCAAATGCTGCGATATATTCAAGACGAATTGTCACTTTGATTTACTTAGAATGCTAAGTTTTTGAAAATAATTACGTATACACACGTTACAAAACTAAACAAATAAAAATCACTATTTAAGTAGGGTACAGGCAAGGTCCACAACGTAAAAAGCGTGGGTTCGGACCAACTGATGACGCAATATTAACCTATTATTTTAAAACGTATAAACATTACTTCAGACCTTTGATGATATGACTACGTAAAATATAATATTATCAATTAAATATAAACGAAGCTTTTCTAAATACCTCGGAATATGGTGATAATTTTAGAACCCATCGGATTAAGGTGCCTTTACGGTAAGGTAAGCTTTGTTTATGTTTTATTTAAAGACACTGAATTGCAAAATTATTGAAAATAAATAATGCTGTCGAGATGCCTAACATTACGCTGCCTGCTGGAATTTTTCTAACCACGATCGAAGATTGGTAACAACGTCACTTCAGTGGTAGAGCCATGCTGCAGCTATTAGTAGTATAGTTGTAGCACGAATGGATCGGCTCGACAGAATACCAGCGTAATATAGCAGCTACATGCTGCTGTGTTTCGTATGGTGAGTGTAGAAAACTGGAGATCAATTTTACTTGAAAAGAGGCATTCCATCTTAGTCCTCACGGGTGAAGACGGATTTTGATTCATTATTGAGGATAAATGTAGATGTCTATGGGTCACAGCAACCATTTATCACCAGGTGGACTGTGTGCTCGTTTGTCACCCTATCAATAAAACAAGAAAAAAAACCTTAAATTGCGTCAAATGCATTGGTTTGTTCTCGTACACCTCACTTGTTAGATATCTCTACGAGAAAAAGTCAAGAGAACTGAGATATAACTCCTGGGAGGCCAGTTAATGGTGCCTATTTAAGAAATCACTTTATATTAATAATTCGTTTACTACTGCAATTGCTATGTCAGAAGGATGCCAAATGGGCATTGTCTTGCTGGAAATATGACCTTGAATTGTATCCTTGAAACTCTTGCAACCATTGGACCAAAAATTCTCTCAATAATGTTCACTATTTACACTGAGTGCTCGTCCGTTTCGGTCTTCGTAGAAATATGGACCGATGATGCCTTTACCAGACATTGCAGCCCAGACCTTATGTAATTAGGTAGTCGCTGATATTTATGTTTTGGGTTGACTTCTGTCCGATAACGGCAGATCTATTTCTTTACACGTCCTTTGAAACGAAAATTGGCTACGTCGCTAAACAGAACCTTTCTAGAATTTCCTATGCAAATCTTAGCCGATTAGCGTAATCAGTGTCCTTCAATTAATAGACTAACTGGATTCCATAAGCTTTTAATCTTTTTCCTCATAATTCACTGCAAGGATGTTTTATTGATACTGACTGCTTGACTTTGTTTGCAAATGGCTTTTGTTGAACCGATCATCTTCAACCGCTTCTTCATTTTTACAAATCGCTGGCGATCTGTGTTTTAAATTTAAATTATTGATTTGGTATTTTTAAACATCCGAATCCACTTTCTAATGCTATCGTCGATTGGCGCTTTGTGAAAATGATATTCTTTACGATACAAAAGCTGAGCGATAACTGTTGAATCATTGTTTTGGTAATAGGCTCGTACGCAAAAAGCGCGGCGCGTCTCCGAGTATGACTCCAATGGTACTGAATTTTCACAAAGTGTTGCGCCACGATATATCAGCCGTGTAGTTACGGTTAAGAATATCCACAACCCATATCTACAGTGGTTGACGTAATAGGTGACATTAGGAAACAGGTAGGAGATGTGTAGCAGCATCTTCTTGATAACAGCAATATTACAATAAAAAACTGCGGTTGCTAACCCGCTTGCTAAACGTGGCAAATATGGCAAATATCCTCCCATGATGAAAGTTACGAAAAGAAGGTCCATGTCCCCGGCGGCCCCGCTATTCGTGGCTACGGTGGCGACCATGGTAATGGCGGGGCAAGGGGTGCTAAGAATCTCCAGTGGAGGTACAGTTGCCACCTTAGAACGACTCGACCTGGCAACATACAACGCAACACCCAAGGGACTGACGAGAAGATCCTGTAGATGGAAGAAGAAATAGACAAGTTACGCTGGAATATTATAGAATTATCCGAAGTCAGAAGAGAGGAGGAATACACGGTAATCCTCGAATGTGGCAACTTGTTCTATCACCAAAAGGGTGACCAAGGGGTGTCTGATTTTGCTGCGGGCTGTTCGAAAGAGATACCGTGGCTCCGGAACGTAAGGGCACTGAAGAAACACGGATGGTTTTTAGTCAGTAAAAGTCTGACACTCCCTTCCGCTCCACCCAGAGCGAAAGGCGTCATTTGATGATTTTCCATCCGCAAAAAAAAGGGGTGTCTGATTTATCGTCCACAAGACTCTCGTTAACAACGTTATAAAGATTGTAAGTCTGTCGACGAGGGTTGCATACCTTATTCTCAGAATCACTAAACGGTATTGGTTGAAGGTCATACAGGTTTACGCATTAACTTCAGCACATCCCGATAAGGAGATGGGGGAAATGTATGAGTATCTCTAAAGCCATGGATTCCTCCAAAACTCACTATACGGTATTAATGGGAGACTTTAATGCAAAACTAGGAACAAAAGAGAACGGTTTGCTGAATGTAGGAAAATTTTGAAAAGAGAAACGGAACCCAAGGGGCCAGCAGCTAACCGGCTTCATGGAAAAAGACTCGTTATGATGAACTCTTTCTTCCAGAAGTGGCGCCACAGAAAGTGGACCTGGTCGAGCCCCGACGGTTTGACAAAAAATGAGATTTACTTCCAGACGACAAATTTTTAGTGATGTCTCAGTGATTGCGAGGATGAAAACTGGTAGCCATCACTGAATCGTTAGAGGCACACTGAACCTAAATGTTAAGTTGGAGAGGTGTCTTCAAAATTAAGTCAACGCTCCGTCGACCTCGTACTCTAATCTAAAGTCCCGAAACCTTTCAGCTCGAGTTACAAAACCGCTTTCAGTGCCAAGAAGACTGCATTGAAATGGAGGATATGAATGATAACCCCATGGAAACTGTCTATGCGGTTGGTTGTTCTGCAAGACCCACCGCAGAAGAACACAAAAACTCTCCGATTACACTCTTAATCTCATGGCTGTTAGACTGGAAATGAACTTGCAGTCTTCAACAGATTTGACAGCATACAGGCAACTAAACATTTAGATCTCCAAATGAGTGCGGGGGGGCTTACGTAACTTCAATACAGCATGTATTGAAGAAGCGATCGAGCAGAAACAAGGGTCCAAATTCATTGCCAGATATCTGTCAGAAAGAGCCAACTGCAAAGTTGAAGATCGAAAAAGGAAGCATCTTTTCTAGAACACCTGAGATTTTGAGTGAGACTGAGAGGTTCTATGGGCAGCTGAACTCGTCATAATTGAAGCTACACGCAAGTGTGTGTATCAGTCCAAGAGCAAGTCTTATCCGACACTATTCCGATGATATCATTCTAAACGAGGTTAGAATTGCTCTCCAGCACCTTAAAAACGGCAACGCCCTAGGTGAGGATGGAATTACATCGGAGCTTCCAAAGCGTCCGAGCTCTTTCATTCCGTCCTCCATGGTTGGGCTACTCCGGAGGCGTGGAACAGAAATACAATGGTCTTATTCTTCAAGAAAGGCGACAACGCTCTCGTGTAGAACTACAGACTGATTTCCCTTCTGAGCCGCTTCTACGTGTTGTTTTCGAGAGTCATTACGAATCGTTTCGCAAGCAGGACTCGAAGACCACCCTGCCGAACAAGCCGGTTTCCAAAGAGGCTTTAGTTCCATAGACTACATATACATCCTTCGGCAACTTGTACAAAAGACAGAAGAGTACAATCTGCAAGCCTTTGATTCCGTAGCAATTTTGACAGTGCTTTAGTCCCTTCAGCGATGCCAAGTTTACTGACGGTATATCGAAGTGCTGAAGTTTTTGTACAGTACGGCTACAATGCCTATCCGAGTGCAGAATCAGTAATTTATCCAACTGCAGAGAGTTGTAAGTCAGGGTGACGTTATATCCCAAAAACTCTTGGCCGCTGCATTGGAAGTGGTTTTAAAGCTACTGTACTGGAAAGAATACAGTATTAATATCAATGGCGAGTACATCACTCAGATTCCATTTGCCGACGATATAGTCCTTATGGCAGATCCGCTGAAGAACCTTAATACTATGCTCAATGTTCTCAATCGTGTCTCCCAACGGATAGGCTTTAAGATGAACATGGACAAAACAAAGATCATGTTTAATGCCCATGTTTCACCTATGCCTATAGTTGTTGGAAGCACTAAGCTCAAAGTTGTTGATGAGTATGTTCACTTGGCACAAATAGTCCGAAGAGGTAAGTCCAACTTCGACGGAGAGGTCAATCGGTGGACTCAACTTGGCTGGGCAGCGTTCGGGAAATTACGACACACTTTTCGTCAGGTATACCTCAAAACCTGAACACAAGATTGTACAAACATTGCGTGTTGTCAGTAATGACTTATGAATAGCCGTATGTGGACGCTCAAGGTTGCTCAGCGAGCTATGTAGAGGGCTATGCTATGGGTTTCTCTGCGTGATAAACTTAGAAATGATCATACCTGCAGTAGCACTAGAGTGACTGACATATCTCAACGAATTTGTGAGCTGAAGTGACAATGGGCCGGCCATATAGCTCGAAGAACCGACAACCGATAAAGAAAAAAGGTTTTTGTGTGGCAGCCTCGTACCTGTAGGCGAAGTGTAGGGCGACAACCAGTAGATGGAGTGAAGAACTGGAAGGACTGGTAAGACATGCAGGAAGTCGATGGATGCAAGTGGCTCAGGATCGTGCTTTGTGACATTCCTTGGGGGAAGCATATGTTAAGCAGTGGACTTGTGAAGGGCTGTAATGATGATGAGGAGTGCGCGACGCTATCCACACCACGAGTGCCCGCACCACAACTTTACAACTTGAACAAAAAACAAAAAAAAACAAAATCCCGCTACCGTTATTGGACAGCCCTATATAATATAACAATGATTGGAATTATGCATGTTTTAAGAATAAAAATATCCTGACGTAATTCTCAAATCTAATCTAGGTCTAACTATTGTGATTAGATGGAAATTGTAAATATATTATAAGCTGAAAGTAGTTCGGGTTACCAACGACATCAATCTGGACGTTTAACACCTCATTATCACGTGAACATAGGTGCTGCAACTGACACAAATGATTGTAAATCATAGTTCAAGCGTGATTAAATCGCGTATATATAAATAAATATATTAAAAAAAAACATATTTACCGCACACCAGAAGAAAAGTTGCCGTTAAAGCAACCTGTGTTTTCATTTTTCCTTCCTTTCTTAATTACCTTCACCGGCTGCAGTCACTAGCTTCGGAACACCTTAAGTATTATTCCCGTTTGACTGCCTGGCTAAAACACTCAATAATTTTATTTCCGATATATCATCTCCATAAAAACCATCTTACGCGAAATTCGGGAAATCTCACTTCAAAACAACTTTTAACAATGACCAATGTAATAGTATGTCGAATATTAACTTCAATAAATTATTGATTTTCTTATTACATAATGTCATTAAATAAAACTTATTTTTACGGATTATATCGCGTTTAATTTAAACTTTTTTTATTCCCGACGTTTCGGGTGCTTTACAACACTCACGGTCTCGGGGGGGACTACGTGTTTGACGTCACGATGTCATAGTTAATTTTTTGTTCGATTTACGCTGAATGAGCTTATAGTATCTTGAAGTCTAGCAGTTTGTGAACATTTTCAAGATCATTACATTAGATTTGATAAACCACAAATCATTGCAAAAGAACACCGATTCCTACCATTGATGATTCGCGAGGCTATTGAAATTAAAAAACATCCTAATTTCAATAGAGAAGATGAATGGGTGCTGCCATCTGCTTGGGATCCCATAATTAATAAAATTAAATCCAAACTCAAGTATATCACTGCTAGACTTCAAGATACTGTAAGCTCATTCTGCGTAAATCGAACCAAAAATTAATATTAAATAACTGAAAGTAGCCGGGCTAACTATGACATCGGGACGTCAAACACCTCAGTCCCTCTCGTGACCATGAGTGCTGCAAAGCACCCGAAACGCCGGGAACTAAAAAAGTTAAAATTAAACGCGATATAATCCGTTAAAATTAGTTTCATTTAATGTGTATTCTTCGCGTAAATATAAGAAAACATTACATAATGTCATGTTTCTTTTAATGCAAAATGAAGATTGATTACACGACTATAAAGAAACCGTATTTATTGCTCACCGAGCTGAACTAACTTTCACGATTCTACGGAAATTTTCCCACAGCTGTTTTGTATTATATGCAACAAAACAACAACTGAAGAACTAGACGTTTCTTCTCGGATAGCTGTTACCTTTAAGTTTCATCATAATAAGACGCTAAGTTTAATATTAACTAGCTTTTGTTTGTGGCTTCACCTGCACATTCGTAGCCTGTCCTAGTCTCCCTTCACGGGTGTCACGACTTCAACGACACGTCAAGGCAGCAAATACCTTATCATATTAAAAAAGTGATTAAGTAGTGACGATTAATTTTTCTATGTTACATTTTCATATTGAATCAACAAAAGTTTAAAATAGTTTGGAAAACACAAAAGTGCACGCATGAGTGTTTCTTTTAATTTTTACGAACAAATAAAAATATGGACGATAATTTTTACAAGAAAAAAAAAACGGAGAATCTGATCGATTTTCATTAATAATTTTTAAGCAGTGTTGAGTTCAATAACAAAAATCAATAGAGCTCCTTCTTAGAATACATGGAATCTCATATAATACTATGTATCTGAATCTACTGCTTACATTTATTTTAAGAGAAAAGACTCACCGACGCACAGACCAACGGGCGGCAGTATATATATTTTTACAATTTTTTTTTGTTTACACAACAAAAAAAAATTGTAAAAATATCTCTAATGATATCTAAAATGAATCAATATATAGGAATTGAGGTATGGCCACATATCGAGAGACTCCCTGACGTTGTGAGGTGTGCAATTAAGGCTATGCATGTTACATTTTATAATATTTTTAGAACCTAAATAGTTTTCTATACTAGTCATCTGGGAATGCCTGTGTACAGGCATTGTAAGAAAATCGACTACCCCATGTCGTCCCATGGGTGTAGTAATAGTCCTTTAATAAATCAAAATGTAGATGTGTTATCAGGCATAAGTTGGCGATTGCAATTGTTTTATAATATCGATTTGTTATCAGAAAGGTACTGCAACCATCGCCTGTTTTAGGGTCCTTTTTTTGCCTCTTACGTCACCCATAGGACGATATGTGGTAGTGGATTTTCAGACATCGCCGCCATAATATAACGGGAGACAAGTAAAAAATTATCCTATTCAAATTTATTATATGTACAAGATAAGATTAGTTAAAATATCCGCACTCAAAAACCTTAGCTAAATAATAAATATTATCAGGCAGCAGTCAAATATAATACAATACAATATTTTGGAAAATCCAAAAGTACTCGCCACATGAACATTTCCTTTAATTTTGATGAATAAATTATGATTTCTTATATTTACGCGAACACTACACATTGAACAAAACTAATTTTAAGGATTCTATTGCGTTTAATCAACTTGTTTTTTATTGGTTCCCGAAGTTTCGGGTACTTTACAGCACCCATGGTCACGGGGGACCGAGTTGATTGACGTTCCAATGTCAGTTTTTAATTATTAATTTTGGTCCGATCTACGCAGAATGAACTTAGTGTGTCTTGAAGTCTTATAGTGGTATAGTTTTAATTTTAATAATTACAGGATCCTAACCAGGTGGTTAGTACTCAGCCTTCCTCTCTATTGAAATTAGGATGTTTTTTAATTTCAGTAGCCTCACGTATCATCCTTGGCAGGAATCGATGTTCTTTCGCGAGAATTTGTGGTTTATAAAACTAATGTAATGGCGGGGGCCGTCTAAGATATGATTACAAACTGCAGACTTCCCGAAACTTTGGTGTTTCACGTCAGCTATGTGTTCTTTTACGCGGGTTTTGATAGATCGCTTTGTTTGCTTTATATATGAGAGACCACATTGACAATCAAGCTTGTACACTCCTGCATCTTGTAAAGGAATATTGCACATGACGTATGTCAAGATAGTACGAACTAACTAATCTTCTTCGGCGGCTTGAAGAATGTTCTAATAGAAGCGTTATTACAATTCGTCAAGTGCAATATTCCTCTACAAGATGCATTTCAACGGTATTACAGCCACGTGGCTGCTTTGCTGTTGCATGTATGGGCCGGTTTGAGCCGGGTTGATACCACGACCTTTCAGAATACCGGCGTGACGTAGAAGCTCTACTTATGTGTTTCGTCTGGTGAGTGGGGCAAAATACCGCTCACAATAATAACTAAAAGTAAATTAAAGTAAAGTTGCAGCCTATTTAGGGCCCACTGCTGGGCACAGGCCTCCTCTCATTTCTGTGAGGGTTTTAGGGCAAGGAAATGTTCGCCGCGGTACCCCAATGCGTGTTGGCGAATTTCACATGTCTTCGAAATATTTTTTTTCTTATTTCTCAGACATGCAGGTTTCCTCACGATATTTTCCTTCACCGCCGAGCACGTGGTAAATCAGCACTTAAAATTGCAATTAACAATTTCATTGGTACCGGCGGGGATCGAACCCGAGCTTTTATGTAACTATTATGAGGCATTCTAGTTGTTATCTCAAACTCATGATATCTTTAGTCCGCACAAAAGTATCAAATTAAAAAAATAAATATAATGATCAAATTAAAAAAGTAACCACTGATTTTAAAGATATGTTTTACATGTTATCTTTTTAAGTTGGTGCTTTAGTTCTTCGATTCACTCTTAGCACCTTTTCAAAAGTTTGATTATTTGTAATTCAGCTTTTATAAAATAAATACGAAAGTATTATACGTACGTACGTTTGATGAAGATTCAACAAAAAGGAGGAAGTAATTGCAGTGAAACACCCAAGCTTACTAAAGCAATTTGTGTGGAATTAAAGTTTTTATGAAAAATATTAACAGACCCGTGGAATTTAATTATGTAAAACGAGTAAAACCATTTATTTAAATATAAAAAAAAACACATGAATTCATTTTGTGGGAAAGTCATCATAGATCGTGAATATTAATTGCTTAATTATAATTTTTGTATTTAGATAAGCGAAGATAAAATTTATTGCAATGAACGTTTTAAATTTTTAAGTTTCTAAGTGATTTTATTTGTTATTTTTTTTTGTATTGTATGAGGCGACAAAGGGAAACAATCTAGAATATGTGCAGCAAGGTCTTCCTGGTAACACCTAACAAATAAAAATCTGCGGTTGCCTACTCGCCTGGCAATCGTGGCAGCTATGGCAAGTATCCCCCTTATGAGGCAATATTTGGGGAGGTCTATGTTCAGCAGCGGACTTTGATAGGCTGTAGTGATGATGAAAATGATGATGAATGTGATACTTATCATCAATTTTTTAATGACAATATCAATCAGTCAAAGACTTTAAATAACAGTTTGAAATTTTATACAACCAATAGGTATTATCAAAAAGTAATAAAATCTAGTGCCAATATCCACTATATATTACATATATAGAATATCCACTACCACTTATCTTGCCGTGGGTGTCGTAAAAGGCGACAAAGGGAAACAGGCAGGAGATGGGCAGCAGCATCTTCCTGATAACAGCAAAAATACAATAAAAAACTGCGGTTGCCAACTCGCTCGTTAAGCGTGGCAACTATGGCCATTTACCCCCCAATGAGTGAAGTTACGAAGGGAGGGCCCCCAGTCCCCAACGGCCCCTCTATTCCTGGATACGGTGGTGATCATGGTAACGGCGGGGTAGGGGGTGCTAAAAATCTCCGGTGGAGGTTCGGTTGCCACCTAAGACGACTCGACCTGGCAACATTAAACGCACGCACCCTGAGGACTGACGAGAAGATTGTGGAGCTAGAAGAAGAGATAGACAAGTTATGCCGGCATATTATAGGATTATCTGAAGTCCGAAGAGAGGGGGAGGACACGGTAATCCTCGAATCCGGCAACTTGCCCTATCACCGGGAGGGCGACCATCTGTCCCAAGGAGGTGTCAGATTTATCGTCCACAAGTCTCTCGTTAACAACGTTGTAAAGATTGAGAGTGTGTCGACGAGGGTTGCGTACCATATACTCAGACCAACTCATCAACGCACCAACCTTAGCTCACCCCGATGAGGAGGTGGAGGAAATGTATGAGGATATCTCTAGAGCCATACATTACTACAAAACCCAATATACGATGTTAATGGCGGACTTCAATGCAAAACTAGGCACAAGAGAGAACGGTGAGCTGAAAGTATGGAAATTTGGAATAGAGCAACGGAACCCAAGGGGCCAGCAGCTGGCCGACATCATGGAGCAAGAGGGAGTCTTTATGATGAACTCTTTCTTCCAGGAGCGGCTCCACAGGAAGTGGACCTGGTCGAGCCCCGACGGTTCGCCAAAAAATGAGATTGACGACGATTATGACGACCAGACGACAACTGTTCAAGGATGTCTCCGTGATCGCGAAGGTGAAAACTGGTAGCGATCACTGAATGGTTAGAGGCACACTGAACCTAAACGTTAATTTGGAGAGGTCTTGTCTAATGAAGTCAACGCTCCGTCCCCCTCGTGCTCTGTTCCAAAGTCCCGACACCTTTTAGCTCGAGTTACAAAACCGTTTTCAGTGCCTAGAAGACTGCAATGAAGTGGACGATATGAATGACAAGCTCGTGGAAATTGCCATGCAGTCGGAGCAAAGTTCTGCAAGACCCGCCGCAGAAGAACACAAAAACTCTTCGATCACACTCTTAATCTCATGGCTGTTAGACGGGAGATGAAGCTACATTCTTCAACAGATTTGACAGCATAGAGGCAACTGAACAGACAGATCTCCAAATGCATGCAGTGGGACTTACGCAACTTCAATACAGCTCGTATTGAAGAAGCGATCGAGCGGAACCAAGGCTCCAAAGTCTTTGACAGAGATCTGTCTGCCAGAAAGAGCCCACTGTCAAGGCTGAAGACCGAATGTGGCAGCATCGTTTTCGGGGCACCTGAGATTTTGAGTGAGATTGAGAGGTTCTATGGGCAGCTGTACACGTCATCGTATGAGCCACACGCAAGTGTGAGTAACGATCCAAGAGCGAGTCTTACCCGACATTATTCCGATGATATCCCGGACGTCAGTCTGAGCGAGATTAGAATGGCTCTCCAGCACCTTAAAAACGGCAAGGCCCCAGGCGAGGATGGAATTACAGCGGAGCTTCTGAAAGCGGGTGGAAGACCGGTACTTGAAGTCCTTCAGAAGCTCTTTAATTCCGTCCTCCATGGTGGCATTACACCGGAGGCGTGGAGCAGAAGTGCGGTGGTCTTGTTCTTCAAGAAAGGCGACAACGCTCTCCTGAAGAAATACAGACCGATTTCCCTTCTGAGCCGCGTCTACGTGCTGTTTTCGAGAGTCATTACGAATCGTCTCGCGCGCAGACTTGAGGACTTCCAGCCTCCCGAACAAGCCGGTTTCCGAAAAGGCTTTAGCACCATAGACCACATACATACCCTACGGCAAATTGTACAGAAGTCCGAGGAGTACAATTTGCCCCTATGTCTGGCGTATGTGGACTATGAGAAAGCCTTTGATTCCGTCGAAATTTGGGCGGTGCTGCAGTCCCTTCAGCGGTGCCAAGTTGACTGTCGGTATATCGAAGTATTGAAGTGCTTGTACAGTAGGGCTACGATGGCTATCCGAGTACAGAACCAGAATACGAAACCTATCCAATTGCAGAGAGGTGTAAGACAGGGTGACGTCATATCCCCGAAACTCTTCACCGCTGCATAGGAAGGCGTTTTCAAGCTTCTGGACTGGAAAGGATACGGTATCAACATCAATGGCGAGTACATCACTCACCTTCGATTTGCCGACGATATAGTCCTTATGGCAGAATCGCTGGAGGACCTAAGCACTATGCTCAATGACCTCAATAGTGTTTCCCAACGGATAGGTCTTAAGATGAACATAGACAAAACAAAGATCATGTTTAATGTCCATGTCACACCTATGCCGGTAGTTGTTGGAAGCACTAAGCTCGAAGTTGTTGACGAGTATGTTTACCTGGGACAAATAGTCCGACTAGGTAAGTCCAACTTCGACCGAGAGGTCAATCGACGGATTCAACTCGGTTGGGCAGCGTTCGGGAAATTACGCCACATCTTCTCGTCAGGTATACCTCAAAACTTGAAAACGAGACTGTACACCCAGTGCGTGTTGCCAGTGATGACATACGGAACTGAAACGTGGTCCTTCACTGCTGGCCGGATAAGGAAGCTCAAGGTCGCTCAGCGAGCTATGGAGAGGGCTATGCTCGGAGTTTCTCTGCGTGATAAACTCAGAAATGAGGATATCCGCAGTAGAACCAGAGTGACCGACATAGCTCAACGGATTAGTAAGCTGAAGTGGCAATGGGCCGGCCATATAGCTCGAAGAACCGACAACCGATGGGGAAGAAAGGTTCTCGAGTGGCAGCCTCGTACCGGCAGGCAAAGTGTAGGGCGTCCTCCCACTAGATGGAGTGACGACCTGGTAAGATATTCAGGAAGTCGATGGATGCAGGTGGCTCAGGACCGTGCTTTGTGGCATTCTTTGGGGGAGGCCTATGTTCAGCTGTGGACTTGTGAAGGGCTGTAATGATGATGATGATGATGACGAACATTTTTATATGACAAAGACTAATAATATATTTTACTAGAAATATGCATAGTTTGATACTTTATGCGTACGTACGTACGTATTCGTACAAAGAATTGCAGATGTTACTAGAAAATTCTGTAAATGTACATATTAATCGCTGAATTCTATTTTTTAAATAATATTTTACCGCAAGTTGTACAAAATAATGATTTATCACAAAAAAACTTCTTCAGATTATTTTTCATATTTTTAGCTTTTTTGTAAAAGGTCGGTACGATCTGGCATTCTCCTCTGATACATACTTGACCACGGTAAGATATTATTATTATTTTTATAACCACAGATTTTATTACAATATTTTGTTTCGCTAAAAGCACGCAGGATTTGGCTCGTCTTGGACTTTATATCCCTGAAGGTGTGTCGGTATCTGCTACTGGAACTTCTTGACGAGGAGAACTAGATTTTCCGAGTTTGGGCTCGTTTAGTTAGTTAAGATGAGACCTTACCTCCAGATGGAATAGAGTGACTTTAAAATGTACTTTGACGACTGCTACTGGAACTCCTCGACAAGAAGAACTAGATGTGCCGAGTTTGGGCTCGATTTAGTAGGTATGATGAGACTTTACCTCTAGTTTGATATAGTGACTTGACAGAGTGACTTGAAAGTGTACTTTTATAACTGCTACAGGGACTCATCGACGAGGAGAACTAGATATGCCCAGTTTGGGCTCGTTTTGTAAGTTATGAATAGACCTTAGCTCCGGACTTGGCAGAGTGACTTGAAAGTATACTATGACGACTGCTACTGGAAGTCTTCGACGAGGAGAACCAGATTTGCCGAGTTGAGCCTCGTTTTGTTATATATAGAATATAATAAATATATAGAAAAGACCTTACCTCCGGGCTTGACGGATTGACTCAAAGAGTACTTTATTGACTGCTACTGGAACTCAATGACGAATAGAACTACTATCTACATTTTTTTAATTTTTCAGTATCATTGGGCAATGTAAGTCGTACACTTTTGGATTTTCCAAACTTTTTTTTTAATTGAAGTTTGACATAAATATATCAAAAAATTGTAAGAATTAGGGTTATAAGTAAAAAGTTGTGTGTATTTAAACTACTTTAAAAATAAGTAAGCGCTTTAGGCATGCACAATTGGATTTTCCAATACTTTTTATTCATCATCACCATACCAGCCTTTCACAAGTCCACTGCTGAACATATGCCTCCCCCAAGGAATGCCATAAAGCACGGTTCTGAGCCACCTGCATCCATCGACTTCCTGCATGTCTTACCAGGTCGTCACTCCATCTCGTGAGGGGTCGTCCTACATTTCGCCTACCGATACGAGGCTGCCACTCAAGAACCTGTCTTCCCCATCGGTTGTAGGTTCTTCGAGCTATATGGCCGGCCCGTTGCCACTTCAGCTTACTAATCCGTTGGGCTATGTCGGTTACACTGGTTCTACTGCGGATATCCCCATTTTTGAGTTTATCACGCAGAGAAACCCCGAGCATAGCCCTCACCATAGCTCTCTGAACGACCTTGAGCTTCCTCATACGGCCAGCAGTGAAGGATCACGTCTCAGATCCGTAAGTCATCACTGGCAACACGCACTGGCTGTACAATTTCGTTTTAAGGTTTTGAGGTATGTCCTACGAGAAGAAGTGTCGTAGTTGCCCGAACACTGCCCAGCCGAGTTGAATCCGTCGATTGACCTCTCGGTCGAAGTTGGACTTACCTTGTCGGACTATTTGTCCCAGGTAAACATACTCGTCAACAACTTCGAGCTTAGTGCTTCCAACAACTACCGGCATAGGTGTGACATGGACATTAAACATGATCTTTGTTTTGTCCATGTTCATCTTAAGACCTATCCGTTTGGAGACACTATTGAGGTCATTGAGCATGGTGCTTAGGTCCTCCAGCGATTCTGCCCTAAGGACTTTATCGTCGGCAAATCAAAGGTGAGTGATGTACTCGCCATTGATGTTAATACCGTATCCTTTCTAGTCCAGAAGCTTGAAAACGTCTTCCAATGCAGTGTTGAAGAGTTTCGGGGATATAACGTCACCCTGTCTTACACCTCTTTGCAATTGGATAGGTTTTGTACTCTGATTCTGTACTCAAATAGCCAGTGTAGCCCTACTGTAAAAGCACTTCAGCACTTCGATATAGTGACAGTCAACTTGGCACCGCTGAAGGGACTGCAGCATCGTTCAAATTTCGACAGAATCAAGGGCTTTCTCATAGTCCACATATGCCAGACATAGTGGCAAATTGTACTCTTTGGACTTGTGTATAACTTGCCGAAGGGCTTTAGCACCATAGACCACATACATACGTATGTGGTCTATGGTGCTAAAGCCCTTTCGGAAACCAGCTTGTTCGGGAGGCTGGAAGTCGTCGAGTCTGCGCGCGAGACGATTCGTAATGACTCTCGAAAACAACACGTAGACCCGGCTCAGAAGGGAAATTGGTCTGTCGTTTTTCAAGAGAGCATTGTCACCTTTGTTGAAGAACAAGACTACCGCACTTCTACTCCACGCCGCCGTTGTAATGCCACCGTAGAGGACGGGATTAAAGAGCTTTTGAAGGACTTAAAGTACCGGTTGACCACCCGCTTTCAGAAGCTTCGCTGTAATTCCATCCTCGTCTGGGGTCTTGCTGTTTTTATGGTGCTGGAGAGCCATTCTAATGACGCTCGGACTGACGTCCGGGATATCTTCGGAATAGTGTCGGATAAGACTCGCTCTTGGATCGTTACTCACACTTGCGTGTGGCTCCAACGATGACGTGTACAGTTGCCCATAGAACCTCTCAATCTCACTCAAAATCTCAGGTGTCCCGGAAACTATGCTGCCACACTCGGTCTTTAGCTTTGACAGTTGGCTCTTTCTGGCAGAGAGATCTCTGTCAAAGACTTTGGAGCCTTGGTTCCGCTCGATCGCTTCTTCAATACGAGCTGTATTGAAGTTGCGTAAGTCCCACCGCATGCATTTGGAGATCTGTCTGTTCAGTTGCCTGTATGCTGTCAAATCTGTTGAAGAATGTAGCTTCATCTCCCGTCTAACAGCCATGAGATTAAGAGTGTGATTGAAGAGTTTTTGTGTTCTTCTGCGGCGGGTCTTGCAGAACTTTGCTCTCACCGCATGGACAATTTCCACGAGCTTGTCATTCATATCGTCCACTTCATTGCAGTCTTCTTGGCACTGAAAACGGTTTTGTAACTCGAGCTAAAAGGTGTCGGGACTTTGGAACATAGCACGAGGGGGACGGAGCGTTGACTTCATTAGACAAGACCTCTCCAACTTAACGTTTAGGTTCAGTGTGCCTCTAACCATTCGGTGATCGCTACCAGTTTTCACCCTCGCGATCACGGAGACATCCTTGAACAGTTGTCGTCTGGTCGTCATAATCGTCGTCAATCTCATTTTTTGGCGAACCGTCGGGGCTCGACCAGGTCCACTTAAATACTGAAAATGATAAAATATTACCTGTTAAATTCCTTTTCTTTATTAATATATTTCCGCAACTTGTACAAAATATTGATTTATAAAAAAAGTCCAATATTTATAAGATTATTTTACATACATTTTCCTTTTTCGTAAAAGGAGGGGCTTGAAAGAGAAACAGAAACAGAAACTTTTTTATTCAATATATATTATAAATAAAATTTATTAAAAGTCACTCTTTTGTGTAATCACCACTAGTTAAAAAAAACCTCTGTGCTAGGAAGAACCAGCAAGAAACCCAGCGGGACTTTTTTTTAAATAACAGCTTACAATTATGTATGTTATACAATTAACCTCACAAAACAAGTTAGAAATAGCTTGGTAGCGATCAACTCATTTCCAGGGGTTATTATCATCAATACATTTCTTAATGTTATAATAAACCTTTTTATACAAACTTTTTTTATAGAATAGGGGGCAAACGAGCATGCGGCTCACCTGATGGTAAGTGACTACCGCCGCCCATGAACAACCGCAACACCAGGGGAATTGCAGATGCGTTGCCAGCCTAAAATTTAATTAATAAAATTTATGAACTTTGAGTAGGTCAAATTTAGTATAATTTCTAGGATTTTGTTGTAAAAGCGTATACATCGCCCCAAGAATGAATTATTGACTCGGCGGAGTCGAGTAACTGGTACTACTAGCTTGTATTTGTTCTTAAAATTTACAGATTGAATATCACGTATTTTTCATAACTACCTTTATTTTTATGTTTGTACATATCATTTTCATAAATGTATTGAGAGGCCAAAGTTAATATATTAATTTCCTTAAATTTTGTCGGAGCGACTCTTTAGGTTTTAAATCATAAATTTCTCTTATGGCCCTCTTCTGTAAAACAAATGTAATTTCAGTGTCGGTCGCCTGTTTCAATAGTAAAATACCAAACGACATTATGCTATGTCATATATCAGCAAATAATACCATATTAAGGTTATCCCCTACTATGTAAGGTAAGTCATTTATATATACAAGAAACAGAAAGGGGCCGAGAATTGAGCCTTGAAGCACACCCATTTATACTATCGATTCGGAAGAGCTCATACTATTAATGACAACTTTTTGTGTTCTGTTACTTAAATATGAAACAATTAATTTAAGAGCATTATTTCTTACACCGTAGTGTTATAGTTTCCTGATAAATGTTTCGTAGTAAACACAATCGAAGGCTTTGGATAGGTCACAAAATACATCCAAAGAATCATGTGAATTCTCCCATGCATTTAAAATATATTTTCTCAGCTAAACACCAGCATCAGTTGCCGAGTGACCCCTTGTGAAACCAAATTGATTTTATGAAGTAATCTATTTACATTAAAAAAATTAACATTTGACAAGAATATTTTTTTTCAAAAATCTTACTAAATGTTGGAAATACCGAAATTTGTACTAAATTGCCGGGGTCTAATGTACTACCAGATTTGAATAAAGGCATTACTTTACTATGCCTCATTAAATATTTTTTATACGATAACGGTGACAAACGAGCACACAGTCTACATGATGTTAAGTGATTGCTGCGGCCCATAGACATCTACATCTATCCTCGTTTGCGAATCAAAATGTAGATGCGTTGTCACCCGTGAGGACTAAGATGGAACGCCTCATTTCCAGTAAAAAGGGCCTCCGGCCACCTGCACTCACCAAGCGAAACGCAGAATTAAACATCTACTTCACGCTGGTTTTCTGTGAGGTCGTGGTATCACCCCGGTTCGAGCCGGCCCATCCGTGCGACAGCAAAAGCTGCCGCATGGCTCTACCACTGTTAAATCAGGAAACATACCATATTCGATACTAGTTTTAAAAAATAATAGCTAGATGAGGCGCGATTATATCTTTTACAGACGCAACTTTAACAGAAATCTCCTACAGATCTGCAGTTTTCTTAATGTCAATAGTTATAAAATATTTTAAAATATCTTTTGATTATATTTTATTAAATATAAAATTCTATGTACACGCATTTACATTTTAAGTAATAATTCGGTAAAGGCAGGAGAAGAATTCAGTAACGTAGTGGTTAAGATCGGAATATCGGTAAAATATTTCTCAAAAACCATGGCAACGTCCAGATCGGATTTCATTAATTTGTTGTAAAATCTTAACCGGTAGTTTGAATTGCGAGAATTGACCTTACCATTTTCACTATTAATTATACTCCACGTGGAAGCCGTCTTAATTTTGTTGCTCAAAGGCAAATACTTGGCTGTGAAGCACACTCTTTAAATAATTTTGAATATTCTTTTTTACATATTCCCTTAATTCGACGGGAGTTTTATATGACCTTTTATGGTAAAGTTCATATAACTTTTGTCTGCTTTTATAGATTCCTACTGTCGCCCATTCAATGTATGCCTTCCGATTGTTCAAGGAGAAAGTTTTAGAAGTAAAAGTATTATCAAATTCATTGCAAAATAGCTTAAACAATGTTCTGTACAAAAAATTTGGATTATTTTGAAATTAAAGTGATGAAAGTTTCTTCACTTTGTTACTTCTAAACTTCTCTAACCGACGTGCATTTACTGGAACACACACAATTTTCTCATCTACTTGCTTTTTGTTAAACGAAACTAACTGCCCACAGTGATCAGAACTCAATTTTAGAATTATACATATATGTAATGGCTTAACATTTGTAAAAATGTTATCCATACATGTTGTACTACATTCAGTAATACGCGTTGGCTTTAAAAATAAATTAAAAAGTCTATATGATTTAAATAATGACCTTTTGCTTTACTTAAGGGCAAATCGCGTAGGTATGTTCTACTAGCGCCTAAAAATCAAGATACCAACGTTTTGTCGCATAAAATCTTATCTAACAACCATATTGAACATATAAATAATTGTTATACTCGTATAATAGAAAGATAAATATTTGTTGAACTTATTAATATTTTTTTAAATCGATTTAATGCTATTTTTACACAAATAAATACTTTTAGTGGCTTATGGTGTAGATTTATCACGTCCACATGGAGTTGTAAACACGATAACTTTTAAAAATATCAATTGTTTAATTCAATCTATTTTTTAATCTCTTCATCTATCATGTGGGGAGCCATGGAATGTAAATGGAAGTTTAATTTTCTTTTGTTTAGTTAAAATAAATTTTTTTCAGCGTAGAAATCTGAAAATTTTCAGTATTTTAGCAGCCTTGTAATAAATTATTTTACTAAATAGATTGTCCCTCTCCCTTACTTCGGCGTCAACCACCGTCATGAGTTGATAATTTATCGGTTGTTTTCAGGGGCTTAAAAAGATCGCTGTAGAAATACAAAATATTCGAAAAGCCAAATTTCATACCAACTTGATTATTATAATAATCAGAGATTTTTATTAAAATATTTTAAAAGCACAAAATAAATAATAGTACTACGTACTTAAAGTAAGTAATATGTATATATTTACGTATATTTATACCTTCATACGTCTTGGCCTTTATGGAATGACCTGAATGATATGATGATCATATGAGCATTATGAGTCGTGCATTTAAATAATATTAATTTTACGGATTTTATCGCGTATATTAACTTATTTTATTTTCCCGACGTTTTGAGCACTTTACAGCACCAATGGTCACAGGGGGACTGAGGTGTACGACTTCCCAATATCATAGTTAACCACGGCTACCTCCAGATTAAAAATTATTAATTTTTGTTCCGATCTACGCAGTATGAACTTACAGTATCATGAAGTCTTGCAGTTGTATGCTTGGGTTGGGATTTAATTTTATAAATTATGGGATTACAAGCAGATGGTAGCACCCAGTCATTTTTTCTATTGAAATTAGGGTATTTTTTGATTTCAATAGCCTCGCAAATCATTCTTGGAAGGAATCGGTGTTCTTTAGCGAGGATTTGTGGTCTATCAAATCTAATGTAGTGACCGGGGCCATCCTGTACCTGTTCACAGACTGCAGACTTCCTTCTTCATTTTTAACCTGGAGGTAGCCGTGGTTAACTATGACAT
Source organism: Parnassius glacialis (assembly GCA_033319125.1). NCBI lineage: Eukaryota > Metazoa > Arthropoda > Insecta > Lepidoptera > Papilionidae > Parnassius > Parnassius glacialis. The sequence continues at coordinate 31,726,935 of JAVANC010000023.1, read as the reverse complement.
TGGGACGTTATACACCTCAGTCACCCCCGTGACCATGGGTGCTGTAAAGTGCTCGAAACGTCGGGAATATAAAATAAGTTAATATACGCGATAAAATCCGTAAAAATAGTTTTATTTAAATGTGTAGTGGTCGCGTAAACATAAGAAATCATTATGAGTCGTGCACTTTTGGATATTCTAAACTTTATTTTAAATTAAAGTTTGGCATAAAATTACTGAAAAGTTGGAAGTATAATAATAAGATTGTTAGTGAAAACTTGTGTGTATTTAAACTACTATAAAAAATTACGTATAATCATGTTATAAGTAATTTTTTTTAATGCGCTTAGGGCATTTACAATTGGATTTACCAATATTTAATATCGTTGGAGGAAGCTTCTAGGAGATTGATATTAAGGTATTCAGATATTACAACAGATTTAATCTGTTTATTAAGCTTGTTGAATTAAGCTTAAGAAAAACTTCCTCCATAATTTTTAAAGGTATCACATCATATGTAGAACAGTCTACGACCCTCAGTCTGTAGACGCTCACAACAATGATGTATTTAAACTCAACACATGTCATTTCTACAGTTCGCTTAACAGAGAGGCTCACAATATCTTTACGTTATTTACATTATAATAATTTATTCGCTAATATTAAAGAGCCACCTCTTAAAACCGTTTCTCTATTGAACGAACTGACCACCTTGTGATTACTGAAGTTAAACATTAAGTTATAAGCTTTTAACCAATGTTCAGTAATACATAAAAAATGAATATTGTTGTTATTTTAGAATAACTAGATTTCTAGCTAGTTTTCTATCATGAAAATAAGAAAAATAACACTTAATTTAAAGGTTAATCTTAAAATATTAAAGGAATAACAAGAATAACACTTACAGTAAGTTTAAGCGATGTTCGTTACAGCTGTCACTTTTGGTTGGAACACTAAACACAATTTAATTTAAATACTTATGCCTTTTACCTATTTTAAAAATTGTAATTATTGTATTTAATTACTACCTTACCTATTGTAATTAACAACTGTAACTTAAAATCGAGGTGAATATTATCTATTATATTTACTTTTTAAAAATAGTTGGGAGCCAGTATTTTACAACTTGTCACCAGGGTTGCCACATTCTGTCACCCATGATCTGACATTTTCATTTATAATATTGTAAATATAAATACAATCTTTATAAATAATGTTATTATTTTGACTATAATCCACCGCGGCGAGGAACTCTAAGCCATCGGTGAAGTTAGACGTCCAAAAATTGACCTTCATACAATTCCATCTGTATTCAATAAGACTGCTTTTTGAATTAATCTTTTCAGCCATTTACCCAAACCTAATTTGGACAGAAAATCATGCATAATTTTACCGATAAGCCCATTGGCTGATACAACTATTTCTACAATAATAGTAGAATCTACGTCCCAGATAGTGACAATCGCATGTGCTAAGTCGACATATATCTTATTATTCTCTGCTTCCACGTAATTCTCTTTACAAGAAACACTGATGTCCACTTTTATTGCCTGCGTGTAGTTTGGTCACAATGTAAGATTTATTTGCTAATATAAACCTGTCATACTTATAAAATGAATAGAATATAAAACCAATTTTAATGGAAAGCTGCTGGTGTATCATCCTAGCTACTTGTTCAGGTATGTGCCAATACTCAACATTCGATAGTTGTGGTCAACCGGAAATAACACGTCTGAGGGATTCTCCAGTGCGATGACATTCGCGACACACATCAACCATGCCTTCCCTGAAAATATACTTCTGATAATTGTTGGTTTTAATTAGTCTTGTATTGCACAGACAAAACCTTCAGTTTCTGCAAAAAAGTCACCAAATCGTAACCAATGTAGTGATGCAATCAAGAAAAAACCAAAACAAATCAATAAAAGTATTGTACCTATGTTGCTCAGGGTAATCGACTATTTTCAAACTGAACTTGAAGAAATTCGTCCAGTAGTGTTTGCTTGAATCTTTAATTCACATACAAAAAACTTCTGAAAATATTTAATGTTTCTTGAATAATAATCCTTTTTCTTTAGCATTATTATTTTCCAGACAATATACGAATTGCAAACGCGACTCTTCTGCTAATTATTTATGTGTGAATCGCCCAATTGTTGTTACTCTTAAATAGTCAAACGATGTATTAAACAATGAATTTTTTAGGGATATTTCATTGTGATGCTTGTTTTAAAACAATATTCTCATTCAATGTGTTAACTTCAAAAATTAGCGGAAAAAAATCTCCCACATGAGAAATAATATACATACACAATTGTACACAGTCAGGTCATAAGTATTGTCACACAGTAAAAATTTTTCTTTTAGAATGCTGGCCACAAAAAAGTTAATTGAACTCGAATTTTGAATTGTTCATGAAAATAAAACTGTATGCTTTTTAGAATTTTACTCATTTTTAAATATGGAGTGGACGCTTAAAGAAGTCCGTGTTGCAGTTATTGCGATGCATCGTTGCGGTTACGCGCCAATTCAAATTTTTGACATACTGAAAATTTTTAATATAACCAAAAGATTCGTTAATCGTACCATCAAACGATACAATGAAGACTCTAGTGTAGATGACAGGTCAAGAAGTGGTCGCCCTCGGTCTGTTAGGACTCCAGCAGTGATAAAAGATGTGAAGGCGCGAATTCAAAGAAATCCCAAACGTAAGCAGAAACTGTTGGCCCTTCAGATGGAGTTAAGCAGAACCACGGTGAAAAGGGTGTTAAATGAAGACTTAGGGCTTCGGGCATATCATAACAAAAACAGGACATCGTTTGAATGCTCGTCTAATCGACCTGAGACTGAAGAGATGCCGCGCTTTGTTGAAGCGGTACACGGGAAAAAAATATCGGGAAATTCTTTTTTCGGCTGAAAAAGTTTTTGCCGTAGAAGAGAGTTACAACAAACAAAATGATAAGGTGTACGCACACAGTGGTAGTGAAGTGGAAGGAGTTGGCATTGTGGAGCCCCTGCCCAGAGATGGGAACAGTATTTTATTTGAGGCCGAACCTGCGCCTTGTAAAGTTGCTAGCGATGTGCCGACATGAAAAACTGTCCCGCTCTGCTAAGCAAGCCAAGCTTTTTAGAGGCCAATTTGGCCTTATCTTACAAATGACCACAAAACTGCACGTCACTCGATATGTCGACACTGAGGATTCCGATACTGGCTGAGGCAACAAGGGGTGTGCCTTCAAACTGAGGAGATACGAAAAAGGAATTCTTTTTAGCGGTAAACTCGCAAACTTGTGTCTTCTGGGGATTGAGCTGGACTAGATTTAGTCGCCCCCACTCTAAGACTTTGTTCAAAAAATTCTCGGCTTCAGACACAAGTTCGTTCCTATACTCGGCGACGTTCTCCCGAGAAATATTGGCAAGGCCGGTGTATAAAGCATCACCAGTGCTGTCGTCTGCATAGCAATTAATGTTACCGGTTTGCAACATATCATGAATATGCAGAAGAAACAGAGTTGGTGATAGCACGCAGCCTTGTGGAACACCGTAGTTAATGGGCTTGTAATCGGAGTTTGAAAATCATGTTTTTAAACCACAAAAAATTGAAGGGCACAGGGAAAAATGGAGCTCATTGACAAATTTATGTTTTAAGAATGAACTATATCATTTTACTTCATTTTCTATGGCCAATCAGAGTACGTTATTTTAAACACGATAAGAGGCGCTGATTTTGTGTAAAGTTAATTGAAAAAAAATCTATTTTAGGATAAAACGCGCTCATTGCATTCCATACCGAGTAAAAAGGTGCCCATTGTCTATGAAACCACGCTAGAATGGGCTGATCGCAGCGATTGTAACAGAAAACGCGCTCATAATCGCCCATCTTTATTATTTTGTCATACAAGTGACAGCTGTCAGATAAGCTTTCTTGCATAAATTTTACGACTCCTTTAGTGTTCGTTAGGTTTTTAGGTAGTGTACGTTAGGCTTATTTATCTCAAAATGGACAATAATACGTAGATATACGAAAAGTGTTCTAGATGCTATTAATATTTATTTTACATCTTTTCAAAATATTCTTCATCATGCTCTATGACAAAGTTCCATTCGCCTAAGCCAACTCTAAAACACTTTTGCCAGTCTTGATCTGACAGTTCGGAAATCGCTTCTTCGTAGGCAGCCACGGCTTTTTTGGCGCTTGAATAAAACTTGCTTTTTTATTTTTTCTTTACTTCTTTACTCTTGGGAACAAAACTAAATCACCAGAAGCTAAATCAGGGCTGTAGGGTGGGTGACTTAGAGTTTCAACACCAGATTTCTCAATAAATGCTTTTGTTCTAAGGGAGGTATGTGAAGAGGCGTTATCGTGATGTAGCATGATTCCCCGAAGCCGGTCTTTGGTCTTCTCACCCACACAGCTTGAAAAGCTTTGGGTAATGCAACTGTAGTATACCATTCAGAGTTGAATGACCTACAATTTTCCAGCATTGACGTCGACAAATGTCTGCTCCGCGAAAAAAAAACTAGCCACCATTTTTTTGCCGACGTTGCGAGGTTTTTGCAGTTTTGTTAGTAACTGTCCTTCTGAGTAGACCCATACCGATAATTGCCTTTAATTTTCCGTAACGATTTCTGAAACACGGCTAGATGTCCCGTTTTCAAAACATACCAATCGACAGAGGTCTGTTTTTCGCTTTCGGAGAGCAAACGAGGGATCCATCGACAACAAAGCTTCCTCACTCCAAGATGTTGACGTAGGATGGTATGAATGTTCCCTGAACTAATGACTTCAATCTTTTCGATGTCCGTATATGTAATTCATGGGTCTTCTCGCATCAACATTTCAGTAGTCCATACATTTTCTGCCGTTACTGCTGTTTGCGGGGCCCCGGTTCTTTGGTCGACTTTAAAATTAATTTTACCCGAATATATTACTCGAACTTACCCCATAAATAAATTTCATGCTAATTACATGTATTTTATTTCATTATTGTGTTAATATAATTAGACATTGTTTATGATCACCAATTAATTCGTAAAATGTAAAAAGAAGATCATTGTGACAATGAGCACCTTCTTCCCAATTACATTTGGGTGTTAGGTGCTTAAATTACAAACTATTATTTATTTACCAACCCAATCTTTAAAAATAACTATATATTATGTTAAATATACACTGTTCCTTTTTATATGGGTACAAATCATATTCTAGTAGAGTTGTAAGTGTAGAAATAAAAATTTTAGGTTTAATTCTTTAATTACTCGAAACAGTGAAAATTTTTAATTAGCTCCTTCTTTTCCTATGCCTTTAAATTGATAACAACTCAGAATCTCCGATTGCTAGCATGACTGATAGATCTTTAAACGCTTAAAATAAAACCGATAAAAACATTGCAAATTCATTGGCTCCTGGAGATTTAGTGAACAAGCACTGTTACGGCCGGCAGCTGCCTATCCCAGGAGTAGAATCCTTCGCGGCCCATAGACGAAGAAGCTACAGGCAGATGCTGGTCGGGCGTCCTCACGCCACGGGTTAAAAGTCTAATTACACTAAATAATCCGGGGGGAGCGTTACAATTGTTGAACAGAGCTTACTTACCTCTATTCAAGGCGACTGGTCCCTCAGGATTCGGTCAGGTCTCGTGTGGGTGTATTGTGCTAGAAAGTAAAGGTCAGTGATGTGTATTTGGGTGTGGCTGGTAGTGTTATTGACCTTATTTGACCGTTCCCCCTGCAGCAGTTCGGCCCTCAGCTCCTCTCTAAGCTAAGGTCGCCTTCCGCAGTCACTTTCTTCCTTTGTTACGATTGACTCGCGAAAATGAACACAGAACGTACGGGTCAAAGGTCACCGTTATTTCTAGAATATTAACTACCGCACAAGTAACTAATACAGTCGAATCCACTTATACAGATTCTGCGTTAAACCTAAAGTCCCGGGTAAACTCTCAACACGCGCCACCATTCCCAGTGGTATATTTACTATACGCGCCTATCATAAAATTAAGAGCTCCCGACCAAAAAACGGACTGCCTTCTCCTTCGACGCGAAGAAGACATCTAATCTTTCGCTCTCGACTCCCACCTTTCAGCAAGCTCGGACGTTCAACACGCACGAACGTCATTCCGTATCGACCGAGCCGAGTGCCATCTAACGTCGATGCCTGACACTAACGCTTTTGCGTGAACAAACCCCCGTCCCGGACATAAGGATTTAGGTCCGCGAGCAAACCGGTCAGCGGGACAGGGTCGCGACGGCAAGTTGCAAGATCGAATCTACAACCAAACTAGGCCACCTTACGCACCCAATCAGATCTTGCAACACTAACCAACGCCCCAAAATTGCAGCCCCAACGTGGGCTAGCCGGAGAGTTGAACTGGATGCCCTTCCTGGACATCGCAGCACATAAATAAGTCCTATTCCTAGACAGAAGTCAGACGACCTCCTTCAAACACCTATCTGCGCTCCTATGATTAGTTCCGCAATTCGACCGGATCAGGTCTGCAAACAGCGACGCGACACGAAGCGGCCCAGAGGGACCTTCAAGCTTCAGTGCAGAGAGCACCCCCAAATTCCCCATGAACGTCGTCTGTGGAGAGCTGAACGAAACGCACAGATGGTCCCTAGCAGATGATCCTATGCTCATATTTCAACAAATTTTTCAAAAGCATCAATGTTCCATTACAGAATTAATTAAAACAAGTAATCACCGATGCACATAGGTCAACTTGGCAAAGTAAACAAAACAATAAACGTAAGGGACAGCCCTATTTCTTATTTCAAATAAATATCTTAGACAGTGCCAACAAAATCTAAACCAAAAGAGAATTGACTCCTATTTCCTTCGGCAACCACAGGGTTATCTAATTTCAACCTTCCTTATCACAAAGCAAAATGATTAAACACTATCACAAGCATTAAACAAGGGCACACAATTTAATCTCAATTTTCCGTGCAACAACAAACGCAGTGATCAAATGTATTTACAAAACATATGCAGCAGCATTTAAAGGAGTATTTTAAATTCATTTCTTTTAATCATAACCACTACAATATGAATTTCGCGGAAAACCCAAAAGCATTTTAATTTAAATTTAAAGAATTTTTAACTAAGTGCTCGACCAAACCAAATCCAATACCCCTTGAGAGCGTGATTCAACTCTCCAGGGGGCCCTAATCTTCCCACCACCAAGTGGAGGCCACACCGCGTGAACCCGATACTAACAGAGCGCAACCGCTAACGGTCGCCACTCGGGTTGTACGCCCTCACTGAGGCCGTCGGCAACAGAACAGCTTGACAAGTGGACTGTTGACGGCTTAAGGCTCAGTAGAGGCAGCCATGGTGGGAGCTAAGGCGGCAGCTAGCTAGGGCCACCTCCATCAAATGGGGTACAGTGGTACACCAGTCGCGGCCACTCAGCTAACGGGAGTGAGAAGGGTCCAGCGGACCGATGAGTGGCCGTGAAGTTCCTCTTCGCACGCTGAGGGGGGGTGATGACACCCCCGCCCCTGGGGGAATTACCCCCCGACTGGTCGGGGGAGGGACCCCTTCCAAACCTAGGGGTCTGTTGGCTAGCCGGCGGGCGCCGAGCGTCGCCCGTCAGAGGGCGTGGCGGAGCGCCCCCGCCCGTGGGGGTCGAGGGCCTGGCAACGCCCCGAGAGGAGACGCCGTTCGCACCCAGGCACAGTACGGCATGGTGATTGCCCTGGCAATGCAGACAGGGCCGCCGGTGCGGACAGTCTCGCTGGAGGTGCCCTTCCAAACAGGAGTAGCACCAGCGGCGCTCCTTGGCGATAGTTCGCCTAGCCGGACTCGGCTTACCTAATAATTTTGGGCAAGACGTTACCCGGTGATCAGATGCTCGACAATAGGAGCAGGGGGGGGGGGGGTTGACGACGACTTGCCCGGCGGATTTCGCCTCTCTCTGGGCACGGCTCGTAAGTCGTCGACGGTGCCCGCCGCGTGCTCGATCTGTCGGCACTGCTCCTCCAAAAACCGCAACAGGTCATAGAAGGGCGGAATATAGGAGGCCTCGTCCCCGCCGTACCTCTCCTCAAAATGCATTCGAAGGTCGAGAGGTAGACGGGACTGCACGATGCGGAGCAACAAGAAGGCCCATTCGCCCACTGGTACATCCAGCCGCCTCAACATATTACAGGCCACCAAGACTGGATCGAACAGGTCCGGACGTAGTCTGGCCCGGTCACTAAGCAGCGGGAGGCTCAGAAGCTGCTTAACATGTTCGTCCGCAATTCGCCGGACGTTGGCGTATCTTCTGACTAGGAGGTCCCGAGCAGTCTGGTAGGCGTCGTCCGACAAGCTCAAATGGCTGACAACGTCCAGGGCCTCCCCCTCTAGTGAGGCCAGGAGGTACGCCATCTTCTGGCTCGGGGTCAAGTCACTCCGGGCGTCCACTAGGCCGTCGAAAAGACCAACGAAGGTCAGCCACTCGGAAAGGACCCCGGAGAACTTTGGCAAGTCCAGAGTTGGGAGTCGTCCCAACAGCTCCGGCTGAGGCTGCTTCCGAAAGGACTCGGGCAGGCCACTCGTCTGAGCTTCACGCGCCTCCTCGGCATACCTGCCTTCAGCCTCGATCAACTCGTCCGTGAGCCACAAGAACTGCTCGTAGTCTGCGAAGCAGGAGTCCAGGACTCCCTTTTCCACATCCGAATCCTCAAGCTCAGCGTAAGCCTCCTCCACTGCAGCCCTTCGAGCATCGACCTGCTCGAACCGCTTCATCAAATTATGGACCCTATCCGATCGACCTATCAAAGCATGGGCGCTGGTGGCCCAGCGCAACTCAGTCCGCAGGCAACGGATTAGCATCTTGGGCGAGGACATCACTACTAAATACAAATTACGACGCTGCTCGAGCACAATTACAAAAATAACAAATAAAAAATACAAAAAAAATTAACAGCTAACCAATGCAGTTCCTATCAAATCGAGTTGAATAGAAATTACACAAATAAGAACCGCTATTTATTAAATCAAACACAAGTTAGTACAATAGAAAAGGCAAATCAAATTAACAATAACAAATACTAGTGCGATCAAATCAAGTTAAATTCAAATTACGTAAATACAAATTACCACTCTTTAGTTCAAATACAAATTACAATACGAAAGATACATAACGAAGATACACATCAACAAAAAATGCCTTGCTCGGAAATCGACCCTTCGATAAGTAATACACCACAACTATCCGCAACGATAATTAACCGATTACGCAAAAATAACCATCTACCTACATGACGCAATCTCCCGCTTGCGCGCTAAACGGGTGCGGTTTTTTAAATTTACCCGCAAACAACAAAGCAAGCTAACAAAGAAAGGAATTTTATTATTACGTATATAATAAAAAAAAATATTTTTACGTATTACGGACGGGCGTGATTGTAGACACAAAATTAAACCAATCAACCCAACGCTCCCTGCCACCAAAATTATTTAATTTTTATCAAATACTATGGTCGGTGGATCGACCGGGAATCGATCCCAGCACCGCGTTCTGCTACCAAATGTTACGGCCAACAGCTGCCCATCCCAGGAGTAGAATCCTTCGCGGCCCATAGACGAAGAAGCTACGGGCAGATGCTGGTCGGGCGTCCTAAACGCCAAGGGTTAAGTTTATAATTACACTAAACAATCCGGGGGGAGCGTTACAATTATTGAACAGAGCTTACTTACCTCTATTCAAGGCGACTGGTCCCTCAGGATTCGGTCAGGTCTCGTGTGGATGTATTGTGCTAGAAAGTAAAGGTCAGTGATGTGTATTTGGGTGTGGCTGGTAGTGTTATTGACCTTATTTGACCGTTCCCCCTGCAGCAGTTCGGCCCTCAGCTCCTCTCCAAGCTAAGGTCGCCTTCCGCAGTCACTTTCTTCCTTTGTTACGATTGACTCGCGAAAATGAACACAGAACGTACGGGTCAAAGGTCACCGTTATTTCTAGAATATTAACTACCGCACTAGTAACTAATACAGTCGAATCCACTTATACAGATTCTGCGTTAAACCTAAAGTCCCGGGTAAACTCTCAACACGCGCCACCATTCCCAGTGGTATATTTACTATACGCGCCTAACATAAAATTAGATCTAAGAGCTCCCAAACAAAACGGACTGCCTTCTCTTTCGACGCGAAGAAGACTTCTAATCTTTCGCTCTCGACTCCCACCTTTCAGCAAGCTCGGACGTTCAACACGCACGAACGTCATTCCGTATCGACCGAGCCGAGTGCCATCTAACGTCGATGCCTGACACTAACGCTTTTGCGTGAACAAGCACTATGTTGATAAACATATAGAGAACTTAGAAAATAAACCAAAACCAGTAAACCAAACTGACACGAATTAGAACAGAAATAAACAGTATTAAATAAAACTTAGATTCAGTGACACAGAAAATAAGAAAAAAATGAGTAAAGAAATAGTGATGAACGAAATACATAAACAAGCAAGAAAAAAATTTCAGCGAAGACATGTTGTGATAAAAAACATTGCGATTTATGGCAAACTGATTGTGCAATTTGTGCAATTTGTTCCTACTCAAGTCCTGTCTAAAAGAATGGGTTGACAACTAAGATTACGCGTTCCTAACGGCGCTAAAGTAAATGATAATATGACAAAAATTAAAGCAATTAAGAAAAACATGCAGGAAAGAAACATTTTTGTTTTTAATATTTTATTTCTTTTTTCATAAATGCTCTGTAATGTGGGCTTTGATCAGTATTTAGTATTGACAGTACGTAGTGAACTTTAACATCTTTCAAATTAGCTGAGTCAGGAATTCCATACTTAATTTGTCTTATTCCACACATCATTTAGTATTTAGCTGGTAGAGCCATGCTGCTGCTATATTAGTAGTATAGTTATAGCACGAACGGGTTGGCTCGACCGGGGAAGGACCACGCTCTCACAGAATACCAGAGTCAAATAGCAGCTTAACACTGCTATGTTTCGTATGATGAGTGTAGAGAACCGGAGAACCTTTTTACTGGAAAAGAGGCATTCCATATTAGTCTTCACGGGTGACAACGCATCTGCATTTTGATTCGCAAACGAAGATAAATGTAAATTTCTATGGGCCACAGCAACCACTTACCACCAGGTGCACTGTGTGCTCGTTTGTCACCCTATCCTATAAAGAAAAAATATGCTCTACGAGTTTTAAGTTGGGCCAGCATGCTGGCCACCCTAAACATTGTTTTCAAGGTCTCGAAGTTATTCCAGAATTACGAGCGCAGTATGAAGGCGTGCGTTATCATGCATAAAAATGAATCTATCTCCCATAAAAGAGACAAATGGCACTATAATTAATACAAAAATCTCAGTTCCATATCGTGCCGTTGTTACTGACTCACATAGGCGCGGAGTATCGTCGCAAGTTATATGTAAGGGGGCACCCCCTACATATGACTTGCCACACCATAACTCATCCACCGCCTCTTTTTCAATGATCTTGTACTGAGCGTACTTCACTCCCGAGCGTCTCCACACTTTAATCGCTCCATCATCTGGCTTCACGCAAATTTGTAGCTTCGTCATTCCAATTTTCGCGATTGCGAGCAAAATTAACTCGAGCTACTTGATGTCATGTGGCAAGAAAGGGGAGCAGGCAAGTGTGAATTTTTAATGTAAAGCCTAGAATTTCTTGAACCTCAATTGTTACCTCAGAACAAGTTAGGGTCTGGTTTCTTAGCACGCTGGTAACGATTAAACGGCCATCGCTGGTTTTTCGTTTAAGTCCCTGTCCTGCGAGTGTCGACTGACCGGCCTCTTGACAATGCAGTTTATCACAGACTTAGATACTTGTAATGTTTGGACCACATGTTTGTAGGCGTGCCCAGTTTCAATTAAAGTTACAGCCTTAGCAACTTACGTGGCGTTTAGATCTGACATTCTCAGTTTATTTGCAGTATCCATTAACACTTAACAAGGTAAACAAGGCAGTCATGGCAAAAATTTAAACCAAACTTATTTATTTACTTATTTATTTATTCTTTTTTGCACCAAATATTTGTACAAAAGGCGAGCTTAATGCTATATGGCATTCTCTACCAGCTAACCTTGGGTAGAACAGAAAGTGAGTTTTGGCAGTTAAGTTGTCATGATATTATTCAGTTCAAAAATATGTACATGCAACACATACATAAAATATACATACATATATATATATAATTCATATACATATATAAATAAACTTATATTTAATAGTATGAAAGAACGCAATATTACAAAATAATTACATAAAACCAAACATCTCAAAACTTCTATTTTAATTGCGTTTGTTTATGTTTGTGGCCAGTACGTACAATAAGAAGAACAGGAGAAATTAAACCATTTTTAGCGATGCTCTAAATTTGTCCATGAGTGTATATTATACTTTAAGAAATTAGTCAGAGCTTTCCGTATAATTAAAGGAAATAGAAACATAGAAAAGAGGCGTCTGTTTCTATTTTTAATTTTAAGAGATTTTAATTTTTAAGAGGTTAATTTACAGATCTCGATATGTACATAATAAATATAAGGTAGGTTCTCTATGAGCCGCCAGAAGGCATGCAAAATATAAAATTAATAAGTGCATCATTAATTAGTAACATTTATAAAAAATTCTCTCCTAATGTCAGGTTCAAATTGAAATCATTATATAATAATATATTAATAATTATGAAAAATTTAAAGATAAGAAAGGTATTGTGTATACAAAATTTGTTTCAATTTGTCTAATTGTCATTCAGTATTAATTGGCACATGTCATGATAGTTATGTAGCCAAAGCAGTTTAATAATATAATATTTTTATATCAAAATGTATCATTAAAGAATTCATCTATAGAATAATATGCTTTATCATCTAGTAGATCAAAATGTTTACGTTTATAAATATTTACGTGGCCACAATCCCTAACGCACTTAAGTATTTTGTTATATACTTTTGGTGCCATTGCGTATATGCTCTTCTGTAAAAAAACAGTTCTACTTTGTACTACATGAAGCTTATCTGAGCGACGTTGACTTTCCACAAACTTATGCAAGTTAATTTTACGTTTCACAATAATGCTTGTTTCATAAATATATGATGAGGGAAATGTTAGAATTTTAAATTTTTAAAAATGTGACTTAAATGTATTGGTGCTTTTTAAATAACAGATCGCACGTAAACATTTTTTTTGTGCAATGAACACATCGCGAATATAATGCATTATCCCAAAATATAACGCCATATCTCAGGATTGAGGCGACATGCCATGGTATGCTGCTAGTAGTGCTCTCTGGTTTGCAATTTTTCTCAACATATAAAGGACGTATGCAAATTGGTGCAATTGTTTATAAATACAATCAATTTGAGTCTTCCACGACATATAATTAACTATATACAGCCCCAAAAGTTTTTTCACCTTTGTTTTTTTTACGTCTTCGCCCATATATTTAATGTGTAGATTTATTGGGGTTTTTTGTTTTATTTGAATTGTCATTATTTTGATTTTGTCCAGATTAATTCCTAGGTTGTTTTCTTTTAACCAGTCAATAATTGATATAAGACTTATATTAATTTCACTTTCAATGTCATCATAATTATTACTATTATAACTTGCAGTGCTGTCATCGGCAAATAAAAATATTTGGAGACTTGTACAACTCGGAAAGTCATTTATATAAATGATAAAAAGGAGCGGGGCAAGAACTCCACCCTGAGGAACTCCGTATTTAATCAATTGTATATCGGAAGAGTATATTGTTTCGGTTTTCGACTTGACATCTATTTGGGTAATTTGTGTTATTTGTTTTCTGTCTTCTAGATAACATTTCATTAGTTGAAGCACGTTTCCCCTAACTCCATAGATGTATAATTTTCTTAGTAGTATGTTATGATCTTCATAATCGAAGGCCTTAGTCATGTCGACATACATTGCCACAGCTGGTTTCCATGTTCCGGTATATTTTCTCCAGAAAGTTGTAGATAGCCATATTAGTAGTTCTGTTTTTTCTGAATCCCATTTGTTCTTCGCATAAGATATTATTAATTTCCAAGTACTTGTACAGTCTAATATAAATAACTTTTTCGAATATTTAAGAGAAAATCGATAGTAACGCCACCGGTCTGTAATTAAAAACATTTGTTCAGTCTTCTTTTTTATATAAAGGTTTAATGATTGCAATTTTCAGATTGTCTGGAAATGTTCCACTTTGTATGCAATTGTTTATACTCGTATTATAACATAGTATAGGCGCTATTAAAGGTGCCACTTCTTTGATTATTTTTGTGTGTATGTTATCATATCCGGTGGTGTTTGTACTTTTAAGGTTTTTAATAATATAATTTCTTGTGTTGTTGTTGGTTCCATGAATATTGATTTGGCCGATTTGTGACTGCAAGTGTTTTTTTATTATTCCAGTTTTTCTTATTAGTCTGTATTTGATTTGAATAATAATTATTAAAATGATCCGCTATCAATTTAGGATTTGTCACGTACTATCATTGGATATTTATTCCCTCAATGATTTCTTTAGGTATGTTTGGCTTTATTGCATTTATCACTTTCCACGCAGCTTTTGTATTATTATGACTTCTCTCAATAAATTAACTGTTTTGAGCTTTTTGTGTCAGTGTGATAATTTTTTTATATCTCTTTGTATAGTTTTTAAATTTTTGCTTTGTATCTTTACTTGGTCTCAGTCTTTATTCCCACAGTAGTTCTCGTCTCTTTTTGCTGCATAATTTTACTCCCTGCGTAATCCATTTTGTTTTCTTAATTGGGCCTACTTTACATTTGATAACGGGGAAGCATAGGTAGTAGAATAGTTTAAATAAGGATTAAGTTTAATATATTTTAAACAGTGGTAGAGCCACGCGGCAGCTATTGCTGTCGCACGGATGGGCCGGCTAGAACTGGTGTAGTACCACGACCTCACAGAAAACCAGCGTGAAGTAGAGGTTCACCTCTGCGTTTTGTTTGGTGAGTGCAGGTAGCCGGAGGCCCTTTTTACTGGAAATGGGGCATTCCATCTAAGTCCTCACGGGTGACAACGCATCTACATTTTGAATTGTAATAGAGGATAGATGTAGATGTCCATGGGCCGCAGCAGCCACTTGTCATCAGGTGGACTGTGTGCTCGTTTGTCACCCTTATCCTATAAAAAAATTAGTCAAAGAAGCTATTGTATGCTTTATTTGGATCACCAGTTTCGTATGCTTCTGAGAAGCTTAGATTGCCGATGCATTTCTTAAAAAGTATTAGTACTATACTCTTTACAGTAAACTTTACAGTAAACGCGACTACAGGTCGCGTTTGAAAGTATGCCAATATTTAAGAATACACGTTTATTTTACTGGCCATTTCATCAACTGTGCTGTATGATCGGAAACACCCAGCTCTATAATTTCACTATTACATCCTCGTATATTATGGAATATATTATCCAAACAGGTACCACTACTAGGGCGTGTCGGTTCACTTATTTCTATTTTCAAGTTAAATTCTTTTGCAATTCGTTCAAATTGAATGGAATCTTTAGTTTTCTTTAGCATATCTATATTAAAATCACTGCAAATTATTTTTTGTTTATAATTAAAGCTTATGAGATGTAGCATGTTTGATAGGTTATCAAAGAAAATGTTTACTTTACTTTGAATTGGGGTTCTGTATATGCATAATATTTATGGTCTGTCAGCTCTATGGCACAGCATTCAAAAACGTTAGGAATATTAAATTGTTTTATTATTTCCATTTCTGTAAAGTTTATGCCGTTATACATCAATATGCATGAACCTCCGTTTCGATTATTACGAGCAAAGTATGTAGTTAATTTAAAGTTAGATATATTTAGAAAGTTTATGTCGCTTTGTAACATGTTATGTTCGGTGCAGCATAAAATACTAAAATTTTTTCCATTACTGGAGAGGTGATTCCAATGTTATATTAAGATGTCACATTTACTCAAAAATCCATTTATGTTTTGATGCAGTATATATAGTTTAATATACACGTAAAATTTTTTGTGTTAGGTTAATAATCTCCCTTTCATTTATCTAATGTGAATGTGTATTATTTAACGGACTTTCTGCTGCTAAAACTTCTTGTCGTTTTTCGGTATTACTATGTATATTTTCCGTTGTAATTTTTTGAATTACATGCATCAGACTTTCAGAGCTGTATACGCTATATTTCATCTGAAAATTTAAGCCCAAAAATTGAAAAATAAAAAATTTAATTAAACAAACGGTCTTAGATGATTACCTAGATCACTTTTAGTCTATAAACATTGTTCGCGCAAAAGCGCTAATGTCAAGCATCGACGTTAGATGGCACTCGGCTCGGCCGATACGGGATGAAGTTCGTGCGTGTTGAACGTCCGAGCTTGTTGAACGGTGGGAGTCGAGAATGCCCTAGAAAAATTGGGAGTCCAATTCATCGCGTCGAGAGATAAAGACGCGTTAAATGGTCGGGAGCTCGTCATGGTAGGCGCGTATAGTAAATATACTGACTGGGAATTGTAGCGCGTACATTCTTTGCTGAGAGCGTCACCCGGGACTTTTAGGTTTAACACTGAGTCCGTATAAGTGGATTCGACTGTATTAGTTAC
This sequence comes from Parnassius glacialis, assembly GCA_033319125.1. Lineage (NCBI taxonomy): Eukaryota > Metazoa > Arthropoda > Insecta > Lepidoptera > Papilionidae > Parnassius > Parnassius glacialis. The sequence goes on along the minus strand of JAVANC010000023.1, from coordinate 31,710,374 downwards.
TAGTGCGGTATTTGATATTCTAGAAATAACGGTGACCTTTGATCCGTACGTTCTGTGTTCATTTCGCGAGTTAGGCGTTATAACAAACGAGAGTTAGTGGCTTCTGTAAGGTAGTTAATCGTACGACAGAGTTAAAGAACTGTCATCGTAGAAAACGAAGAAAGTGACTGCGGAAGGAGACCGTAGTTTGGAGAGGTGCTGAGGGCCGAACTGCTGCAGATGGTAACGGTCTATTAAGGTCAATAACACTACCAGCCACACCCAGATACACATCACTGACCCTTACTTTCCTAGCATTATACATCCACACGCGACCTGACCGAATCCTGAGGGATCAGTCGCTTTGGATAAAGGTAAGTAAGCTCCCCTTATAGAAAAAAACGCTCCCCCCTGATTGTTTATTGTAATTAGAAACTTAACCCTTGGCATTAGGACGCCCGACCAGCATCTGCTTGTAGGTTCTCCGTCTATGGGCCCGCGGGGGACCCTACTCCTGGGATAAGCAGCTGTTGGCCGTAACAAACATGATAAATTTTATAAGATAATTTTTACTATTTTTAGCGGAGACCTCACGTGATAGAGAAATTCTAAAACATAGATATATTTTTATATTTTTAAAAGCGTCTAAAGTGTATTTATCAGTATTAATTAAATAAAAACCAGTTCATTTCATTTTATTTTCGCAGTTTTTATTAATTAGAAAACAATGCAAGTTACAACGTTAATTAAAGTTCAGTAATATTATATTAGTGTCAGCTTGTGGAGCAATTTTGGATGTATTAAATAGTTATATAATATAGTTTCTATAAGTCCTTTCTTCATACTTTTTCTTCTGTAGTACAAATTTTGTCATTCAACTTTATTCTTATTAGACCTTTCACAATCTTCTTTATTATATACCCTGTTGTCTACACCGTGCAAATGTAGAGCAGTATTATCTTCTAAAAATTCATTTTTCTTTGACAAAAATTGAGTTTCCTCTACAGTAGCCACTTTGTTTATTCTATTTTCTTTCATAGAATCACTTTTAAGAGTCGCCGTGTCACTTTTGTCATTATTAATTTGTTTCCGGTTTGGTGGCCTAGAACATAATACATAAATTTAAATTTGTCAACTTTTTAGTAAATACATACGTTGTATGTTTAACATTAAATCGATCTCCGTGATTACCAACGAAATCGTTCATTACAGTTACAAGTACTGATGATTTACCACTTGCTCAGTAGTACAGTAAATTATTAGAACTGCCTCAGAAATTAAAATAAAATCAAATACAATGTGATACATTTCCAAAACCCTATGAAAATTGAGAAGAGGAAGTAGTTGGATGTATAATAGATGTAATTTTACTTTTTTTTATAAAGTGAGCTATAGTTCATGCAAGTATTTAGTACAATAGCATATCAAGTATTTAAATCATGCATTACAAATTATTAGTCGTCAAGTTGTTAAGAAATAGGTTCAAAAATAATTAACTTAATGGAATTTTATAAATTAGTAACACATTTATAACTTAGCAAAATTAACTTACTTAGTTTTTAGTACAAGAGCCACTAACTTGTTTAATGGGGACTCGATAAACAACGATATATACAAACTCAGTAGATAAGTAATCACAACAACGCCCATTGAATCTTGCAGCTGTAAAGAAAAAATATGTGATTCTTGTGGCAAATGACAAAATATCTTTTATTTAAGTTAATAATTTAGTCTGGAAAATATTCAGTTCCGAATACTTTTGTGATGTGACACGGAAACACGAAGATACTTGCACTTTCAATGTAACCCTGTCTGATGTATCGATTGTAATAATATTTATATTATAGTAGTACTATGGTATAATAACAGTCAGGTTATAATAGATGTAGCCTATGATAAAAAATATTATATACAATTTTTAAAATATTACAACATAACAAATTGTGTTTTGATACAAGTATTGTGCAGAAACAGAAACAGAAATTATTTATTCAATATATATTATAAATAGTACTTATTAAAAGTCACTCTTATGTTTTCACTGCTTCGAGAAAAAAAGCCGTTGTCCTGAGAAGAACCAGCAAGAAACCCAGCGGGATTTAAAAAAAAATAACAGCATACAATCATGTATGTTACACAAATAAAAACACAAAACAAATAAGAAAGAGCTTGATAGCGATCACCTAATTCTTAGGGGTTATTATCATCTATAAATTCCTTAATATTATAATAACCCTTTTTATACAAAGTTTGTTTAATTTAGTTTTTGAACTTTGAACAGGTCAAATTTTGCATGTTTTCTAGGATTTTGTTGTAAAATCGTATACATCGCCCCAAGAATGAATTAGTGACATGGTGGAGTCGAGTGACTAACTGGTTCTAATAACTTGTGTCTGTTTCTAGTATTTACAGAAATAATATCGCTTATTTTTGTAAAACTACTTTAATTTTTGAATGCACATTATATTTTCATAAATGTATCGATAGACCAAAGTTAATATATTAAATGCCTTAAATTTTTGTCGGAGCGACTCTTAAGGTTTTGAATCATAGATTGCTCTGATGGCCCTCTTCTGTAAAAAAAATATCATTTGGATGTCAATTGCGTGTCCCAATAGCAAAATGCCATACGACTATATGGAATGGATATAGCGAAAGTAAACAAGTCTAGCTGATACCCCACTGGTAAGATTTGTAATCTTTTTTTTTTATAGAAGAAGGGGCAAACGAGCTTGCGGCTCAGTTGATGGTAATTGACTACCGCCACCCATGAACAACCGCAACACCAGGGAAATTGCAGATGCGTTGCTGGCTTTTAGAAAGGTGTAAGCTCTTTTTATGAAGGTTCCTATGTTGTATCGGTCCGGAAAAAACGCAGGTGGTAAACAATTCCACAGAGAAGTTGTACGAGGAAGAAAACTCGTAGTAAAACGTACAGTCGTGGACCGCCAAGCATGCAGATGGTGAGGATGGTATCGTGAATTTAAAAGCGATGTCCGTTCATGAAATTCGGCGGCTGGAATTAATCCGAATCATTTCTCAGAGCACTCCCCGTAGTAGATTCGATAGCAAATGCAAAGGAATGCAACATCCCTACGCAGTGCCAGTGTATCGTGCCGATCACAAAGAACTCGGTCGTGGACCATTTGAACAGCTCTGCGCTGGATGCGGTCAAATGGAAGGAGCTGGCACTGGGGTGTTATGGTGGGGGGTTCTCTCTTCGGCTCAGAGATGAGAACAGTATTCCATGTGAGGCTGAACTTGCGTTTTGTAAAGTTGCAAGCGATGTGCCGGCATGAAATACTGTCTCGCTATGCTGAGCACGCCAAGCTTTTTAGAGACCAATTTGGCCTTCCCTTCTAAGTGACCACGAAACCGCACACTATTCGATATGTCGACGCCAAGGATTCCAATGCTAGCTGAGGCAGCAAAGAAAGGGCCTTGAAACTAAGGAGATACGACAAAATGGTTCTTTTTAGCGGTAAACGCGCATACTTGTGTCTTCTGGGAATTGAACTGGACTAGATTTAGTCGCCCCCAATCCGAGAATTTGTTCAGTAAAGGCTTGACTTCAGATAAAAGTTTGTCCCGGTACTCGGCGACGTTTTCAAAAAAATATTGGAATAACCGGTATATAAGGCATCACCAGTGCTGACGTCTGCATAGCATTTAATGTTACCAGTTTGCAACATATCATTGATATGCAGCAGAAACAGCGTTGGTGATAGCACGCAGCCTTGTTGAACACAAGCGTTGATAGGCTTAAATACAGAGCTTGCACCGTCTACTACGACATTAATGTTTCGATCAGCAAGGAAACTGGTGAACGAATTTCTCGGGAAGCCTATAGGAAGGAAGCTTCGAAAGAAGCGCTTTGTGCCAGGCCCGATCGAAGGACTTCGCTATGTCCAAACTAACGGTCAATGCCTTGGACTCCACTGCCTCTGTCCATCTATGAGTCAGGTAGACCAGAAGATCACCAGCTGATCGATCCCAACGAAAACCGTACTGGCGGTCACTAATCAGCTGGTAATCCTCAAGGTATCTCACGAGCTGGCAGTTTATAATGGATTCCATTATATCGGAGATAAAGGAGGTGATGGCGATAGGCCTGTACTTGGACCGTCTGAGTGGTCACCTTTTTTAGGAATCGGTGACCCAAAGCCGTCTTCCATGAATTCAGGACTACGCCTAGGGAGTAGGAGTACCAAAAAAGTCGCGTTAAAATCGTTGTCTACTCCGGATCACACGTCTTCAGCACATTGGTAGGGACTCCAATAGGCCCACTTGACTTGGTGACGTCCATGGAGAAGAGTGCTTTGCAAACCGTGTGCTATATAAATCGCACTTCCGGCATGGAGCACTCACACCGCGAGATGATCGATATTGAGTTCCTGGTCATCTAGAGTCGAGTTGGACGCAAAGAAAAAGCTTAACAAATCGGCTTTCTCCTTTGCAGCATGGGCCAGTGAGCAGTCGTCTCTGTGCACAGATGGAAGAGATGACTGACAGAAGTTCCCTTGGACAGCCTTGATGAGAGAGCAGAATGCACGGGTTCCCGAAGGCGAAATAGCTTCTTGCCAATTCTGCCGATGGGCTCAGACCATGCTTTAGCAATGACGTTTTTGAAGGACGTTTAAGAGCGCTGATGTTTATATCCCGAGACATTAATGCGTCCGCCCAGGCCAGGTAGCACTTCTGCTCATAGCATGATGCTATTTTACAGGAGAGGCCAAACCATGACTGGGATCTGCCTCCGGTGGGCACCACAGAGGATAGAATAAATGGTTCTATACCTCGAGGTATCACATTAGCAACAAAATTGGTAATAACGCTAGGATCTTCCGGCGAGAAGCAAACCCGCCCCCAAGGGTAGGATGCGAAAAAAGAGCGCATACTATCTCAATCGGCCGACCTATAGTGCGAAACACGGTGGCAGCCTGCAGAATGCAACCACGACATAAGTGTGAGTGGCACCATACTCCGGACAAGACAATAGTCCGATAAGCCTTAAGGAGCGTCGACAAAAACCTGATATCCGTCCGGAAGAGGGGTCAGCATAAAGTTCAATAGGGTAGGAGCATGATCCCCCACGTCTGGAATCCGCGTAGGTGAAGTAACCAACTGACCACACCACACACCACAGTAGACCACATGTCAAAGCAAAGTAATAAAAAGATCTCTTTGCATGATTGGTTGAAAGTGAACAGAGCCATTTAGCGTGGTGGGCGTCAAAATCACCAAGGATCACGATTTCTGCGGATGGGATCTGCTGTAGCAAGGAATCTGTAGCCATTTGAACGTGGTCGATGAGTCGGTCTATTTCGGCATTACCGCTATGAGACCCATAGAGGCACCCGTAGATGTCAGGATGGTTGTCGCTGTCTACGCGCAGTCATAGGATGGACAGGTACCTTTGAAACTGCCGCGGCGTAGAAAACAGATGTCCTCACTGACGTATACGCAAACTCCAGCCCGGAGCACAAAGGAGTGTTCTAATTTGTACCCCGGGTAGGAGAGATATGAAGTATCAGCCGGAGAGGACACCTGAGTTTCGGTTAGAAAGAGCAAGGTGGGCTTCGCAGTCTTTAGACGGTAATGGACAGCATTAAGGTTGGAATGAAGTCCCCTGATGTTGCAAAAAATTTACGGATAGCATGACAGGGGTCGCCTTGGTCTTATTGCTCCGCTTGCCCTGAGCAGTATTAGTCGCGAGCGGAATTTTGTCCCACCCAGTAAACGCGGGGCAGCCTGAGCACCCACGCTCAGGAGTGGAGTAGTTTAGTCGTGGATGTTCGGCAAGGGATTCTCCAGGGGTGCTGGTACCCTCCTGGAGTAGTCTTTTGTTCAATTCCGCTACTATGTTGATGTGGGGAGGGGGAGGAGGGGGGTATTGGGCCTCCGGCCACCTGCACTCACCAAGCGAAATGCAGAGGTAAACCTCTACTTCACGCTGGTATTCTGTGAGGTCGTGTTACAACCCCGGTTCGAACCGGCCCATCCGTGCGACAACAAAAGCTGCCGCGTGGCTCTACCACTGTTAAGAAAGGCTGATTACAGCATCTGCTGCAGACCTTAGTCTGCTTGCTAATTTTTAAATATGGGAGCGCCATTAAAGCTTCGCTTTAAGTTTGGTTCCAAGAAAAATGGTAGTATGGACAAGACTCAGTTCCTTCCTTCTAATATCACTGAATATCATACATTTCGATTTGTTGACATTTAAATGCAAAGTATTAACACTAAACTAAATTACTAACTTAGATATAGCAAAATCTACTACGTCATATTTTAGTATTTGTCGTTTTAATTTGTAAATTAATGAAATGTCATCAGTCAATAATAATATATCGTGGTTATCCCCTATCATAAGTATATACAAGAAATAGAAAATGGCCGAGAATCAAGCCCTATGGTAAGCCCATTTGTATTATCGGCTTGGACGAATTTAAACTATTAATGACAACATTTTGCGTATTGTTACTTAAATATGAAATAATTAATTTAAAAGCATCACTTCTTCACCGTAGTGTTGAAATTTTCCTGATTAATGTTTCATGGTGAACACAATCGAAGGCTTTAAATAGGTCACAGAATATACGAATAAGATAATTCACAGGATGCTTCTGTGAATTCTCTTATGCACTGAAGATATATTATATCAGCCTAACACCAGCATCAGTTGTCGAGTGATCCCTTGTGAGACCGAATTTATTTTTATGAAGTTAATTATTTACATTAAAAATATTAACATTTGATTAAGAATTTTTTTTTTCAAAAATTTTACTGTATTTTCAGTACAGAAATAGGTTAAAACTTGGTTGGGTATAATGTTCTACCAGATTTATATAAAGGTACTTTACTGCGCTTCATTAAATCAGAAAACACACCATATTCGATACAAGTATTAAAAGTAATGGCTAGTTGAGGTGCAATTTTATCTTTTATAGACGCAATAGTTTCAACTGGAACCCACCTCAGGTCTGCAGTTTTCTTAATATCAATAGTTTTAAAATATTTTAAAATATCTTTTGATAATATTTTATGAAATGTAAAATTCTTTGAACACGCATTCACATTTTGTTTAAGTAATGGTTGGGCGACGGCAGAAAAAGAATTCAGGGACTTGGACTAACCAGTCCAAGTTTAAGATCGCAATATCAGTAAAATATTTATCAAAACCTGCAACTGCAACATCTTGATCTAATTTAGTTAATCTGTATTTAAATTCAAATCTTCATTTGAATTGCGAGTGTTGACCTTACCAGTTTCACTATTAATTATACTCCAAGTAAATTTAATTTTGTTACAAGCCATCTTAATTTTGTTGCTCAAATGTAAAGCACAATCTTTTAAATGTTTTTGAATAATTTTTTACATAATATATTACCTAAATTCGATACTAGAATTATATTTGACCTTTCAAGGTAAAATACATATCACCTATGTTTGTTCTTATAGACCCCTACTGTCGCCAAATTCATTGAAAGCCTTCCGACTGTTCAAGAAGAAAGTTTTAGAAGTAAACGTATTATCAAGTTCATTTGAAATAAGCTTTGATATTGTTCCATACAAAAAAATAGGATTATTTTAGTATGAAACTACGTCAAGGCTCACCTGAATTCAAACTAAGGATTCACGAATAATTGTAAATAGAACGCAATCTTAATAATGTATTGGTTTATAGTATACATAATATAATAAACAAAAAATATTTACACTTACAATTTTGAACAAGTCATACCATGCCGGACTACGTAAATTTACCGTTAGCCTCGTAGCAAGGAAATAGTGACACATGTAGACGCCGTAGGAGAGCTTACTTAGGGGCACGAATGCTGACCAGCTTAAGAAGCCAGTGATGAGAGCTAGAAAGTTGAGAACATTCAGACAATTAATTATTTTCGGTTCAGATCTTACTTTTATAACATTCCAGCAAAAATAATTCATCAGTTGTTAAGAGACAGCAAATCATTACAAGCTTTAAATGAAATACAGATAAACATTCATATGATGAAATACTCAGTGCCTGTAACTTTCTTATATCTATTTGTTTTATTACAAACAAGAGTGATAAACGAACACACAGTCCACCTGATGATAAGTGGATACTGTGAAGGAGGAGTGTTGATGTGGCGATGTGTCACTTGCGCTATCCTCCGCGACTCTGGTGGGACCATACTGTTGATGTGGTCGTGGTGTGGCTGCGGATGTGTGCGAAAGCGTTTCCGTGAATGTGGAACACTAGGCAAGAAAAGGTAGGTTGCACGTAGAGCTTTTGAATAAAACTATGTTTACGGACTTTATCACGTTTAATTTGCGTATTTCAATTCCCGACATTTCGGGTGCTTTACAGCGACCAATTGTCACGGGGAGGATTGAGACGTCCTGATGTAATAGTTAGCCCGGCTACCTTCAGTTTTTGAATATTAATTTTTGGTTCCATCTAAGCAGAACGAGCTAACAGTATCTTGAAGTCTTGCAGTGTTATGCTTGGGTTTGGATTGATTTTGTTAATTATAAGATCCTAAGCAGATGGCAGCACCCATCCATCTAATCTATTGAAATTAGGACGTTTTTAATTTCAATCGCCTCACGGATCATCCTTGGTAGGAATCGGTGTTCCGATCAGATCGAAGATATGTGGTCTAAGAAATTTGATGTAATGGTGGGGACGATCTTGAACATGTTCACAGACTGCAAACGTCCCAGAGCGTCGGTGCTTCACGTTAGCTAAATGTTTATTGATGCAGGTTTTAATAGATCGGTTTGTTTGTCCTATGTAAGAGAGACTTTATTCACAATCAAGTTTGTACAATCCTGCATCTTGCAGTGATGTTTTCTGTCACAGATCCCTCGTGCTCTCTGAAATAAAGATTTTCCCACGGTAGATAATTGTGATGGATGATGGCGAAATTTACTCGTAGCATTCAAATATCGGTTGGTATGGGTATTTTTTCTATACACATTGTGGTTTATTTTAGACGGCATATAAAGCAATAGATAACTCCAACCTTGTGTAAAGAGGTGGCTGATATATATGACGAAAGCGTAACTAAGTCGCAGCTCAAAACAATCTTGAGGAAACATTATCTGTCGTTGTGTCCATAGTGGTGAATGTTTCTTTCATCATTTATATGTTAATTTAAGTATTTATAACTACCAAACATTGCTTTTAAGGAGTGTGAAACGATAAGATGTTGCGTTGCTCACAAAATGACTTACAGTTTGGCAAAGTTTAAAATAATATACTCTCTTTCTAAGAATAAATAAAAAAAAAACAATGGTGTTATCAGGATTTCAGATGACTAAAATATCTTGGAGAGTAAAAGAATTGTGTGCCTCTAACTTCATTGTGAATTTTATTTTAGAGTTTATGGAATTAAGGTGGTCTAAAAATGCAGTTACTTTGTCAGATAGTAAAATTGTGAAAGCGTCGTCTACGTATCGCTTGTAGAATATTAGATTTACATGAGCTAAGTTACGGGTGCGCCCATCGCCACACCGTCGTCTTGCTTGTAGAACTTCTCCTTCTAAAATAGATAGCAAGATGTAAGGCAGTGTTTGAGTAATACTATATATTCTGCAGGCAAGTTGTTTTTTCTAGCTTCCTAGTTACAATTGAGATGCAGTCTTCAATAGGTAAGCATGTAAATAGTGACTGAAACTCAAAACAGACCATTGTTTCATTGTCATCGAGATCCTTTGTGTGTGCTCTGGTGTGTAGTCTCAGCGGTATCAGAATTTTGCCAAGTGTTGAGCCAACTTATAAGTTGGTGAATAGTTCTGGCTCACTAAGGGACGTAGTGGAGCGTTTGGTTTGTGTATTTTTGGTAACCCATACAATCTCGGTGGTTTGGTACACGGCGGTAATATTGAATTTACGTCGAAATACAAATTTTTCGAAGTAATTCTTTACTAGATCGCTAGGTGTTTTAAGCGCATTAGTTTAGGATCTTTATAGATCTTTTTGTACGTACTTTCTTGCGATAAAAATTGTGTATTTTAAAATTATAATCGTAACGTATCCAATAATGCCGTAGCACTTCTTTTATCTGCGCGGAGAATTGTGAGCTCTGGTATGTTACGTATGTTGTACAAAGCTTTAATCTTGTCATTGAGAAGATTTAGTTTTGACGCTGAACTTCGACGTAACAAGGACGAAATGTCTTACCGTATGGCCTCTTAATCTTCCTTCCCCACATTGTTTTTAAACAGACAATCCCCAACACTACACATAATTTTTTCTTAGGGGATTTTTTACTGTTTTTGCAAAATTCATGCCCTTCGATAATACTTTTATTGTAAGTTAGTCCAGTATTTTAAATGACAGATTATAGACCGTGCGTTATTTATCGTTTGCGTCTGTGATCAACGGTTGCGTTTCGTTTCTACGTTGACATTGATGTTTGGCATTTGATTTGGTCGTTAAATTTTGGTATTTTTCTATTTGATTATTTTTGTATTCATTATATTTAGATGTTTCGAGTTTACCTAAAGTTTTGATGCAATTATTAAAATCAAATGTCGTGAAATTTTTCTTCAAATCACTAGAAAAATTGTCTATGGTATCATTTATGAATTGTATACCGAACCAATTTTGCTACATCACCGTTCGTAACAACTTTTTACTTGCCTGATTCAAGATCTTAGCGCTTCCTCGAATGCTCTTTTTGGATGATATTATGATTCAATAATAAATCAATGATAAGATACTGTACGCTCATTCTGCGTAGATCGAACCAAAAATTATTATTCGAAAATGAAGGTAGCCGGGCTAACTGTGATATCGGGAAGTTAAATATATGCCCCCCCCCCCCCCCGTGAGTCAGCACTCAAAACGTCGGGAACTAAAATAAGTATTTAAGTATTCGCGATCAAATCCGTAAACATAGTTTTATGCAATGTGTAATGTTCGCCTAAATATAAGAAATCATTATATATTTTGATTACATACTTTCTTCTTGCCATAAAACCTCCCCAGAATTAAGATAGAAACGATAGAGACGATAAACGATAGAATGAAGAGAACATAGTAAGAGATTTTACTTTCACTTTACTTTTTTACTATTAGAAAATACTTACGTAAAGTTCCGTATTCGCATAATAATATAAACGCTGCCATAAGGCCAGCCCAAATGGGTCTATTCAATGCGGCATACAATGAAGATTCTATAACATTGTATTCGCGGAATTGATACGCTGACCCTAAGACTGGTATTAATGCAGATAGCGTCATAATTGTAATGAAACTAAGTATTGAATATTTCTGAAAAAAAAAAGAATTTTGGGAGAAAGTTAATATATTTAAGTGTTAGACTAATGCTAAATTTTTTTTCGTCAATACATCATGTAGTGTGTGCTTGATGTATGGCCTAAAGGCTAATTCCTGTTGCCCATCTAAATATTGATTTCGCCTGTATATTGTGCGATTTTTCTCACTCAAGTCTTACACACTGACATCGATTATTCCTGTTTCTTTAAATATAATAACGGTGAAGTATAAAACTGGGTATAAGTTTCTGTTTATCCTTCATTATAATTATCACAGCTTATTATAAGTTCACTATTGAACTTATAGATTCCATTATTAACGTCCAGGTCTCAAGATTTATCAGTTGATCATTCTGTTTAACGTAATTTTAATTTTGGTAACTACGGCTTCATTTTATACTAGTGATCCGTTTCGGCTTCACCTGGATAAGATCTGTTAATTAAAATGTTTCGAATAAAATAAAGATAAAAATAAATCACTGTGGGCAGTGCTCTCTATCTGTATATTTAGTTTCATTATAATGGGTTCAACTACTCAGAGCTCAGAGTGAAAAATAGACAAAATGATCGACAATATTTAATAAAAATGTTATTTATGTCTTAATAGCGTACCTATATCCTTATCATACATTTCTATAAACAGACATTTCTATTTTAACTTATACGTATAGATGTAAAAATGTACTGGACCGCATAACTGCATAACAACAGTAACTGGCTGGATTATAATTTTTGCAAAAACACATACATGGGCAGTTGAAAAAATTCTTGGCGTAACCACGATTTGAGGTTAGTATTGGAAAGCTTCATTCTATATTTAATCGTATATCAAGTGCCTTGGTGATAAGTTGCTTAATTAATTTTCTATGGGTTTTTGTTCAAGATAATCTGTTTTTTTTTTTGCTTTTTAAGGGAAACATATAGTTCAGTAATAAATTACATTATAAAACAAATAAAAGTAATACTAAGAACCAATGAAGTTACCAGTGTTATCTAATACATATTAAAAGCTTGCTACCACAATATTATGTTGTACAAGTACAGAGCAACAAGGGGAGAAACGAAAGATGTCTAAAATATGGATAGTCATTAATAGGGTAAAAGAAATTCTGATCTCTGAAAGCAAAGTAGAAGAAAAGGTACTCGATATTTTTAAGTTAATAATTGGAGAGTTGAAAACAATGTTTATGAATTTTATTATGGAAGAAGGAATATTATGTAAACTTTTAAATACAGTTAATGGATAGTACATCTAAGGACTCTACGCTGAATATACTCCAGTGGAATGCACAAACATTATGCCCAAAATAGTTAACTTTGAATCTTTGCTGGCACAAGAAAAAATACATACACGAGTGCTCTTCAACATATTGCTCGATACGCCTCTGGTTTCAGAGGGGTATCGATAGCATACTATATATTAAATGAAATATTTAAAATTCAATGTAAAAACCGTAGTTAAGTATTACAGTGGGTACCATCACACACCGGTTTACATGGCAATGAGGAGGCTGATAAACTGGCTAAATTGGCAATTACACAAGGAAGAGAATGTTATATAGATCCAGATTATACATAAATTTTAATTAAATACAAAGGGAAATGTTATGCAGTTTGGAAATAATATTTTGATAAAAGGTCGCAAGAAAAAGGAATTTGGTACAAAAATATCCAGAGTCAGCCTCCGAAAGTGCCTTGTTTCAATCAATGTGTATTGAACAGAAAATCTGTTGTATTAGCAATGTGACTTCGCTCCGGACAACAACAGTGGTAGAGCCCCGCGGCAGTTTTTGCTGTCGCACGGATGGACCGGCTCGAACCGGGGTGGTACCACGACCTCACAGAAAACCAGCGTAAAGTAGAGGTTTACCTCTGCGTTTCGCTTGGTGAGTGCAGGTGGCCGGAGGCCTTTTTTACTGGAAATGAGGCATTTCATCTTAGTCCTCACGGGTGACAACACATCTACATTTTGATTTGTGATAGAGAATAGATGTAGATGTCTATGGGCCGCAGCAACCACTTGCCATCCAAAAAAAATAATAAATAAACACATTCCGTGTAACAATTTTGTTTTCATGATGAAAAAGAAACAATCTCCAAATTGCGAAACATGCAACACAATCGAAGACTTACAACACTTGCTCGCGGAATGTTCTAAAAACCATCACGAGAGGAAACTACTGGTCGCCAGAACTGACATTAAAATGTGTAACATAGGAGAATATCAAAGTGTACTCTCTGAACCAGTGCCAGATGCTGCTCAAATGGTTTATTATTTATTAAGTATTATATAAGTAATTAAATATTTTTTGTGCTATTTAGTTATAAGGTACTATGGGACTGACATGTTAATAATAACGAAAGTCCCTTAAATAAAAAGAATAAAAAAATATAAAAATATAAGAGAATAAAAATAATTAAATGTTATTTATAAATAAAAAATTAAGTGCTAAGCATTTAAAGCAGTTAAAGTGATATTATATATACAACTTAAAGTGAAACTACCAATTATATATTAAATTTTACAATATTTTAAGTTGAAATATATCTAATAAATAATATTTAAAGTAAAATTTTTTGCATGTACAAGATACAAAGTTATTTGAAACATACTTCGTTTTAACTATAGATAATGCAAAAAGAGTTTTATTTCGCTAAGAGACAAAATTCCGCTCAAAAGAATAACTGCTCGGGGTAAACTGAGCAAGAAGACCAAGGCGAGCCCTGCCGCGCTATCCGTGAATTTCTGCTACATCAAGGGACTTCACTTGAACCTAAACGCAGTCCACTACCATCTCGAGACTGCAAAGCCGGCCTTGCTCTTCCTGAACGAGCCGCAAGTGTCTTCTCCGGCTGATACTTCGTATATCACCTACCCGGGGTACAAATTGGAGCACTCCTTATTGCCTCGAGTAGGAGTTTGCGTATACGTCAGAGAGGACTGTTCACGACGCCTCGGCAGCCTTGCAACTTCGGACCTGTCCAACCTTTGGCTACGCGTAGACAGCGATGACCATCCGCGCATCTACGGGTGCCTGTATGGGTCGCATAGCGGTTATGCCGAAACAAACCGACTCATCGACCACGTCCCAATGGCTACAGATTTCTTGCTACAACAGGTCCCATCCGCAGAGATCGTGATCCTTGGCGATTTTAACGCCCACCACACTGAATGTCTTGGTTCACGTTTAACTGATCATGCAGGGAGATCTGTTTATAACTTTGCCTTGGCATATGGTCTGACACAACAGGTTAATTCGCCAACGCGGATTAAAGATGTGGAGGATCATACACCTTCCCTGTTGGACATTCTGCTGAACTCTCATCCGGACAGATATCAGGTTTCCGTCGATGCTCCTCTCGGCTCTTTGGAACATTGTCTGATCCGGGGTGTGGTGCCACTTACGCTCCCCTCGCGGTTGTGTTCTGTAGATAGCCGTCGTGTTTGAAATTACAGGTTGGCGGATCGGGACGGAATGCGGTCTTTCTTTGCATCCTACCCATGGGGGCAGGTTTGCTTCTCGCCGGATGATCTGGGATCATTGTTGCTGACTCAGTCACTGATGTGGTGCTACAGGGAATGAAACTATTTACTTCATCATCTGTGGTACCCATCGGAGGCAGATCTCAGCCTCGGTTTGGGCATTGTAAGTTGTGCACTTTTGGATTATCCAAACTTTAATTAATTGGAGTTTGACATAAAGATATGAGAAAATTGAAAGTATAGTTATAAGGTTATTAGTGAAAATTTGGGTGTATTTAAACTACTTAAAAATTTCAAGTATAATTATGTTAAACGTAATATTTTAATGCGCTTAATGCATGCACAATTGGATTTACCAATAGTTTTTTTTTAATATTCACCAGAAAATTACAAATGTTATATAAGAAATTCTCAAGCATACAGATGATTACACGTTTGAAATTCCGTGCCCCTGTTTTCCAATATTTTTTTAAAATAAATAAATATATATATATATATATATATATATATATATATATATATATATATATATTTGGAATTCATCATACAAAAAAGCAAAATAGGATCATAAGAATATTGAGAATTGGAAATATGTAGAAATATATAATTATAAATTCTAGTAGACACATAATTGTTTAAATAAAATATTTTGATATTAATATTTTTTTCATTTCTAACTATAAAATGTGGGTACCTACTTCGTTTCAAATAAACTGCTCATAACATCATCATCATCATCATTACAGCCTTTCATAAGTCTACTGCTGAACATAGGCCTCCCCCAAAGAATGCCACAAAGCACGGTCCTGATCCACCTGCATCCATCGACTTCCTGCATGCCTTACCAGGTCGACATTCCATCTCGCGGGGGGTCGCCCTTCACTTCGCCTACCGATACGAGGCTGCCACTCGAGAAACTTTCTTCCCCATCGGTTGTCGGTTCTTTGAGCTATATGGCCGGCCCACTGCCACTTCACCTTACTAGTTTGTTGGGCTATGTCGGTTACTCTAGTTCTACTGCGGATATCCTCATTTCTAAGTTTATCACGCAGAGAAACTCCGAGCATAGCCCTCTCCATAGCTCGCTGAGCGACCTTGAGCTTCCTCATACGGCCAGCAGTAAAGGACCACGTCTCAGTTTCGTAAGTCATCACTGGCAACACGCACTGTTGAACAATTTCGTTTTAAGGTTTTGAGGTATGTCTGACGAGAAGATGTGTCGTAGCTTCCCGAACGCTGCCCAGCCGAGTTGAATCCGTCGATTGACCTCTCGGTCGAAGTTGGACTTACCTAGTCGGACTATTTGTCCCAGGTAAACATACTCGTCAACAACTTCGAGCTTAGTGCTCCCAACAACTACCGGCATAGGTGTGACATGGACATTAAACATAATCTTTGTTTTGGCCATGTTCATCTTAAGACCTGTCCGTTGGGAGACACTATTGAGGTCATTGAGCATGGTGCTTAGGTCCTTCAGCGATTCTGCTATAAGGACTATATCGTCGGCAAATCGAAGGTGAGTGATATACTCGCCATTGATGTTGATACCGTATCCTTTTCAGTTCAGAAGCTTGAAAACGTCTTCCAATGCAGCGGTGAAGAGTTTCGGGGATATGACGTCACCCTGTCTTACACCTCTCTGCAATTGGATAGGTTTCGTACTCTGGTTCTGTACTCGGATAGCCATCGTAGCCCTACTGTACAAGCACTTCAGCACTTCGATATACCAACAGTTAACTTGGCACCGTTGAAGGGACTGCAGCAGCGCCCAAATTTCGACGGAATCAAAGGCTTTCTCATAGTTCACATACGCCAGACGTAGTGGCAAATTGTACTCCTCTGACTTCTGTACAGTTTTCGAAGGGTATGTATGTGGTTTATGGTGCTAAAGCCTTTTCGGAAACCGGCTTGTTCAGTAGGCTGGAAGTCGTCAAGTCTGCGCGCGAGACGATTCGTAATGACTCTCAAAAACAGCACGTAGACGCGGCTCAGAAGGGAAATCGGTCTGTAGTCCTTCAAGAGAGCGTTGTCGCCTTTCTTAAAGAACAAGACCACCGCATTTTTGCTCCACGCTCTGGTGTAATGCCACCATGGAGGACGGAATTAAAAAGCTTCTGAAGGACTTCAAGTACCGGTCTTCCACCCGCTTTCAGAAGCTCCGCTGTAATTCCATCCTCGCCTGGGGCCTTACCGTTTTTAAGGTGCTGGAGAGCCATTCTGATCTCGCTCAGACTGACGTCCGGGATATCTTCGGAATAGTGTCGGATGAGACTCGCTCTTGGATCGTTACTCACACTTGCGTGTGGCTCCAACGAGTACGTGTATAGCTGCCCATAGAAACTCTCAATCTCACTCAAAATCTCAGGTGTCCCGGAAACGATGCTGCCACATGCTGCCTTCAGCTTTGACACTTGGCTCTTTCTGGCAAACAGATCTTTGGCAATGACTTTGGAGCCTTGGTTCCGCTCGCTCGCTACTTCAATACGAGCTGTATTGAAGTTGCGTAAGTCCTGCCGCATGCATTTGGAGATCTGTCTGTTCAGATGCCTGTATGCTGTCAAGTCTGTTGAAGAATGTAGCTTCATCTCCCGTCTAACAGCCATGAGTTTAAGAGTGTGATCGGAGAGTTTTTGTGTTCTTCTGCGGCGGGTCTTGCAGAACTTAGCTCCGACCGCATGGACAGTTTCCACGAGCTTATCATTCATATCGTCCACTTTATTGCAGTCTTCTAGGCACTGAAAACGGTTTTGTAACTCGAGCTGAAAGGTTTCGGGACTTTGGAACAGAGCGCGATGGGGACGGAGCGTTGACTTCATTAGACGAGACCTCTCCAACTTAACGTTTAAGTTCAGTGTGCCTCTAACCATTTGGTGATCGCAACCGGTTTTCACCCTCGCGATCACGGAGACATCACTGAACAGTTGTCGTCTGGTCGTCATAATAAAGTCAATCTCATTTTTGTCGAACCGTCGGGGCTCGACCAGGTCCACTTCCTGTGGGGCCGCTTCTGGAAGAAAGAGTTCATCATAAAGAGTCCCTCTTTCTCCATGAAGTCAGCCAGCTGCTGGCCCCTTGGTTACCGTTGCCCTATTCCAAATTTTCCTACTTTTAGCTCACCGTTCTCTCTTGTGCCTAGTTTTACATTGAATTCTCCCATTACCACTGTATATTGGGTTTTGGAGGAATGCATGGCTCTAGAGATATCCTCATACATTTCTTCCACCTCCTCATCGGGGTGTGCCGAGGTTGGTGCGTAGACCTGTATGACCCCCGATCTTTACAATGTTGTTAACTAGAGACTTGTGGACGATAAATCCGACACCTCCTTTGGACAGATGGTCGCACACCTGGTGATAGAGCAAGTTTCCGGATTCGAGGATTACCGTGTCCTCCCCCTCTCTTTGGACTTCGGATAATCCTATAATATGCCAGCGCAACTTGTATATCTCTTCTTCCAGCTCCACGATCTTCTCGTCAGTGCTCAGGGTGCGTGCGTTGTACGTTGCCAGGTCGAGTCATCTAAGGTGGCAACCGAACCTCCACCGGAGATTCTTAGCACCCCCTGCCCCGCCGTTACCATGGTCGCCAACGTAGCCAGGAATAGCGGGGTCGCCAGAGACTGGGGGCCGTCTGTTTGTAGCTTTATTTATTGGAGGGTATTTGCCATAGTTGCCACGCGAGCAGGTTGGCAACCGCAGTTATTTTTATTGTAATTTTGGCTAATATCAGGAAGATGCTGCTGCCCATCTCCTGCCTGTTTCCCTTTGTTGCCTTTTACGACACCCACGGGAGGATATGGGATTTTGGATATTCTTGACCGCCACTACACGACTAATAACATAATACTAACCATTTCGTCTTTCAAACCTTTCTACACTATTTTTAATGTTCCGTACCAATATTGGAAAACGGATAACATGGGATCACCTCAGTCACAGTGCCTGTCCGTCTGTCCGGTTGCACTTGCCTGGTTTATTGTTTTCAATAACCGAGTGCCATCTCTATGAAATAAGGTTAGAATTTTGAACTTAGGAAGATTTTATTCTGGTTTATTTTATATTATTGTGGCGGAAGGCCGTTGAAGTGCATTATGTCAGATCTCATCTAAAAATCCCCAAAATTGATTTAGAAGGCCGAATATTGAAACTGCGTGAAATAAGTGACTCTATAGGGATCTCAACTGATTGAGTGTTTCATATTTTATCCGGCAAACTAAGAATGAATAACGTGTTAGCAAAATGGGTCTCCTTTGTTGACGCCGAACAAAAACTCAACCAGGTTGAAATCTCAAGGGAGTATCAGGCGTTGTTTCGATTAAATACTAGAAAATTTTCGAAAGAAGACGAAAGACTTTCTTTGATGGCTTAGGCGAAACGGTTTTTTGAAAACTTGGAGTAATCGGCCAATAAGAGCGGCATGGAAGCCTTGGGGCATGGATATTATAAATGTATTGAGACCAGGGAAGAATATATAGAAATAATAAAACATTTTTTAATTTTTTTTTATCTAGGATCGAGAACTTTTCAAACCGCCCACGTAATCATGGTTTTGCACTAAGATAAATAAAGTATCAAAGTATCTTGACGATAACTATCACTCTTAAAATATTACTCTTGTTAACTTTCAACAAAAGAAAAAATTAATAACTGATTAATTTGACCATACCAAAGACAGTACGTTTCTGTAGCTGGTTGGTTTATACACGGAGACAATGTAACCTGCAATTACACCTACGAAGTAAGGAGCTGCTCGGAAGTGACTCTGTATATATATCGGTGAGCCTAATATGTATTTACGATGATTTTCAATTGTCCTGCAAAAAAAAATTATAAAGTGAGTAAAAATATAACAAAGGAATAAATCATTAGAAGAAACAGGTTTTTAAAAATTATCTTATCTATGATTATAATTATGAAAAAAGCGGCTAGTCTCAGTTGAAACTAGCCATTTACGATTTCTTTGATAGTCATCTTAACAGGACAGGATTAAAATGCATCAGTGTGTGCACAAATAACGGTGCATTTTTTATTCCCTCTCATAGTCCAGTGGACGGCAATCCAAAGTAACCGGAAAGAAATCAGGTGCAGGAGGTTAAGTATGAATGAAGAAATAGTGTAAATAAAAATTGTTTGTTAGGATGGAAAATATGTAAAGGAAAATATGAATATGAATGGTGCTTTCCCGAGTGAGCCGACCTATTCGTGTCGAAGCTACAACCAGCAAAGGATTGTTTAGGAGAACATAGGTCACGGCACATTTCTTTAATATTTAATGCATTAAGATAAAACGATTGATAATTTTATCTATCTATTTGTGACCCACGGAGAGCCGCTTCGCTGCGTTGAATGTAAGAGGAGGAATGGATTGTAAGGTGGATGAAGTGTGTCAGATGATGGATGAACGATGCATAGATATTCTGTGCGTGAACAAAACCAAGAGAAAAGGATGTGACACCACGGTTCATGGCCCCCACACGGCAGACTGGTCGGGAGTCCCCCAAACCAGCCGAGGCTATCAGGGAGTTGGTGTGATTCTTTCATCTCGAATAGTTGATTGTGTGATGGAGCATGAATGTGTAAGCCCAGGACTCCTCTGGATTAGTTTGAAAGTCGGACTTGTACAATGCTCGAAACACTCACACTAAGTATAGGTACACTATTTCACTCCGTTAGTTAAAGGCACACCGAATACGTCCGCATGCCACGGCCGTTCACAGTTGACTGTTCTCCGTCCTCACCGCTTATCTACTGTAACTAGACGATCGCATATCCCTACCACTAAAATGCTGTATGCTACATCCCTTCCTTGTTAAAATAAAACAACTGTTAATTTTACCCTGGAAAACTTTTAATCAGATTCTTCCTTTTCCTGTCCGCATATTCCTTTCCCTTTTCTTTTTTTTTCTTTATCCCTGTCTCTTACATCCGGATCTATGTTTATATTTTATGTTCTATGACTACTGCCATAGGTATTTTATCCCGAAACTGTCTCCGAAAGAAATGTTCGGCGGGAGTTTTTCCGGTTGTCGTATGAGGGGTGCTATTGTACATAATGAGGTATTCTAAAAGGTCATCTTTCCATTCCATTTTTTCTAACTGGCTTATTTTGAGCCGCTTAAGTACGTCTCTGTTTTGGCGCTCGACTTCACCGTTCATCTGTGGCCAGTAAGGAATTGTGTTTTACATTACAATGCCGCACTCCTTGCAAAATGCCTTAAAGGTCTCGCTAGTAAATTGGTTACCATTATCAGATGTTAGCGTCGCAGGGTATCCTAGTCGGGAAAATATTTCTTTAGAGTTTCTTTACCGTTTCTATGGCGGTAATATTTCTAATTATTTTTATCTCCTTGTAGCGACTGTAGTAATCGACTAGGATAAGCAAATAATCATTTGATGGCAGGGGTAATAAAAAGTCTATTGCTACGTCAATCCAAGGCTCAACTGGAAGTTCTCGTCTCATTGTTGGATGAGGTGGGTTGGGTGCCGAAACGAGTGTGCACTCTTTTCAAGCTTTGACTCGATTTTCAGCATCTCTATCGATTTTCGGCCACCAAACCTTTGTTCTGAGGCGAGTCTTCATGGCAACAATGCCAGGGTGTCCTTGATGGGCAGCCTTAAGTACTCTGTCACGTAGCTGTATAGGGATAATAATTTTGCTTCCTCTTAGGGCTATGTTTCCATGGAAACAAATCTCCGACTGGAAAGCCTTATAAGCATTTACACATTCAATTTACAATTTCATTCAGTGGTACAACTACTGGCCTACTGTATTCTACCACTGCATTTATATAGTTTTCATTATCGAATGGTACTGGATGAATCGATTCACAAAGTCGGTAGATAGGGTCAGCGATATTTTGTTTGCCTGGCCGGTAAATAACCCTGTACTTGTAAGCCTGCAGCCGCAGAACCCAACGCTCTATGCGTGCACAAGGCTTAGATCTGATCCCAAAAATAGCTTCTAGGGGCTTGTGATCACTAATGAGTTCAATTTCTTTGCCCAATAGATATATTTTAAAATGCTCTATGGCCCACACCAGTGCCAATGCTTCTTTCTCTGACTGACAGTATCTTTTCTCACAATCAGTAAGGCTCTTATTACCAAACGCTATCACGCGGGGACCATTACCATCAATTTGAATAAGTACTGCCCCTAGTCCGACTGGAGACGCGTCAGCTATTATTTGCGTTCTATCCGCTGGGTTATAATAACCTAACGTTGGTATGTTCGAGAGTTGGCTCCTAAGGTTTTCAAATGCCTTGTCCTAGATGCCTGTCCAATATTTTTGAATGTTAGCGGACTTACCCAATTTAAGGTGTATCAGCTTCCGAAGGGGTTCTGTAAGCGATGCCAAATTGGGTATCCACTTTCCGACATAATTGACTAGCCCAAGAAAACTCTGTATTTCTTTGATATTTGAAGGTTTTTTTGGAGACTGGATTGCTTTCATGTATTTGTCTAGAGGCTTTACTCCTTTTTCCGTTAATTGATGTCCTAAAAATTCAATCCTGTTTGTCTTGTAGATGCATTTAGCAAGGTTGAGAAGAACATCGTTTTTCTTCAACACCCGTAGTACTTTTTCGAGTCGTCTGTCATGCTCAAGCTCGTCAGATCCATGGATAATAATATCATCTATAAAATTTGCAGTGCCCTCACAACCTAGTAATACAGTTTTCTAGGACTTTTTGGAACATTTCAGGTGCACACGACACCCCAAACATTAGTCTCTTATATCGGAACAAACCTTTACTGGTACTAAAGGTTGTGATGTACCTACTGTCTTCATCTATCTCCAATTGGTAGAAAGCATTTTTTATGTCGAGTCGGAAAAAATATTTAGCCTTCCTGAAATTAGGCAAGAGTTCATCCATTGTCGGGAGTGGGTGATTTTACCTTATGATGGCCTCGTTTGCCCTCCTCATGTCGATGCATATCCGTATATCACCGTTTTCTTTTAGTACTGACACCATTGGTGATACGGATACGGTGATGGTCCATTGACCTCTTCAATTATATCGGCTTCTTTAAGTTCGGCTAGCTTCTTGTTCACCTTTTCTTCCAAAGGAATTGGTATTCTTCTGTACGGTTGAATTACTGGCTTAACTTCCTTGTTGATGGGAATCTGGATGGTAATGCCTTTAAATTTGGGGAAGGTACTGATGTTATTGACAGGAACACCAATTCTAAGAGCGTCAAGTTGAATTGCGCTTGTCTTTCCCAGAAGGTTACGTGTTCCATTCCGAATCACATAGAAAGTAGCTTTTTTGATACTGCGGCCATCGATTGTTATAATAAAAAGGTTTTTGACTACCATGGGGTAATAATATCTTCCCAGGATTCTTAATTTGATTCGTGACTCTCACTTTATGGCTTTTCAGACGTTCCCATGTCTTGTCTGTAATAATATTGCATTTACTACCCGAATCAATTAGCATATCTATAATTACACCGCCAACTTTGCAATCGATAACTGCATCGTCATCTAATTGGAAAACATAGTCAACTTCGTCAGAATTTTTCTTTGTTTGTTTGTTAAATTTGTATCTCTTTGTGTTAACGATATCATCATTCCTTGAATTAGTTTTGCGTTTCTGTTCTTTAGTCCTGCAATATTTATTATAATGCCCAATGATTCCACATTTTAAACATTTTTTGTCCCTTGCTGGGCAGCCATTATCGAACGATAAGTGTTTGCTGCTACCACACCTGAAGCAATTCTTGAACGAGTTTCGAGTCGATGGTAATTTCTTGCTATCTAGTCTGTTAACTTCAGATTTGTTTGAGTCGTAAACTTTACTTGAACCCGGTCTATCAAACGTATCTAGTTATCTATTCATAGTTTCTTATGTAATAGCAATAGTTATTACTTGCTGAAGGGTGATATTATCTCGTCCGGCCAAGATTTTCTTTCTTAATTCCGCGCTTCGACCTTTTTCGACAATTTGGTCGATTAGATTTTCATCTTTAGCGGTAAATTGGCATTTATCGGCTTGGTTTCTCAACCTTACTAAAAAAGTTTCAAATCTTTCCCCTGCCTCCTGTATCATCAGTCTAGAAATGTATCTTTCGTAATATCTGCTTTGTTTTGGGGAAAAGTATTCGCTTAATTTCCTTATAGCAATTTCGTATACATCCACATTATCGGCCTCATCAATGTGAGCCCCTGGTTAGTTGTAGTATACTTCTTGCAGAGCAAGTCCACCAATGTGCAAGAGTGTGGCTCGCTTTTTCCCACTAGATTCAATATTGGCGGCTAGGAAATATATTTCTAGGGCTCTCTTCCACTTTTCCCATCTCACCCCAACTGAAACAGGATTGCCTTCACACTCAAAATGGTTAAGACCCGGAAACGCTGATGCTATCTGGGCCATTTTGGGTGATCTGTAACAATCGCGTCACAATTTACGATATATTAACAACTACACTAAGAATCAGAGAACCAACTGTCAAACATAAATATTTTCCGCATATTAACCTTTTTACTTAGTACGGTCTATCATATTGACCCCTTGACTTAATACGGTCTATCATATTGACCCTATAACTTAGTACGGTCTATCATATTGACCCTGTAACTTAGTACGGTCTATCATATTGACCCTGTAACTTAGTACCGTCTATCATATTGACCCTATAACTTAGTACGGTCTATCATATTGACCCTATAACTTAGTACGGTCTTTCATATTGACCCTATAACTTAGTACGGTCTCTCATATTGACCCTATAACTTAGTATGGTCTCTCATATTGACCCTTCAACTTAGTACGGTCTCTTATATTGAACCTTCAACTTAGTACGGTCTCTCATATTGACCCTTCAACTTAGTACGGTCTCTCATATTGACCCTCCACAGTTTTACCTATTATCGAAACCTATATTATTGACTTTTTAAATCACAATTACGTGGAATTTAAAATACCACCTAATAATATTTTCCTTTTCCAATCGTCGATCGATTCCATCCTATATTTATTAGAAAACTCGTTATAATTAGCACGTATTATATACCTTTTGTATTTAAGTATCCAAACTGCACGAGTAATTAGAATACCGGATTTTTTTTGGCTATATTAAAAAAGTAATTGAGTGTCTTTCTTTATGCTTTTTATTACTATATTATGAATAAAATGTTGTCCGTAGTTTAAATTGAAATCAATAATAAGCTTACTTTATTTCGCTAACTAACTGGTGTAGTACAATATTAAATGAATGTATCATGAAATAGTGTCAATAACCGACCGGCAAGTTCTGGTTTATAACAACTAAAATATCAACGTAACTTATATACAATACTCAAAGGTTTTATATTTCAAAATAGTCATACTTTTGCATTACAATTTGCAGGGTATGTTCTAACATTTTTTTTAAGTAATTTCACACTTTCATAAACTATCTTTCTCTTTTAACAAGGTATGAATTTTCAACTTACGTTTATCCTCGTCGCCACTTGTGAAATGCTCAAAACACTCACACTAAGTATAGGTACACTATATCACTCCGTTAGTTAAAGGCACACCGTAAACGTCCGCACGCCACGGCCGTTCACAGTTGACTGTCCTCCGTCCTCACCGCTTATCTACTTTAACTAGACGATCGCATATCCCCACCACTAAAATGCTGTATGCTACAGGTTTCATTCGATTGTTTATTCTTGGATTCTATGCACCAACGGGTTTGCGCGGAGGTGGTTCATTAAAATCCCAACAAGACAAAGAGGAATTTTGGGATAGCATGAGAGAGGTCTTGAATAAATGCAGAGAAAAGGAACGTATCGTGATGTTAGGGGACTTTAATGGATGGGTTGGAGTAAAGCGTGATGGGTATGAAGGAGTTCTGGGTATGTTTGGGTGAGGAGTTATGGGACGAGAGACTGAATGACAATGGGAGAAGCCTGCAAGTATTCTTGGAATGGAATCAATGCGTGGCCAACACAATGTTTGACCACAAAAAGATCCATTTGTATACAAGAGATGAGGGTGAGTCTAGAAGTGTGATTGATTTTGTAATTGTGGATGAAAGACTGAGGAAAAAAGTGCTAGATACTCGGGCATACCACGATGTAGGCCTAGTCACAGACCACTTCCTGGTCATATCCCGAATGCGTGGCCTCTTTAAACGGTGGCGACACCGAACGGCCGAGCCTAAGAGTGTTTTGGATAAAGTAAAAGTGGAAAATCTACAAGAATAAGAAAAAAAAGACGAGTAGGTAGAGAAATTGAAAGAAAGTTTTAAAGGCATAGAAGGGATAGCTGTGATTGAAGATTTGTGGGAGACATTTAAGAAAAAGGTCGTGAATGTTGCTATTGAGGTATGCGGGTAAGCTAAAAGTAGGCAAGGGAGAAAGAACTATAACGTGTGGATGGATAAAGATGTACAAAAAGTTGTGCAAGAACAGAAGAAAGCGTGTTTGGATTGGTTAGCAACAAAAGCTAACTAAAAAGTTCAGAAGGCGACGGATGACGAGATAAAGGAAGCAAAAACGAAGTATAAAAGATTTAAATCAGCAGCGAAAGAAGTTGTGTCTAGAAAAAAAGAAGAACGAAAGGATGATTTCGATAAGAGGCTCGCTGAAGATTTCCAGTCAAACATTAAGTATTTCTAGAAATTCATCAAAACAGCCAGAGGAAATATTTCTACCTCGGAGCTGAGTACAACCAGGAGTCAAGAAGGGCGCATTATAAAAGGAGAAGATGGATAGAATATTTTGAAAGTTTGTTTGAAAGAGAGGAAGTGCAGATACAGCATCCAGTAACTTTCATGGAAAATAATATAAATGTTGATGAAAGTGAGATAGGCATGGATAAAATAGTGAAAGCGTTGAAAAGTATGAGATAAGGTAAGGCTACAGAGTATTACCGTTGAGATGCTGAGGGCTGGACAGGGCATAGTGCCTAGTGAGCTGTACCGCCTTTTGAATGTGTGCTGGCAAAATTGGCAAGTACCGGGAGACTGGTGCAAAGCCGTAACCGTGCCATTGTATAAGGGAAGAGGATCACGGCAGGACTGCATAAATTTCCGCGGTATAAGCCGTCTCAGCGTCGTCGGTAAATTGTATGCGAAAGTGTTGATTGAAGGGGATGTGAATGAAACAGACACTAAAGTATGGGATGCACAAGCGGGATTTAGAAAGAGAATGGTATGTACGGAGCAGGTCTTTTATTTACGGTGCATAGCCGAAAAGTCTTGTAGTTTTTATGTGTAGCAAGAGTGGGTCGACTTGACCGGGGAAGGACCACGCTCTCACAGAATACCAGCGCAAAATAGCGGCTTAATGCTGCTGTGTTTCATGTGGTGAGTGTAGAGAACCGGAGACCTAATTTACTGGAAAAGAGGCATTCCATCTTAGTTCTCACGGGTGACAACGCATCTGCATTTTAAATCGCAAAAGAAGATAGATGTAAATGTCTTTGGGCCACAGCAACCACTTACACTATAAAAAAAGTGTTTGGCTAAACACAAGAAGGTCTATTGCGCGTTCGTGGATATAGAAAAGGCCTAAGATAGAGTGGTGAGGAATAAATTATGGTCAACACTGTCCGTGAACGGTGTGAGCAGTATCCTCATACGAGCATTGCAATCTCTTTATAGGGATTCTAGTGCTTGTGTAAGGATAAACGGGGCATACACTGAATGGTTTAATATCGAAAAAGGTTTTAGACAGAGATGTGTAGCGTCATCAAGGCTATTTAATCTGTTCATGGACAATTGCTTGAATGATTTTGAAAAATAATGAAGGAGGGTTGAGAATGAATAAATTACTCGTCAAATGTTTTCTCTATGCTGATGGCCAAGTATTACTTGCGTCTGCGGCCGAGGAGTTGCAGGAGATGGTAACTGCTATGAATGGAGCTTTTGATAGAAAAGGAATGAAGATGAATTTAAGGTAGACGAAAGTGATGGTGTTTCAAAGAGATGAGGCAGTGACAGACTTCAATATCGTGATTGGAGATGAACAAATTGAACAGATGAAGGAGTTTGTGTATCTGGGTTCAAAGTTTACAAGAGATGGAAAGTGTGAGAGTAATATCGAAAGAAGAGCGAATGCAGGAAACTTGATGAATGGAGATTTGCACTCCTTTATAAGCAGTCGGAAGGTGTCTAACAAGGCTCGTTTGGCTGTGCATGAGGGGGTGTTGGTTCCGACACTCATGCACGGAAGTGAAAGTTAGGTATGGCAGAAGAAACATGAAAGCAGAATAAATGCAGTTGAGATGAGAGCGTTAAGAAGTATGATAGGAGTTAAACTGAATGACAGGATAAGAAATAGTGAGATAAGGAAACGTTGTGGTCTGAAAGAAGATGTAGTGACAAAAATTGAGAAAGGTATGCTGAGATGGTTTGGCCATGTCGAGAGAGTGAATAAAGAACGATTGACGAAAAAAGTGAATAAGGCGAGCTTGAATGAAAGTGTTGGAAGTGGTAGACTTAGGCGGACGTTTCTAGACCAAATCAGGGACGTCTTGAAAAAAGGCCAGGTCAAGTGTACCCTAAACCGTAGAACATGTGAGAAGGGAATAATGAAAGTGGACGAAGCGAAACAAGTATGTAAGGATCATAGCAAGTGGAAAGAAGTGGTCTCTGCCTACCCCTACGGGAAAGAGGCGTGATTATATGTATGTATCTATTTATTGCTAGTTCTTCCCGAGACAGAAATATTACAAAACCAATGTTAATTTGAAAAATTTACTTTCAATATGTATTGTCTTTTACATAATTTATAGTGCATAAAACATACTATTTAATCAAAAATAATATAGAAATAAAAAAAAACTCACTCAAAATCAAAGATGGTTGTAGCATTTAGCTGATTTAAGTACGTGTAGATCCCAGGCAGTATTAATGAAACGATTGTAACAAGTCCAAAGAAGTACTGACCACCGCGATGATTTTTCTGATACAGCCAATACATAATTGTACTAACTGCTCCCAAGTGAAAATCGCCCGGTACGTACCACGTTATTATATGGCACTAAAAGTGAAAAAATTATTTGTAACAAAAAGTCCGAAGACACATTCTGTCACCAAGATCACGAAACTTACAATATTTGAAAAGTCGATGTAGTTGCCCAACATGAGCAGTCCCACCCACCAATTTTTCTTGCACAAATCCTGCTCCACTTTTGCGAATTTAAACCATAATGGACCGTCGTAAAGGTAAGGTGAGGCGGTGATTGATATTAAGATTGTGACAATAAAGACCCATATTAGCCTGCAACAATATTTAAAATGTGACTAAGCTTTAAGTTATTGGGAGCCGTGGTAGTTCAGATGGTTAGCGCTCGCTGTAAATTTCACAGTTCGCGAGGAACCCTGGTTCGTTCCCCGCCGCCACCACTGAAATCATTAAGTTAAATTTTAAGTGCTGATTTACCACGTGCTCGGCGGTGAAGAAAAATATCGTCAGAAAACCTGCATATATGAAAAATAAGAAAAAAATATATTTCGAAGATATAATTATATAACATACATATTAAAAATCTTTTATGTTTTAAATAAATAAATTTACTTGGCAATTGCACTAAATAATCTAATTTAATATAATATGTATTACTTGAGAGATACATTATGTTTTCATGCGATGGCCAAGTCAATCTATTTATTTAAATTATAAAAGATTTATAGTATTGATGTGGTCACTATAAGATGTTGTTAGGTTAGCTAATTACGTAATAACTTAAGACAGAAGGACGCTTAAGTAGGGACTGAATAAATTAACCGGCTTGGATTACCTGGATCTCACAACTTTTTACGGTGGAATAACTAAGTTGCGAGACTTGGTTTTTTTTTACAAGTTATGTTTTTGATGGCATTTATAATTACTCGTATATAATACATGCCTGCAATATCGTTTCAACAATATTTTAAATGGGCTTATCAATCTTCCTGTCTCCGGCTTAAAGTTCTTCATCAGAAGAAGTCCAGACATCATGTAAAACGTATCTATAACTATGTCTGCGTGCGAGACCAAGCCTGCGTATTGTTTGTAAAACTGAAACAGATTTAAACCTTGAATAATTGATTGAAAATTGGTGAAAGTGTTATATGTTATACATATAGTTCTAATCCTAGTTAAGGTCTCATGTGGAATTTAAAATGATCTTTTTAATTTTAAGAATCGGAATTGAAATATCAAAAATTAAGTATATCTTAACATACAAATTATCATTGATGTTAACTGAACAATAATAGAAACACAGAATGCTAAAAACTTCTAGTTTTTTATATAGAATAGAGTGACAAACGAGCACGCATTCCACCTGATGGCAAGTAGTTGCTATGATCCATAGACATCTACCTCTGTTCTCATTAAAGAATCAAAATGCAGATATGTTCTCACCCGTGAGGACTAAACATGGAATTTATCTTTTCCAGTACAAAGTGTTACCGGTTCTCTACAGTCACCATATGAAACACAGCAGTGTTAAGCTGCTATTTTACGCTGGTACTCTATGAGAGCCTGGTCCTTCCTCGGTCGAACCGATCCATTCGTGCTATAAAGTTAGTATAGTAATAGTATAGTAGTTAGTATAGTAAAGTATCCTAGTTTTATAATATTAGTATGAAAATGGGCTAACAGTCCATTTTTTTTTATAGGAGAAGGGGCAAACGAGCATGCGGCTCACCTGATGGAAAGTGACTACCGCCGCCCATAAACAACTGCAACACCAGGGGAATCGCAGATGCGTTGCCGGCCTTTTAAAAAGGAGTAGGCTCTTTTCTTGAAGGTCCCTAAGTCGTATCGGTCCGGAAAAATCACTGGTGGTAATCGATTCCACAAGGAAGTTGTGCGAGGGAGAAAACTTCTTCTGAATCACACAGTGGTGGACCGCCAATCATCTAGATGATATGGATGGTATCGCAAGGTCTGTCGCGATATGCGATGGTGAAATTGAGCGGCTGGAATTAGTCCGAACAATTCCTCAGAGCACTCCCCGTGGTAGATGCGATAAAATACGCAAAGAGATGCAACCTCTCTACGCAATGCCAGTGAGTCAAGCCGATCGGAAAGAACTCGGTCGTCGACGATTCGGACCGCTCTGCGCTGGATGCGGTCAAGTGGAAGGAGCTGGCACTGGGGGGCCCCTGCCCAGAGATGGGAACAGTATTCCATGTGAGGCCAAACCTGCGCCTTGTAAAGTTGCAAGCGGTGTGCTCGCATGAAATATTGTCCCGCTCTGCTGAGCACGCCAAGCTTTTTAGAGGCCAATTTGGCCTTCTCTTCCAAGTGACCACGAAACTGCACGTCACTCGATATGTCGACACCGAGGATTCCGATACTGGCTGAGGCAGCAAGAAGAGTGCCTTGAAACTGAGGAGATACGACAAAGGGGTTCTTTTTAGCGGTAAACGCGCAAACTTGTGTCTTCTGGGGATTGAACTGGACTAGATTTAGTCGCCCCCAGTCTGAGACTTTGTTCAACAAAGTCTCGACTTCAGACACAAGTTTGTTCCGGTACTCGGCGACGTTTTGCCGAGAAATATTGGCACGGCCGGTGTATAAAGCATCACCAGTGCTGTCGTCTGCATAGCAATGAATGTTACTGGTTTGCAACATATCATTGATATGCAGAAGAAACAGCGTTGGTGATAGCACGCAGCCTTGTGGAACACCAGCGTTAATGGGCTTGTAATCGGAGCATGCACCGTCTACTACGACCTTGATGCTCCGATCTGCAAGAAAGCTGGTGATCCAATTGCACAATTTCTCGGGAAGCCCATAGGAAGGCAGTTTCGAAAGAAGCGCTTTATGCCAAACCCGATCGAAAGCCTTCGCTATGTCCAAACTAACGGCCAACGCCTCCCCCTTGGACTCCACTGCCTCCGCCTATCTATGGGTCAGGTAGACCAGAAGATCACCAGCTGAGCGACCTCGACGGAAACCGTACTGGCGGTCACTAATCAGCTGGTGATCCTCAAGGTACCGCATGAGCTGGCTGTTAATAACCGTTTCCATTACCTTGGAGAACAAGGAGGTGATGGCGATAGGCCTGTAGTTGGACGGATCTGAGCGGTCGCCTTTTTTAGGGATCGGGTGCACCAAAGCTGTCTTCCATGAGTCCGGGACTACGCCTAGGGAGTAGGAGTACCGAAAAAGACGCGTTAAAACCGGTGCCAACTCTGGAGCACACGTCTTCAGCACAATAGGTGGGACTCCATCAGGCCCACTCGACTTGTTGACGTCCAAGGAGAGGAGTGCTTTACGCACCAAGCGCTGTGTAAACAGCACTTCCCGCATGGAGCACTCACATGGCGGGATGTTCGGCGGTGTGTTCTCCCCGTCATCTAGAGTCGAGTTGGAAGCAAAAAGAGAGCCTAGCAGATCGGCTTTCTCCTTTGCGTCATGGGCCAGTGAGTCGTCCACACTCCACCATTTGATGGCAAGTGACTGTTGCAGCCCACGGACAATCAAACCTCAAAACAAAAAGGATACCTATAGCATTGTTACCTCTAAGGAATAAAAAAGACTCAAGCCCGGAAACTGCACTATTCATCTTACAACCTATTCAAATTGGAACACAACAGTTGGTAAAATTGTGGTTAGCGGCAGATATAAGTATGTGTCTTCCAAGACGGATTTCTGGGCAGGAAGTTGATAGTGCTTTCAGTGTATTAGAAATAGAATATCTTTTTTTTATATGCGCACAGAATAAAGTACTAATGAATACAATAAAAAACTTACGTCATTTATTTCTAAGCCATTTCCAACTTTGACTATAATATAAGAAAACATCACGTGAAAAAACACAGCGATGAGAGTCGTAAAAAATCGGACACCATGCATCACCTTAATATCATCTTTTCCCGTGGAAACTAGGTCTTCTGCATTGCTGTTGAGATCGAATGCGCTGACAATCTCCACCACTATAAAAAATTATAAGCAATTCAGAACATAATTGATGGCTTGATAGCAAATTAATTGTTTGTGAGCAAGCGTGGCAACTACCTGCCGTAGTTGTTACGCTTGCTTACGTAGCATTCTATGAGGGTTGTCTATTTCTAGCAGTAGACTTGATAAGCTGTAACAATGAAGATCTGAATCAACAATCAAGATCTGATCACTAATCTCTTTGATACTATTATATATTTTAGTTTGGTACGATTTTTATTACATTAGTACTGGCCCCCGGCCAATGTCCATTGTTTAAAATCTGGTTCTAACTTCTAAACCGCCCAAATAGTTTGGCTTGGCACAAATGACAGATAAACCTGTAAGTTTTTGCATTTTTTAAAGGATAAGGGTGACAAACAAGCACATTGTCCATCTGATAGTAAGTAGTTGCTGGAGCCTATAGACATTTACATCTATCCTCGACTACGAATCAAAATGCAGATGCTTGTCTCCCGTGAGGACTAAGACAGAATAACTCATTTTCAGTAAAAGGGATTGCCGCTTCTCTACACTCATCATACGAAACACAGAGCTGTTATTTTCCGCTGTTATTCTATGAGAGCGTGTTATATGATATATCTACACATGATATAACTATTAATATAGCTGCGGCATGTCTCTACCACGTATACATATGATATTTTTAGTTCTGAAAGGCTGTAATAACATGTACAATATATAGTATAAATATTAGAGGGCCTAGTAAGGTTTCTTGCGGAAGTCCCCACGTCAAAGACAAGGATTTTCCAGAATATGTAAAGTCACTTTTATTGTTTTAAATAACTGCATGCGATCATTAACATAGCTCAAGCGGTTAAATTAAATAAATAATAAGAAAATGTGGATAGTAATAATAGAAATAATATACTCTGTGATATTAAATCACGTACAACGAATTGACAAAGATTTATATACTATGTACATAGACTACTATAAATCCTTTGATTCTGTCTCTCATACGTGGCTCCTGAAAATTATAGATATTTACCGCATGTATTCAACACATTATGATTGAATTAGTCCGGTGTTTAAGTACTGTATAAACAATTTAACTACGTGATAACACTCAAACACTACTAACGACAAATTAATTATAAAAATTCGACGTGGCATATTGAAAGGTGATTTTTGTAAGTCCTTTATGGTTTTGCTTGGCAGTAAACTTAAGGGGTCAACTAAATGCATATAGTGTAGGTTATCTACTTCAATACAAAAATAGTACGCAGTCATCATAAAACAGACCGTAAAATTGTGGGGCCCTAGGCTATCTCTAATTGGGGGCCTACTGATTTAAGGTAAATGCATACGTAACGTGTTTTATTCCGGCCAGGAACGGGACGTCAAAGTTTGGAAATATCGTTTCATAGAAAATGTACGTGAAGGTGCATTCGTTTCGAATGCAGAGATGGAACGGGGAAGAGGCATAAACGGGACGAGAAAAATATCGTCGGCGGCGATGTTTACCCCGTCCCGTCCCGTGCACGCCGCGCGGTTACCATGGACAGTAGTCCATGGATTCCCTGCGTATGCTCAGTTGCTTCATTGAATTCTTCACAAAAATCCAACATTCATGACACTAGCACAATGTTAGTTTCGAGTCACTGTCACGGAGCGTATGCATTAAACTCCCGTTCGTGTTGAAATAAAACTACTTTCTGTTTCCGTCCAATGCACGTGCTCATTTCACCCTGTATGCAGCGACCTTTAGTGAAACTAATGGCCACTTCGTCAAAAAACTGTTTAATATAATGATATATATGGTCTGGAAAAAAATTAGTGTAATGAAATATTTTCTTTATTTAACACGTCTTAGATACACAATCAGCAACTGTAAGGAATTATGCCATCAAAAACATAACTTGTAAAAAAAGCCAAGTCTCGCAACTCAGTTTTTCTACCCTAAAAAGTTGTGAGATTCATGTAACAACAAGTCGGTTAATTTATGCAGTCCATAGATTGATACATAGATTGACTTGGCAATCGCATGAAAACACAATATATCTCACAAGTAATACATATTATATCAGATTCGATTGTTTAGTGCGATTGCCAAGTCAATCTATGTATCAATCTATGGACTGCATAAATTAACCGACTTGTTATTACATGGATCTCACAACTTTTTAGGGTAGAAAAACTGAGTTGCGAGACTTGGCTTTTTTTACAAGTTATGTTTTTGATGGCATCTCATTTCTTTTTGTAGATAGTTATATCTAGGTAGCTATTTACACCTATTATTCCATTATACATATATAGGTACAATGATTCATTCACTGCAAATGTAACTTTGTAATACCATATGTTTATATGGGATTACAAAGTTATTTATGCAGTTGGTGTATCTCGAAAACTGGACCGAAATTGTAAAATATTTTAATTTTTACTTGATTTATATATTAAACAATAACTATCTTCCAAATTTGAAGTTTCTATGTCTGCTAGAAGTGCCTCAGAGTTTTGATGGTCGGTCAGTCAGTGAGTGACAAAATTAAGAAACTTTGACTAGTTATAATTATTAAACTACTGGTTCAAATTTAATGAAATTTGAAATATACTGAGTTTATACGATGCCTACTTGGTTAGTAAAAATTCAGGCTTCTAGTTTTATCCATAAGGAAGTTATAGCGTTTCGGAAATGGCTTGAACTGCTTCGAGAAAAGGATGGTACGGCCGTGCCGCTTTTTTGCTTGACTTGGCGGGGGCACTGCCATGCCTCCAGATTGCAAAATAAATTAATAGGTTGTGTGTAGTTATTTGAAATAAATTACATAGACTAATTCCTTTATTTGCTCATCAGATTGTGATTCGTTTGTAAAATCACAATTTATGGAAAAAACTGATAAACTAATTAGTCCATTGTTCAATATTGTTGTCATACATTTGTTTCCTATGTAAGAAATCCTGGAGAAAGAGCATTACGTTTCACAGCTAGTGCATGAGAACGTTAAAACAAGTAAAAGTGTTTAAAAAAAACCCGATTGCGTAAAAATACTAATAATACTTTACCACAGTTTGATAATTTAAAATTAAATATTATGTACAACCGACTTCAATGTAAATTGTTAAGAATAACTCAAAAAAAATTGGCCAAACCTTGATCAAATTTATATGGGATCAAATGAGAAGCATCAGCTTTCAAATAACAAAAATAATCTTGGTTCACGCAAAAAAAAAGTTCTGAGGTAAACCGATAAAAAAAGAACATACAGTTCGAATTCAGTACCTCCTCTTTTTGAAGTCGGTAGATAATATAAGCGAGAATATCTGCTAAGCAACTTTAAATCGTTATAGATCCTAAATGTTCATTTAAAATAAAAATAAAACGACGGGTTGCACTCCGGGAGTGCCGAAAGAAGTGAACACTTGAATATTAACTTTGTGCATTTTTGATATTTTGGAATGGCGGAGATTATTTATTATTATCTTATTTCATTTATTTTCATTCGAAATTATTTGTTTGGTAAACCTACACCGCACATGTGCTTATTATGATGTTATGAAAATATAGGTTAATGCTATAAAGTATAAACATATTACAAACATTACATCTATAATGTGTATAATGTGTAAGTCATCTATAACACATACATATAGAGACTGATAAACACATTACTCTCCGCAGTTGGGTTAAATCTAAAAGATAGTAAAACAGTTTGAGAAAACATCAACAAGCTTCTTTTTATTAATTAGCATAAACATTTCTCCGCAAGAGGTGTACGACTCTAGCTTAAATTTTAGTAAGATTTTAACTCAATGCACTCATTTACTAAACGTTCGTCTAGGTCATTTGGATAATAATCAGTAATATTACGTACACTTTACAAATCAATGTTTTCCATAGTATTGTCACTCATATTAAAAATATGAATTTGGCAATAATTGAGTTGTCTCATAGACATGGCTTCTCCTATTTAAATCTAAAATCCAAAACAGTAAACTGTAACCTGAGACCGTAAACTGAGACTTTATCCTGAAAATTTTGATGTAATCTGGATCTTTTATGTCACTATATTCTGCTCCCAAATTATTATTTAAATTTTTAGCTTTCCTTAGTTTATGATTCGATTGGTGTCGTATGTTGCTCACGAACTTGACTAGTGACATAAGTAACTTATTGCCTTCACAAATATCCTCTCTTAAATTTCTTCCAACAAAATAGTATTGAGTTTCGCCACTTTATTAAGTAAATTTCGTGCCTCTTTTTGATAATTAACTTTCTCATCTACATTTTCACTAAAACTCATGAAACTTTCATAATATCATCATAACAGTTTTGAAGCTTTCTCAGCTATTATCTTCAATGGGGGATATTTATATCCACGGGGCCCTGGGCTGCAGCTAAAAATCCCTTATATAGATCCACCGCTGCATATATCACATAAATCACTTATTAATTATGAACGACATAAAATTGTTTTTCCAGAATCAGGAAGATTTAAATCAACTTGCAAACATAACATAATGCATCTCACTGGATATGAAGCTAAGGATCGAAAAATGTATTAATTCGATCAAAGCAAATCAAAGCTGTATAGACACGACTATCAAAAACAAACTGGGCTAATATATAAACCCACTTTATAAAATGGAAACGTTTAAATATTTAGGCTAGCAGCAATCGGAATTATTACATTCTAATGAAATTAAGTCAACATAAAAGGAACAATTTAAACGCAGACTAAAATAAATTTTAAAGACTCATCTTGATGTAAAAAATATATTAAAAGCAATAAATACGTATGTAATACCGATACTAACTTATTCATTTGGAGTAATAAACTGGACAAATCGGACCTCAAGTACATCCAACGCTTAATAAATACGACAATGACAAAAAATAGGAAGTATCATCACCGATCCTGCGTACATAGAATGACGCTATCTAGAATTGAAGGAGACTTGGTCTTATAGATATTACGAACCTTCAAAATTACAGATCTTCAACGGTAGAGAATACTTATGTAATAGAAATCCACTTTACATATTGCGATAGCAAAAATTGATCACAAGCTTACATTGCTTAATTTAAAGGACAATAATGGATAAAAAAGGAGATAGAAGTAAATAACGAAATCAAAATAAATAAATGGGCCCAGTCTTTACACGGAAAGTACTATCAAGATCTAAATCCATCACACGTTCGCAGGTTAACATCGAGCGAATGGCTGAAGCGCGGAGTACTGTTTCCCAAAACAGAGCAGCTTATCCTCACTATTCGGAACCATGTTATAGAAATACGAAATTACAAAAACCATATAAGGAGAATCCCAAATAAAACAGATATTTGTCGTAAATGTAATAGCTCACTATAACACACACAACACATAACCGGATCATGTAAAGAAATACCCCCAAATAGACTATAAATAAAGACATGACCAATTTGTTAATATCATACATCAAGAATTAGCACTAACATACAATCTCATCCAAAGCTCACGCACTACTATAAATATTTATATCCTGATACTTTCTTTGAAAACCAAACAAATAAATTATATATCGATAGAACGATACTGACAGACAAGACAGTCCACTTCAACAATACATACAGCCATAGTAAACAAAATAGAATAAATTAATAATGTGATTTTATACATAAACCGGAATACAATATTATTTAACTTGACATTGGCATAAATAGGTAATTCTAAGAAAAAAAATTTTTTTTATAATATAGGTAATATTTTTATAGGATATGGTGACAAACGAGCAAACAGAAATGTTTTTATACGTGGTAGAGCCATGCTGCAGCTATATTAGCGGTATAGTTGTAGCACGAATGGGTCAGCTCGATCGGGGGAGGGCCACGCTCTCAAGAATACCAGCGTAAAATAACAGCTTAACACCGCTCTGTTTCGTATGGCAGTTGTAGGTAGACCCTTTTTACTGGAAACGAGGCCATCTTATTCCTTAGGGTTGACAACGTATCTACATTTTGATTTTCAATTGAATACCAATATAGATGTCTGTGGGCCACAACATTCACTTACCATCAGGTGGACCGTGTGCTCGTTTGTCAACCTTATTCTATGTGGTATACATATTTCTAAGTGTGTTCACACTGACAAACGAGCACACAGTGCACTTGATGGTAAGTGGTTGCTGTGGCCCATAGACATCTATATCTATCTTCAGTTGCGAATAAAAATGCAGATGCGTTGTCAGCCGTGAGGACTAAGATAGAATGCCTATTTTTCAATAAAAAGGGTCTGCGGTACTCTACACTCACCATACGAAACACAGCAACATTAAGCTGCTATTTTACGCTGGTATTCTGTGACAGTGTGGTATTTCCCCGGTCGAGCCGACCCATTCGTGCTACAACTATACTATTACTAAAGCTGCAGCATGGCTTTACCACGTACAAAATACCATATATACCATCATATATTTAAGCAATTTAATTTTAACTTTCCTATTTTATATACGTATAAACTTATTTAAACTTAAACGTTAATCATTTAAATGTGACGAAGTGAATAATGCTATATCAAAATTAGTGCATTGGTTTAACATTAATAATCTGCATTTGAACGGAAATAAAACAAATTGTGTTAAATTTACAACAACGAATGTTAAAAATCTGAATACCAATGTGTTTTTGAATGGGGAGGAATTGAGCCCTGTTGTATCCACTGTTTTGGCATCACTCTTGACGCAAAGCTTCAGTGGGGCCCCCATATATCCAAATTAGTAAGCAGACTAAGTTCTGCAGCCTATGCTGCAAAAAAGATTAGAGGTCTCACTAGTGTGTATTTCACTCTATTTCTCACTATTTTATAGTGGTAGAGCCACGCGGCAGCTTTTGCTGTCGCACGGATGGGCCGGCTCGAACCGGGGTGGTACCACGACCTCACAGAAATCCAGCGTGAAGAAGAAGTTTACCTCTGCGTTTCGCTTGGTGAGTGCAGGTAGCCGGAGGCCCTTTTTACTGGAAATGAGGCATTCCACCTTAGTCCTCACGGGTGACAACGCATCTACATTTTGATTTGTAATAGAGGATAGGTGTAGATGTCTATGGGCCGCAGCAACCACTTACCATCAGGTGGACTGTGTACTCGTTTGTCACCCTTATCCTATAAAAAAAAAGTGTCGAGACAGCTAGATTAGTTTATTTTAGTTATTTCCATAGCATAATGTCTTATGAGATTTTGCTATGGGGAAATGCGGCTGATTCAGAAACTATTTTTGTTTTACAGAAGAGGGCCATTAGAGCTATTTACAATTATTTTTAATTGTTTATTTTATTTTTTATTTTTTTCAATTATTATTATTCAAAATAAAACCGAGAGAGTCTCTTAGAGATAAATTTATAGAAATTAATATATTAACTTTGGCCTCTCAGTATATTTACGAAAATTTAATGTATGTTCACAAAAACAAAGATAGTTTTAGTAAAAAAAGTGATATACATTCTGTAAACACTAGGAACAAACACAAGCTAGTGATGCCAGTTTCTCGACTTCACAAAGTCAGTAATTCATTCTTGGGGCAATGTATACGCTATTACAACAAGGTCCCGGAAAGTGTACAGGTTCTCTCTATTACCAAGTTTAAATGTTTTATTAAACTGAAAATGTATAAAAAGGGTTATTATAGTAGAAATGAATACATGGTTGATAATAACCCCTGGGAGTGAGGTGGTCACTTCCAAGCAGTTTCTAAAATAAATTTTGTAAATAGTTCGTAATCATTTATATTGTAAAATTTATTTAAAAAATAAGTCCCGCTGGGTTTCTTGCTGGTTCTTCCCAGGACAGAGGGTTTTTTTTCGAACCAGTGGTAAAGTAAAAAATGACTTTCTATAAGAATCACATATGTAATGTATATTAAATAAAAATTATTCTATTCTATTCTATTCTATATTTAAATGCTTGACTAATAATATTATAATAAAGACAAAAACAACATACCTATGTGGTTTGATTTTGATTCTCGGATCTTCGTTATAAAAGACGTAAATGCACATGAGATAACCGTCAGTACAACTGCAGCCAGCCTGAAAATAAAGCAAAGATTGCCATTTAGAGATTTAAGAGTCATTTAATAAACCATTATTTCTTTGAAAATTGTATAGTATATTGACAGAAAGAAAGAAAGTTATATAGACAAAGTTCCATAGGTCATCACTGGCAACAAGCATTGGTTGTGCAGTCTGGTTTTCAAGTTTTGAGGTATACCTGACGAGAAGATGTGCTATAATTTCTCAAACGCTGCACCTCTTGGTTAAGTTAGACTTACCTAGTCGGACTATCTGTCCCAGGTATACATATTCGTCAACAACTTCAAGCTTAGTGCTCCCAACAACTACCGGCATAATTGTGACATGGACGTTATACATGATCTTTGGTCTGTCAATGTTCATCTTAAGACCTATCCGTTGGGATGCACTATTGAGGTCATTGAGTTTAGTTCTTAGCTTCTCCAGCGATTCTGCTATAAGGTCTATATCGTAGGCAAATCGATGAAGAGTGATGTGTTCTTCATTGGTGTTTATACTGTATCCTTGGCAGTTCAGAATCTTGAAAACGTCTTCCAATGCAGCGGTGAAGAGTTTCGGAGATATATCGTCACCCTGTTTTACACCTTTCTGCAGTTGGATAGGTTTCGTACTCTCGTTCTGTACTCGGATAGCTATTGTAGCCCTACTGTAAAAACACTTCAGCGCTTCGATATACTGACAGGCAACATGGCACCACTGAAGGGACTGCAGTACCACCCAAACTACGACGGAATCAAAAGCTTACTCATAGTCCATATACGCCAGTCATAGTGGCAAAGTGTACTCTTTGGACTTCTGTAAAATTTGCCAAAAGGTATGTATGAGGTCTATGATGCTACAGCCTTTTCAAAACTGGCTTAATCGGAAGGCTGGAAATCGTCGAGTCTACATGCAAGACGATTCATATGATTCTAGAAAACAGTACGTAGACGCGGCTCAGAAGGGAAATCAGACAGACATTGTTGAACAGTTGTCGTCTGTTTGTCATAATGAAGTCAATCTCATTTTTGTCAAACCATCGGGGCTCGACCAGGTCCACTTCCTGTGTGGCCGCTTTTGGAAGAAAGAGCTCATAATAAAGAGTCCCTCTTTTTTTTGTGAAGTCAGCTATCTGCTGCCCTCTTGGGATCCGTTACCTTATTCTAAATTTCCCTATCACCGTTCTCTCTTGTGCCTAATTTTGCGTTGAAGTTTCCCACTAACACCGTTTAGTGGGTTTTGTAGGAATGCATGGCTCTAGATATATCCTCATACATTTCTTCCACCTCTTAATCGTGATGTGTCGACGTTGGTGCGTAAACCTGTATGATCTTTAGCGAATACCGTTTAGTGATTCTGAGTAAAAGGTCCTTCGTCAGCACACTCTCATTCTTTACAACGTTGTTAACAAGAGACTTCGTTGACGATAAATCCGACACCTCCTTGGGACAGACGGTAGTGCTCCCGATGATAGAACAAGTTGCTGGATTCGAGGATTACCATGTCTTCCTCCTCTCTTCGGACCTCAGATAAGCCTACAATATTCCAGCGCAACTAGCCTATCTCTTCTTCCAGCCCCCAGGATCTTCTCG
Source organism: Parnassius glacialis (assembly GCA_033319125.1). Taxonomy (NCBI): domain Eukaryota; kingdom Metazoa; phylum Arthropoda; class Insecta; order Lepidoptera; family Papilionidae; genus Parnassius; species Parnassius glacialis. The sequence goes on along the minus strand of JAVANC010000023.1, from coordinate 31,668,171 downwards.
TCAGTACTCAGGGTGCGTGCTTTATATGTTGCCAGATCAAGTCATCTCATTTGGTAACCGAAATTCCACCGGATATTCTTAGTACCCCTGCCCTGCCGTTACCATGATCGCCATCGTAGCCAGGAATAGCGGGGCTACCGGTGACTGGGGGCCGACTCTTCGTTACTTTAATCATGGGGAGTACATTGCCATAGTTGCCAAGCTTGGCAAGCAGGTTGGTAAACACAGCTTTTTCATAATGTTTTGCTGTTATCAGAAAGTTGCTGCTGCCTATCTTCTGCCTCAGTTTCCCTTTGTTGCTTATTATGACACCCACCGGAAGATATGGGGTAGTGAGTTTTCTTACCGCCATTATACAGGATTGCATATGCAGAATTTCCAAATAGTATCGTCGTTTTGCTAGGCACCTTTCCTTCCAGCTATCAATCGCAACCGTAAATAATACAAAAGCATATACGCTGATATGTCCACCATACTACTAAGTAATATTTGACGCCATTTTTTGTCTTTATTTTGCAAGTGTAACAGAAGACAGCCTTATCCAGTTTAGCCACGCCACCTTTACATTTTTAAATTATTAATGCTGCTACACAGACTTATTTTTTTGGGGGATGTGGGATACAAGTGTAGTATCTTTGGTAAAAGCAAAAAATGATGAATACAATGGTCTTGTCTTCATCAGTACTACTTCTGGAGGTGATTTCGGCATATTTTTACGCATAGTTCCTACTATAGCTATTTTTTTTTCTAATTTCTTTTGTGCAGGTTGATGTGAAGTAAATAAATATTTTTCAGGTACACGTCCTATTTATTTACCCGTATATGGTTGAATATTCCAAATACAGCTATATTTGGAATATCACATATAATCCAATATGAAATGTCATATTTTGCTGATTTCGATGATATGTGCTGACGAAATTTTCTTCTTCTTCCTCTAAATACCACAAGCTGCTCGTCCACTGTAACGTTTTCAGATCTCTAATAGGACTTATTCGGAAAAAGTGTCATTCAAAAAATGAAACGACACTTTAACGACGCATGAATGATAACACAATTTGCGCTTGCTTTTCTTTGAATTATTACGTTTTTATCCAAAAATTTTGACACATTGATGCAAAGACCTTATGAAGGTTAAGCGAGAGGGAGAATAACAAAAAAGGAAAGTGGAAAATACTTACATGAGTAGGTACAGTCCTGTGTTATTTACTGGAGGAGTTTGGGTAACTTGGCAATTTCCAACGATAACTTTAGGGTTGGGATTGATTGTCCCCAAGTGACTGATCCTTAGTAACATACGGACGAATCTGTCAACTGACTGCGCTTGGCAGACTTTTGGCATGCACACGCCCCAGGACAGAATATTAAATCTTAAATTATAATCAGTTTTGATCTGCAAGAATGTTTTGAAATAGGACGTGATAGTCATTTATATAAGTTAGATTAGAGATAAGAGGTTTAACGTTTACAGGTCAACAAAGATTTTTATTCATATTTGTATAAAATGAGGATTTTAAATGCTTTTTTTTATAGAATAAGGGTGACAAACGAGCACACAGTCCACCTGATGGTAAGTGGTTGCTGTGGCCCATAGACGTCTACATCTATCTTCGTTTGTAAATTAAAATGCAGATGCGTTGTCACCCGTGAGGAATATGATAGAATGCCTTTTTTCCAGTAATAAGTGTCTCCGGTTCTCTACACTCATCATACGAAATACAGTAGCATTGAGCTGCTATTTCACGTTGATATTCTGTGAGATTTTATATGCTTATATTAATTTTAAATAATAATAAAGATCACAGAAATCAGCATATTAATTTAGACGAAAAAAAGTTACTTTTTTACGGTTGGGGTTGAAACCCGCATCAAAAAAGTGTTTGTATTGCCTACAGATGCGGGATTCTCCTTTGGCTCTGGATGTTTGTTCTTGTGCAATTGATGTATGTAGCCCGTCGCTTATACAATACAGGAGAAAATTTTAGTTAGGGATAATGAATTTAGAAAAAAAAATTTCCCCTCTTTCGCTCTTTTTTTCATTAACCTATCAACAATCCACTGCTATACATGCGCCTCTCGCATGTAGAAGTCTTGAGTCGTGTACCAAGTAACCCGTATCCAACCATATAATAAAAGAAGATTTCATCTTTTTTTCCCTCTTTTATTTTATTTATAACTTATCCATATAAGTGCGCAAAATTTTTGTATTATGTAATAGAATTACGTTAAAACGAAAAACTGATTACCTACATGTAAATATCTTTCAGCTTTATCATGTGGATTTAAGTCCGTAACTTTGTTGTTAACTTCTTTATCCGCCAGTGTGATGTCAACGAGACAGTACTGCGTGGAATCGTCGTCATCGTTTGACCACTCTCTACGCAGGCACTGATCGAAGTTACCCAAATTATTTTGAACTCCATAGAACTTGCCAGTGGGAAACTGGATACTATCCCAAACTGGAAAATATAAATATAGGATAATATGAGATGCACGAAAGTATTTTTTTATATTCTTTAGACAATCGTTAATATTATCCTTAGGTGAGGGTAAAAAAAACATTTTATATACATTTCTTTATAAAAAATGTTTTTTTTTCACATTCATATTTTTCATGAGTCAAAAGTATCCGAAAAAGTTAAAATTATCGTAAAAGGTCATGAGACTTATTTATTAGTATTTGATCAAAAAATATAAAAAAAATCCTTTATATTTTATCATTTTTCTTTATGTATTTTTATTTGGTGAAAAATGTATCCGAACTTCGGAATTTTCAAACCTTTAAAAATTCTCTTCTCTTTTTATTTTATTTTATTAAAAAATAAATAATAAGTTATCCCGCTTTAAAATAACAATTCCTTGCAATTGAAAAAAATATCGGTTAAAATAATGTGGCATATTTCAATGGGGCAAGGCAACATGCATTTATATCATCAGTAGGAAAATTCGTGTTACATATATTTAGTTTAGTTTAGTATGTGGGATAAAATAAAACTATAAATAAATTTTATTTTCTGAAAGACATTGTTTTATAAACTGTACATCATAATTTATGTTTTTTATTGCTTTAGTACATAATATTTCTACGCTTGTTACTGATACATGTTATTGTCAGAGAGTTATTCTTCATATAACATTAACGTAAATTTAAATCAGCAAAGTTCTCATAATGAAAACAACAGCCCAAATACGTGATCTGAAACAGATACAATTCCAGTCGATATAGTAATAATCCCTACAAATAACGGCCAATAAATTTATAATATTTGTAGACTTACCACAATATTGTTATAAGTTTTCTTTTCCTATCATAGCAAACCTGTAGAAAGTGATCATATGATTTTGTGCTTTTTATTGGCACAATACTTAACTTAGTTTTGATGAGGATCTTAAATCGTACATAAAATTTTGAAATAATGAATTCATTTATAGTCAATATGAGAGTTAAAAGAGTTAACATCTCACAAAAAATCTTTACTGTATATTCACGACGATATTATGACTGTATATTTGCCTACATACGAAAATAAAGTCCATAAAAACTGAATTTGAACAAAAATCAATAATAAATATTACAATAATAAATAAATTATAAATAAAAAAATAATAAATAAAAAAATTGACAAGCAAATGTAATTTTTTTCTTCTTCTATTAATTCATGGCTTCTTATGATAGAATTTTGCTAATATTAAATCACTTAATTTAAATGTTGAAAAATTTTAAAAGTTAACAGCGATATTTTTCTTCCTTTATTTTAACAAGTCCAACACGAACATTGACAAAATTATGATTGTGTGCAGATTTTTCAGTTTTCGTAAAAAGTTGCCTCAACCTGGTTTCAGCCATTACTCCGTCCAACACATATTTTTTAAAGGCAACTAAATTAACTATTGGTCTACGTTACCGTCAAACCACAACGCGTTTTTAAATGGATGAGTGACAATCTAGTGACAAATTAACTAAACTATTTCGACACAAATATGCCGTTGAGCGACATCTAGTCTAGTAACAAATTAATTAAAGTAAATCGAACAAACATTCCGTTCAGCAACATCTAGTCTAGTGACAAAATATTAACTTAAGTAAAGTGAACAAACATGCCGCCCACCAAGGACTTCTCAAGTTCTTAACAACAAGAGAGCTGCATATATTTAAATCACCTCTCGAATCAGTAACTAATAGTCACAAATCAACAGAAATAATATAAAAGAACTTAACAAATCGTAAAAGCTGACAACTTAAGCTACAAAGCAACTAAGTAAATAATGAGCAATAAAATTTGTTTAAACTAAGCAATAATTACATCACTATCTAAAGTTTATAACAAATTTACAACAATATAAGAAACTTTATAACAAACTTGCAAGCAACTACAAAGCATTACAACGCTCCGCTACTATTACACAGCTATTTAGAAGAAGAAAAAAACATTTATCTAATTATCACTACTTAGGAGCTATATGTAAAATACATAATTTTTACACTGGTCTCTTAATTTTAGCATACTAACATCTAAAATAACTACGCAAGTTATATGGTCTGGGCCACGGTACTTCTCTTTAATTATACCTAATAACCATTTCGATGGAGGGGAATCATCTCCCTCAACCAAAACAACATCTCCATACTTAGGTTCTTGCGTGACTTTATTCCACTTATATCTTTGACACAACGTAGCCAAAAATTCTTGCGACCATTTTTGCCAGAAGCGCTGCACAAGCTTCTGTGTGAGCTGCCATTTAGGAAAACTGCCGACATTGTTGTCTTTAAAATTGTGATTTGTTGCAGTCACTAAAGCTTTACCAACCAAAAAGTGACCGGGTGTCAGGGGCATGAGATCACCGCGACTAGAAGAAATCTGATATAAAGGCCCAGAATTCAAGCATGCCTCGACTTGAGTCCGAGGAAAGATGAAAGTTCTACGTGTGTGAGTGCTGTTTTTCAAGTACACGAGACAAGCGAAACTTTGTTGACATCACCCCAGTTTCCCAAAAAAAAAACCCGCCAAAGTTTAGAGAGTGAGAAGGGATGAAAGACCACTTAGTACCCTTGTTTGCAAAACACTCTGTGATCAACAACATTCGAATTCTCAGCTGGAATTAGCCTTTAAGCTCCAACAAAATTGGTGCCATTTTTTTAACTCTTATAGTATCGACAACCTCTGTCCTGGGAAATCCTAACATGAATAGGACCAGCATAATCAATAGCACAGCAGGAAATGGGACAACTCACTTTTATTCTAGCTTTGGGTAAATCATCTATATAAGGCTGATGTGAAGCAATTCGTCGGTACTTAATTCATTTTCCACATCTTCTAACTTAATCTTAAATCAGGTCCTTTGCCTTTAAAATCCAATATTTGGATTCGACATAATTCAGCATCAATGTGAGCAAGCACTAAGGAGAGTTTTCTCATGTACTTCTGCTACAATCAAACGTGATAGTTGATGATTATAAGGCAAAATGATTGTTGTTCTGAATACGTGCCCGGACTCGTAATATATCGTCTGCGTCTATAAAAAGACATAACAAGCGTAATGGACTTCCTCTAGATACATCCATTACCTTCTTTAGACGATTGATCTCATCCAAAAATGCCGATTGTTGACAATGTCTCTAGCACAGCTTCATTGATTCGGGTAACTCATCTATTATAAGATAGTTTGGAAATATCTTTGCATTGTGTCTGAGTTTGTTTAAAGGTCTTCGGCACCAAGAAACAACTCGTACTAATTTATTCAATGATAAATAATTTTGCCAAACGGTGATATCTGTTAGCAATTTCGGGCTATCCTCAGTAATATTTTGAGCCTTAATAGACCTCTATTCCAGATTGGTTTGTGGAACTATCATTTACCATAACGCTACAAATAATGCTTGATGAAATTACTGGGACCTAAACCACGAGACGAACGTTCGGCTGGATTCTGGGCTGATTTCACATGAGGCCATTGCTCATTATCTAGTACTGCAAGAATCTTTGTCACTCTATGGGCGATAAAGGTCTTTCAACGGCTTGGCTCACCCTTTGACCATACTAGCACAATAGTAGAATCAGTCCAAGCCCGGTTTTGCGATTTCGTTAGACCCATCACTAAAGTGATTTCAGACAGCAAGTCTGCCAGCAGCCCTGCTCCGGACAACTCCAATATTGGAGTAGAAATTTGTTTAGTGGAACGACTTTCGTTCTTAATGCACATAAACTGACATCTACGCCACCCCGTACATCAACAATTCTGATGTATACAACTGATGCATTGGATGCGTCACAAAATTCATGTATCGACACTTCAGCCATACTTTCACTCACGTGAGTTAGGCGAGATATGATAAATGATTGAGAACAGGTTAATCTTGTCTGAAGGCAATATGTACCTGTAGTTTTTTTTATAGGAGAGGGGGCAAACGAGCATGCGGCTCACCTGATGGTAAGTGACTACCGCCGCCCATGAACAACTGCAACACCAGGGAGGGAATTTCAGATGCTTTGCCGGCCTTTTAAAAAGGAGTAGGCTCTTTTCTTGAAGGTCCCTAAGTCGTATCGGTCCGGAAAAATCGCTGATGGTAATCGATTCTACGAGGAAGTCGTGCGAGGAAGAAAACATCTTCTTAATCGCACAGTGGTGGACCGCCAATCATCCAGATGGTGTAGATGGTATCGGGAGTTCTGCCGCAATGTGCGTTCGTGAAATTTGGCGGCTGGGTTTAATTCGAACAATTCCTTAGAGCACTCCCCGTGGTAGATGCGAAAGAAAATGCAAAGAGATACAAAATATCAAGGACTCGGTCGTCGACGATTCGAGCCGCTCTGCGCTGGATGCGGTCAACTGGAAAGAGCTGGCACTGGGGAGCCCCTGCCCAGAGATGGGAACAGTATTCTATGTGAGGTAGTTAATCGCTAGTTACCTCTTAATCCCGAGAAACATCAGCAAGCCAAAGGTTTTGCATGTAGATCTTAACTCTGACGATGACTGGTACATTCCAACCGAGAGGATCGAAGAGTCGAGCAATATCTGATAAGATAGTTCTCTTTGTCACCCTATGCTTCTGTTCGGACAAATTTACTTTGTATCTAAAGGCATCCAAAGTAACATCCCAACATAATCCAATAATCTTTACAATGTGATGTACCTAAGTATTCAATTTATTATCCTTTCCTTTAACCTGAACCATTTCTCTCAGCTAACTGCTATTGTAGGCCCACTTCTTTAAGCTAAAACTAATCTTAGCCAGTAATTCCGGTACTTGCTTATAAATCTTCACAGCTTGCAAACTCATCTTCACATAAGTCATTCAAAACTCTATATGTTGCGAGCTCATAATTCTCGCCTTCATCCTTAGCCACCTGTTGGAGGCTCTTTACTGCTAAATATGGTGCAGAAATAACACTAAATGTGATTCTCGTCATCGTAAACTTCTTAACAAAGAGATTTAAAATATATACCTGCCGTTTTTCTCTTTGCAGGAGGCATCAAATACTACTCAAACCTTGATTGTTGTGTTATCCTCACGTATCACGGCATGGTAAGACAAATAAACACAAATTGTTTAAGACATTTTTTTTGAGTCAACAACATTCATATGACCCTAATTTATATAATCACTCATTGCCCTTGAGTATTCTTCCGTTAAGAGTGAATTTTTATGCAATCTATTCTCTAGAAGATTAAATTTTTGCATAGCTCTGTCTCTTAAAGCCCCATATTGGCATTGAGGATCTTCTTCCTTAAAGGGAAGTCGAACAATATAGCGACCATCTGGAGTTCTCGTTGTAGAGGCATCATATAAGCTCTCACATTTTTTATCTTCTTCTATTAGAATTTTGTGAGGCAGTTCATTCTCAATTCCCCAAAAGCTTCGAATCAATTGATTCAACGAATTATCTATATGCAAACTTATGATGTTGCTGGGATATTCTTCCTCCAACTCTACTCGACCTGAAAGTATCCATCCAAGATCCGTATTCTGTGCTGTCGTTGCACCAGATTGATTTTTAACCAAACCGTTTGTCGAAATCTGGGCATAAATTTCACCTCCGAGTAATATATTCCCATCCGGTGCTGAAATTTATGTCCAGATTATTAGGTGTGCCAAATCCTGGATCAGCTAGCATTAATTTTGCTAGTTTTGACCAGTTGTGAATGTCAAATCTTCTCACTGGCAGATTTGACGATAATTTGTTCAGCACATAAGCTCGCACTTCACACTCAAATGTCATGCAAATAGCGAACTGTATTTTTAACTGTATTGTGTGTTTAATCGAATGTGATTTCCCACATTGTGGGATCCCTGGTCCAAAAAAGTTCTTCGTAATAACACTTATTCTTATTATTAAAGACCCTAACAACAGTTGTTGCTAAGATTACACGACCAGGAACATAACAATGATTTGAAATCACTTTTGCTACATCTGCAGACGGTTGTTCAATCGTCTTATCATGATGGGTTTCCATTGGATTAGAAACTGGATTAAGCGGCAAATCCACACCTCCTTCTGGATCTTACAAAGAATGGTGCCATCGGTCACATCGATTACATTTATGTGCACCTTTTACAACGATATACAGGCTCTCAAAAACAATTGAAACATAGTCTTTATTTTCGTACAAATTCGTAACAATTTTCGTATATTTCGTTACAAAACTCCTTACATTAGTGTAATATGTGACTCTGAATAAAACTGACAAGTAACAGTGGTGACCGTAAATAATTTATGTTTCTTTACTCTTATCTTCGGTTCAGTAACATTTTTATTAGGTTCTAAAAATTCCAACGCTCTAAATCTGGACTCTAAAAATTTCTGAAATTCACTATTGGTTACAAATTTATCTGTATATTTGCTTATTATCTGCTCCCACTGCTTTTCATTTCCGGGCTTAGTTTCAGTACTATAATATGTAAAGCTAGAATATCCCTTTTCAAAACATTGATTCCTATGCTACTAAGTGCGTTCAAGCAGTCATTTGTTCTATATAGAATCTGCGTAATATTATATATTCATTTTCAGATTCCATCGTGAGTGACTTTACGCATTTACCCATCTGTTTTGTAAGAATGTAGTTAAAAATGAACCTTTTATAACTGTATCTCTTCTTAAGTTGAAGCCAACATATTTCATAATTTGCATTGGGGGTGGAAATGTGCCTTAAAAGCTGTTCCGCCTGATCCATCAGATGACATTTTAAATAATGCAGTTTCTGCACATGGGCTAAAGAAAAATTATTCTCCGCCAGTTCATATATTGACTTGAAAATGCAGGCAAAACATGGGTAAACTCAGAGCAGGCGGTTCCTCATCCTTAATAACATTTGATCTCGTACTTTGGGTGACTTGTAATAAATCAGTTATAGCTTCTTTAAAGTCGACTTTATAAGTCACATAATTATTTGTACACTGCCATATATATTTTGTTTAATATATTCTTATTATTAGTATCAAATTCACATATAATATTATAATGGTTAGTCTCAAACTGTCAACATAGTTTTTCTAGTTATTCTAATCTTGTTTCAACGTATGGTTTTGTTATACGAGCTTTAGGCGATTTCCTAAAGTAAGAATATCCACTACTCATATTTTGTTTAAGATCAGCTTGCCACTTAATTAACCCTTCCTACTGTATTAAAGTTCGATGTGAGTGAGTACAATTTTAATAATGAAAATAAAGTTCAAATTTTTCTTAGTCAATATAGTCAGGTCAGATAAATTTTACAAGTATTTTAATATAGTTTATAGTCTACTCAAACCGACATGGGTTCCTCGTGTAAACAGATTAAGCGCAATTATTCTAAGTTACTGAAACTCCGTTAAATATTACAAGTGAAAGGAATCCATGCAATATTACAAAAGTTAAATTGTCCGAAGTAATAAAGATCATAACATTCTACAATGCACTACACTACAACATTCTCATACATTCGGCTCGAAAGGCCCACTGTTTAACTGTGAGCTGGAACTGGATAGGAAAGTTACTACCAACTACTTATGAAATCAAACAGCCGTTTCTCCATATGACGCATATTTTATTAAATGTAACTTAAAAGTATACGTTGCAGTCAAACCATAAAGCGTTTTTAAATCGAAAAGCGACATCATCATCATCATCGTCATTAGAGCCCTTCACAAGTCCACTGCTAAACATAGGCCTCCCCCAAGAAATTCCACAAAGCACGGTCCTGAGTCACCTGCATCCATCGACTTCCTGCATGTCTTACCAGGTCGTCACTCCATCTAGTGGGGGATTGCCTTACACTTCGCCTACCGGTACGAGGCTGCTACTCAAAAACCTTTCTTCCACATCGGTCTTCACTCGGTCTTCAGCTTTGACAGTTGGCTCTTTCTGGCAGACAGATCCATAGCACAGACTTTGGAGCCTTGGTTTCGCTAGATCGCTTCTTCAATACAAGCTGTATTGAAGTTGCGTAAGTCCCGCCGCATGCATTTGAAGATCTGTCTGTTCAGTTGCCTGTATGCAGTCAAATCTGTTGAAGAATATAGTTTCATCTCCCGTCTAACAGCCATGAGATTAGGAGTGTGATTGGAGAGCTTTTGTTTTTTTGGCGGCGGGTCTTGCAGAACTTAGCTCCGGCCGCATGGACAGTTTCCACGAGCTTTTCATTAATATCTTCCACTTCATAGCAAAACAGGCACTGAAAACGGTTTTGTAATTCGAGCTGAAAGGTTCCGGGACTTTGGAATAGAGCACGAGGGGGACGGAGCGTTAACTTCATTAGACGAGTCCTCTCCAAAATAACGTATAGGTTCAGTGTGCCTCTAACCGTTCGGTGATCGCTACCAGTTTTCACCCTCGCTATTATGAAGACATCACTGAACAGTTGTCTTCTGGTCGTCATAATGAAGTCAATCTCATTTTTTGTCGAACCGTTGGGGCTCGACCAGGTCCACTTCCTGTGGGGCTGCTTCTGGAAGAAAGAGTTCATCATAAAGAGTCTCTCTTTCTCCATGAAGTCTGTCAGCTGCTGGCCCCTAAGGTTCCGTTGCCCTATTCCAAATTTCCCTACTTTCAGCTCACCGTTCTCTCTTGTGCCTAGTTTTGCATTGAAGTCTCCCATTAACACCGTATAATGGGTTTTGGAGGAATGCATGGCTCTAGAGATATCCTCATACATTTCCTCCACCTCCTCATCGGGATGTGTCGAGGTTGGTGTGTAAGCCTGTATGACCTTCAGCGAATACCGTTTGGTGATTCTGAGTATAAGGTACGCAACCCTCGTCGATACACTCTCAATCTTTAGAAAGTTGTTAACGAGACTTGTGGACGATAAATCCAACACCTCTTCGAGACAGATGGTCGCCCTCCCGGTGATAGAGCAAGTTGCCGGATTCAAGGATTACCGTGTCCTCCCCCTCTCTTCGGACCTTGGATAATACTATATTATGCCAGCGTAACTTGTCTATCTCTTCTTTCTGCTCCACGATCTTCTCGTCAGTCCTCAGGGTGCGTTCGTTGTGCGTAGTGCGGTAATATGTTGCGAGGTTGGGTCGTCTTAGGTGGCAACCGAACCTCCACCGGAGATTCTTAGCACCTCCTGCCCAGCCGTTACCATAGTCGCCACCGTAGCCAGGGATAGCGGGGCCGCCGGGGATTAGGGACCGTCTCTTTGTTGTTTTAATCATTGGGGGTATTTGCCATAGTTGCCACGCTTGGCGAGCGGGTTGGTAACCGCAGTTTTTTGTTGTACTTTTGCTGTTATCAGGAAGATGCTGCTGCCCATCTCCTGCCTGTTTCCCTTTGTAGCCTGTTACGACACCCACGAGAAGATATGGGGTAGGGGATATTTTTAACCGCCACTACACGGCAACTAAAAGTGACATCTATTGACAAATTAACTAAACTAGTTCGACACAAATATGTTGTTGAGCGACATCTAGTCTAGTAACAAATTAACTAAAGTAAATTGAACAAACATGCCGCTGAGCGACATCTAGCCTAGTGGTAAATTAATTAAAGTAAATCGAACACATATTTATGATACGAATAACATAGACTCGAATCGTAATACTCCTATTTTTTGAAGTCAGCTTTAAAAACTCATTCGGCAGTATTCAAAGAGAGTTTAGTCTTTTTGAATACTGCCGAATGGGTAATAAAGCCAAAGAGGTATAATACCATGAAAATGAAACCTTTCTGGCATTAACTTCTTACAGTTAATTTAAGAAAAATTTGGAGATTTTATCCGCTATTATTAACTTCACGTGTCGCGTATCTATCAATCTGTATATCAATGTAACGGAATCTTTTAATGTAATTTACTGCTACAAATTAATGTTATATTTTTTAAAGGAATATATTTGTTTTCTTAACAGACCATATTAAATATATTAATCTCCCCTACATTTGTTAAGATAAACTGTAATTGGATTTCCAATGTTTTATAATATAATATTATATAGTAGGGTTAACAACCCTTGTTTGAAACCACAATAATTGATCTTCGTCTAGATGTATCTATATTGCAAAGTGCCCAATATATATTATGTAAAGCGCTTTAGGATACGGAAGAAAAAGCGTGAATATTTTTTTTAATATACTTACTCCACATGGCCCATAACGTAGAGTTTCTAACGTTTGTCAGAATTTTTAAAGTCTGATCATAGCACGATTTTTCACTTTCATCCCATTCTTGATCTAGTAGATCAGCTATCAATAAGTCAACGTAAGTTGTCTGTTTTTCTTGTACTGTAGATACAGTTGAGATTTCATTGCTAACACTTTCAGTCTTAGTAAATTTGACGATATCTGTGAATATGACACAATGCGTTAAATTATATTACAATAATAATAATAATATATATATTTACTTACTCTCACAATTAATATTTGACAAAGGTAAAGTTTATGTATTATTATGTAATATTCCCGGTGCCTGTAGTAGGCGGAAGTCTGAGTAACGGACCACCAGGTCAAGGATGCCCCTCAAGAATACTATCAAAATAATATGCAATTTTTGCGAATAATAAATATAAAGACAACATTGTATTAATACATTTATAGTAATAAAAGTACGTTTATAATATGAATTTGCATCCCTAGGGGATGGTAGCACACAGTCATCTTCCCTAATGGAATTTGGATCATTTTAATTTCATTCAAGACAATGCGGTGCAACAGCAGGCCGGAATATGCGAAGAATAATGACCCCTTTTTGAAGTGAAAACTTCTTGAGCGGCGCTGTGCACTTTTTTTGTAATGGGTAAAAAATATTAAACTCGCGTCAGGTCACGTGTCCTCATCGAAAATTCGTAAGACGGATGGAGAGTAGGCAGCCGGCGCGGCCGAGGAGACGAAGTAAGTTAGGTTTCGAGTCTACTGTACTGCTTGACGAAATTATTAATATAGATACATATGTACTTACACATTATAGATGTAATATTTGTAATATGTTTATACTTTATAGCATTAACCTATATTTTCATAACATCACAATAAGCATGACGGGACCAGCACCATTGCACGTGCGGCGCGGTAGCCGTCGGTGCAGTTAGATAGAATTCTTGTAAATAACACGTGTTTCGCACACCTGCACCATTGCACCTGCAGTGGTGATCGTTTTGCTTGTATAAAACGGACGGCGCGGCCGCCGTTAGGACAGTCTTGGCTCTGACGTGGAACGGTACGCTTGTCGTATTCCGTTACGAGTTTATCCTCGACTCGTTGGATAATTAATTCGTGTAAACGAATTGATATTATTCCTAACTACAAAATTAGTCTCTGTACTATACTCAATTACCCTTTCTACATCAGAAGTAGGATAAAGTCCCCATTTTTGCCCACATATAATCTTCGAATAGTATGAGGATTATTACATTTGTGGAAGACTATAATGCATTCCGCATTGATGAATCTGTTTTTATGTTAAATACCGTAATGAAATTTGCTATGCTACTTACGGTATTGTCGTATCATTAAAGTGTAGAGAAAAGATAAAGTGAAATTAATTAAGCCATTTTTTTTTAATTTGTTCGATTTGTATTAAAAGTTGTATGTTGTGTATGTTAACAAATGTCGAAAGAAATGTTGGCGGCTTTCTAATTAACTTGTTCAAGTTTTGTTGTAATTTGATGGTTCACGCGAAACATGATTATCATTTGCTATATTTTGAAGTTCAAAACGTTTAAGGGATGTACCAAAATAAAGGATTAACTTTAACATGCTCTGAATGAAAAATAATAAGTGACATTTTTGTGTTCTAATGTGTTGATCAGTGTTGCAGTTTGCTCCGAATATTGTGTGGTCGACAAGATTGGGATTTGATGTAGAGGCATTCGTAGAAGTCTCTACAACAATGATCAATGAGGAAGACGTTGTGACAGCTAATCGAACATGGTCAGGTACGGCCGAGCGCTGATAAGATTGAGCCTACACCGCTACAGCCGGTAACTTATCAGCTAATCTTACGGCAAGGCAATTCAAGCGGCCGCCGAACAAATGGTGCTTTGGCGCTGTAAATGGACGTCTGAGGCTTGGTCGGCTTTCGTAGATTTTGCGCAGTTGCCTCCTTCCCTTTGAAATGTTGTGGTATTTGCCTCTACACATAGTTTCTGTTATTTTTTGCAATGTTTTCAAATGTCATACTGTTACCGTTTCTTAAGAGAATATGTGATGAATTTTGGAAGCTCGGAATTCCATAGTTGGCAATACATTTATCTCGATTTCTTTTAATTTTACAAAGCAGTGCAACGATTCGCTAGAGCTAGTGCGGCTACGGCGCGACCGCTCGCTGGCGCGATTGTGGCACGAACGCAGCAGAACGAAAAGCTGGAGTGCTTTTGCCTGAAGGTAGCCATATCGGCGCGTCCATGACTTAAATGAAGTCTGGGATGGTCGACCGTTGTAATATTTAACAAGAGTTAATATCTGTTAGCAGGTGGTGATAACTGATAGACCTTATGCTGTTCACTGTCAACCGCACGAGGACGTGCGACAGTCAGAGGTAGCCGTGTCTGTGCATCTAGAAAATACTAGAGACGTTGCAACACTCTAGCGAAGTAATTATTCTTGTGCAGGAAAGGCACATGGAGTTGCAGGAAGGCTGGTCTGTGCTGCACTGGGATGTGTTGTGTTGCTGTTGGTTTACATACTTAGGTGTTATCATATCACTACGTCCCTCACGATACACTTTTGTGTAATTGTGACAGGTACATGTTTGCGGTATGGTTGGTCTGTACCTGTTCTATATTGAATTGAAAAAAAAGAGAGTAAGAAAAAAAATGGTTCTTACTATCATTGCAGGGCGTTTACCGGTCCAATGATATAGGTACAGGGAATAGTGATTCCGGACTAGCAAATAGTACTTGAGAAAAAAAAAGTGGTTCTTACTGTCATTGCAGGGCTTTGTGCCGGTCCAATGATATGGCTATAGGGAATAGTGATTCCGGACTAGCAAAAACAGTACTTGAAAAAAAAAGAGAAAATAGAATAGCTACAGACTAATCATTCCGATCTCGCATAAAGTTGATTAAAGTTTTGTGGGGCTTACTACCGGAACAAAACTGATTGTCACCCAAGTCTGAAGGGTCAATATAGACCGGACCAGAAGCTGTTATGTCAGGATAGTCGAACGATGTTTTTTTTGTCTACAGATAACTAAATTGTGATGGAGCGCGTGCGAAGACGCACGCATGTCAGTATGGCCGTGACGGGACCAGCACCATTGCACGTGCGGCGCGGTAGCCGTCGGTGCAGTTAGATAGAATTCTTGTAAATAACACATGTTTCGCACACCTGCACCATAGCACCTGCAGTGGTGATCGTTTTGCTTGTATAAAACGGACGGCGCGGCCGCCGTTAGGACAGTCTTGGCTCTGACGTGGAACGGTACGCTTGTCGTATTCCGTTACGAGTTTATCCTCGACTCGTTGGATAATTAATTCGTGTAAACGAATTAATTATTATTCCTAACTACAAAATTAGTCTCTGTACTATACTCAATTACCCTTTCTACAAGCACATGTGCGGTGTAGGTTTACCAAACAAATAATTTCGGATGAAAATAAATGAAATAAGATAATAATAAATAATCTCCGCCATTCCAAAATATAAAAAATGCACAACGTTAATATTCAAGTTTTCACTTCTGCCGGCACTCCCGGAGTCCAACCCGTCGTTTTTTTTTTGAAGAAAGAGTTAAGTGATCATTTTTACTCACACCACCGCTTTGTAAAAGTTAATTTATAGGAAATAGGAACCTACGCGTTATTAAAATAAAGGAAAGTATATAGCAATTGTGAACACTTTGTATTTTGCGTGAGCATATGCCGCGGAATAAAGTGTTCATAGAATCTTATCCTAACCTACTATGCATTGAAAAAGCGTTTCATACCGAAAAATCTTGTTTTCTAATTCCGAGTATTAAAAAAATGCAAGATAATTTATATAGACTAATACTAAATTACAAAATCTTCATAAATATAATATGTATTAGACTTGCTCAAACTTACATCTAACTGTGTATAAACTTCAATTTTCCTTATTAGCTTTCCCAAACAATTAATTAACAAAATACCTAAATACCTGTGACATGCCCTAATTATTGAATAAAACGAAAAAGTTTACCTCGGAAATAGATTTTAATATTCATTGTCTTTTTAAGTTCTCGAACTTAAAGTAGGAAGGGTCTCGTAATAAAAACATCCCTGAAAATTACAAAGAAGTGTAAATAGGAATAAGGAACTGGCTGAAATATTCGTTTTCAGTGCCTAGAAGACTGCAATGCAGTAGACGATATGAATAACAAGCTCGTGGAAACTGTCCATGCGGTCGGATATAAGTTTTGCAAGACCCGCCGCAAAAGAACACAAAAACTATTCGATCACACTCTTAATCTCATGACTTTTAGAAGGGATATAAAGCTGCAGCCTTCAGTAGATTTGACAGCATACAGTCAACTGAACAGACAGATATCCAAATGCATGATTGCATGACTTACGCAACTTTAATACTGCTCGTTTTGAAGAAGCGATCGAGTGGAACCAGGGCTCAAAAGTTTTTGCTAGAGATCTGTCGGCCAGAAAGAGCCAATTGTCGAAGCTGAAGACCGAGTGTGGCAGCGTCGTTTTCGGGACACCTGAGATTTTGAGTGAGATTGAGAGGTTCTATGGGCAACTGCGCACATCATCGTTGGAGTGTGTGTCTCCAACGATGATGTGAAGTATTGATGATAAGCTCATCTGGAAACAGCACATAACATCTGTTACTAATAGACTACAATAATATAAACAATAATAGAAACACAAACACATACACACACATACACATACACACACACACTCACACACTTATGTACACAAACACACGCAAAACATGTACGCATCATAGATGCAACAAACGTACAGATGCATATTTTTATTTTTTATATTTTTTTAATTTGTATTTTTTTTTTATTTTGTTACCTTGTTACACGCGTACAACATATACGCATCATAGATGCAACTCATACGCATGCATGTTTTTCTGTTTTTTATTTTTCTTTAATTTGTATTTATTTTGTTACCTTGTTACACGTGTACAACATATACGCATCATAGGTGCAACACATACGCATGCATATTTTTAATTTTTATTTCTAATTTTTATTTTTCTTTAATTTGTAAAATCTTTATGTATTTTGTTACCTTGTTCTGATTTGTGATAAGCTGATAAGCCATTTTGTAATTGTAACTTTGTGAATATGGGAAGGAACTGAATCCCGACACACAGCTATTGCTAGTTCGGGAGTCAGGGCTTCAACTCTGTAGTGTCAATATGGTTTTATTCAATAAATTAATTTTTCATTGTAGAAGCGTGCTCGTCGCGACCCCTGCCAGCCCTTTTCAGGGCTGCAATTCTACTCAGCTGCGCACCCATGCCAACGAGGGTTAGGGCGTCCCCCCAAGGCGACGCACACCAGCTAGTCCCCGTTGGTGTGGAATGCAGCGCGCAAAGCGGCGATGGGGACCGCCACCCGTCACGCACAGCCCGACACGGCGGAAGGTGGAGGACAGAGTGCAGAGTTGGCACGTGGAATGTTAGAGGAGGCATGAAAGATAAGATGAATGAGTTGATTGAAATAATGAAAGAAAGAGAATTAGATGTCGTGTGTATGTCGGAGACCAAACGGAAGGGCAGTGGTACTGAAGAGCTCCCTGGCGGGGCGTTAGCTCTATGGTCCGGAGTCCCGGAGAGCGAGAGCGCCCGCCAGGGAGTGGGGGTGCTGCTGTCGTCTCGGTTGGTCGATGTTATGACTGAATATAAGGTTGTGAACTCAAGACTTCTCTGGGTTCGCTTTAAATTGGGACTGACGAAGTTATTCCTTTTGGCTGTTTATGCGCCGGTAGCTTCGTCGTCCAGGGCTGAGCTGGAGGAGTTTTGGGAGAATGTAAGAGAAGTTCTAGATTTGGCTAGGGGAAACGAAAGAATTGTTGTGTGTGGTGATTTGAATGGATGGGTTGGTACCGCTCGACCAGGGTACGAGTCGGTGCTTGGAAAGTTTGGCGATAAAAGGGTTAATGATGCTGGCAAGCTTATACTGGCGGTATGCAAGGAAAAGGGTCTTCTTGTGACAAACACTATGTTTAATCACAAGAAAATCCATATGTATACTAGAGAAAGAAAGAATGAGAGAAGTATGATCGATTTGTTTCTGGTGGATGACCGACTGCGAAAACAGGTGATGGATACGCGAGTGTTCAGGGGTGCTGACCTGGGAACGGATCACTATCTAGTGATTACTAGATTTAGGGGTCTGTTCGCGGGTTGGCGCTACCGGACGGCGGTAACAGAACCACAGTCGGTCTGTCGCATCCGAAGCTGGAAGCTTCAGGAAGCGGATACTAGGGACAAATATCATGCGAGGGTAGCCGAAAAGCTTGACACCATCGATGGCAGAAATGAATGTGTGCAAAGAACATGGCAGAACCTTAGGGATGGTATGGTAAGTGCAGCGGAAGAAGTGTGTGGAACAATAAAAAGAGGCAGTAGTAAAAGAAGAGATGCATGGTGGAATGATGAAGTGAAAGAAGCTGTAGAGAAGAAGAAGAAAGCATGGTTAGACTACTTGGCCTCTAGTAATGATAAGGATATGAGAGAGAAGATGAAAGAAAGATATAAGCTGCAGAAAGTTCACACGAAAGCATTGATTGAGGAAATGCGTGAAAGGTGTAGAATGGAAGCGGACGAAAGGTTGTCGCACAACTTTAAGGAGAACTCCAAACTCTTCTGGAAAGAGGTTGGAAGGACCCGAAGTGGTGCGACGGCCTTAAGAATGAACAAAGTGCTTTCGAGAACTAATGACGTCCTCACAGAAAAATCGGACGTCATGCAGCGATGGAGCGAAATTTATAGAGAAATGTATGCGTGTGATGATCTTAGTGAGGGATCCGGGGATGACGCCGTGACTGGTACGCCAGACCTGGACCTCGATGACACTGAGGTCATCAGTATGAAAGAGATTGAACGTGCGATTCGAAGTTTGAAATGTGGTAAGGCTGCGGGACTAGACAGAGTTACTGCTGAAATGGTCAAGTATGGTGGGCCTCGCGTCTGGGACAGCTTTTATCTACTGTGCAATTTGTGCTGGCGGACGGGGGATGTCCCGGATGATTGGCGATCCGCAGTCATTGTGCCTTTATATAAAGGTAAAGGTTCACATTTTGACTGCGGGTGCTATCGGGCGATCAGCTTGACCAGTTTAGCAAGTAAAGTTTACTCGAAGGTTTTGACACGTAGGATGCAAGAGAAATCGGAAAGATTTCTATGGGAGGCACAATGCGGATTTAGACCTGGAAGAGGATGCACGGATCAAATGTTTTCTCTACGCATGATCACGGAAAAGCTTCTGGCTGCTAACCAGAAGATTTTCTGTGCTTTTGTGGATCTTGAGAAAGCATTTGATAAGGTTGTAAGGAAGAAAATGTGGGAACTGTTGCCGGGGTACGGTGTGGATGGTCGATTGCTAAGGACTGTGCAGTCACTTTACTGTAACTGTAAAGCCTGTGTGCGGGTAGGGCATGACCTGTCACCCATGTTTAGCGTCCAAACGGGCGTGAAATAGGGTTGTGTCATGTCTTCCTGGCTGTTCATACTGTATCTCGACAGCTGTTTACAGAAGCTGAAAGATAGCTGTTTGGGTGTGAAATTGGGTGACATAAAAGTAAATTGTCTGCTGTATGCTGATGATGCAGTGCTTATTGCACCATCAGAGGCAGAACTGCAGGCATTAGTCACGTGTATGAAAGAGGAATGTGAAATTAAAGGTCTCCGTTTGAATGATAATAAAACTAAGGTTCTGGTATTTGAAAGGGACGAAGAGAGAACGAAGTGTGAAATATGGGTAAATCAGGAATGTCTAGAACAGGTAAATGAAATTGTATACTTGGGGAGTGCTTTTAGCCGGGATGGAAGATGTGATTTAGATGTGGACAGGCGTGTCGCTGCCGGGAACAAAGTCAATGGTGCCCTGACTGCGTTAGTCAAAAGGCAAGGCGTAGTGAAGAGTGCACGCCTTGCAATACATAACGCAGTGTTGGTACCGACTTTGTTATATGGCAGCGAAACCTGGGTGTGCCAGAAGAAGCATAAAAGCAAGTTGAATGCAGTGGAGATGCGATCTCTTCGTAAAATGTGCGGCGTTACCATGGCCGACCGAAAGCGAAACGAAGAGATTCGCAATATGGCAGGTTTGAAAGATGACCTTATCACAAAAATTGATAAGGGCGTGCTTCGATGGTTTGGGCACGTTGAGCGAATGAGTGAAGACCGAATGGTGAAGAAAATATATAGCGCGAAAGTTAATATTAAAAGGTGTCGAGGTAGACCGAGACTAACTTTCGAAGACCATGTGAGCAAACTGCTCGAAGAGGGGAGGGTCAAGAGTACTCGGATACCTAGACGTGCATGTATGAAGAAGATAATGAATCTGAAAGAAGCGAAAGAGGTATGTAAGGATCGTGACACTTGGCGATCTGTTCTCTCTGGCTACCCCGTCAGGGATTGTGCGTGAAGATAAATAAATAAATAAATAAATAAATTATTATTATTATTATTAATTAACGATCCAAGAGAGAGTCTTATCCGACACTATTTCGATGATATTCCAGACGTCAGTCTGAGCGAGATTATAATGGCTCTCCATCACCTTAAAAACGGCGAGGCCCCAGGCGAGGATGGAATTACAGCGGAGCTTCTGGAAGCGGGTGGAAAGCCGGTACTTGAAGTTTTTCAGTAGCTCTTTAATTCCGTCCTCCATGGTGGCATTACACCGGAAGCGTGGAGCACAAATGCGGTGGTATTGTTCTTCAAAAAGGTGACAACGTTCTCTTGAATAACTACAGACTGATTTTCTTTCTGAGCCGCGTCTACGTGCTGTTTTCGATAGTCATTACAAATCGTTTCGCGCGCAAACTTGACGAATTCCAGCCTCCCGAACAAGCCGGTTTCCGAAAAGGCATTAGCACTATAGAATACATACATACCCTTCGGCAAATTGTACTGAAGTCCTAAGAGTACAATTAGCCACTTCGTCTGGCGTATGTGGACTATGAGAAAGCCCCTTCAGCAATGCTAATTTTGGCTTTCTGTATAATTTTGACAATTGCAATTTTGACTTTCGGTATATTGAAGTGCTGAAGTGCTTGTACAGAAGGGCTAGGATAGCTATCCGAGTACAAAACCAGAGTATGAAACCTATCCAATTGCAGAGAGGTGTAAGACATGGTGACGTTATATTCTCGAAACTCTTCACCGCTGCATTGTAAGATGTTTTCAAGCTTCTGGACTGGAAAGTATACGGTATTAACATCGATGGCGAGTACATCACTCACCTTCGATTTGCCGGCGATATAGTCTTCATGGCAGAATCGCTGGAAGACTTAAGCACTATGCTCAATGACCTCAATAGTGTTTTACAACGGATGGGTCTTAAGATGAACACGGACAAAACAAAGATCATGTTTTATGTCCATGTCACACCTATGCCGGTAGTTGTTGGAAGCACTAAGCTCGAAGTTGTTGACGAGTATATTTACCTGGGGCAAATAGTCAGTCTAGGTAAGTCGAACTTCGACCGAGAGGTCAATTGATGGATTCAACTCGGTTGGACAGCGTTCGGGAAATTACGGCACATCTTCTCGTCAGGTATACCTAAAAACTTAAAAACGAGACTGTACACTTGTGTTGCCAGTGATGACCTAAGGAACTGAGACGTGGTCCTTCCTTCCAGACGTAGTCGCAAATTGTAAGTGGGAAAAAAGGTTCTGGAGTGGCATCCTCGTACTGGTAGGTGAAGTGTAGGGTGACCCCCCACGAGATGGAGTGACGACCTGGTAAGACATGCAGGAAGTCGATGAATGCAGGAGGCTCAGCGACCAGAGACCCTTTTGCCTTTTGACCCTGTTAGGGGGGGAGGCCTATGTTCAGCAGTGGACTTGTGAAGGGCTGTAATGATGATGATGATGAATGATGAAATATTTGGCATCTAATGGCGCGATATTTTCAAGACATATCAAGGTGAAACTTGATTTATTCAGAAAAGCTAACTGTTTGATAATATAATCCTTAAAACTGTTCATCTCAAAGAATTACCTATACACACGGTTCAAAACTAACCAAAAAATTACAATTAGAAAAATGCTACGGGCACAAGGTCCACAATGTATGCGTGTGTCAGCTAAAGACGCAATACTTACCGATTATTATAAATGTATACACATTACTTCATATCTTTTATGATATAACTACACAAAAGTATGGATGTATAATAAATAAATAAATAATAAATAAATAAATAAATAAATAAAAATATAATATTATCCATTGAATATAAACGCAGCTTTTCTAAATACCTTGGAATATGGTGACAATATTAGAACCCATCGGAATAAGGCGCGCCTATACCTTAATACGGAAAATATAAATAATCATATAGTTTGTTTATGTTTTATTTAAAGACACTGAACTGCTAAATTATTTGAACTAAATGATGTTAAAGATTTTAGATGTCTTTTCTCAAAATTGCCTGCAAGGATGATTTATTGATACTGAGTGCTTGACTTCGTCTGCGAATGGGTAATGATGGATTTTTTGAACAGATCTTCTTCGACCGCTACTTTATTTTTAACAAATTGTTGGCTACATTTGTTTTAAATTCGACTTTTTTATTTGATTTGGTATTTTCCAACATACTAATCCATTTCCTAATGCTATCGTCAATTGGTGGTTTGCGAAAATGGTATTATTTACGATAGAAACACTGAGCGATAACTATACAATCATTCTCTTGGTATTAGGCTCGTACGCAAAAAGTTCGGTGCGTTTCAAAAAGTAGTACACGACGCTATCCACAACCCGCGCGCCCGCACCACAACTTTACAACTTCAACAAGAAAAAACAAAATCCCGCTCTCGTTATTTGACAGCCCTATATTATATTATATTAATTATTAGAATAATGCATTTTTTTTAAGAATTTCTGTGATGCAAGTATTAAGAAGAGATTCAAAAATATCCTGACTTAATTCTCAACCTGGTTTATTTTTGGTCCAATCTAAATCTATCTATTCTGATTAGCTCGAACCTAGTACATTTATTATAAGCTAAAGGACGTTGAACACATGAACATAGGTACTGCAAATGAGACCAACGATTCAAAATTATCGTTCAAGCACGTATAAATTTACGTGTTTTTATCGTGCTTGAACGATAATTTTGAATATATATATATATATATATATATATATATATATATATATATATATATATTTTCACATATATATTATAATATATTTAAAAACCATATTTACCGCACACCAGAAGAAAAGTTGCCGTTAAAGCAAACTGTGTTTTCATTTTTCTTTCCTTTCTCAACTATCTTCACCAGTCACTAGCTTCGGAACTCCTTAATTGTTAAGCCCGTTTGGCTGCCTGGCTAAAACACGCAATCATTTTATTTTCTTGATTGCATCTCCATAAAAACCATCTTACGCAATATTCGAGAAATAACTGATCACATTTTGGACATCAAAACTACCTTTAACAATGATCTATATAATAGGATATCAAATAATAACTTCGACTAATTATTGACTTTCTTATTACTTATTATCATGATTGTGTCTTCTAATGCAAAAAAGCAGATTCATAATACGATTTAAAAAACCGTATTCATTATTCATCATCATCATTATCATAATCATCATCATCATCATTACAGTCCTTCACAAGTCCACTGCTGAACATGGGCCTCCCTCAAGGAATGCCACAAAGTACGCTCCTGAGCCACCTGCATCCATCTACTTCCTGCATGTCTTACCAGGTCGTCACTCCATCTAGTGGGCCGACGCCCTACACTTCACCTACCGATACGAGGCCGCCACTCGAGAACCTTTTTTCTCCACGGACTCCTTTTTCTGTCGGTTCTTTGAGATATATGGAAAGCCCATTGCCCCTTCAGCTAACTAATACGTTGAGCTATGTTGGTCACTCTAGTTCTACTGCAGATATTCTCATTTATAAGTTTATCACGCAGAGAAACCCATAGCATAGCTCGCTGAGCGACCTTCAGCGTCCTCATACGGACAGCAGTGAAGGAACACACAATGTTTGTACAATCTTGTTTTCAGGTTTTAAGGTATACCTCACGAGAAGATGTGTTGTAATTTCCCGAACGCTGCCCAGCCGAGTTGAATCCGTTGATTGAACCAAAGGCGGCCGACTAGGTAAGTCCAACTTTGAACTTCGAGCTTAGCGCTCCAAACAACTAACGGCATAGGTGTGACATGGACATTAAACATGATCGTTTTTTCGTCCATGTTCATCTTAAGACCTATCCATTGGGAGACACCATTGAGGTCATTGAGCATAGTCCTGACACTTTGCGTCAACAAAAAATTAGCGATATGCAAATAGAAATTGAAAACCTCAATAAACATATCGTCACCATTATGGTAAATTTGCAAATGTGCCACACCACAGATTTTACAAGACAGCTAAACAATTTTAATGCCGATTTCCAAAAAGGAGACGGTACTCAATTCGACTGTATGTTTTTTATGTGTGTTACCTCATAACTTTTTATTGGGTGAACCAATTTCGATGACTCTTTTTTTATTTGAAAGCTGATACTTCTCTTGTAGTCCCATATGAATTTGATTAAGGCTAGACTAATAGTTTTTGAGTTATTCTTAATAACTTAAATTGAAGTCGGCTGTACAAAAATTATAATTTTAAATTATTACATCTTTCAAATGGTACCCAGTGACTGGTGTTAGATCAAATAAGTTTTCGAGTTTTGAAATGTCAATCATAACATTACGATCTATACAATATCGCAAAGTAAGTTTACGTAAGTGTTATATTCGCAATTATACAATAATTATTTGCGAGTGCGTAATAATTATTGCATTTTAAAATTGCGAATGGAATAGGCAACTCTATGCTATTTATAGTAAGATAATATTAGAATGGCAAGTTTAACCTCTAATCTTCTATCTTTTTTAACGTGTAACATTATTCAATATTTTATTGACTCGTCAACGACATAAAATTAAAAATAAAACTGTTTAGAGTGTGAAAAGTTTATTCTTCTTTTAGTTAACTATTAAATAAACTTATATTTTTTTAATTATTTACCAAGTCTCACAATAATCAGCCATTTATAAAAAAAATAACATCTAGGCTTAAAACTTATTGGACTGACGTTTTTAACTTATTAAAAATATTATTAAAATATAAACAAAAAATAAGACATTTTAAAATAAATATAATATTTAATAAAAGATGAATAAAGTTGAATCCTAAAGATACAGTCTTCTTCATTATCAGGTTCTGGTAAACGATCCGCCACTGTTTTAGATAATACTCGTAGCAGGTACTCATAACATGATAATAGATCCTTGCACAATTTTATTAAATCTATCTTTTTCGTCTTTGAAATAGGCAATCTATCACTGTAGGCAGATTAAGGTATAATACAATTGCGATTCCCTTTCTTGGCCTTCAGTTTTAACTCAGTGAACCCGTCACTATTGTAATCAATTTTTATAAAAATTGATTTCGGGTTAT
Organism: Parnassius glacialis; assembly: GCA_033319125.1. Lineage (NCBI taxonomy): Eukaryota > Metazoa > Arthropoda > Insecta > Lepidoptera > Papilionidae > Parnassius > Parnassius glacialis. Next base: position 31,642,115 of record JAVANC010000023.1, on the reverse strand, counting down.
TATATCCAATGATATTGAACCCATATTGCATCTTGAAACTTAGAAACTTAAGAAAGGGTTTGCTAACTTTTTGTGTTTTTATGAAGGAAAATATTATGAGCAAATCTGCATGTCTGGGAAATAAGAAATAAAAAAATTCTAGCCATGTGAAGTTCGCCAACACGTATTAGGACAACGCGGGGGTACATACTTCTTCATTTGCGTTGAGTCTCATCCCAGATATAGCAATCGAAATTTTGGTTTCCCCAGTAATAAAAATTTAATTCGTATACTGCTAGCAGCTTACGTGCATAAAAATATGGGCCAGCGGCTCCTTTTGAAATCTGTATCTGTAATGTGTTTTTTTTTTATAGGATAAGGATGATAAACGATCACACAGACCACCTGAAGACCTGAATACTTTTCTGTATTTTTCACATCCCAATCGTATTATACTCTTCCTTTTTTAATTTTTTTTTCTTTTAGTTGTATTTGTTACTGTTGTACTTGTTTGTGACAAATTATGAAAAAAATATTTTTCCTAAAAACAGCGTCGCAACATCGTTTGCAAAGAGTGCTGTTCTACTCTTCAGAAAGTTAAAGAAAAGAGTACATATATAAATCACAAAGTTTAGTGAGAGTCAAAAAGTAGCAAAGTTTTCTATTTTTTTTCTCCTTTTTTTAAACGTTACCTCCACTTTAGGATTTATCATGTATCGTGGAGGCAGTTCACATAATAAAATTTCACGAAGATTAACATCCAGATCCGGAAAATTACCTGTAGGCCATCATATGTTTCGTGCGGGATTCGAACCCGCGGCCCTTAGCGCTGCAACTCATTTCTAAGTCACTACGCCACGGAGCCGTCGGGTGGTAGTAGTACGTAGTATAATCCGTGTGTTTGTTATTTTAAATATAACTTTAAGCAAAATCAAGCTGATAAGAAAAGTTGTACATTTTAGTAATGATTACACATTTGTAATCATTACTAAAATTTAATATATATGACAATAATCAGTAAAATTTACTCATAATAATTTAGATGCAAAGATGCAAATACTGTCGGAGAAATTATAAGATGATATTTAGCATAAATGCCTTTGGTCCATTCCATATCTCAGAATTTATGTGCTGCCACAGCACATATACAAAAATGATATAATTATTAGTTCATCGTGGTCAATTCAATTCTTAGAACATAAGTTATGCCATAGCAATAATGAGAATGTGACGTATAGGTTAATTGACCATAGACCGTCAGATACTTTGTAGTAAAAATCATATCACAACCAATTCACGAATATGTCACATAGGTAAGTTGACCATGGTTAATATATGCATAAGAACATTAAAAATACTTGGGTAAAACACGAATAGACCCAGTATTCGCATGTTTACAACTAATTAACAGTGGTAGAGCCACGCGGCAGCGTTTGCTGTCGCACGGATGGGCCGGCTCGAACCGAGGTGGTACCACGACCTCACAGAATACCAGCGTGAAGTGGACGTTTACCTCTGCGTTTCGCTTGGTGAGTGCAGGTGGCCGGAGGCCCTTTTTACTGGAAATGAGGCATTCCATCTTAGTCCTCACGGGTGACAATGCATCTACATTTTGAATTGTAATAGAGGATAGATGTAGATGTCTATGGGCCGCAGCAACCACTTACCATCAGGTGGACTGTGTGCTCGTTTGTCCCCTTATCTTATAAAAAAAAATAACTTTGAGGACGACGTATATAATTAGCCCTTGGTAGAATATATTTTCTGCACTTTGTTAATTTATCGTGGTGATAGATTTCTATTTCCTATGATTCGCGCTTTTACTGTTAAAATATTTCATAAGCTATAATAGTTACAGATTTGAAACTTTGCCACAGTATGTATAACTACATTGGCGGCGATTTTTTTATAGGATTGGGTGACAAACGAGCATAAAGTCCACCTGATAGTGAGTGGTTGCTGTGACCCATAGACATCTACATCTATCCTATCATATTACAAATCAAAATGTAGATGCGTTGTCACCCGTGAGGACTAGGATGGAATGCCTCTTTTCCAGTAAAATGGGTCTCCACTTCTCTACACTCACTATACGAAACACAGCAGTGTCAAGCTGCCATTTTACGCTGGTATTCTGTGAGAGCGTGGTCCTTCCGCGGTCGAGCCGACCCACTCATGCTACAACTATACTACTAATATAACTTCAGCATGGCTCAACCACAAATTACGCCAACTTTTAATTTTTTAAAGTTTGCCATAGACGTGACGATATTCACAAGTTTAAACTTATATAGCATGACACGAGTGCATCGCGTTCACAACTCTGTATTAAATTGACCCCAACACTTGCTCAAAAAAACGATATCAAGAAAATAATTTTTATCTACGGATCACAATAGTGTGTCAGTCTATCCTTAGCCCTAATTCGATCAAGAGAAAATACATCGTATGAAAAGTATACATTCATATCTCAAACTACTACATATTTTATATGATAATTAGGCTTAATTAGGCTGTCATAACGCTGATTTAACGCCCAATGACAAACCAATATTATGTATGGTGAAAATGACTACGATATAAAAATTTTGGTATCCCACCTTCGGAAATTATTGACTACTTTTAAAAATAATGACATACTGTAGTTAAACGTATTTAAAAATAATTACATTAATATTTATGCCTTTAATAATAGATTACTAAAAATATGTAATGAATTTAAAAGGTGTCATTTTATTACATGTACAAATGAAACTATTTTTGACATGTGTAATTCAATTAATTTTCTTATTGATTATATTGACTACGGAACAAAGTATCCTGATGTACGTGAAATAAAAAAAGTTGATAGGACGTGACAATAATCAAATGACACAAAAAAACGACATGAACTTATATCCTAAAGGCATAATTCCTAATTAATTTAAACGTCAATCCATATTTGGCACTACTGCTAAATCCGAGGTAAAATACCCAAACCCAAACACATTACTACTGATTTCTTTCCTATAGACAGAAAAAGTGTTTTTCGAGTCTCTAACATATAAATCATTTATAGTCATGCATCAGAATATAGCCAACATACTTGCAAAGAAAGACTTACTGGAACTCACGCTGGAGGAATTGCGAGATTCAAATACAAATCCAGATGTATTGTGGCTGTCTGACACATGCCTGCTCTCCAATCAAAATAAATACGTAAATGTTGCCCAATTTGAATTAGCATCAACTTTTTGGAGAGATCAACAAAGAGGCGGAACTTGTATTTTAATCAAACAAGGATTAATTTACGGAGAGTTAAACTTCTTACACAATCACACAACGAAAAAGACAATTGAAGATTGTGGTACGACATCTTCTCGCTTAATTTTCTTATAATTTGTGTTTATAGAATCTCCAACTCTGACCCGAACTTGTTTTTAAAATAATTTAAAATTAAACATTTTGTACAGCCGACTTCAATATAAGCGACTTCAATATAGGTTATTTAAGAATAACTCAATAACCATTGGTCAGACCTTGATCAAATTCATATGGGACCACACATGGGGACGGGAAAACTATCAGCTTTCATATAAAAAAAAGAATCATCGATATCGGTTTGCCCAGTACAAAGTTATGAGGTAACACACATAAAAAAAACATACACTCGAATTGAGTACCGTCTCCTTTTTGGAAGTCGGCAGAAAATAGACATGATTTTACATGAAATCAGTAGGCGTTATAGAAAAGACATGAAGATTATAATTACAGGTGACTTCAATATAAATACGTTAAGGCCAGGAAAAATTAGTAGCCATTTATCAGATTTATGCAACAAATACAATTTAAAAATACACAAAAATAGTCCAACTCGTGGAGGATCTTGCCTAGATCATATTTTGAGCAATATTAAAGACGCTATAACTACCTTACTCCATTTATCTTTACAGCTTAGCTATTAACGTTTATCATTAAGGGACCAAAAATACACCCAAGTATAACTTTGTTTATATACGAGACTATTGTCTTGAAAGTAAAAAAAATCAATAATTGCATTAACAAGTTAACATCTGAAGTCTACGAGGAGTTTGACGCGAACATGACATATACAGATTTCCACGATATGATATTTTTATTTTATAATTTATATTTTTCGAACATAAAGATCAAAATAAACAACATTAATTTTAAAAAACAAAAATGGATAAGCCGTGTTCTAAAAATAAGTTGCAAAACTATGTAATGTTAATATGTAATGTTTATTTATTTCATGTACCCAATATCTTTGCTTCTTACTTTTTTCTTCTTTTTTATGGCGTTGATATATTTGTTTATGAACATCAGACTAAGTAAATCATTCCAAACTCACCCAAACAATCCCAGAATCAGAACACGTGATATAAGTTTGTACTCGTGCGTCCGCTAAGAAGTGATAAGAGTGTCTAACGCCAAACGTACGTTGCATACTAAAAGTACTATGTGTTGCATATGTACGTATGTACGTGAAGTGTCACCAATGTAGGAGCGTTGCATCGCATTCGTTGAGAACGTGGGAACAGTCTGTTTTCCCATAATTATTAAATCTAATAAATCTACAAACAATGTCTCTTTACAAAATCATGAATTAATTAATAATACTATTGACATATATAATCGAATGGCTTAAAGCAAATAAATATTAATCTTGACAAATCATATTATATACAATTCAATAAATCTAAACATAAACAGTACAATTTTAATCTAAATGTGACAAAGATAAATAAAGTACAACAATTGAAATTCTTAGGTATTGACGAGGACTTGAACTGGAAAATACATATAGACCATTTGTGGTATTGACGAGGACTTGAACTGGAAAATACATATAGACCATTTGTGTTACAGAATTAACCAGTTCGTATATGCTCTTAAATACTCGTATGCTAGGAATGTAATGGACAATAATATAATTTAAAATTAAAAATTTTGTACAGCCGACTTCAATATAAGCGACTTCAATATAGGTTATTTAAGAATAACTCAATAACCATTGGTCTGACCTTGATCAAATTCATATGGGACCACACATGGGGACGGGAAAACTATCAGCTTTCATATAAAAAAGAATCATCCAAATCGGTTAGCCCAGTACAAAGTTATGAGGTAACACACATAAAAAAAAAACATACACTCGAATTGAGTACCGTCTCCTTTTTGGAAGTCGCCAGAAAAGACCGCTTTTATGTCCTATCGCACCTACATAGAATCGATATTGTACTATGGTATACTATTATTGAGCAACAGTACGGACATGAACAGAGCACTTATAGCCCAAAAATGCATAAGGGCCATATGTGGAGTTTTATCTGACGTGTCCTGTAAACCACTGTATAAAAGTCTAATATTATTGCCACTACCTTCACTTTATATCTATGAAGTTGCGGCTTTTGTACACAAAAACACAACATTATTTAACAAAGTAAATAATTTTAGATTGAGATATCCTCACAGAATGATACATAATAAAATTCCAAGGTCAGATAAATATGCAAAAATTTGCCTCTATATGTTTGTCAAAATATATAACAAGATTCCTAGGGATATTAAAATGCTCTAGGTCAATATGTTTAAACACAGGTTGTACAAATGGCTAAGTCAAAATAACTTTTACAGCATAGATTTATTTCTCTGTACCAAAAACTTAACATAAATTAATATAGTTTTTTTTTAAATATAGTTAAAATATTTTATTGAATTCAGTGTATTATTTGCATGCTATTTTCATTATGGCGAAATATATGCTCTCTGTCGTAACCAGCCTATAATACTGTGTTGGTAAGCAAATAAAAAAATATTATTATTATGGGTTATCTATATAGTTTTCTCATCTGGTTGGGCTGTATAAATATATATTGGTGATTGTTGTTAAATAGTAACAAAAAATATACTTTATATTACTGAACATTGGTTAAAAGATTATAATTTCATGTTTAATTTCAGAAATCACCAAGTTCCTTCAATAGAGAAAAAAGTTTAAGTGGTGGCTCCTTAATATAAGCAGATAAATCATTATTATATAAAGAGTGTAAGGATATAGCGAGCCTCTTTTGAGCGAACTGAAGAAATGGTTGGTGTCGAGATCGAGCACCTCATTTTTGTGAATGTTTACAGACCCCCATGTGCTACTTATGACTATTTTGATAGGATTGTGAAAGAAGTTTTGTTCAAACTTAGTAAACAGAACAAGTCTGTTGTAATATGTGGAGACTTTAACATCAATCTTCTTGAAACTTCTTCCATTAGTATTAAGTTTAGCTCATTGTGTAGTGTAGTATAGCTCCCACAACTATATATATATATATGTATATATGTATATATATATATGTATGTGTATATTATATATGTGTATATTAGAGTTAAGAATAGAGATCAGTATAACTAAAGTTATAGAAGCATCAGCACGCCCAAAATGGAAATCATTATGGATTGTTCAATTAAAAACAATTTTATTATAACGAAATGGACGCAATACCGGATGTGACGAAAAATAAATAAATATGAATTCCAGAAGAGGCCACAATAATAGTTTTATAGAAGCTGACTGAAAAATTAAATAGTATAATTTAGTATAATTTACTTATTTTAATCTGCATTTGAACGGAAATAAAACTAATTGTGTTAAATTTACAACAAGGAATGTTAAAAACCTGAGTACCAATGTGTTTTTAAATGGGGAAGAACTGAGCCCTGTTCAATCCACTGTTTTTATTGACATAACTCCCGACGCAAAGCTTCAGTGGGGTCCCCATACGTCCAAACTAGCGAGCAGACTAAGTTCTGCAGCCTATGCCGTAAAAAAGATAAGAGGTCTCACTAGTATCGAGACAGCTAGATTAGATTATTTCAGTTATTTCCATAGCATAAAGTCTTATGGGATTTTGCTATCGGGAAATGTGGCTGATTCAGAAACTACTTCTGTTTTACAGAAGAGAGCTATTAGAGCTATTTACAACCTAGAACTGAGAGAGACTCTTAGAGATAAATTTAAAGAAATAAATTTAAGTTGAAGTTAATTTAACTTTGGCCTCTCAGTATATTTACGAAAATTTAATGTATGTTCACAAAAGCAAAGGCAGTTTTAGTAATAAAGTAATATGCATTCTGTAAACACTAGGAACAAACACAAGCTAGTGATACCAGTTTCTTGGCGCCACAGAGTCAGTAATTCATTCTTGGGGCAATGTATACGCTATTACAACAAGGTCCGGGAAAGTGTACAGGCTCTCTCTATTACTAAGTTTAAATGTTTTGTTAAGTTGAAACTGTATTAAAAGCGTTATTATAGTATAAATGAATACATGGTTGATAATAACCCCTGGGAACGAGGTTTTTGTCCCCTGAAAATTTGTACAACCATTAATGTAAAATTTGCTTTAAAAAAAGTCCCGCTGGGTTTCTTGCTGGTTCTTCTCAGGACGGAGGTTTTTTTACGAACCAGTGGTAAAGTAAAAAATTAATTTTAATAAGAATAACACATGTGATCGATATTGAATAAAGAATTATTCTATTATATTCCATAATTGTAAACAAAAGATATATATGTACATTAATATCAATAAAATAAAATAAATACATAAATAAATAAAAACCCAACCACATGGAAGTCCTCGGCTGGGGAGACCAAACGGCTGAGGGTTAGGGGGAAAGGGAAAGAAACCGGCTGACGATGCGGGCCATATCGAGGAGCAGCGCATTCTGTACTTTAGAATGGAGCCTTATTATAATTATTATTATTAATTCCTCCAGCGATTCCGCCATAAATACTAAATCATCGGCAAATCGAAGGTGAGTGATGTACTCGTCATATATATTTAGAACGTATCCTTTCCAGTCCAGTAGCTTAAAAACGTCTTCCAGCGGTGAAGAGTTTCGGGTATATAACGTCACCCTGTCTTACAGCTCTCTGCAGTTGGATGGGTTTCGTATTCTGATTCTGTATTCGGATAGCCATCGTAACCCCAATGTACAAACAAAGCCAAGTTGACTTGGCACCGCTGAAGGGACAGTTGCATCGCACAAATTTCGCTGGAAACACAGGCTTTCTCATTGTCCACATACGCAAGGCAAAGTGACAGATTGTACTCCTCGGTCTTCTGTACAATTTGCTGAAGGGCATGTATGTGCTCTGAGGTCCATAGTACTAAAGTCTTTTCAGAAACCGGCTTGTTAGAGAAGCTGTAAGTCGTCAAGTCTGCGTGCGAGACGATTGGTAATGACTCTCAAAAACAGTGCATAGATGCGGCTCAGAATGGAAATCGGTCTGTAGATATTCAAGAGAGTGTTGTCGCTTTTCTTGAAGAACAAGACCACAGCACTTCTGCTTCATGCCTCCGGAGTAGTCCCACCATGGCAAACGGTATTAAAGAGCTTCTGCAGGACTTCAAGTACCGCTTTCAGTAGCTCCGCTGTAATTTCATGCTCTCCTGGGGCCTTGACATTTTTAAGGTGCCGGAGAGCCATTTTAATCTCGCTCAGACTGACGTCCGGGATATCATTGGAATCGCGTAGAATAAGACTTGTTCTTGGACTTGCGTGTGGCTCAAATGATTATGTGTACAGCTGCCCATAAAACCTCTCAATCTCACTCAAAATCTCAGTAGTCCCGGAAACGATGCTACCACACTTAGTCTTCAACTTTGACAGTTGACTCTTTTTGCCAGACAAATCTCTAGCAAAAAATTTGGAGCCTTGGTTTCGCTCGATCGCTTCTTCAATACAAGTTATATTGATGTTTTGTAAGTCCCGTAGCATTCATTTCGAGATCTGTCTGTTCAGTTGCTTTTATGCTATCAAGTCTACTGAACACTGCAGCTTCATTTCCCGTCTAACAGCCATGAGATTAAAAGTGTGATCGGAGAGTTTATATGTTCTTCTGCGGTGACTCTTGCAAAACTTAACTCCAACTACATGGACAGTTTCTACAAACGTTTCATTATATCATGTCGTCCACTTCATTGCAGTCTTCTAGGCACTGAAAAAAGTTTTGTTACTCGAGCTAAAAGGTTTCGGGACTTTGTATTAGAGCACGAAGGGGACAGAGCGCTGACTTCGTTAGACGAGACCTCTCCAACGTAACGTTTAAGTTCAGTGTGCCTCTAGCCATTCGGTGATCGCTACCAATTTTCACCCTCGCGATCACGGAGACATCACTGAACAGTTGTCGTCTGGTCGTTATAATGATTATGTATGATTGATATGATTATATAATTTTTCGGTAATTGCTAAAAGTTTTCACCATCGCAATCAGTGAGATATCACTAAACAGTTGCCATTTGGTCGTCATAATGCAGTTCATCTAATTTTTTGTTGAACCTTTGGGGCTTAACCAGGTCCACTTCCTGTGGAGCCGCTTCTGGAAGAAAGAGTACATCATAAAGAGTCCCTTTTCTCCAAGAAGTCAGCCAGTTGTTGACTCCTTGGATTTCTTTGCCCTATTCCAAATTTCCCTGCTTTCAGCTCGCTGATCTTTCTTGTGCCTAGTTTTGCATTGAAGTCTCCCAATGACACCGTGTATTGGATTTTGGAGGAATGCACGGCTTTATAGATATCCTCATATATTTCCTCCACCTCTTCATCGGGATATGCTGCGGTTGGTTCGTAAACCTGTATGACTTTCAACGAATACCGTTTGGTGATTCTGAGTATAAAGTACGCAACCCTCAATTACACACTCTCATACACACACTATCTTTATAACGTTGTTAACGAGAGACTTTTGGACGATAAATCCGAGACCTCCTCGGGACAGATGGCCTCCCTACCGGTGATAGAACAAGTTGCTGGATTCAATGATCCTCCCCCTGTCTTCGGACCTTGGATAATCCTATATTATTCCAGACCAATTTGTCTATCTCTTCTTTCAGCTCCAGGATCTTTTCATCAATTCTCAGGGTGCGTGCATTGTATGTTTCCAGGTCGAGTCATCTTCTATTTATTATTCACCGGCTATGAATTAAGTTTCTTGTTTCTACGGAAATTTCCCTGCAAATATTTTGTATTATATGAAATGAATCGGTGCCAACGAACTAGACGTTTCTTTCCGGGTAGCTGGAAGTAACCGTTAAGTTTTATTACAATAAGAACCTAAGTTTAATATTAACTAGCTTTTGTTTGTGGCTTCGCCCGCACATTCGTAGAATCTTTTAGTATTCCTCCTCAGGGTCCAATTCCATCTGTCCGCGACTACTAAGCTCACCCCTACACCATAAAGACAGCAAATAATTTAGCTTTTTAAAAAAAGTGACTAAGCACCTAATGATAATTCATTTTTCTATGTTTTATTTTTATATTAAATCATCAAAAAATTGAAATAATTTGGTAAACCTAAAAGTACACGCATAAGCATTTTATTTAATACTAGCTGTTCCCCGCAATTTCGCCCGCGTGTTATTTGGGGTTTTAATTTTTTTTTGCGCGGAACCCTAATTCTTTTTTTTAATAAAAGTAGCCTAAGTTACTCCTTGTGACATTAGCTATCTGCCAGTGAAAATACCGTCAAAATCGCCCAAGCCGTTTCGGAGATTAGCCGGTACACACAGACAGACAGACAGACAAAAACTTTAATTTTTTTTTGTTATTAGTACCGTATATACTTTCATATGCATTTAGTAAAAAGCTGTAATTTTGACATTACAAACAGACACTTCTATTTTATTTATTGGTATAGATTGATGAACAAAATTAAAATAGGGTTGTTATTATATACAACGTGTCCCAAAATTCAACGATAAGCCAACACCGGAGGATAGACCTGCCCCAGACTAATCGGGGGAAAAAAGAAAAAAAAAATATATCCCAATTATATTTTAAGTTATATAAAAAAAATGAAATTCTTCAGAAATTGAGACCGTTTATGATATTTTTCACTACCATGACCACAATTTTTTAAATATTTTTTTCTATTTTTTTTATAGGCAACCTGAATAGTACTGCTATCTACCGCAATTCTTAAAAACTCCAGAATAACTCTTGTTTTATCACGAAAATTAATGAAACTTATTTTATTTCCTAAATTTTTTGAAGACTTTTACTGTTAACCAAATTTTACTTATCGTGGTGTAAAAAAAAAGTATGAACACTAGTTTGGCAAGTTTTTTTAAAAATTGACGCAACTAACCAACATTCCAAAATGGTATAATACTCTAGGAAAACAAGTTATAAAAATATGGGCCTATTATTTCTTAACAATTGACTTCCAAATGACGGTTGGGTTTAATAAAAGTATTAGTTCTTGAAAAATGTTTAATATTTCAAAACAAATGGTACAAACAGTTTCACATGTAATTTATTAAGTTATTAACATTATAGCAAATGTTCGAACTGTTTGCCACCAGCATTAATACATGCACGACATCGCCTTAAAAATGATCGTTTTATTTGTCTTGCATATCTTCTGCTATTAATGTAATCAGCAGCCTGAGTGATATTTCGACGAATCTCGTCCAATGTCACAATGGGTTTTGAGTAGACCCTGTTTTTAAGACAACCCTAATAGACGATGTCCAGGGGGTTCAAATCGGGTGAACGGGGTGGCCATAAGATAGGACCAAGTCGCCCGATCCAACGCCCTGGATACTCTTGATTTAAATATTCTCGCACAGGACGGGCATAATGTGCTGGGTAACCATCGTTTTGGAACCACATGTTTTGCAGATCACTTAAGGGTACGTCGTTTAACAATTCTTGCAAGTCATTTTGTAAAAAGTTTAAATAACTATTGCCATCTAAGTTTCCTTGTAACTCAAAGGGCCCGATTACTTTTCCATTCAATATGCCGGTCCAAAGGTTAACCTTGAATTGATATTGGGATTTGTTTTGTCTCATCAAGTGTGGATTTTTATTACTCCAACTATGTAGGTTGTGAAGATTTAAATACCCATCTTTCTTGCACGTTGTTTCATCCGACCATAGAATTTTGTCTAGAAAGTGGGGATCTTCACTGTGCCTTTGCAGCATTACACGGTAAAATGTGACCCGTAGCGGATAGTCCCGCTGTAATAACGTCTGCACACGCCCGTATTGATATGGGTGAAGCTTGTGACGTTTTAATATTCGATGTGCAGAACTTTTCGGGATTCCTGTAGCTTCTTCTATGGCACGTACCGAAGTAGTCGAGTCATTTTCTATCTCATTGAGAACTTCTTCATCACGATCCAATCTAGGTCTTCCAGCGCTTTTCCTATTGGATGGCATACGACCCTCCGAAAACGCTTGATGCACATTAATAAACACTCGATAATCAGGATATTTTTGAGCATTTGGGTATCTTTCACGATACAGTCTGCTAGCAGCATTAGCATTACATCGGCATTCTCCATAGATTAAATGCATATTAGCGTATTCCTGTGATGTGTACGGTTGCGGCATGTTAAACGCCAAACAGTCCAAAATGCGCCAGAACTCTAAATCACAAAACACACAATCGTAGTCCAAGATAATGCCAGGTAAGTTCAGTTTGCAGATCACTTCGAGTCCAAATAATGCCAGGTCAGTTAAGTTTGCAGGTCGATTCCAGTCCAAAAAGCCAAGCTAAAAGTCGATAGTATGTACGAGGGCCACGTAAGTTGAATTGGGAACGGTGCGCAGTAAACAAAGGAGCAGAGCGTACTGAACCGACTTGCTGAGAATAATAACAGCTTCTCTACCTGCACTGTTGTTGTCTCTTTTTAACGTAAATATCTCTATCTATCTATCTCTCTCTAACATCTAAGGTATTAATGCCCCATTCGAATTCCTAGAAATTGTAACAGGAACCCATTTTGGGCATGTAGTAAAAGTGATTACTGACAATTACAATTTAAGGAATTTGGCCCCTGTTTAGAAATAATAGGCCCATATTTTTTATAACTTATTTTCCTAAAGTATTATACCATTTTGGAATGTTAGTTAGTTGCGTCAATTTTTAAAAAAACTTGCCATACTAGTGTTCATACTTTTTTTTTACACCACGATAAGTTAAATTTGGTTAAAAGGAAAAGTCTTCAAAAAATTTAGGGAATAAAATAAGTTTCATTAATTTTCGTGATTGTATATTTGTTATCAGGAAGGTACTGCATCCATCTCCTTTTTAAGTTTCCTTTTGTCGTTTCTTACCTCACCCACGGGACGATATATGGTAGTGGACTTTGATACACCGCCGCCATAATATGATGGGAGACAAGTAAAAAATTACCCTATTCAAATTTATAATATGTACATAAAATAGAATAGTTTGGAAACTCCAAAAGTGCACGCCTCATGATATGTAGGCGCGGTACCAGTACCAGTACCGCGCCCACTATAACAAAAAACGGCTTTGTACCGGGGGCTTCTGACGTCATCTCGGCGCGCGGCACTTGTTTCAACATTTATGTTTTTCACGACTGTTCGTTTATGTTATAAGAGGCTTGAGTTACAGTTCTTTTAAGCTGATAAGATTGTCGATAAGTAGAAATAATAACAATAACTTTTGGATGGTTAATTAGTTTTGTACAGCTCTTTGTTTCTAAGGGATCTTGAAAAAGTGTATTTACTGCCAATAAATTTGGTTTATCAATGAAAAAGCGTATGTATTTATTTCATTTTTATGTCTTCACAATCAATACAAAATTATTTTTTCTAAAATAAACCGAAATTATGCATGAAACCATTATAATAATTCTACTTTTTCACTCGCAAACATTTGCTAAAAATTCGACAATAGACAGTTTGCGCGCGCTTTGTAACCTCATTTTCAAAACCTTTCTGTGAAAATATTATAGCGTCTTCCTTAATTTTTCTTATACAATCATATAGATATAATATTTATGAATAATTTCTTTATGAATTTACATACGTGCAATAAACTTTTTTTTTTATAGGATAAGGGTGACAAACGAGCACACAGTCCACCTGATGGTAAGTGGTTGCTGCGGCCCATAGACATCTACATCTATCCTCTATTACAATTCAAAATGTAGATGCGTTGTCACCCGTGAGGACTAAGATGGAATGCCTCATTTCCAGTAAAAAGGGCCTCCGGTCACCTGCACTCACCAAGCGAAACGCAGAGGTAAACGTCTACTTCACGCTGGTATTCTGTGAGGTCGTGGTACCACCCCGGTTCGAGCCGGCCCATCCGTGCGACAGCAAACGTTGCCGCGTGGCTCTACCACTGTTAAAATATCTATAAAAAGGCTAAATATCTCAAAAGGTAGATCTTATTTGAAATCTTACCCGTTATAAATTGTTCGCGTAAAGGTGTTTTGTTTTTCCTTTTTTATCAATTGAAACACAAAAATTTACTGCTGTTGTAACTTAAGTCATTCCAAAACATATCTAGTAAAGATCATTAACATTTCTTACTAGTTTTTAAAATAAAATCCAACAAAAATCACAAACACAAAAAGAAAACAATTACGCAACTAACATCACCAACAACGCGAAAGTGAATGCCTATTATTTTTTATTTCGTCTATGAAACCGAGTGAGTTTAATACTTGAGAATACTCTTTAGTTTGTTCAGAATAAAATGAAATTGTGATCAATTCAAAATATACTGTATTTTTATATCAATTAAGACGAAAGTAGCAGCACATAATGCGGACATGAATTCATGTCCGCGGTACTCAACGGTCACAAAACGTGGACATGAATTTCATGTCCACGGTACCTTAGGGGTTAATGTAGACGAAAAAAGAAATTACCAAAATAAATCGATAACACAAATTATAAAATCTATATAAACTGTGTAGTACATTTGTCCATTGTCTATCAAGGGCGAAAAAATATAAGAGCACCTTTAAATTTCTAATAGCAATACAACTTATTAAAGTTGAAAATCATTTTATTAAGAATCTACAAGTACTAGGCTATTGATATGAAATAGGGAAACCATTGATGTAACTCTGATGGTAATAATAAAAAAACGCCCTTATGACTACTAAACCAACGAGGCTGTCATTCCCCTTCAATTTATAAACAACCACTCAACTCAACATTTTTTTAATACCTTAACTCCGTAGAGTCAATAACTAATGCATAGGGCATGTTCTTACAACAATTTCGCAGAAAAAATTCAGAACTATATAACTATATAAAATAAATAAAATATAGACTATATAAAAGTAGTTATCTTTATAAGTTTGTGTATCTGGGGTCAAAGTTTACAAGAGATGGAAAGTGTGAGAGTGATATCGAAAGAAGAGTGAATGCAGGAAACATAGTGAATGGAGCTTTGCACTCCTTTATGAGCAGTCGGAAGGTGTCTAACAAAGCTCGTTTGGCTGTGCATGAAGGGGTGTTGGTTCCGACACTCATGTACGGAAGTGAAAGTTGGGTATGGCAGAAGAAATATGAAAGCAGAATAAATGCAGTTGAGATGAGAGCATTAAGAAGTATGATAGGAGATAAACTGAGTGACAGGATAAGAAATAGTGAGATAAGGAAACGTTGTGGTCTGAAAGAAGATGTAGTGACAAAAATTGAGAAAGGTATGCTGAGATGGTTTGGTCATGTCGAGAGAATGAATGAAGAACGATTGACGAAAAAAGTGTATAAGGCGAGTGTGAATGAAAGTGTTGGAAGAGGTAGACCTAGGCGGACATTTCTAGACCAAATCAGGGACGTCTTGAAAAAAGGCCAGGTCAAGAGTACCCTAAACCGTAGAGCATTTATGAAGGGAATAATGAAAGTGGACGAAGCGAAACAAGTATGTAAGGATCGTAGCAAGTGGAAAGAAGTGGTCTCTGCCTACCCCTACGGGAAAGAGGCGTGATTATATGTATGTGTTATCTTTATAATCAGTCTTTACATATAAAATTGTCGTCTGTAGTACTGTAAAGGCCAGTTCAAATCAAAATAACTTTTATTTGGTATTGGTTATTAATAATACTCATTTCAAATTAATTATATTTTAAAAACATGGATGTTTTAGAATTAGTAATGAAGTAAGAAAATGTTCACAGATTTAATGATTCGTCTTTTATTAAATATAATGATTAAATAGAATTTATTACAGTAGTGGACCGATATCAAATTTTTAGCAGAAATTTCACCCCTAAGCGTTAAAATAGAATTTGAAGCTTTTTATGTAACTATTATGGTGCATTTTTTTAAAGGATTAGGGTGACAAACGAGCACACAGTCCACGTGATGGTAAGTGGTTGCAGCAGCCCATAAACATCTATATCTGTCCTCTATTACAAATCAAAATGCAGATGCGTTGTCAACCGTCAGGACCAAGATGGAATGCCTCATTTCCAGTAAAAAGGGTCTCCGGATCTCTACACTCACCATGCGAAACACAGCAGTGTTAAGCTGCTATTTTACGTTAGTATTCTGTGAGAGCGTGGTCCTTCCCCGGTCGAGCCGACCCATTAATGCTATAACTATACTACTAATATAGTTGCAGCATGGCTCTACCACGTATAGAAAGCATAATAAAAGCAAAAAAGCATTCTAGTTGTTACTGTAAAATGTTCAAATATAAAAGGAACCACTGATTTTAAGAATTTTTTTTTACATGATAGCTTCCGAAGTCGGTATTTTACTACTTCGATTCACTTCTTAGCACCTTTCCAAAAGTTTGATCATTTGTAAATCAACGTTTTTAAAAATGAACACGAAAGTATTCTATGTACATAAGATTGATTAAGATTCACAAAAAAGGAGGAAGTATCTGCAGTGAAACGCCCAAGCCAACTAAAAGATTTTGTGTGGAAATAAAGCTTTTATTAAAAATAAAAACGGATCCCTGGAACAAAATTATCTAAAACATGTAAAACCACTTATTTTAATTATATATATTTATGAATTTTTTCTTTGTTTTGATTTAAAAGAAAAAAAATTACATGAATTATTTTTGTGGGAAAATCATCACAGATCATAAATATTAGCTGCTTAATTATAATTTTTTGTATTTAGATACGCGCAAATAAAAATTGAATTTAATGAACTTTTTAAATATATAAGTTTCTATCTGATTTTATTTGTTAAGTTTTTTTGTTGTAAGAGGCGACAAAGGGAAACAAGCTAGATAATTTGCAGCAGGGTCTTCCTGGTAACACCTAGTAAATAAAAAGCTGCGGTTGCCAACTCGCCTGCCAAGCGTAGCATCTATAGCAAATATTCCTCTTATAAGACAATATTTGGGAGAGACCTATGTTCATCGGTGGACTTTGATAGCCTTTAATGATGACGATAATTATGATGAATATGATAGTTATCATCAATTTTTTTTAGTGAAAATATAAATCAGTCAAAGACTTTAAGTAACTTAAAATTTTATAATACAAATGTAGGTATTATAAAAATGTTATAAATATATTTAAAATTAAGACTGAATGTCGTAAGGAAACGAAAAATAATTATAAAATAATGACAAACTTTGCAAATTACAAAATCTTAAACTCAAAATCGTATGCAGAGAAGAGTGAGGTAATATGAGTAAAGAAACCAGAGGGGAAGCTCACCACGGTTACACATATAAACACCGACAGGTCCACCGACGCTCCGTCTGGGTTGAAACCGGTTTGCGCTGGCTCAGTCGGGGTATTTTTTTTATATGATAAGGGTGACAAACGAGCACACAGTCCACCTGATGGTAAGTGGTTGCTGCGGCCCATAGACATCTACATCTATCCTCTATTCCAAATCAAAATGTAGATGCGATGTCACCCGTAAGGACTAAGATGGAATGCCTCATTTCCAGTAAAAAGGGCCTCCGGCCACCTGCACTCACCAAGCGAAACGCAGAGGTAAACCCCTACTTCACGCTGGTTTTCTGTGAGGTCGTGGTACCACCCCGGTTCGAGCCGACCCATCCCTGCGACAGCAAAAGCTGCCGCGTGGCTCTACCAGTTAACTGACTGGGTATGAAAGAAAGGGTAACGTGCGCATTGAAATAAATAGACGAAATAATTTTCTTGATATTCTCAATTGAATTGATCAATTAAGTTAGGTTTTTTTTCTATCAGATTGTGTACTCTAAAATAATATAGATTTATATAGCTAAATAATTTGTGTTATGTTTAAGCAAACTTTATCATGTTTATATTGACTATATCACTTTATCACCTTTTTATACTGGCAAAATATATAGGCGGTTGATCTATTTAAAAAATCTAAAATTTCAATAATTGTGGGTAAAATTATAGTCATAACTAACTGCAGTCTCAAACATAGCTGGAACGAGTCGAATTAACGCTATTTTATCAAACTTTTATAAATTAAAGTCTAAAATTGATTGTGGAAGTTTATAATACCGACATGGACAAAACAAAAATCATGTTTAACGTCCATGTCACACCTATGCCGGTACTTGTTGGGAGCACTAAGCTCGAAGTTGTTGACGAGTATGTTTAACTGAGACAAATAGTCCGACTAGGTAAGTCTAACTTCGACCGAGAGGTCAATCGACGGATTCAACTCGGCTGGGCAGCGTTTGGGAAACTACGACACATCTTCTTGTTAGATATATCCCAAAACCTGAAAACGAAATTGTACAAACAGTGCGTGTCGCCAGTGATGACTTACGGATCTGAGACGCGGTCATTCACTGCTGGCCGTATGAGCAAGCTTAAGGTCGTTAAGAGAGATATGGAGAGGGCTATGCTATTTCTCTGCGTGATAAATTTGATAAACTTAGAAATGAGGATATCCGCAGTAGAACCAGAGTAACCGACATAGCCCAACGAATTAGTAAGCTGAAGTGGCAGTGGGCCGGCCATATAGCTCGAAAAAGCTACAACCGATGGGGAAGAAAGGTTCTCGAGTGGCAGCCTCGTACCGGTAGGCGAAGTAGGAAGACCCTCCACTAGATGGAGTGACAACCTGGAAAGACATGCAGGAAGTCGACGGATGCAGGTGGCTCAGGACCGTGCTTTTTGGCATTCCTCGGTGGAGGCCTATGTTCAGCAGTGGGCTTATGAAAGGCTGTAATGATGATGATGATGATGATGATACATGTGCCCCCAGATTTCCGAAGTTTTTGCGAAAAGCATTCTTGAAAAGGCTTACAAAGAAAAAAAGAGAAAACTTTTCGTTTTTCTTTTTTACTTTAGAAACAATCACTTATATTAATACTATATATGAGGAAGTCTATGATCGATTATGGACATTAATAGGCTGTAATAAACAAATGAACTTAAAAACATAGTTTAAAAACATAATATATCTATGTTTATTTACATAATGTTCAAATATACAATATTTATTGCTATATTAAAAAAAAACTTAAACTATCCTTAAGTCCCGCGGTATGTGCTAAAACGCTGGGTGCGTTGCCTCGCAGAATGGCTATACTTAGGTTTTAAGGCGAGAAAAGAACCGGTCCTTATTACCAGCAGCAGCGACAAGTCGCGAATACCTTTAGAAACTTCACCACACATGGATGCCAATAAAGTTTCTATAGCAAGTAGCACAAATATGTAGCCATCTCTCAGAGTCTCATATTTGCGTCACTTACATATTTCAGCTGCCTGTGATCCACCTCTACTAAAAGAAGAGGTACCGATGAATTCAGAGGCTGCCAAAGTGTTTACGTACGAGGGATTTCCCAGTAGGTCTGGGATAATTAAGTCGTATGTAAATTATATTTTATATTTTTATTAATCTATTTAAAGGTAAACTGGTGGTTTGGGACCGTTCTTTGTCCTATGTTCAGCAGTGGACTTGTGATGGTCTGTAATAAGGTAAACATGGAAACGGCTTTTTTCTTTTTAGATTTCAAAATTACTGAAGGTGACTCCAACTTTTTTGTCAGTCAAAGTCAGCTCATGTGCTTTGAACCAAATTATTTCGTGAGTTTCCTACAAGATTATTTTTAAATATAAGAAGAGATTAACGAACTCACGAAACTCACCTAGTGGTTAATGACCACAGCCACTCATGAACAACTGCAACTCCAGAGGATATGCTAGTGCGTTGCCGGCCTTTTAAAACAGAATAGAATTCGTTCAGTAGTGTTCGCTTGAATCATTAATCCACAGACAAGAACCTTTTTAAAATGACTAATATGTCTTCAATAATTAATTTTCCTTAGCATTATTTTTTTTCAGAAAGTATTGAAATTGCAGACGCGACTCTTGTATTAATTATTTATGTGTGAATCATCCAATTATTATGATGATTACTCATAATTACTCAAACATTACCCATTGTTTATAACAATGAAAAATGTTTAGGGATATTCCCTCATTAGTTGCGGATATTAATTTTGTTGAAAAAAACTTAAAACAAGGACACAAATGGACCCAATTTTTAAAAAGTAATTTTTCAAGAATAAATCTCGAATTAAAATTAGTTTAATGGCATAATATCTTGTCAATTCATGAATACATTGATAAGAGGACTGATGCATTTTATGCGGGGATCAGGAATATTATTACAAAACACACCATAAATGACACAAACAGTTATCGAGTATTATTCACACCTGCTTTAAGGCAAAGATTAGAAGAAAAACGAAAATATCATCGACGTTTCAAAAAATATAAGAATCCTCGAGATTATGATACATTTTCCATGTTACGTAATAGATGTAAAAACTTATTGTATTGACTATAAAAATTTAGTTTCGTCTGTCAAATCTTCTTTAAATGATGACAAAAAGTTCTTTTGGCGTTTTGTTAATAATCAAAAAATAATTCTTATAGCGTTTTCAAAACGATGAAATATGGTAATCAAATCTATTCCGATCAAAAAGGAATATGTGCTTTGTCTTATCATTTAGCAATAAGAAACACATATTTACTTTTAATTACAAAATAAATAGACAGGTACTTGATAGAAAATCCGCAGTTAAGGATCTTGGAATACTCTTTTATAAAAAGCTTACGTTCTACCATTATTAGAATCATGTGTTATATATAAAAGTTAATAACTTCTAGTTTTAATATTTAGAACTGCCACTTTTAGTTAAAATAAATAAATGTGTTATGTATACAGAAACAATAACATAATTAATAAATACTAATTTAAAAATATTTTTTCTTTTATTGCATTTGTTTAATGCCTAGGTCCTTAATGAAACAAGGAACTTATTGGTTAATTTTCTCTTTTTTGTATACTTTCGCTACTCTCTCTCCGGTCTCTGGTTCTCTACACTCACTATATGAAACACAGCAGTGTCAAGCTGCTATTTTACGCTGGTATTCTGTGAAAATGTGATCCTTCCCTGGTCGAGCCGACCCATTCGTGTAACAACTATACTACTAATATAGCTGCAGCATGGCTCTACCACGTATGAACACTATTAGTAGCATCCATCACTTCAACATATTATGCGTCCTCTACCACATAATGGGCACTTATATTAGCACTTACGTTATAAACATTAATTTCTTCTTGTTCATTAACTTCAAATGTAATAATTTGAATTACAAGTTGACCTCTTTTAGCAGAATGTTGACGTATAATAAAAGATGAAGACGATGTTTGTTTACATCGTCTTTTCTTCGAGGCTTTCTTCGATTTATATGGCTGTTCACCATTGCTCTATTCATCATTGCTATAATCTGATGTATCAAAGCTGCTGATTTCTCAATTCTTTCATATAGCCATGAACATCTTGAGAATAGTAAAAAAAGGCTAGTAATGAGTTCGTGTCGTTGATAGACATGATCTCAAACAAATCAAGTAAGAATTAAAAAAAAAACTCTGCTAATAAAACTAGAGGTTCAATTTCAAATATTCTTGCTGAAAGACGTGCGGAGACTGAGTTCTTAAGATTAAAACATTAATTAAGCATTTGCTTTTATACACATTATAATATGAAATATGAGCTTGATTTGACTCGTACACTTGTCACATGGAGAACCTTATTTCGAAGAAATTGTTTCGATACTAAATAATTTGCCATAATTTCTTCTGTTTAGGTGACTCATTCCGTTTTTAGATTATATAAAAAGAAAATCAGTTGACGTGACAGTTTTTTTGAAACTTTAAACCCGATCAATCAAATAAGTTTTCTGAGAAAGTCCTTTGTAATCAATCACATTTTATTTTATAAATGAAATATATAGGTACAACTACCTGTGATGCAATACTGGATATTTAATGTGTCAATAGTCTATTATGTCACCAGAAACCAAAATGAAGTTAATCAAGCAATCCGTTTCTTTAAAAATTGATGAAGTTAAAGCTTACAAAAATCCTAACACTTTTAAAAAAAATATTCTTTTACCAAACTCCATTCGCTGCATAATATGTGGTCAATCAGTTTCTCGAAAAACAAATATAATGATAAGCTTGTTATTGAATGGAAATGTATTGAAATTTTGTAACGTTTATCTTTATTCGAAAATGGCTTACAAGCCCAAATATCGATTTTGAAAGAAAGTGTTAAAAAAATTTCCGAAATTAAATTTTTCCTGTTCCAAGATGAAAGAAAAGTTATTCCTCCTCATGTGAAAACCAAAGTGACATATGTAATTATTTTTCTATGGATCGACATAAAAAATGATTGTTTTTATTTACCACAGTACAATTAATTCGGGATAATGCCAAATTATTAGTTTTTTTAAACAAGATGACATAAAGGAGAATGCCAGATCGTGTCCCACCTTGTGCACAAAGGTAAAAAGAATAATCTTATGAATTTTCAAGTTTTTTGTGAAAAATCAAATCAAAATATTTTGTACAACTTTCGGCAAAATATTATTTAAAAAAAAGGGATTCAACAATTAATTTTTAAATTTCCAGGCTTTTCTAATGATATCTGCTTTTCTATGTACGAATAAGTACATACGTTCGTACAAAGCATCAAACAATACATATTTCTATAATGATTTCTTATATTTACGCGAAGACTTTACATTAAATGAAACTAATGTTTATGGATTATTGAACATATGAGTAAGTACATACGAAAAGGTCAAAATAGACCCTACAACTTATACATTCAAAACTACTACCGACCTAATAAAGAAATACTCCGAAAAATGAAATCTCGGCGTGAATTCGACAATACCATACACAATACAAAATATTTTCACCACTGAAAGGACACACCAGAGCACACACAAAG
Organism: Parnassius glacialis; assembly: GCA_033319125.1. NCBI lineage: Eukaryota > Metazoa > Arthropoda > Insecta > Lepidoptera > Papilionidae > Parnassius > Parnassius glacialis. The sequence continues at coordinate 31,619,128 of JAVANC010000023.1, read as the reverse complement.
GATTCCTACCATTTTGTGAGTGAGATAAAATAGCTAAATCTCGCTGACAATGAAACTATGGTCAGTTTTGACTTTCAGTCACTATTCACATGCTAACCTATTGAAGACTGCATCTCAATTGTAATAAGGAAGCTAGAAGATAATAGCATGTCTACAGAATATGCAGTATTACTCAACCACTGCCTCACATCTGGCTATATATTGTGGAAGGAAGAGTCCTATAAGCAAGTGGATGGTGTGGCGATGGGCTCACCTGTATCTCCCCTATTCGCCGACATATTCATGGAGGACTTTGAGAAGAAAGCCCGTCTTACTGCTCCTGTAAATCCAAGATTCTACAAGCGGTACGTAGACGATACTTTCACAGTTTTACCATCTGACAAAGTAACTGCATTTTTATACCACCTCAATTCCATAAACTCTAAAACACAGTTCACAATGGAGTTAGAGGCAAACAATTCTTTAGCTTTTCTAGATGTTTTAGTCATCCGAAATCCTGATAACACTATTGGTCACACTGTGTATAGGAAAAAGATCCATACCAACCGATATTTAAACGTTGAATCGCACCATCATCCATCATAGTTAGCTACCGTTGGAAAATCTTTGTTTCCAGACACTCAGCTACACTCAGCACTACCAGACATTCAGCTTCGATTTCAAATTTGAAATAATTGGTTGAATTCCCAAACTGAAAAGTGCTGGACCCAGCGGGTCACCCTGCTGAACACCGACAGCGGAATCGATAACATGGTTTTCGTAAAACAAGTTAGTATTTTGACTATAACATTGCCAAACGTAATGATAAATTTTGGGGGTATTATTAGCCACTTCTTTCAGCAAGGTTACCCTATCGATAGAGTTAAAAGCATTCCTTAGGTCAACCTTCACAAGAACATCTGCATCGGAATTTGTTAAAAATAGATTGCGAACTAGATAACGGAAGGTACAGAAGAACATTACACTTAATTAGGACTACTAATCATAATTTTTTATTATTGTATATATGCTTATTTTTTTAAAGGTGTGAATTATCAAAACAACCCCTAAATGGTTCATATAGTGTGATCAACGAAACCAACACCACTCCGATGGATTATTCATTAACATACACTTGTGATCCGGAATTTAAGCTTGTTGGGTATGTAAAGATTTTATGTTCAGAGGGCACTTGGCATGATAAGATGCCTCGGTTGATGTATTTATTAAATTGGAATAAAATGATTAAATATTACTGTCAGATAAAAAAATATTTCTTATATTTACGCGATTACTACACATTTGAATAAAACTGGTTTTTACAGATTTTATCGCATATATTAACTTATTTTATGTTCCCGATACACCCATGGTCGTATGATTTCAATATCCTCATCAATCACCTTGGCAGGAATCGGTGTTCTTTAGCAAGGATTTGTGGACGGGACGATTCTGTACGTGTTCACAGACTGCAGACTTCCCGGAGCGTCTATTTTTTACATCAGTTATATGTTCTTTAATGCAGGTTTTCATTGATCTTTTATTTTGCCCTATATAAGAGAGACCACATTTAAAATCAAGCTTTTACTCCTGCATCTCGCATTATACTTGACTGATGGTAAAAACTGACTATTCTTCTTCGGCGGCTTGAAGTATGTTTTAATGGGAGCACGCTCCAAGACGTAGCCCATCTCGTTAGTGACACCTCTGACATATGGCAGCACAGCAGGCACTCGCTCGACTGTGGCCGGCATCACTCGTTCACTGTGATGTAGACGCGAGACCCGAAGCTTAAAAACCACTGCGCTACTGCGCCAAGGAGCCGTCGTTGCCTCTATGCTGTCAAATCCGCTGAAGACTGCAGCTTCTCTTCGCAGCTCTATTCAGTCTAATAAATAGCATTAAGAATGAGATCGGAGAGTTTTTGTGTTCTTCTGCGGCAAGTCTCGTATTAAATAGCTCCGACCGCATAAACAGTTTCAACGAGCTAGTCATTCATATCGTCCACTGCATTGCAGTCCTCTAGGCACTGAAAACGGTTTTGTATTTCGAGCTGAAAGGTTGACTTAATTGGACGAGACTTCTCCAAATTAACGTATAGGTTCAGTGTGACTTTAATCATTCGGTAATCGCTACCAGTTTTTGCCCTCGCGATCACCGAGACATCACTGAAAAGTTGTTTTCTGGTCGTCATAATGAAGTCACTCTCATTTTTGTCGAACCGTTGGGGCTCAACCAGGTCTACTTCCTATAGGGTCGCTTCTTGAAGAAAGAGTTCATCATAAAAAGTTCCCCTATCACCATGATTTCGGCCAGGTACTGGCTCCTTTGGTTCCGTAGCCTATTCCGAATTTCCCTACCTTCAGCTACCGTTCTCTCTTGTGCCTAGTTTTGCGTTGAAGTCTCCCATTAACACCGTACAGTGGGTTTTGGAGGAATGCATGGCTCTAGATATATCCTCATACATTTCCTCTACCTCCTCATTGGGATTTGCCTAGGTTGGCGCGTAAACCTGTATAACTTTCAGCAAATACCGTTTTGTAATACTGAGTATAAGGGACGAAGCCCTTGTCCACACTCCCATTTTTTATAACGTTGTTAACGAGAGACTTGTGGACGATAAATCCGACACCTACTTGGGACAGATGGTCACCTTCCCGGTGAAAAACAAGTTGCTGGATTCGAGGATTACCGTGTCCTCCCCCTCTCTTGGAACCTCGGATAATCCTGTAATATGCCAGCGTAACTTGTCTATTTATAATTCCAGCTCCAGGATCTTCTCCTCCGTTCTCAGGGTTCTTGCGTTGTATGTTGCTAGATCGAGTCGTCTTAAGTGGCAACCGAACCTACAACGGAGATTCTTAGCATCGCCTGCCCCGCCGTTACCATGGTCGCCACCGTAGCCAGGAAAAGCGGGGCCGCCGGGAACTGAGGTAAATCTCTTCATAACATTCATCAGGAGGTTTATTGCCATAGCTGCCACGCTTGGCGCAGTTTTTTTGTTGAAATATTACTGTTATCGCCGTGTAGTGGCGGTCAAAAATATCTACTAACCCATCTTCCCGTGGGTGTCGTAAAAGGCGACAAAGGGAAACAGGCAAGAGATGGGCAGCAGCATCTTCCTGATAGTAGCCGAAATTACAATAAAAAAACTGCGGTTGCCAACCCGCTCGCCAAGCATGGCAACTATGGCAAATACCCCCTAAGAATAGAGTAACAAAGAGTCGGCCCCGCTATTCCTGGTTACGGTGGCGACCATGGTAATGGCCGGGCAAGGAATACTAAGAATCTCCGGTGGAGGATCGGTTGCCACCTTAGACGACTCGACCTGGCAACGTACAACGCACGCACCCTGAGGACTGACGAGACGATCGTGGAGCTGGAAGAAGAGATGGACAAGTTACGCTGGCATATTATAGGATTATTCGAAGTCCAATGAGAAGGGAAGGACACGGTAATCCTCGACTCCGGCAACTTGCTCTATCACTGGGAGGGCGACCATCTGTCCCAAGGAGGTGTCGAATCTATCGTCCACAAGTCTCTCGTTAACAACGATGTAAAGATCGAGAGTGTTTCGACAAGGGCTGCGCACTTTATACTCAGAATCATCTAAGAATCTAGAAGATTGGGAGTGTGTCGGCGAGGGTTGCGTACCTTATACTCAGAATCACCAATCGGTATTCGCTGAAAGTAATACAGGTATACGCACCAACCTCGGCACACCCCGATAAAGAAGGTGGAGGAAATGTGAGAAATGAGGCTATCTCTAGAGCCAGGCATTCCTCCAAAACCCAATATACGGTATTATTGCGAGACTTCAATGCAAAACTAGGCACAAGAGAAAACGGTGAGCTGAAAGTAGGGAAATTTGGAATAGGGCAACATAACCGAAGGGACCAGCAGCTGGCCGACTTCATGCAGAAAGAAGGACTCTTTATGGTGAACTCTTTCTTTTAGAAGCGGCCCACAGGAAGTGAACCTGGTCGAGCCCCGACGGTTCGACAAAAATTGAGATTGACTTCATTATGACGACCAGACGACAACTGTACAGTGATGTCTACGTCATCGCAAGGGTGAAAACTGGTAGCAATCACCGAATGGTTAGAGGCACACTGAACCTAAACGTTAAGTTGGAGAGGTCTAGTCTAATGAAGTCAACGCTCCGTCCCCTTCGTGCTCTGTTCCAAAGTCCCGAAACCTTTCAGCTCGAGTTACAAAACCATTTTCAGTGCAGAAGACTACAATGAAGTAGACGATATGAGTGACAAGCTCGTGGAAACTGTCCATGCAGAAGAACACAAAACCTCTCCGATCATAATCTCAATCTCATGGCTGTTAGACGGGAGATGAAGCTACATTCTTCAACAGCTTTGACAGCATACAGGACAGAACTGAACAGACAGATCTCCAATACATGCGGCGAGACTTACGCAACTTCAATACAGCTTGTATTGGAGAAGCGATCGCCAGAGATCTGTCTGCCAGAAAGAGCCAACTGTTAAAGCTGAGGACCGAGTGTGGCAGCATTGTTTCCGAGGCACCTGAGATTTTGAGTGAGATTGAGAGGTTCTATGGGCATCTGTACACGTCATTGTTGGAGCCACACGCAAGTGTGAGTAACGATCCAAGAGCGAGTCTTATCCGACACTATTCCGAAGATATCCCGGACGTCAGTCTGAGCGAGATTAGAATGGCTCTCCAGCATCTTAAAAACGGCAAGGCCCCAAGCGAGCATGGAATTACAGCAGAGCTTCTGAAAGCGGGTGGAAAACCGGTACTTGAAGTCCTTCAGAGGCTCTTTAATTCCGTCCTCTATGGTGGCATTACACCGGAGGCGTGGAGCAGAAGTGCGGTGGTCTTGTTCTTCAAGAAAGGTGACAACGCTCTCTTGAAGAAATACAGACCGATTTCCCTTCTGAGCCGCGTCTACGTGCTGTTTTCGAGAGTCATTACGAATCGTCTCGCTCGCAGACATGACGACTTCCAGCCTCCCGAACAAGCCGGTTTCCGAAAGGGCTTTAGCACCATAGACCACATACATACCCTTCGGCAAGTTGTACAATTTGCCAAAGGGTATGTATGTGGTCATGTGGTGGTCATGTGGTGGTGTAAGAAGTCCAAGGAGTACAATTTGCCACTTTGCCTGGCGTATGTGGACTATGAGAAAGCCTTTGATTCCGTCGAAATTTGGGCGGTGCTGCAGTCTTTTCAGCGGTGCCAAGTTGACTGTTGGTATATCGAAGTGCTGAAGTGCTTGTACAGTAGTGATACGATGGCTATCCGAGTATAGAACCACAGTATGAAACCTATCCAATTGCAGAGAGGTGTAAGACATGGTGACGTAATATCCCCGAAACTCTTCACTGCGGCATTGCAAGACGTTTTCAAGCTTCTGGACTGGAAAGGATACGGTATTAACATCAATGGCAAGTACATCACTCACCTCCGATTTGCCGACGATATAGTCCTTATGGCAGAATCGCTGGAGGATCTAAGCACCATACTCAATGTCCTCAATAGTGTCCCCAAACGGATACGTCTTAAGATGGACATGGACAAAACAAAGATCATGTTCAATGTCCATGTCACACCTATGCCGGTAGTTGTTGGGAGCACTAAGCTCGAAGTTGTTGACGAGTATGTTAACCTGGGACAAATAGTCCGACTAGGTAAGTCCGACTTCGACCGAGAGGTCAATCGACGGATTCAACTCGGCTGGGCAGTGTTCGGGAAACTACGACACATCTTCTCGTCAGACATTCCTCAAAACCTTAAAACAAAATTGTGCAACCAGTGCGTGTTGCCAGTGGTGACTTCTGAGACGTGGTCTTTCACTGCTGGCCGTATAGCTCGAAGAACCGACAACCAAAGAAAGGTTCTTGGGTGGCAGCCTCGTACCGGTAGGCTTAGTGTAGTGTGACGCCCCACGAGATGGAGTGACGACCTGGTAAGACATGCAGGATGTCGATGGATGCAGGTAGCTCAGGACCGTGCTTTGAGGCATTCCTAGGGGAAGACCTATGTTCAGCAGTGGACTTATGAAAGGCTGTAATGATTGATGATTACTGTTATCAGGAAGATGCTGCTGCTCATCTTCTGTCTGTTTCCCACTGTTGCCTCTTACGAAACAGTGGTAGAGCCAGGCGGCAGCTCTTGCTGTCGCACGGATGGGCCGGCTCGAACCGGGGTGGTACCACGACTTCACAGAATACCAGCGTGAAGTAGAGGTTTACCTCTGCCTTTCGCCTGGAGAGTGCAGGTTGCCGGAGGCCCTTTTTACTGGAAATGAGGCATTCCATCCTAGTCCTCACGAGTGAAAACGCATCTGCATTTTGATTTGTAATAGAGGATAGATGTAGATATCTATGGACCGCAGCAACCACTTACCATCAGGTGGACTGTGTGTTCTTTTATCACCCTTATCCTATAAAAAAAACCCACGGGAAATTATGGGGTAGTGGATGTTCTTAACCGCGAATATCCTAGTCCATGTCAGATGTTGTTTTTATTTTTTATGAGCATACGTTGTTTTTATGTTATAGTTTCCAAATATTAAGTTTTAAAATAAAAATTAATTATTAAACTTCATAGGACTTAATGAGGTTGTTATAAACTAATATGCTTAATTCCGCGTAAAGAAATAAACTGATGTGTCCTACCCAATTTTAAGGGGCCTCTCACCTTCTACTACCATCCCTAGCACCACCACACTAGGCACGATTCACCACTCTCGAAAATACGATACGTGTTTCGCCTCCACACGAGGCATCCTTAGGTGAAGTAGACTCTTCGGAGGCTGGCCGCAGAGTCTACTTCATATATTTTCTTACTTTGCGCGGAATGAAGCAAATTAGTTTATAACAACCAACAAATAATGGATATCCGCAAAGTTACGCCTAATTCTATCAATTATTCATAGTTTTTAATTTTATGTACATCACATGCTGTTTTTTGTTTTTATAAGAATAAGTTGTTTCCACATGGAAAGTTCCTAAATAATAATGTTGCACAATTATTAATATTTTTAAATGCTATTTCATTACATACATAAGATAATGATAATGTTTGAATTTAAATTTAAGTGAGCTATTTTGCATTACTATTTTTAATAAAAGTTAAGTTTATATTGCCAACTAAAAATAGCGGCATGGTCTGGTTTTTATTTTATTAAAAATTATTTGAGATAAAATTATATGTTTTTTATAATTTCATTAAATAATTAACTAATTTTCCCATGCAAAGTATACTATTGTCATAAAAAGATGTTATCTAGGAGGAAAGATGTTAATGTTTTTAACCACATGTACTTCTCATATTTTTCAAAAATAGAAAAAAAGCATAAAGAGTTCTTATTTTTATTATTTAACAAATTAGTTCAGTGAAAAAAAGCATAATATTACTTCCTCTTCAGACTGATTCCACTCCATGGTGATGTATTCACGAATATTTTTTCTAAAATTATAAATTTTCAAGAGAGCATTGGTGTATCTATTCATACATTTCTCTTTAAAAAAAAAAAGAGGATAATATGATGAGCGTCATTTAAATAAAAGTAAATAACTAATTAAATATTAAAATCTATTCTTAGCTTGTTTAATTAATAATGTAATAATTAAATAATGAAAAGAGTATTTTTTGATGCAAGTTTTCATTAAAAGGGCGAAATTGCCTGATTCTTCAATAAAAGATATTAAGAAATAACTAGTTTTTTCGCTCTCCTGTAAAATGTACTTTTTACACTTATGCTTTTGTTCTCAAGGTACGAAATCCAGTTTATCCCTGCCGAATATAACGCAAAACTGACGGAGCGCATAGACGACCTGAAGCAGAAAATCGCTGCTTGAGGAAAGCAGATTCGGCGATATACCTAGAGGTCGACACGGTTCAACTAGAATCGTCTCTTCCAAAATTATCAAAAGAGGCTCTATGAATCATTGGCACCTGAAACGGACCCAGTACCGAATCAGGCCGACACTGTAGCATTCTGGCGAGGCCTGTGGTCAGAGCCCGTAAACAACAACGAGGGCCCTTGGACGGAAGTTGTGGCAAGTCAGTGTGCGAGTGTTACGCCTATGGGCCACGTCATCATAACGCCGGATGACGTCGCTGAGGCGGTCCGTAGGGCCCCGAACTGGTAAAGTCCGGGACTCGACGGACTGCATCACTACTGGCTAAAGGGGTTCGTGGTGTGTCACGCTGTGCTCGTCCGACAGTTTCAAGAGGCTCTCGACCAAAAGTCACTCCCAAGCTTCTTCACTACTGGGATCACTAATTTGGTTATTTGTATACGTTTCTGGGACCTCTTTGGGGGAAGCGAGGGTTTTATCTGTGCAATACAGGATCAGGTTATTAAGACCAACAAATATCTGAAATACATCCTAAAGGATAGTGTCGTCGACATCTGTGGAGCTTGTCGCCATCCCGGTGAGTTACTTAAGCATGTCATCTCCGGTTGTTCGGCGCTTTCTAACTCTGAGTATTTGCACAGAAACAACCTAGTAGCCAGGATTCTACACCAGGAGCTCGCTCTGAAATACGGTCTCGTGGATCGGAAACTGCCATATTATAAGTACTTGCCGGAAGTCGTGCTCGTAAATGACCGCGCCAGGCTCTACTGGAACCGGGCCATCATCACAGATAGGACTATTCTTGCGAATAAGCCTGATATTGTGCTGATGGGCATAGTCAAGGATATTTTTGGTCGACATTACCATTCTGTATGACGAGAACCTCGTGAAAGCCGAAACAGATAAGCGAACAAAATTTCTGGACCAGGCTCACGAGGTGACTGACATGTGGGGTGGTCTGCCGACCGAAATTACTCCTGTGGTCGTTTCTGCGAACGGGCTTATCCCATTCAGCCTCTCAGGACATCTGAGGCGACTGGGATTCCGTGACGGACCGCTCCGGGCTCCAATACAGAAGGCGGTGCTCCTTGATACCACACGCATCGTCCGCTGGTTCTTTCCCTTTCTTCCTAATCATCGGCCGTTTGGTCTCCCTTTCCCAGGGCTTCCATTTGGTTGGATTTTAATTTATTTATGTATTTTTATGTATTTATTTAATTTAATTGATATTTATTAATATTTTACATTTTCATTTACATTTATATATTTAAACTGGCCAATTAGATGAGAAAACTATATAGATACTCCAATCAATAATAATATTAAAAGTCCAACCTTTGCGTCCGAAGCGAACACCGACTTCACGTGGGAGGAGGACACTTGTATTAATCGAAACTTACAAGCTCATAAGATTATGGCAACCCAAAATGGAGAAATGGAAAATAGGAATAAACATTTAATGTCGCTGCCTGAAAATAAAAGAAGAAAGTGGTCACAAGATGAACTCCATTAACTCATGTTCTGTTATTTTAAAACTAAATTGGAAGATCCTGGTTACATAATAAGGTTTGGAAAAATTGTTCAAAGATCAATGGAAACACACTTGCGAATCAAGCTAGAAGTATAATACCTAGGAGATTCTTGTCAAACCATATTTTAGACGAAATTAAGCTAGACCTGAACAAAATATAACAATAGCACAGCACATGACTTACCTGATTATATCAATTAATTCACACATAACAACAACATCTAATAGTCCAGATAAACAGATTCTGATAATCATAACTTCATAGATACACACAAAACGCTCCCACGTTATCAGATATACTTACAACGACTCGACCACTTATAACACTTACAGTTTTAGAAAACTATTCCAGAATAGCAGAAGAGACAGACATTTGACAGTCCTGATATCGAAGGAGATGATAACCAAGATGCCCTTATTCTGCAATTCCTACAAACTCTTGCGGAAAGTAAAGAAATATCTATCGAGGATAGTGCTACCTTACCAAGTGCAAAATTTTGTAAACAATTTTGCGAAAATTTAAATGAAATCAATAACTTTTTTCCAAAACTTTTAGAGTCGCACCATTCCTTAAGGGAAATAAATGACATTATTTATGCAACTGGTAAAACAGTAATCACTGCAAATAAGCAAAAAACAATTACACTTTAGCCGACTCACCTAGCTGCAATAAAATTGAAACAAAATGCATCGTGAAAAGCGAGACTACAAAAATGTAGCGGATTTTAGAAGACGTTTAGGCTGACTAGTAGAAATTCAGAAAGGAAACTATCATAATAGAAAAATGATAAGAATTTAAAATAAGTTAGCTAACACATATAATATACGAAATGATCAAGATTTAGACAACAGTGTAGAACTAGTTAAATAGAAAATAAAACCACAGGTGGGGCTAATTAAAAGGTATGGTGATATAAACAATAGAATATCACAAAATAAACTATTTGAAGAAAATCAACACAAATTTTATAGATGTCTGGTCAACAACGGATTCCAACACATATTCCATTAAAAGGAGATATTCAAAATTTTTTGGGAATTTATATTATCTGAACCACTATTATATAACAATAAAGCTAGGTGGATCAAGGAAATAGAAGAGTCAATGAATGAAATAGTAGAACACACGATTAACGAAATAAATGGGTATAAATTAAATATAGTGCTATAAGGGGATTACATAATTGGGAAACTCCAGGAAATAATAAAATACATAACTTTTATATTAAATACCTTACGAGTACACATAAATACATTGCTAGGATTTTGAAACGTATGGAAACTTTTTTTTTATAGGAAAAGGTTAACAAACGAGTACACAGTCCACCTGATAGTAAATGGTTCCTGGGACCCTTAGACATCTACATCTATCCTCGATAAAGTATCGAAATGCAGATGCGTTGTCACCCGTGAGCACTAAGATAGAATGCCTCATTTCCAATTAAAAGGGTCTCCGGTTCTCTAAACTCACCATACGAAACACAGCAGCGTTAAGCTGCAACTTTACGCTGGTATTCTGTGAGAGCTTGATCCTTCTCTGGTCGAGCCGACCCATTCGTGCTACAACTATACTACTAATACAGCTGCAGCATGGCTCTACCACGTAATCTGTCGAACAATAGTTTACAACTGGAGTGATAATATTAATCCCTAAAAATGAGAACACCCTTGATCCAAAGAACTGGAGACCGGTAGCGTACTTACCTATCATGTACAAACTCTTAACGTCCATAATTTCAAACGAACTTTATACTCATTGTGTTAGAATTAATATTACAACTCCTGAACAAAGAGGATACAGACGTTACGTCAGAGGTTGCAAAGGTCATCTCATGATTTACAAGGCTATATTAGAAGATGCACAACAGAATCAGAAAAATTTATGTATGGATTGGATAGACTTTTAAAAAGCCTTTCACAGTATACCACACGAGTGGTTACTAAAATTACTGGATATTTATAAATGCCCAACTGCTATCAAAATATTTCTCCAGATGGTCATGCCCAAATAGAATGTTATCATGATAGCCTCTGGCCCGAATGGCTTCGTTACTACAGATCCCATAAACATTCATCGTGGAATATTCCAAGGAGATTCACTGTCACCTATTTTATTCTGCTTAGGTATTAATCCCGTTTTTCAAATCCAAACAAAATATTTATCTAATGGAGTCAAGTTAAAAGATAATACAGCTATCAACCATTTATTATATATGCATGATTTAAAAATATATGGTAATAATAAAAACAATCTTAGAGTTTTATAATAGACAGTATAGACATTTTACAAGAGCCATAGGGATGATTTTCGGCTTGAATATATGTAACATGTTGCATATGGTAGCAGGTAAAATAAGAGAGCATCAAGGGATGGGATATATATTACTTAACGAACACGAATTTGAACACTTGAAATCAGGAGAACAATATTTATATTTAGGTATGAATGAAGCGGGTAAAATAGACCATAACGAAGCTAGACAACAAGTACAAAAATATTACTTACGTAGAGGAAAATCTCTTACTGAAACAAATTGTGACGCCTCATAATTATTATTAATAAATATAATTAAATTTATTATAAAGACTTTTAAAAATGTCATAGAAATTATATTTTAAACAATTAAAATGCAAATAATAAGCATAAAGTTCAAAAATATTCATTTGGTATATTGAATATTATAGTATTAGTAAACGCATAAATTAACTCTAAAAATCTCTAAATTTATTAAAACTCTGCTTAAAATATTCAAAATGTATTACATCATATAAATACAAGCCGATTATATTGCAATAATAAAGATAAATAACATTTGTAATATAATAGATTGTTATAGAAGTTGATGAAAGAGTTCTTGTAATAATTGGAAAATTTCTAAGTTGATGAACGTGTTCTATTAATGTTTCCTTATATTAGGCATTGCCGGAGACACATACCCAAGGTTATACATATATATGGGGTGGTCGGCTGATCGACTGCTTGTACTAAGATTGCACAATGACTAGTCCTATATTAGGGACTTGTCATAGTAAGGTCTAACGAACCAAAGCATTAATATAGAAGGTCTCTATGATGCATAAGCATTATGATAGCAGAGTTATGACTTGAAGTCCCATATGAATAAGACATACAATAGTATGGTCTATGAAATAAAGCAAATATGTGGAAGGTCTTAAATATGTAAAAGCATTATATTGAAAGAAATGGGACTTGAAAAGGATTATTATAGTGGCGTGTAGGTTGCTTCGCAGCCTCCGAGACCGAGGTAAACTTGGACTCGCTAACCGATGTGTCCTACACATATCATCTCAGTGCCGGTGGTAAGCGGGTTTGTTGTAGCAATACGACTTGCCCGTGGACATCGCACACCCCTGCTGTTTGTGGGCGGCGTCCTAGCGCATAGCGTTAGGATACGTCGGCTATATTTAAACCTTTAGAAAGATCAAGATATACTGGTCACAAAAATTAGATTTATTTATATATCTTATAGATATAGATTCTAAACAAGTATAAGTATATATAGAGATGGAAGAGAAGAGAAGACGAAGAACGACAAAAATACTGATTTAAGAAAAATTGATATAAAAACGATGAAAATTTTAGCAATGAAAAAGGCACACCAACTTAAAGCAGAAATTTAAAGACTTTACTTACCGATTGAAGAAGGGGGCGGGGGCTAACTAATATAGAAACCATTTTATAAAACTCAGATTATATAATATAGCAAGTATCTAGAAACAAGAAAAGATTATATTTTAGAAGCAATAGTAAATCATGAAAAGAATAGAGATAAATACTCAATATAGTAATAAAGGAGCACTAAAATAATTAATGTTAATAGGACTAGGAAACAATGAAAGTTATACAGAAAAGGTAATAAAGAAAGCAATTATTAGAACAATGATAAGAAATTGGAAAGCTAAACCGCTTCATGGTCAGTTTTATAAGGCGGTGATAGAAAGAAAAAATGTAAATGTTAAGTTTTCATTCAGATGGCTTAAAAGAACAAATATCTCTAGAATTAGAGTGTTTTAGTTTTGTTGTTCAGGATCAGGCAATAGTAACAAGACAATATGGGAGAGACATACTTCAGAAACCGGTTAATGGTAAGCGCCGACTACATCTAACAAAAGATGAAACAAGTCAACATATTATCTCAGGATTATTTATTTTTATTTATACTCTTTATTGCACACAAAATACACGCAACACAGCAAACTTAAATTTATAAATTAATGTACAATTAGGTGGCCTTATCGCTAAACAGCGATCTCTTCCAGGCAAACCTTGATGAAGGAGATAATTTTCATTTAAAAATATAGAAGTGTGCATAAATAGCAGATAAACAAGTATATATTAATAGTACAAGGTATATATAGTATATAAGACAATGCAATAATCATATACTTATGTATTATGTGTATATGTATATATAATATTATATTATATATACATATACACATAAACACAAATACATATATACATACTCACATACATATACACATATATCTACATATACATACATAGAATACATACATATTTATAAATATTTTTGTAATACATTATAACTATATATCATATACATAAACCTTATCAAGAAAAGTAGATATGACAATAAAATATATTAAGTAGAACACGTATTTAAATAATAATCTTTAACCATATTTTTGAAAGACTCAATGCTTTGGGCTTTCTTAATTGTTAAAGGAAGCAAGTTCCATAATTTGATTGCTTTGACACAAAAGGAGGAATGAAAAAATTTTGAGTTTGAGCAGGCATACGCAATATAAGTATATCAGCTTTTCTGGAATGATCTTTATCTGCGCCCATGAACTCAAATTTTTCTTTAAGATAACTCGGTGTTTTAGGATCAAATAGTACACAGTACAGTAGAAATAGAATATGTGTATTCCGGCGAAGTCTGAAACTCAGGATGTACAAAACTAGCTGTTACTTACTATACAAAGAAATTGTACAGCACGTTTTCTAGACCCTATCAAAAAAGCACGGAATTAGTGTAAGCAAAATATGGTAGAAAGAATGTATCTCGCAACCACTGGGTAGGGAAAATAATAAAGCCTAACTGATGTGAAAAATGCCTGTTCAAACAGATACAATAGGCCAGATATTATTTATATAAATAAAATTGAAAATAAAACTTATCTCATCGTTATTACCGTACCATACGATTACGACGAGCGAAGGAAATAGAGAAACTTAGTAAATACCATGCACTAAGAACTGAAATAACCCAGCTTTGGCAAACACCTACTGAAGTCACACCTATAGTAGTTGGTTCCACAGGCATGATCGCTAAATACTTACATAAATACTGCAACAAATTAGACTCTTATATCTACATAAATCTTTTTTTTTATATATTTTTTTATTTTATAGCAAACGAGCATGCGGCTCACTTGATGGTTAATGACTACCGCCGACCATGAAGAACCGCAACACCAGGGGAATTGCAGATGCGTTGCCGGCCTTTTAGAAAGGTGTAAGCTCTTTTCTTGAAGGTTCCTAAGTCGTATCGGTCCGGAAAATTCGCTGGTGGTAATTGATTCCACAAGGAAGTCGTGCGATTCCTCAGAGCATTCACAGTGGTAAATGCGAAAGAAAATGCATAGAGGTGCAACATCTCTTCGCAGTACCAATGAATCGAGCCGATCTGAAAGGAATCGGTCGTCGACGATTCGAGCCGCTCTACGCTGGATGCCGTCAAGTGAAAGGAGCTGGCACTGGGGAGCCCCTGCCTAGAGATGGGAACAGTATTCCATGTGAGGCGAAACCTGCGCCTTGTAAAGTTGAAGGCGGTGTGCCGGCATGAAATACTGTTCCGCTCTGCTGAGCACGCCAAGCTTTTTAGAGGCCAATTTGGCCTTTTCTTCCAAGTGACCACGAAACTGCAAACTATTCGATATGTCGACGCCAAGGATTCCGATACTGGCTGGCAGCAAGGGCTGTGCCTTGAAACAGAGGAGATACGACAAAGGGGTTCTTTTTAGCGGTAAACGCGCAAACTTGTGTCTTCTAGGAATTGAACTGGACTAGATTTAGTCGGCCCCAATCTGAGACTATGTTAAGCAAAGACTCGACTTCAGACACAAGTTTGTCCCGGTACTCGGCGACGTTTTCCCGAGAAATATTAGCACGGCCGGTATATAAGGCATCACCAGTGCTGTCGTCTGCATAGCAATGAATGCTACCAGTTAGCAACATATCATTAATATGCAGGAGAAACAGCGTTGGTGATAGAACGCAGCCTTGTGGAACACCAGCGTTGATAGGCTTGAAATCAGAGCATACACCGTCTACTACGACCTTGATGCTCCGATCAGCAAGGAACCTGGTGATCTATTTGCACAATTTCCCGGGAAGCCCATAGGAAGGAAGCTTCGAAAGAAGCGCTTTGTGCCAGACCCGATCGAAGGCCTTCGCTACGTCCAAACTAACGGCTAAGGCCTCCCCCTTGGACTTTACTGCCTCCGACCATCTATGAGTTAAGTAGACTAGAAGATCACCAGCTGATCGACCCCGACGAAAACCGTACTGGCGGTCACTAATCAGCTGGTGATCCTCAAGGTACCTCATGTGCTGGTAATTTATAACGACTTCCATTATTTTGTAGAACAAGGAGGTGATGGCGATAGGCCTGTAGTTGGACGGGTCTGAGCGGTCGCCTTTTTTAGGGATCGGGTGAACCAAAACTCTCTTCCATGAATTCAGGACTACGCCTTGGGAGTAGGAGTACCGGAAAAGACGCGTTAAAACCGGTGCCAACTCCGGAACACACGTCTTCAGCACAATGGGAGGGACTCTTATACAGAAACAAACAGAAATTCGTTTGGTAACAATATTGTGAAATGTTTTTGGTAATTCTATATTTGTGAGTCAGAACTCTGAGCCTAACTCTTCCTAAATTTCATGGGAGGTGGCTTGGAGAATACCGGGTTTATCTCGAGAAGACAACCAAGAGAAAAATATAATAATAATATTTAACTTGCATATAACATAGTATAATATAAAAGATTTTACAGAACGTTTCAGATTTCGATACGGTTATACATAGCATGCAATTTTTTTACATTAATATTTTTGTCTACAAAAATTCTCATAACTATAGAAATTACAATAATTTAGCCACTTATACAATTTTAATTTAAATAATCTGGTATTTAATATTTTTAGAGTAGTTACGTATCTTATTATATAGCGAACACACATAAATAAACAACTTTTTATTATATTTTATTATTCTAGGATTATCTTTTAGTACAAGGCTATATGGATCTCGGCGACTACGCGGTGTATAATGATAACTTTTGTTCATGGGCAAGTGATATAAGTTCAAATAAAGAAGAAATAAATGAAAGAATTTTCGATGAAGTAATGGATAGTGATAAGCAGGATATTGTTAGGAAACATTCCAGATGCAATAATGAAAACTGAAGACAATTCAATAGTTGATATTAAAGATAAAAGCTATATCATTACTCCAGGACTATCAGAACTATTGTTTGAAAGATTTGGCCAATAATCAAGATAAAGTAATGTATAAATATATTTTAATTAAAACTAATGCACAATGAGCCATGGTAGCTCAGATGGTTAGCGCTCGCTGTGAATTTCACTAAAACCCTCTCGAAAATGAGAGGAGGCCTGTGCCCAGCAGTGGGATGTGTTTTTTTTACTTTAATGCACAGAGAAGAGGATTTATTCCGTCAGGACAGATACAAGGCAATTCAGGATTGAAATATTTAAAAATTATTAAACCTTTATTTCTTGAAACTGTAACAAGAAAATAAGGCAAGGCTGTTATTTACCAACTTTAAAAAATACCAAGTCACACACTGATTTAGTATATTGTGACGATCTTAATCAAGTTTTTGATAGGTTAAACATTTTAGTTGCCTTAAAGAGTGCAGGTAATACAAACCATGATATAATTTGGATGAAATAATATCAATAATATAGGAATTAAAAGTAGCAGGCATCATTAGAGAATAAATAGAGGGTAAAATCCTTAATGAAAACTAGTTGATAGTTGGCAAGTCAACCATGACCATCGATAAGTTTGGAAATCGTGTATTTAAACGACAAAAAATGAATAACAACTCAGAATCTCCGGTTGCTAGCATAATTGATGGATCTTTAAACGCTAAAAATAAAACCATTAAAAACATCGAAATTTCATTAGATCCTGGAGATTTTGTGAACAAGCACTATGTTGATAAAAACATAGAGAACTTAGAAAATATACTAAAACCAATAGATCAAACTCTGACATGAATTGGAACAGAAATAAACAGAATTATACAAAGTATAGATTCAGTGACACTGACTGTTTACGAGGTTTTTTATTATAATTGTTATGGACAAAATCGATAGTTTTGACGACTTTGACATAACGCAAGAAGATATAACACAGATCGAAAATATCGAGTTCGATTTGTTGAATAGAAGTTTCCATTTAAGTTCCGACGAAGAAAATAATATTCAGCCTACTCATTCGAAGCGACTTCGGATCATACCATGTGACAGCGAAGCCAGTGAAGCTGAAACTAATCGTGCCATTCAAGATTTAGACAGACGTTCGCCGCCTTCAACGTGGACTGATCCTAAAGGTAATCAGCGCACAGTTATTGCTTTTACTGAGTATCCTGGAATGCAGTTCAGCTTATGCATGGCCATGACAAACAAATGCCCAGCAGATTTTTTTGCGCTTATGGTGACAGACGAGGTCTTAAATAAAATTGTTTTATGTACTAATGCCTACGCCTTGACTAGAATAACAATGTCTAATGAAGCTTCGAAAGCAGCGCGCATTCGCGGCTGGTTCCCTACTAACCTGATTGAAATGAAAAAAATCTTTGGGCTGATTTTATACATGGCTATAGTTAGGCTTCCGAAAATAGCTGATTACTGGACCACAGATAAAATCATTGGACAGCAGTTTCCGCGAACCATTATGTCTCGCAATAGATTTGAGCTACTACTCGCAATGATTTATTTTTCACAAGAAGATGAAAAGAATACTTCCGATCGCTTACACCGCGTTAGAGACTTGGTAGAAGTAATGAATGCAAATTTTAAAAAATCGTACACGCCTGGCGAAGATTTATGTATAGATGAAAGTGTGGTTCCTTTTCGCGGGCGAATTATATTCCGGCAATACAACAAGCAAAAACGCCATAAGTATGGGATTAGGTTATTTAAACTATGTACCTTGCCTGGATACACATACAAAATTAGTATTTATGGTGGAAAACAGAACGATGACGTTAATACTACGCCTACCAAGGTTGATATGGCGCTATGCGATGATTTAATAAATAAAGGACATACTCTGTATACCGATAATTGGTACACAAGCGTTGGATTAGCAAGAGAACTTTTGAAGAACGAGACGCATTTGGTTGGCACTTTGAGAAAGAATCGCAAGCATTTTCCCAAAGAAATTGTATCAACAAAATTGAAGAAAGGGCAATATATAGCAAAAGAGAGCAATGATGGAATCACTGTATTGAGATGGAGGGATAAGCGAGATGTATTGGTTCTCTCAACAAAACATTCTGTGCGTTTTCAAACTGTCGTAAAACATCACAAACAAACATCTAACCCTAAAATCGTTCTTGATTATAACAAAGCTAAGGGTGTAGTTGATTTATCCGACCAAATGACAGCATATCAAACTCCTCTGAGGAAAAGCATCAAATAGTACAAAAAACTTAGCATAGATTTACTTTTAAATACAGCAATGGTAAATGCTTTTATTCTTTATCAGAGCGTTGCCAAGAAGAAGATATCAGTACTTGAATTTAGAAAAGAAATTATGAAGAGTTTTGTAGGTTTCGATACTGATGATACTTCATCAAATGAAAGAACGAGAAGAGTAAAGCACCAATTGAAAAAAAGGAAGGACCTTAAAGTAAAACTCGCCGTGCGTGCCAACAATGCTATAAGAATATGGTGGCTTCCCAAGGACGTTTAATCGCTAAAAACAAAACTAAAAAAGTTAACACCTTTTGTGCTAATTGTCCTGATGAACCCTATATTTGTGTTGAATGTTTCACAAAAGTCCATTAGCGAAAAAGAATTATGTAGGTACCTACTTTCTTGCCTACATTTAAGCTTTTTGAGGTTTTCCTATTTTTATTGTATAAGTTCAATTTAATTCCCATTGAGGGAGAGGCTCTATTGATACGGGTTTAATGTCTTTTTATTTTATTTTAATAAACAGTTATTTTATCTAAAAAACGCTAAACGTTATTTTATTTTATTATAATCTCATAAAACCTTATTAGTGATTTAAATTTTTCAAGCGTTTGAAAAATCAATATTTATTTCTAAGTTAAGCCCTCTTGTAAAAACCAAGCTATTTGGAATAAACTAGAGGGCCGCGCGGGTCACATTATAAGAGAATTATCTCGATACTGCTGTACGTTGGCGCAATAGAGAGTTTTGAACACAGGCCTGACGCGCGGTCAACATTGTCAGACGCGGCTTGAATGGAAAACTTCAGTATCGGTCAACATTGTCCCCTATAGACTAAACGGAAAATGTGCACTTTTTTAATGGCATTTAACGTGTTATTAACATTTGTTCAATTATTAAAAAATAAATCATTGCCAAACATATTCTTCTAAAAAGCCTCTATAGTGGAAATATTAATTAGAACTTTTAAAAGTATTATGTATTGATATTTCAGTTTAATAGGAAACTATGTTTGGTATAGATGCGACGTTCTTTCGAAATTAATAGAAGCACATAATAATAGTCTGCATAGAACAAAAGGTTTGAAACCAAATCAAGTAAATGCAAGTAATAAAGAACAGATATTGCAAAAATATGAAACGTCTTTTGATAAAAAGTTAAAGTTTAGTTAGTTAAAGTTGAAGGTTTTGTACGTATAAGTAAGTATAAAGGAACTTTTGTAAAAGGTTTAACACAAAATTGACTGAAATATTCAAAATTATAAAAATATACAATACAGATTCTACCACCTATTTCATAAAAGACAAACAGAAACAGAAACGTTTGCATTCAATATAAATTATAAAATAATAGTTATTGAAAGCCACTCTTTTGTTTAATTACCACTGGTTCGAAAAAAAAACCTCTGTCCTAGGAAAAACCAGCAAAAAACCCAGCGGGACTTTTTTTTTAAAACAACAGCTTACAATCATGTATGTGTAGAAAGGGTAATTGAGTATAGTACAGAGACTAATTTTGTAATTAGGAATAATAATTAATTCGTTTACACGAATTAATTATCCAACGAGTCGAGGATAAACTATTAACGGAATACGAGAAGCGCACCGTTCCAAGTCAGAGCCAAGACTGTCTTAACGGTGGCCGCTCCGTCCGTTATATACAAGCAGGACGGGCGGCACCGCAGGTGCAATGCCGCAAGTGTGCGGTACACGTGTCTTTTACAAGAATTCTGTCTAACTGCACCGACGGCTACCGCGCCGCACGTGCAATGGTGCTGGTCCCGTCACGGCCATACTGACATGCGTGCGTCCTCGCACGCGCTCCATCACAATTTTAGTTATCTGTAGAGAAAAAAAACATCGTTCGACTATCCTGACATAACAGCATCTGGTCCGGTCTATATTGACCCTTCAGACTTGGGTGACAATCAGTTTTGTTCCGGCAGTAAGCTCCACAAAACTTTAATCATTTTTATGCGAGATCGGAATGATTAGTCTGTAGCTTTTCTATTTTCTCTTTTTTTTTCAAGTACTGTTTTCGCTAGTCCGGAATCACTATTCCCTATAGCCATATCATTGGACCAGCACAAAGCCCTGCAATGATAGTAAGAACTATTTTTTTTCTTAATCTTTTTTTTTTCAAGTACTATTTGCTAGTCCGGAATCACTTTTCCCTGTAGCTATATCATTGGACCGGCAAACGCCCTGCAATGATAGTAAGGCCCACTTTTTTTTCCTTACTCTCTTTTTTTTCAATTCAATATAGAACAGGTACAGACCAACCATACCGCAAACATGTACCTGTCACAATCACACAAAAGTGTATCGTGAGGGACGTAGTGACATGATAACACCTAAGTATGTAAACCAACAGCAACACGACACATCCCAGTGCAGCACAGACCAGCCTTCCTGCAACTCCATGTTCCTTTCCTGCACAAGAATAATTACTTCGCTAGAGTGTTGCAACGTCTCTACTATTTTCTAGATGCACAGACACGGCTACCTCTGACTGTCGCACGTCCTCGTGCGGTTGACAGTGAACAGCATACGGTCTATCAGTTATCACCACCTGCTAACAGATATTAACTCTTGTTAAATATTACAACGGTCGACCATCCCAGACTTCATTTAAGTCTGGAACGCGCCGATATGGCTACCTTCAGGCAAACGCACTCCAGCTTTTAGTTCTGCTGCGTTCGTGCCACAATCGCGCCAGCGAGCCGTCACGCCGTAGCCGTACTAGCTCTAGCGAATCGTTGCACTGCCTTGTAAAATTAAAAGAAATCGAGATAAATGTATTGCGAACCATGGAATTCCGAGCTTCTAAAATTCATCACATATTATCTTAAGAAACGGCAACATTATGACATTTGAAAACATTGCAAAAAATAACAGGAACTATGTGTAGAGGCAAATACCACAACATTTAAAAGAGAAGGAGGTAACTGCTCAAAATCTACGAAAGCCGACCTCAGACGTCCATTTACAGCGCCAAAGCATCATTTGTTCGGCGGCCGCTTAAATTGCCCTGCCATAAGATCAGCCGATAAGTTACCGTCTGTAGCGGTGTAGGCTCAATCTTACCAGCGCTCTGCCGTACCTAACCATGTTCGATTAGCCGTCACAACATTTTCCTCATTGATCATTGTTGAAGATACTTCTACGAATCCCTCGACATCAAACCCCAATCTTGTCGACGACACAATATTCGGAGCAAACTGCAACACTGATCAACACATTAGAACACAAAAATGTCACTTATTATTTTCAATTCATAGCGTGTTAAAGTTAATCCTTTATTTTGGTACATCCCTTTAACGTTTTGAACTTCAAAATATAGCAAATGATAATCATGTTTCGCGTGAACTATCAAATTACAACATAACTTGAATAAGTTAATTAGAAAGCCTCTAACTTCTTTCGACATTTGTTAACATATTTAGGTACATCAAGAAATAATGAAAATACTTGCGGGGTACTTTTAATACAACTCGAACAAATTAAAAAAAATTGGCTTAAATAATTTCACTTTATCTTTTCTCTACACTTTAATGATACGAAAATATCGTAAGTAGCATATCAAATTTCATTACGGTATTTAACATAAAAACAGATTCATCAATGCGGAATGCATTACAGTCTTCCACAAATGTAATAATCCTCATACTATTCGAAGATTATATGTGGGCAAAAATGGGGACTTTATCCTACTTCTGATGTAGAAAGGGTAATTGAGTATAGTACAGAGACTAATTTTGTAATTAGGAATAATAATTAATTCGTTTACACGCATTAATTATCCAACGAGTCGAGGATAAACTATTAACGGAATACGAGAAGCGCACCGTTCCACGTCAGAGCCAAGACTGTCTTAACGGTGGCCGCTCCGTCCGTTTTATACAAGCAGGACGGGCGGAACCGCAGGTGCAATGCCGCAAGTGTGCGGTACACGTGTCTTTTACAAGAATTCTGTCTAACTGCACCGACGGCTACCGCGCCGCACGTGAAATGGTGCTGGTCCCGTCATATGTTATACAATTAACAACACAAAACAAATAGCTTGGAAGCGATCACCTCATTCCCAGGGGTCATAATCATCCATAAATATTCAGGGATAATTTTATATCCAATAATAACAAAAACTAAACATGCTGATGTAAATATCTTTCTATATTGTTGAAAAGGTTATAAAAAATAAAGGAAATAAGCTATTCGTGAAATAGATTTGCCTTCTAATGAAATTAGTTAGACAGATAAATCAAAAGTTTTATAAGCAAATAATTGTTATATATGGATTATTATGTATTTGTTTGTATTCATATGCGTTTGTGTAATTTATAAGCCTTATTTTAGTAGGTGTTATATCTACATAAATTTATTATATTCAGTTACTTAATTCACCTGCCACTAATTTCTCACCATGGTATGGGTTGACTGGCAGAGAATGCTAACTGGTATTAAGTCCGCCCTTTGTAACCTCTTTATTAGTTAGAACAATAAAGTTTTTAAATAAATAAAAATAAAAATAATATAAATCACATTCTCATTCTCATATTAACTCTCTGATAAGAAAGGTATTTTTATGTAAATTTATTTTGAATGGTAAAAATCTAATATTTTATACCATATTGGTGCATACATATAAAATGTACAAATAAAAAATCAAAAACAAAATATTAAAAAAATGTCAAAAAGCCCCAATCCAAGAAATCGGCTATTAATCTCGCCATGGCTGTAATTAATAAATTGGCATCAGATTCAAACTCGTCTCGAGCGCACTGCTTGTGATACCTGTTCCAAAAGTTGGTCGATTTTTACCATTAATACCGATATTTGCTGGACTATCTGCTCCTGGAGGTTTGGCACGTGGAGTTGAGCTTGTCGGACGACGCCTACCAGACTGCTCGGGACCTCCTAGCCAGAAGATACGCAAACGTCCGGCGAATTGCGGACGAACATGTTAAGCAGCTTCTGAGGCTCCCGCTGCTTAGTGACCGGGCCAGACTACGTCCGGACCTGTTGGATCCAGTCTTGGTGGCCTGTAATATGTTGAGGCGGCTGGATTTACCAGTGGTCGAATGGGCCTTCTTGTTGCTCCGCATCGTGCTGTCCCGTCTACCTCTCGACCTTCAAATGCATTTTGAGGAGAGGTACGGCGGGGACGAGGCCTCCTATATTCCGCCCTTCTATGACCTGCTGCGGTTTTTGGAGGAGCAGTGCCGACAGGTCGAGCACGCGGCGGGCACCGTCGACGACTTACGAGCCGTGCCCAGTGAGAGGCGAAATCCGATGGGCAAGTCGTCGTCAACCCCCCCCCCCCCCTGCTCCTATTGTCGAGCATCTGATCACCGGGTAACGTCTTGCCCGAAATTATTAAGTAAGCCGGTTGCGGCGAGGCGAACTATCGCCAAGGAGCGCCGCTGGTGCTACTCCTGTTTGAAAGGGCACCTCCAGCGAGACTGTCCGCACCGGCGGCCCTGTCTGCATTGCCAGGGCAATCACCATGTCGTACTGTGCCTGGGTGCGAACGGCGTCTCCTCTCGGGGCGCTGCCAGGCCCTCGACCCCCACGGGCGGGGACACTCCGCCATGCCCTTTGACGGGCGACGCTCGGCGCCCGCCGGCTAGCCACCAGGCCCCTAGGTTTGAAAAGGGTCCCTCCCCCGACCAGTCGGGGGGTAATTCCCCCAGGGGCGGGGGTGTCATCACACCCCCTCAGCGTGCGGAAAGGAACTTCACGGCCACTCATCAGTCCGCTGGACCCTTCTCACTCCCGTTAGCTGAGTGGCCGCGACTGGTGTACCACTGTACCCCATTTGATGGAGGCGGCCCTAGCTAGCTGCCGCCTTAGCTCCCACCATGGCTGCCTCTACTGAGCCTTAAGCCGTCAACAGTCCACTTGTCAAGCTGTACTGTTGCCGACGGCCTCAGTGAGGGCGTACAACCCGAGTGGCGACTGTTAGCGGTTGCGCTCTGTTAGTCTCGGGTTCACGCGGTGTGGCCTCCAGTTGCTGGTGGGAAGATTAGGCCCCCCTGGAGCGTTGAATCACGCTCTCAAGGGGTATTGGATTTGGTTTGGTCGAGCACTTAGTTAAGAATTCCTTGAATTAAAATTAAAATGCTTTGCGTTTTCCGCGAAATTCATATTGTAGCGGTTGTGATTAAAGGAATTGAATTTAAAATACTCCTTTAAATGCTGCTGCATATGTTTTGTAAATACATTTGATCACTGCGTTTGTTGTTGCACGGAAAATTGAGATTAAATTATGTGCCCTTTTTTAAGGCTTGTGCGTTTGCTTTGTAATTGTATTTGATTGTAGCGGTTGTGATGAAAGGAAAGTTTTAATTCATTTGAAATTTGAATGGCGCGCTATTTTGAAAATTATGTATATGTTTGTGATAGTGTTTAATCATTTTGCTTTGTGATAAGGAAGGTTGAAATTAGATAACCCTGTTGTTGCCAAAGGAAATAGGAGTCAATTCTCTTTTGGTTTAGATTTTGTTGGCACTGTCTGAGATATTTATTTGAAATAAGAAATAGGGTTGTCTCTTACGTTTATTGTTTTGTTTACTTTGCCAAGTTGACCTATGTGCATCGGTGATTACTTGTTTTAATTAATTTTGTAATTGAACATTGATGCTTTTGAAAAATTAGTTGAAATATGAGCATAAGATTACCTGCCTAAAGGGCTATCTGGTTTGTAGATTATCAGGTGGAAATCAGCTGTCGCACCATTTGGTAAATGATTATAGGTGGATGGCTTGGTTATGCCTACTTGTTTCAAAATTCATACTAGGGACTATCTGTGCGTTTCGTTCAGCTCTCCACAGACGACGTTCATGGGGAATTTGGGGGTGCTCTCTGCACTGAAGCTTGAAGGTCCCTCTGGGCCGCTTCGTGTCGCGTCGCTGTTTGCAGACCTGATCCGGTCGGATTGCGGAACTAATCATAGGAGCGCAGATAGGTGTTTGAAGGAGGTCGTCTGACTTCTGTCTAGGAATAGGACTTATTTATGTGCTGCTATGTCCAGGACGGGCATCAAGTTCAACTGTCCGGCTAGCCCACGTTGGGGCTGTAATTTTGGGGCGTTGGTTAGGGTTTGCAAGATCTGATTGGTTGCGTAAGGTGGCCTAGTTTGGTTGTAGATTCGATCTTGCAACTTGCCGTCGCAACCCTGTCCCGCTGACCGGTTTGCTCGCGGACCTAAATCCTTATGTCCGGGACGGGGGTTTGTTCGCGCAAAAACGTTAGTGTCAGGCATCGACGTTAGATGGCACTCGGCTCGGCCGATACGGGATGAAGTTCGTGCGTGTTGAACGCCCGAGCTTGCTGAACGGTGGGAGTCGAGAGCGTCCTACAAAAATTAAGTAGTGCTTTTTATCGCGTCGAGAGAGCACGCGTTCTTGGTCGGGAAGTCGGAGGCGGAATATGCTAGGCGCGTATAGTAAATATACCACTGGGAATTGTAACGCGCATTCCTGTTTTTCATTTATGCTCCCCAAGTATGACAAATCATGTGATAAAAACCAGGTATCCTGAAGCGCTATTACATATGCTACTTGACATAGTCTTTTGACACATTAAACCGATCTAACAACATTCTCACAACTTTAGAATGACAATTATCATTTTTTTATGGTTTCTGGTTCGCCATCAAGGCACCCGTAAATTTTTGATCCCTGTGCCTGAATTTCACAAAATGGCGATAAGCTATCCCTGACGGCCAGAGATCCTCTTGCATAAACATATGTAATTTACCTTTGGGTACAAAAACTTTGTAAGATTCATTTTCCTTATCTGTTGTCATGTTCATTTTCTTAACACTAACATCAATGTTAGTTTTAGTTTTCTTATCTACGTACAAACTTTCACAATGTAAGTTTCTTTTTTTTACTATTCTATAGCTCTAACTACAATTAAACCTGATGCTAAGTATTGAATGAAACTAATTTTTACGAATTTTCTCGCGTTAAATCATTATCTGATGGTAAGAGGTTATGTAGTCTAAGATGGTGAAGGGCACTGAATTAACAAAAGCGTATTCACTCTTGCCTAATGGTAGTAGGTAAGTATTATTTGCAACAATTTTGTGTGTGTGTGGTCCTCAGCCACTTGCATCTATCGACTTCCTGCATATCTTACCATGTCTTCCCTCCATATAGTGGAAGGCTGCCCTGCACTTCGCTGGCGGTTACGAGGTTGCCACTCGATAACCTTTCTTTCTATTGTTTATCAGTTTTTTAAGCTATATGGCAAGTCCAATGCCATTTCACTTTAATAATCCGTTGGGCTATTGTCCTCATTTCTTACTTTATCACGCAGAGAAACTTCTCTCCAATTTAAAAGTTTTATATTTTTCAGATGATGGTTTGTCTAACATTTAAAGAAAACATAAACACAAGAATTTCTTTATTTTTATTTATGCATTTAGGGAAGCACTATTTTTATGTTATTAAAATTGTTTGATTTAATTTTATAATAGTGTAACTTAATATAAGCATCTGTATCTAGATTTCCCCAACCAATAATGTTCTATTAAAGTCATACTCATAAAAAGAGCGTTTTACTGTAATACATAATTATAAAATTCAGTATCACCTAATTAATAAAAATATGCAATAATAAAATTACAAATGTATTAAAAACTATCGAAATCTAAGTAACGAGAGCATGTTGGTCGTTCCACATCTAAATTATATAAAAATGCATTTTTCAATTTCACTCATCAACGTCGCCGCGAAAATTTCTTCTTATTTAGACACTTTAAAAATTTATTTTTTTTAGTAAACAACATTTACAGATACCTCTGTACAGATATTAACTAAACTAAGTATTTCTATACATAAAAATATTTATAATCGAGTATAAAGTCTTAAAGAACTAAAATATATTTGAACGAAGTTGACTGAGCTCGCGGGGGATTACAGGGCGACAGAGCAGGCACGCTCGTGCGAATATTTTGGATTTCGGTGAAAAATGATTTTCTCATCTCTCATCTCAGGAAAATAAAAATAAAACTCTCAATTAAAAGTATTAACATTTTTAAGACCTTTTTAGTGTAAAAACTAAAGAGCTTGTGCCATTTGGAGCACAATATGAAAAAAAAATTGGAGAAATTTTGCAAAATATGACAAAGATAGGTACTCTTTGGGGATTTTATTTCTAATAAAGGGTTGACAAAAATACAATTTTGTTTAATAAAAAACATTTACTAAATCATCTTCTGTCACCTTGTATTATTTGTTTGCGGATTAAATGAAAAATTATTGTGATTTTTTTACTTAAATATCCAAGAATTTAGACATTTCACCCGCACTTAGCGCCTTAAGCAACTTATGTAAACTCTGTTTATGGGTTCAGAAAAACGGCTGAAATGTTATTTTATGTAATAAATAAACGCTGATCTAACAAAAAATAAAATTCAATAAAAGTATATTAATTAATTTTATTTTTCGTTTAATGAAATATTTTTTGAAACATATCTCAAATTAGCTACCATAAGTACCTCATATTATGATACATTCATGCTTGCATGAAAAAAGCGTATTATATAATTATATGACTTATGTTTACAGAATCGGTAAGTACTAATACTAAAATATTTGTTGTTTTGAAATGAACATTAAATCTAATTTATTAGCACGTAAAATTTCCTTCTTACCTCTGATATTCTATGAGAAATACGCAAAAATGAGGAGGTGTAAAAAGAGATAGACAAGTTGCGCTGGAATATTTTAGGATTATCCGAGGTCCGAAGAAAGTGAAAGGACACGGTAATACTCGTATTTTGCAACTTATACTATCACCGGGAGGGCGACCATCTGTCCCAAGAAGGTGTCGGATTTATCTTTAACAAGTCTCTCGTTAAAAACGTTGCAAATATTGGGAGTGTGTCGACGGGAGTTGCGTATCTTATACTTAGAACTACCAAACGGTATTTTGGGAAGATCATACAAATTTACGCACCAACCTCAGCACATCCCGATGAGGAGGTGAAGGAAATGTCTGAGGATATATCTAGAGCCATGCATTTCTCCGAAACTCACTATACGGTATTAATGGGAGACTTCAACGCAAAACTAGGCACAAGAGAGAACGGTGAGATGAAAGTGGAGAAATTTGGAATAGGGCAACGGAAGCCAAGGGACAGCAGCTGGCTGACTTCATGGAGAAAGAGGGATTTTTTATGATGAACTCTTTCTTCCAGAAGCGACTCGACAGGAAGTTGACCTGGTCGAGCCCCGACGGTTTGACTGGACGGCAACTGTTCAGTTATGTCTCAGTGATCGCGAGGGTGGAAAACTGGAAACGATCACTGAATGGTGAGAAACACACAGAACCTATACCTTAAGTTGGAGATGTCACGTCTAATGAAGTCAACGCTCCGTCGCCCTCGTGCTCTAATCCAAAAAGCTGAAAACATTCAGCTCAATTTACAAAATCTTTTTCAGTGCCTACAAGGTTGCAATGCAGTGGAAGATATGAATGATAAAATCGTGGAAACTGTCCATGCGGTTGGAACTAATTTTGCGAGACCCGCCACTGACTTTTAATCTCATGGCTCTCAGACGGGAAATGAAGATGCAGTCTTCAGCAGATTTGACAGCATACAGGCAACTGAATCGACAGATCTCCACATGTATGCGGTAGGAGTTATGCAACTTCAATACAGCTCGTATGGAAGAAGCGATCGAGTGGAACCAGGACTCCAAAGTCTTAACCAGAGATCTGTCTACCAGAAAGAGCCAACCGTCGAAGCTCAAGACCGAGTGTTGCAGCATCGTGTCCGGGACAGCTGAGATTTTGAGTGAGATTCAGAGGTTCTATGGGAAGTTGTACACATTATGTATGGAGCCACACGCAAGTGTGAATAACGATCCAAGGGCAAGTCTCATCCGATACTATTCCGATCATAACAGGGTGACGTTATATCCCAAAAACTCTTTACCGCTGCATTGGATGAAATTTTCAAGCTACTGGACTGGAAAGGATACGGTATTAACATCAATGGCGAGTGTATAACTCACCTTCGATTTGCCGACGATATAGTTCTTATAGCAGAATCGCTGGAAGACCTAAGCACTATGCTCAATGACCTCTATAGTGCCTCCAAACGGATAGGCCTAAAGATGAACATGGACAAAACAAAGGTTACGTGCAACGTCCTTGTGACAACTATGCCGGTAGTTGTTGGGAAAACTATGCTTAATGTTGTTAACGAGTATGTTTACCAGGTACAAATAGTCCGACTTAGTAAGTCCAACTTGGACCGAGAGGTCAATCGACGGATCCAAATTGCCTCTACAGCGTTCGGGGGATTACGACATATCTTTTTGCCAGGTATACCTCGAATCCTGAAAACAATATTGTACAACCAGTGTGTGTTGCCAGTAATGACTTATAGATGTGAGGCGTGGTCTTTCATAGCTATCCGTATCTGGAACTCAACGCCGCTCAGAGCGAGATATGGAGAGGCCTATATGCTTGGGGTTTCGCTTCGTCTTTAAACATAGAAATGAGGATATCCACATTAGAACCAAAGAAACTGACATAGCCCAACGGATTCATAAGCTGAAGTAGCAATGGGCCGACCATATAGCATCAAGAACCGACAAGCGATCGGAAAGCAAGGTCCTCGAGTGGTATCCTTGTACCGGTAGGTAAAGTGTAGACCCCCACGATTTGGTAAGTCAAGTGGGAAGTCGATAGATTTCGGTGACTCAGAACCGTGCTTTGTGGCGTTGCTTGGGGAGGCCTATGTACAGCTTTGACTTGTGAATGGCTGTAGTGATGATGTTGATATTTTGTGTTTATGTATGTCTTCCATTTCTTAACGTTCTGATGCGAAAATGTTTATTTTCATTTTAACACCATTTTATAGCAATATATATATATATATATATATATATATATATATATATATATATTTTATATAGGAAAAGGGTAATATATATATAATAATAATAATTTCCTGTCCACTAAAAGTAAAAAAAAACAGTAACACAAAATAGTTTAAATTCAATTGCTGAAACGATTGTATTGAAACTTCACGGATAGATAGAAAGCAATGCCAGAAGCTATATACGCTATATTTTATCCAAAAATTGAAGAGTTTTTGATCAACCAAAAATTGATTGAACAAATGATTACTGTAAGTCTATAAACATAATAAATTATGTAAGATAATTTTTACTGTTTTCAGCGGACACCTCAAGTGATAGCGAAATCCTTAAAAATAGATATATTGTTATATGTTTGAAAGTATCTGAAGCATTTGTATCAGTATTATTTGAATAAAAACTAGTTCAATTCATTTCGTTTTCGCAGTTCTTATAGATTAGAAAACAATGCAAGTTACAACGTAAAGTAAGATTCAGTAATATTATATAAGCGCCAGCTTTCAGAGCAATTTTGGCCGTATTAATATTGTTATATAATATAGTTTCTATTTGCCCTTTTTTTCATACTTCTTATTCTGTGGTATAATTTTTTCGTTCAGCTTTATTCTTATTGAACCCTTCACACTCTTCTTTATTATAAACACTGTTGTCTACACCGTGTAAATATAGAGCAGCATTATCTTCTAAAAATCATTTTTCATTGACATAAATTGAGTTTCTTCTACAGTAGCTACTTTGTTTATTCTATTTTCTTTTAAAGAATCACTTATATGAGTCGCCGTGTCACTTTTGTCATTATTAATTTGTTTCCGTTTTGGTGGCCTAGAACATAATGCTTATGATTAAATTTGTAAACCTTTTAATAAATACTTTGTATGTTTAACACTAATTCAATCTCTGTCATTACCAACGAAATCGTTTATTATAGTAACAAGTACTGAATCAGTTATAAGACTTGCTCGCCGGTAAAGAAAACTATTAGAAATGCCTCAGAAATTAGAATAAAATCAATTACAATATGATACATTAACGTAGTGCGGCGATCATTTTCCTGCCTCAAAACCCCATGAAAATTTTGAAAAAGAAGTACTTGGACGTACAATAGTTATAGCTTTACTATTTTTATAAAGTAAACTAAAGTTCTCGCAAGTATTTACTACAATAGCATATCAAGGATTTTAATCATGCACTACAAAATAAAAGTTGTCAAGTATTAAAAAATAGGTTCCAAAAATATTAACCAATAAAACATTTATAATTAGTAACACCATAATAATTTAGCATAAGTTAACTTACTTAGTTTTTAGTACAAGAGCCACTAAATTGTTTAATGGGGACTCGATAAACAACGAAATATACAAACTCAGCAGATAAGTAATCACAACAAGGCCAATTGAATCTTGCACCTGAAAAGAAAACATATGTGATTCTTGTGACAGAGGCCGAAATATCCTTTATTTAGTTAATAATTTAGGCTGGCAAACCATGCAGTTCCAAATACTATTGTGATATTATACGGAAACACGAAGATACTTGCACGTTCAATTTAAGCTAGTCTGATGTAACGATTATAATAGTATTAATATTATAATAGTACTATATATATAAAGTAATCATCATCATCATTACAGCCTTTCATAAGTCCACTGCCGAACATAGGCCTCCCCCGAGGAATGCCACAAAGCACGGTCCTGAGCCACCTGCATCCATCGACTTTCTGCATGTCTTACCAGGTCGTCACTCCGTCTAGTGCGGGGTCGCCTACCGGTACGAGGCTGCTACTCGAGAACCTTTCTTCCCCATCGGTTGTCGGTTCTTCGAGCAATATGGCCGACCTACTGCTACTTCAGCTTACTATTTTGTTGGGTTATGTCGGTTACTCTGGTTCTACTGCGGATATCCTCATTTCTAAGATCATCACGCAGGAAACCGCGAGCATAGTCCTCTCTATAGCTCGCCTTGTGTGTATAGTAACCTTGAGATTCCTCATACGGCCAGCAGTGAAGGACCACGTCTCAGATCCGTAAGCCATCACTGGCAACACACACTGGTTGTACAATTTCGTTTTCAGGTTTTGGGATATGTCTAACGAGAAGATGTGTCGTAGTTTCCCAAACGCTACCCAGCAGAGTTGAATCCGTCGATTGATCACTCCGCCGAAGTTGGTCTGACTTAGTCGGACTATTTGTCCTAGGTAAACATACTCGTCAACAACTTCGAGCTTAGTGCTCCCAACAACTACCGGCATAGGTTTGACATGGATTTTAACCATGAGGTCATTGAGCATAGTGCTTAAGACCTCCAGCGATTCTGCCATAAGGACTATATCATCGGCAAATCGAAGGTGAGTGATTTACTCGCCATTGATGTAAGTATCACATCCTTTCTAGTCCAGAAGCTTGAAAACGTCTTCCAATGCAAAGGTGAAGAGTCTCGAGTATATAATGGCCCCCATTTTTATACCTCTCTGCAATTGCATAGGTTTCGTACTTCGGTTCTGTACTCGGATAGCCATCGTAGCCCTACTATAACAACACTTCAGCACTTAGATATACGGACAGTCAACTTGGCACCGCTGAAAGGGCTGCAGCACCGCCCTTTTTTCGACGGAATCAAAGACTTTCTCATAGTCCACATACACTAGATATAGTGGCAGATTCTGTCTTCTGAACCATTTGCTGAAATGGTGTGGATGTGGTCTATGATACTAAGGCCTTTTCGAAAACTGGCTTATTCAAGAGACTGGGAGTCGTCTAGTCTTCGTGCGAAACGATTTGTAGTGACTCTCGAAAACAGCACGTAGACGCGGCTGAGAAGTGAAATCGATCTAAAGTTCTTCAAGAGAGCGTTGTCGCCTTTCTTGAAGAACAAGACCATCACACTTCTACTCTACGCCTCCAGAGTAGTGCCTCCATGGAAAACGAAATTAAAGAGCTTCTGAAGGACTTCAAGTACCGGTTTTCCACCCGCTTTAAAAAGCTCCGCTGTATGACCTCATTTTCAGGGGTTATTATCACCCAAAATCCCTTTATATTAAAATAGCAATTTTTATAAAAACTTAGTTTAACAGAGGATTTGAACTTAGAAAAATAAAAATGGTAGTATCGACAAGACTCACTTCCATTCCTTTAAAAGTTACGTTAATATTTAAGTGTTTGACATTTGGAGGCATGAATATCATATATTTCGTTTTGTTGACATTTTAATGCAAATTATTAACACTAAATCAAATTACAAATTTAGATATAGCAATATTTACTCCGTCATATTTTAGTAATTGTCGTTTCAATTTGATAATAAATGAAGTGTCATTAACAAATAATACTAAATCGTGGTTATCCCCTAAGTCATTAGCATATTATGCAAGAAACACAAAGAGAATGAGAGTTGAGCCTTAGGGTACGCCCATTTATACGACCTGGAGGATTATTATTAGGTTCAGATATTATTGTTACTTAAAATGAAATAATTTAGTTAATAGCATTACTTCGTTTCCTGATTAATTTTTCATGGTGAACACAATGAAAAGCTTTGGATGTGTCACGGAATATATCAAAAACATTCTGTTAATTCTTCCATGCAATGAAGATATATTTAAATAGCTCAACATTACCATCAGTTGTCGAGCGACCCCTTGTGAAAACGAATTGATTTTTATGAAGTAAAATATTTACATTAAAAAAAAATAACTTTTGATCAGGAACAAACTTTTCAAAAATTTTACTGTGTTGGCAGTACAAAAATAGGTTAACAATTGGTGGGGCATTAGGCCCTAGATATACTACTATCAGATTGATTTATAGGTATTACTTTACTACGCTTAATTAAATCAGGAAACACACCAGATTCGACACTAGTATTAAAATAGTAGCTACTCGTAGTTCAGGTGCGATTGTATCTATTATAGACGCAATAATTTTAACGGAAATCCCCCGCAGATCTGGAGTTAACTTAATATCTTTTGTTTTAAAATATTTAACAATACCTTTTGATGATATTTTATAAAATGTAAAATTCTTTGTACACGCATTTACATTTTATTTTAGTAATGACTGGGTGACGGCAGAAGAATTCCGTGACTTAGTGGTTTAGTAAGGAATATAAGTAAATTATTTCTCAAAAACTACTGCAACATCAGGATGTTGCAGATCAGGATCAGATTCAGTTAATTTATTGTTAAACTTAACTTTTAATTTGAATTGCGAGAGTTGACCTTACCAGTTTCACTGTTTTTTTTTTAAACGTTACCCCCACACTAGGATTTTCTCCTGTATCTTGGAGGCAGTTTACAAACATAAATTGCACAAGGACAAACATCCAGACCCGGAACAATTATTTGTAGGCCATACAAACACTTGTTCCGTGCGGGATTCGAACCCGCAGCCCCAAGCGCTGGAACTCATTGCTAAGCCACTGCGCCACGGAGCCGTGTTAATAATATTCGACGTCAATTTAATATTTTTAGAAGCAGTCTTAATTTTTAGTGCTCAAATGCAAAGACTTGACTATGTAGCATAATTTTCTAAATATTTGCATAGTTTTTACATATATTCCCTAAATTTTATGCTAGGGTTATATGTGATGAATTATGGTAAAATTCATATAACCTTTGTCTGCTCTTATGGGTTTCTACTGTTGCCAAATTCATTGAATGCCTTCCAACTGTTCAAGGAGAATATTTTAGAAGTAATCGTATTATCAAATTCTTTGTAAATAAGCTTAGATAATGTTCCAAACATATCCGCATACAGTATATCCGCAGTAGAACCAGAGTAACGACATAGCCCAACGGATTAGTAAGCTGAAGTGGCAGTGGGCCGGCCATATAGCTCAAAGAACCGACAACCGATGGGGAAGAAAGGTTCTTGAGTAGCAGCCTCGTACTGGTAGATGAAGTGTAGGACGACTCCCCACGAGATGGAGTGACGACCTGGTAAGACATGCAGGAAGTCGATGGATGCAGGTGGCTCAGGAACAGTCCTGAGGAATTCCATAAAGCACAGGCTTTATGGAATTCCTTTGGGGAGGCCTATGTTCAGCAGTGGACTTATGAAAGGCTGTAATGATGAAATGATGAATGTGCTAAACAAAAAATTTGGATTATTTTATTATGAAAGTGCGTCAGTGCTCACCTAAGTTCCAACTTAAGATTCACAAGTATTTGTAAATAGAACGCAATCTTAGTAATGTATTGGTTAATAGTATACATAATATAATAAATAAAAATATTATCACACTTACAATTTTGAACATGTCATACCATGCCGGACTACGTAAATTTTGCGTAAGCCTCCTAGCAAAGAAAAGATGACACATGTAGACACCATAGGAGAGCTTACTTAGGGGCACGAATGCTGACCAGCTTAAGAAGTCAGTGATAATAGCTGGAAAGTAGAGAACATTCAGACAATTAGTATTTATTTTCGGTTAAGGCTTTTATAATTCCTGCAATAAAAAATATAACAATACATCAGTCGTTTAGAGACAACAAATTACTACACATTTTAAAGGAAATACAGATGAACATTTCTATGACGAAATAACTCAGTGCCCGTAACTTTCTTCTATGTTTTTTTGTATAAAGAACAAGACTAACAAACGAACACACATTCCACCTGATGATAATTGCACACTGTGAAGGAGGATTTGGCAATGTGTCACTCGCCCTGTACTCCGCGGCTCTGGTGGGATTGCACGGCACTGCATTGATGTGGTGGTGATGTGGACGCGGATGTGTGCGAAAGCGATCCCGTGAAAGTTGAAGACGATGGGATTTTAGTCGGTGCGAGTCCGACATAATCCGTCCTTGTACCCATGAGGCATGTAGGCGTAGGTATTTCCCCATGTATAAAAAATAGGTTGCATATAGAACTTAAATATTTTGCATGAAACTAGGTTAACGGATTTAATCGCATTTAATTTACTTATTTTAATTCCCGACTTTTCGAGTGCTTTACAACAACCCATGGTCACAGTGAGGAATGAGATGTTTAATGTCCCGATATCCTCCTTCTATAATATATAGCCAGATGTGAGGCAGTGTTTGAGTAATACTGCATATTCTGTAGGCATGTTGGTTTTTCTAGCTTCCTGGTTACAATTGAGATTCAGTCTTTAATAGGTAAGCATATAAATAGTGACTGAACATCAAACCTGACCATAGTTTATAGTGGAGCGATTGATTTGTGTATTTTCGGTAATCCAAACTACCTCAGTGGTTTGGTACACGGCGAAATTATCGAATTTACGTGAGCATTTCATTTTCAGAGTAATTCTTTATTAGATCGCTAGGTGTTTTAAGCACATTGGTTGTAGGGTCTTTCTTTACCTTTTTGTGTGTACTTTTGTCTGATAAAATTTGTTGTATTTTAAAATTATAATCTGATGTATCCATTACTACTGTAGCATTTTCTTTATATGCGCAGAGAATCATGAACTCTGGTCTGTTGCGTAAGTTGTACAATACTTTAATCTCGTCTTTGGGGAGATTTAGTTTCAGCGCTGAACTTCGACCTAACAAGGACGAGATGCCTTGACGTATGGCCTCTAAGTCTTCCTTCCCCTCATTGGTTTAAAACGGACAAACCTCAACACTACAGATGATTTCTTCGTACGTAATTCTTCGCGGTGTTATTAAAATTTTCATGAAATAGAAACAGAAACTTTTTTATTCGATATAGATTATAAATAATACTTATTGAATACTACCTCTATCCTGGAAAGAACCAGCAAGAAACAGAGCGGGACGATTTTTTTAAAATAACAGCTTACAATCATGTATGTTACACAAATTAACAACACAACAAGTTAGAAATAGCTTGGTAGCAATCACTTCATTTTCAGGGGTTATTATCATCTATCTATAAATTCTTTAATATTATAATAACCCTTTTTATAAAACCTTAGTTTAATAAAGTTCTTGAAATTTGAGCAGGTCAAATTTTGTATATTACATTACATGCCCTTCGATTATTCTTTTATTGTAGGTTGATCCGGTGTTTGTTTAGATAGATTATAGACCGTGCGTTGTATATTGTTCGCGTCTGTGGTTAACGGTTGCGTTTCGTTACCAGACACGACAAAAAGAGAAGCAAATATGTCGGCTTTGCCCTTAGGCGCATGCACCAGTGACCAAAAAGATCTACTGCCAGATGGTTTGACAGAGAGCTTTGTACCGATGCGTTTAATGCGGTCAAAACTTACTTGGCGTAATGCCTTTTTGCAAGAATTGGCTTGGTTAAAGGTTCTCTATGGTAATTGATAGAATGAGGCGTTACTTTGCGGAAATCCATTATAATGGGGTTGTTATTAACTAATTTGCTTAATTAACAACCCCAAGCCTCCGCAGGGTCTACTTCACCTGAGGATGCCTCGTGTAGAGGCGAAACACGTGTCGTATTTTCGAGAGTGGTATGTCGTGCCTAGTATGCTGGTGCTGGGGGTGGTAGGGCGGGGATTAACGGCGACGGGTATAGTGCGCGCGATTGAGGAAGGGTGAGAGGTCCACTTAAAACTGGGTAGGACACATCATTTTCTTTTTTTACGCGGAATTAAGCAAATTAGTTTATAACAACCCCATTAAAGGTTCTCTTCTTAAGGCTAACATCCAGAGCTTTACAGTCTCGAGAATCGACCCAGGATAAGTACGCCATATGCTTGTGCTATTCAGCACGAGCGCACTCGGCGTTAAACCATGGGCGAGCTTTGCCACCAATGGGCACGTCAGCAAAGGGGATAAAATACTTCATCGCTCGACGTATCACATTGGTTATGGCATCCCTGCAGCTCGATGGGTGTTCAGAGGAGAAGCAGACCTGCCGCCAAGGATAAGATGCAAGGAAATGCCGCAACTCACTTCAATCTACTGATTTGTATGGCCACACTCGTTGCTCACCGTGGAAGTCG
Source organism: Parnassius glacialis (assembly GCA_033319125.1). Classification (NCBI taxonomy): domain Eukaryota; kingdom Metazoa; phylum Arthropoda; class Insecta; order Lepidoptera; family Papilionidae; genus Parnassius; species Parnassius glacialis. The sequence goes on along the minus strand of JAVANC010000023.1, from coordinate 31,580,246 downwards.
TAGTTAGGTGTGGAATATAACGACACAGATTTCACTAGAAAGTGGTCAGAAGTTCCCAAGGGTGAGGTATTCTGAACATCATACCTATCTGGATCAGTCGTCAGCATAAGATCGAGGTAGTTGACTATGTGCTCATCCACATCTGGTACCCTAGTTGCTTGTTGTACCATCTGGTTCAGCCCCAGCAACAAGGCTAAATTCCACGCCTCTCTCCTAGTGTGGTCGGTCTTCTGGTATGAAAATAGCTAGTTCTGATGACAGGCATTAAAGTCCGCCAGAAAAACCAATTGTGCGTTAGGGTGAAGATTAAGAGCCGCATCAGAGGCTTCACTGAGGTGTTCGAACAGCCTAGTTGTCTCCTGGTCACCGCTGGGCGATCGAAAGACATAAGAATAAATTATTTTATCCATTCCTGTGTCTATCAATACCCAGATCGTAGAGAAAGTGGGCTCTTCAATCTGACGGAGACGCTTACAGCAAATGTTTTGCGGACGTAAACACAGACTCTGGTACGCTGATGGAAATTATGCTCCAATGTATAACCAGGGTAGCCAAGGTACGCCGCATCTAGAGGACATTTGATCAAGCGTTTCAGTCAAGAAGAGTAAGAGCGGCTTGTCAGTCTCAAGATGGTAGTGGACTGCATCGAGATTACAATGCAGGCCATGGATGTTTGTGAGGTGCACTTTGGTGAAGAGGAAGTGCAACCGCTGTACAAATTTACTCTTCTTTTTCCCTTTTCTCATTAATAGTGGGAGTAAATAGGTTGAGAGAATGGCAGCTGGACGAGGCGTCATACATAAAACCTAGTGAATCAAGCAGAGTCACATCATCGTTGGTACCTAGCATGGAGATCGCGAGGACTCTGGAAATCGCCACCAAACCCTCTCCTCCGGTCACCAACCGGCATGTTGGAGCCATCCTAGCATTTTTTGTAAGATGGCGGGGCAGTCTTTCATGACTAATTGGCTCGTTAATTGGGCCCCCAACTATCTACGGTCGTCCAGCGGTGCAACCGTGCTTCAAATCCCGCTAACCTTCATAACCAGGCACCTGACACTAAGAAACGGCCGCGTCGCAACCAGTTCGTAGGCGCAACGCAATGTTCCAGACCCATTCTCCCTTCGAAATCGGTTTCACCTAACAGCATACCGTAACAAGATTTGTATCATTTGGCGGCATTACTTTGCCAGGTGGGTGGTAACTAACCCTCTGCCGGGCCTCTCACTATTACACGACCAACCTACCACCAGTATGTAGTATTGCCCGTTTAGCACTACCCAGAAGATACGTCTAGAGAATCAGGATTCAAGTAATTCCTACAGACGCGAGCAGCTTCATCCCCCAACAGTCATGTTTGGCATTTTGTTTGATCGTAAATTTTTCGTATTTTTCTATTTGTTTATTTTTGCATTTATTATACTTAGATGTTTCGCGTTTGTTTAACGTTTCAATGCAATTATTAAAATAAAATGTCGTTAAATCTGTCTATAACTCACTGGACAAATTACATATGGTATTATTTTTGAATTGCAGATCGAACTGTTTTTGCTGAATCACCGTTCGCAACAACTTTTTACTTGCCTGATGTAAGATCTACGCGCTTCCTCGAATGCTCTTTTTGGTTGATATTTTGACACACGTAGGAATAAGGTTATGATTTCTGAATCTCTTTAAGAAGGCATTGTAAGATACTGTAAGCTTATTCTGCGTAGTTCGAACTTAAAATTAATATTCAAAAACTGAAGGTAGCCGGGCTATCTGTGACATCGGGATGTCAAATATCTATCCCCTCATGAGTCATCTTTCTAAAATTGGGAATTAGAATAAGTATATTAACTGCGATAAAATCCGTAAACGAAACTATGTTCTGTATGTGTGAATAATCCGTAAACATAGTTTCATGCATTCTGTTATACGGGGCTTCACGAAATGTCTTTTAAAAAAACTATTTAGGAATTACAACTGGATTTATTATAGAATGACACAATTTTGGAATTGAAATTGAGAGGCGAGTATTTCGGATGAGAGTGAATGACGGACTGCGCGGTATTCCTAGTGTTGAAATAAGAAAGTACCGAAGCTACTAAGAGAGTGCTGACTGTGTGCTTTGAGTCAGCGGATCCCTATTAAAAGGGAATCTATAACAGGCCGCGTAAATATAAGAAATCATTATATATTTAAATTACAACTTTGTTCTCGCCATAAAACCCTCCCAGAAATAAGAGAATCAGAGAAAGGAGGCCTGTGCCCTGTAGTGTGACATAGAAAGAGTTTTTACTTTCACCTTACTTTTTTAATTTCAGAAAATACTTACGTAAAGTTCCGTATTCACATAATAATATAAACGCTGCCACGAGACCAGCCCAAATGGGTCTATTCAATGCGGCAAACAATGAAGATTCTATGACATTGTATTTGCGGAATTGATACGCTGTCCCTACGACTGGTATAACTGTAGCTAGCGCCGCCATTGTGATGAAACTAAGGATTGAATATTTCTGAAAAAAAAAAAGAATACTGGGAAAAAGTTAATATAATTAAAACTAAGTTTTAAATTTACAGACTGATGTCATATTTTTTTAATTCGCCAATACGTAGGTCACTCAATTAGTTTTGAGATGCTCGAAATTTAAAAATGGAAGGCATCCGTGTTATATGTTACTAAAAAGCAACTTTATTTAAAACTAGCTGTTCCCCGCGACTTTGCCCGCGTGGAGTTCTTTTTCGCGGAACCCTAAACTAAAAGCAGCCCAAGTTACTTATAACATCAGCTATCTGCCAGTGTATATAAATATTGACAAATAATGACATTAATATTTATACGATACGAACGTCACTCAATTGTTTTGCCGCCCCGGAATCCCACCAGTAACACTTAAACTTTATGTTATGGTTTTAAAGTTCAAATTGAATTTTAAGTATTATTACGAATCTTTTGAATGGGAATATAGAAAAGTTTTTTTTTTACTTTTTGAGACAATTTTTAAATTTTTCACTAGTTCTTCAAGGAATATTATAAAAAAAAGAATTAGTGAAATCGGTTCAGCTGCTCTCGAGATTTGCGCTTAGCAACACATTCAGCGATTCATTTTATATTATAGATAGAACTCCACAAGCCAATTACGCAATATTAAAAAAGAAAACAAAGTTCTGTTAATTTTCCTGCAACGCTTCCCGCGCTTTTCATTTAAAACGATGGATCTTAACCGTGAACATTTGCGCGCTATGATATAATATTATTATGATTTTAAATTTAGTTCAACCGAACAATTAAGTTTACAACGGTTACAATTAGCATTACGAGACTCAGCTCCATCACGCGCAACAATTTTTAGGTGGTTTGCTAAATTCAAAAGGGGTAAAATTATTCTTAAAGATGACCAAAGAACCGGGGCCCCGCAAACAGCAGTAACGGCAGAAAATGTATGGACTACTGAAAATAAAAATATACGGACATCGAAAATATTGTAGATATTAGTTCTGGGAGCATGCCATTCTACATCAATATCTAGGAGTGAGGAAGCTTTGTTGTCAATGGATCCCTCGTTTGCTCTCCAAAAGCGAAAAACAGATTCGTGTGGATTGGTGCCATGAAATGCGTCTACGTTTCTGAAAACGGGGCATCTAGGCGTGTTTCAGAAATTGTTACTAGTGACGGGACATGGATCTATCAAAATTATCCGGAAAATAAAAGGCAATCATCGGTATGCGTCTACTCAGAAGGACAGTTACCGACAAAACTGAAAAGACCTCGCAAAATCGGCAAAAAAAATGGCTAGTTTTTTTCGCGGAGCGGACATTTGTCGACGTCAATGCTGGAAAATTGTAGGTCAGTCAATTTTGAATGGTATACTACAGTTGCACTACCCAAAGCTTTTAAAGCTGTGCGGGAGAGAAGACCAAAGACCGAGCTTTGGGGAATCATGCTGCATCATGCTAACGCTTCTTCACATACCTCCCAAAAAACAAAAACATTTATAGAGGAATCTGGTATTGAAACTCTAAGTCACCCACAGACAGACAAATGGACAGAAATTTCTAAAAATTAAAAAATGTTATATATGACTAATAAGCGTACAAATAACCCAATTAGTTTAATAAAACCAGTTATTTCAATGTTACAGATAGACATTTCAATTTTAACTTATACTTATATATGTATACATATATAATGGACCGCGTGACTGAATAACAAAAGTAACTGGCTGGATTATAATTTGTGCAAATATACATACATGGGCAGTTAAAATTTCTCGGCGCAACCAAGATTTGAGATTAGTATTCGATAGCATGATTTCTTTATTTAATCGTATGTCAAGTGCCGTTGTGATAGAATGCGCAATTATTTTTCTACGAGTGTTTGTTCAAGCGAATCTGCTTTTCTCCTCAAAAACGGGAATAAGAGCCAAGATTAAATATTTCGTCAAACAAATGACGGAAAGCCGAATAAAAGAAGTGATGGATGACACATTAGTGAATATGCGCCTTCGTATCTATAGTAAAAAAGTGCGAAGATTTGTTTAAACAAGGCAGAGAAAGCGTCGAAGATGACCCGAGGACCGGAAGCATACGAATAAAAAACCGAACAGAATGAAAGCTTCATAATACTGCCTTGAGCGCTAACACTACTACGCACTCAGTTATGTATGTGGACTTGTCATCAACAAGGTGCGGGGGCCTTGAACCGGCTACCGGTAGGGACAAACCAGTTTAAGCCCGCTCAGTGAGCGGACATTTTTAAGTTGTGCCACTGGCGGGGACACGATGACGCGGACGCTTAGTTTTATTTTTAAAGATGCTATACTGTTGTATGATATTTTGAATTAAGGAAAAAATAAAAGAATGGAATATTTTTCTAATATTTGCCAGAAAATCACAAATGTTAGACAAGATATCATACTACAAAACGAAATAATAAACAACAAAAAGCTAAGCGAAATATAAACATAAAAATACTGAGAGTTGGACACATAATTGTTTTAATTAAAATATTTTGATATTATATTTATACTATTTGTAATGTTCCGTACCAAAATTGAAGAACGGAAAACTTATGGGATCACCTAAGTCACAGTGTCTGTCCGTCTGTCCGGTTGCACTCGCCTGGTTTATTGTTTTCAATAACCGAGTGACAGCCCAAAAATAAAATAAGGTAAGAATTTTGAACTCTTTTAGGAAGATTTCAGTCTGGTTGATTTTATATTCTTGTGTCGGAAGGCCGTCGACGTCCATTAAGTCAACAATCAACAATAGAAGAAGAACAATAAAAGAAGAAATCATCAAAAATATCCCTTAAATTGATTTAGAAGACCGAATATTGAAAATGCATGAAATAAGTGACACTTCAACTGAATGAGTGTTTCATATTTTAGCTGACAAACTGAAAATGAATAAGGTGTCAGCAAAATGGATGTCGCGTTTGTTGACCGCCTAATATATATAACTCAACCGGGTTGAAATCTCAAGGTAAAATCTCGCGTTGTTTCGATCAAATACTAGTGACCTTTTAAGAAAATTTATAACAATTACTGTTGAAACATGGATTCACGATTCTATTCCTGAGACAAAACAACAGTCGAAACAGAGGAAACATAGCGAATCTCTGCCGCCAAAGAAAGCCAACTCACAAAAGTCGGCGAGAAAAGTGATGGCATTAGTGTTTTGGAATTACAAGAGAATTATTTTTATTGATTACGTTCCCAAAGGACAGACTATAACAACCAATGCTGTGCTAACCTGTTAGATGAGTTAGCCGACAAAATGCATAATAATTTATAATTTAAAATTTTGTACAGCCGACTTCAATATAAGCGACTTCAATATAGGTTATTTAAGAATAACTCAATAACCATTGGTCTGACCTTGATCAAATTCATATGGGACCACACGAGAACTATCAGCTTTCATATAAAAAAGAATCATCGAAATCGGTTCGCCCAGTACAAAGTTATGAGGTAACACACATAAAAAAAACATACACTCAAATTGAGTACCGTCTCCTTTTTGGAAGTCGGCAGAAAAGTAGCCGGAATTAACCAAAAAGAAAATCCATTTTCATCAGGTTAAAGTACTGGCGCACAAGTCATTTGATATTGTTGCAATGGCTAAGCATGAACTCCGTTACGAAGTATTAAGCCACCCCTAGGCTCAGGCGAAGCAGTTTTTTTGAAGACTTGGAGTAATCGGCCTATAAGAGCGGCATAGAAGCCTTGAGGCATGGATTTTATAAATATATTGACACCAGGGAAGAACATATAGAAATAATAAAACATTTTTTTTATTTTTTTTCTATCTCGGACTGAGAATTTTTAAACCGCCCTCGTATTCATGGCTTTTGCACGAAGATATATTAGGTGTAAAAGTATCTTGACCATAACCATTAACATTATGTCATATCAAGAACAGCAGCAAGGACTACCTGCAGTAGAAGAAAACTGAAGAAATATATAAAAATTAATAAATATATTAGAAAACTACAAAAACTAATTAAAATTAAAATTAATGTTAAAAATTATATAAATGTATGCAAAGAAAAGCAAGAACTAATTAATAAACTTAAAATATATTCAATTGAGGTGGAAAATATGAATCACTGTTATGAGACTGATATAGAGTGTCTAAATTTAACAATTTTATCACTTAAAAGCTCTCTACAAATTCATCATTACAGCCCTTCACAAGTCCACTGCTGAACATAGGCCTCCCCCAAAGAATGCCACAAAGCACGGTCCTGAGCCACCTGCATCCATCGACTTCCTGCATGTCTTACCAGGTCGTCACTCCATCTTGTGGGGGGACGCCCTACACTTCGCCTACCGGTACGAGGCTGCCACTCGAGAACCTTTCTTCCCCATCGGTTGTCGGTTCTTAGAGCTATATGGCCGGCCCACTGCCACTTCAGCTTACTAATCCGTTGGGCTATGTCGGTTACTCTGGTTCTACTGCGGATATCCTCATTCCTAAGTTTATCACGCAGTGAAACTCCGAGCATAGCCCTCTCCATAGCTCGCTGAGCGACCTTGAGCTTCCTCATACGGCCAGCAGTGAAGGACCACGTCTCAGTTCCGTAAGTCATCACTGGCAACACGCACTGGTTGTACAATTTTGTTTTAAGGTTTTGAGGTATTTCTGACGAGAAGATGTGTCGTAGCTTCCCGAACGCTGCCCAGCCGAGTTGAATCCGTCGATTGACCTCTCGGTCGAAGTTGGACTTACCTAGTCGGACTATTTGTCCCAGGTAAACATACTCGTCAACAACTTCGAGCTTAGTGCTCCCAACAACTACCGGCATAGGTGTGACATGGACATTAGACATAATCTTTGTTTTGTCCATGTTCATCTTAAGACCTATCCGTTGGGAGACACTATTGAGGTCATTGAGCATAGTGCTTAGCTCCTCCAGCGATTTTGCCATGAGGACTATATCGTCGGCAAATTGAAGGTGAGTGATGTACTCGCCATTGATGTTAATTCCGTATCCTTTCCAGTCCAGAAGCTTGAAAACGTCTTCCAATGCAGCGGTGAAGAGTTTCGGGGATATAACGTCACCCTGTCTTACACCTCTCTGCAATTGGATAGGTTTCGTACTCTGGTTCTGTACTCGGATAGCCATCGTAGCTCTACTGTACAAACACTTCAGCACTTCGATATACCGACAGTCAACTTGGCACCGCTGAAGGGACTGCAGCACCGCCCAAATTTCGACGGAATCAAAGGCTTTCTCATAGTCCACATACGCCAGACATAGTGGCAAATTGTACTCTTCGGACTTCTGTACAATTTGCCGTAGGGTATGTATGTGGTCTATGGTGCTAAAGCCCTTTCGGAAACCGGCTTGTTCGGGAGGCTGGAAGTCGTCAAGTCTGCGCGCGAGACGATTCGTAATGACTCTCGAAAACAGCACGTAGACGCGGCTCAGAAGGGAAATCGGTCTGTAGTTCTTCAAGAGAGCGTTGTCACCTTTCTTGAAGAACAAGACCACCGCACTTCTGCTCCACGCCTCCGGTGTAATGCCACCATGGAGGACGGAATTAAAGAGCCTCTGAAGGACTTCAAGTACAGGTCTTTCACCCGCTTTCAGAAGCTCCGCTGTAATTCCATCCTCGCCTGGGGCCTTGCCGTTTTTAAGGTCCTGGAGAGCCATTCTAATCTCGCTCAGACTGACGTCCGGGATATCTTCGGAATAGTGTCGAATAAGACTCGCTCTTGGATCGTTACTCCCACTTGCGTGTGGCTCCAACGATGACGTGTACAGCTGCCCATAGAACCTCTCAATCTCACTCAAAATCTCAGGTGCCCCGGAAACGATGCTGCCACATTCGGTCTTCAGCCTTGACAGTTGGCTCTTTCTGGCAGACAGATCTCTGGCAAAGACTTTGGAGCCTTGGTTCCGCTCGATCGCTTCTTCAATACGAGCTGTATTGAAGTTGCGTAAGTCTCGCCGCATGCATTTAGAGATCTGTCTGTTCAGTTGCCTGTATGCTGTCAAATCTGTTGAAGAATGTAGCCTCATCTCCCGTCTAACAGCCATGAGATTAAGAGTGTGATCGGAGAGTTTTTGTGTTCTTCTGCGGCGGGTCTTGCAGAACTTAGCTCCGACCGCATGGACAGTTTCCACGAGCTTGTCATTCATATCGTCCACTTCATTGCAGTCTACTAGGCACTGAAAACGGTTTTGTAACTCGAGCTGAAAGGTTTCGGGACTTTGGATTAGAGCACGAGGGGGACGGAGCGTTGACTTCATCAGACGAGACCTCTCCAACTTAACATTTAGGTTCAGTGTGCCTCTAACCATTCGGTGATCGCTGCCGGTTTTCACTCTCGCGATCACTGAGACATCACTGAACAGTTGTCGTCTGGTCGTCATAATGAAGTCAATCTCATTTTTTGTCGAACCGTCGGGGCTCGACCAGGTCCAATTCCTGTGGGGCCGCTTCTTGAAGAAAGAGTTCATCATAAAGAGTCCCTCTTTCTCCATGAAGTCGGCCAGCTGCTGGCCCCTTGGGTTCCGTTGCCCTATTCCAAATTTCCCTACTTTCAGCTCACCGTTCTCTCTTGTGCCTAGTTTTGCATTGAAGTCTCCCATTAACACCGTATATTGGGTTTTGGAGGAATGCATGGCTCTAGAGATATCCTCATACATTTCCTCCACCTCCTCATCGGGGTGTGCCGAGGTTGGTGCGTAAACCTGTATGACCTTCAGCGAATACCGTTTGGTGATTCTGAGTATAAGGTACGCAACCCTCGTCGACACACTCCCGATCTTTACAACGTTGTTAACGAGAGACTTGTGGACGATAAATCCGACACCTCCTTGGGACAGATGGTCGCCCTCCCGGTGATAGAGCAAGTTGCCGGATTCGAGGATTACCGTGTCCTCCCCCTCTCTTCGGACTTCGGATAATCCTATAATATGCCAGCGCAACTTGTCTATCTCTTCTTCCAGCTCCACGATCTTCTCGTCAGTCCTCAGGGTGCGTGCGTTGTACGTTGCCAGGTCGAGTCGTCGTAGGTGGCAACCGAACCTCCACCGGAGATTCTTAGCACCCCCTGCCCCGCCGTTACCATGGTCGCCACCGTAGCCAGGAATAGCGGGGCCGCCGGGGACTGGGGGCCGTCTCTTTGTTACATTCATAGAGGGGTATTTGCCATAGTTGCCACGCTTGGCGAGCGGGTTGGCAACCGCAGTTTTTTTATTGTACTTTCGGCTATTATCAGGAAGATGCTGCTGCCCATCTCCCGCCTGTTTCCCTTTGTCGCCTTTTACGACACCCACGGGAGGATATGGGGTAGTGGATATTCTTGACCGCCACTACACGGTAAACAACTCTACAAATTATATCAAATAAATATGCATCGGCTCAAGATGAGATAAAAGAACACATATTGGCCATGAATGATCTGGTAAAATCATGTAAATATAATAAGGAGCGCTTTGACTCCTTAATAAAAAATCAGAGTGAGTATCAGCGCTCCATACCAGGTTCATCGGGGATAATATGTGTAAATAACAAAGTTAACAGTAAGACCTCATTATTTTCACCTACACTCTATGACAGTGCCATGACAAAGGATATAAACTTAAAAAGCAATGTAAATATTAAAAAAAAATAAAGTTATTATGTATTGTGATGACATAAGCAAAAATTTGGGCATGATGTTAAATAACTGTGTAAAAGGACATCTGATCAGTAATTATTGCATGCCTGGAGCATCCTTTAGTCATATAATGGATAAAGTTTTAGCTAGTAAATTCTGTCCTAATAGCACATTAATAATTCTTGTTGGGAGTAGAGGCAATATGAACAAAAATCAATTATTAAAATATATTGATAATCTAAATACTTTAAATGTACATAAAATTATCTTGTTTACATTGCCTTACATACATGGTTGGCTGCAGGAAAATAAAATAAGATATGATTTAAATTTATTAATGACTAACTTTTCATGTAATAATAATTTAAACTTGACATTTAATTGTTACAATTATAATGATAGAATTAATTCAATAGATATAAATAATTTAATTAACAAATTTTTGACTAAAGATAGGTATTACCTATCAAAATATAATTTAAGACAGATAGCAAATGTGCTATCTTATTATTTATATATTAACTCAGCCAAGGACTTGGCTACACAGACATCTGCTTCTTTTGAGCAGTGTAATGACTTAATATGCAATTTGGAATCAGCTCCAAGTAATTTAAATTAGAAAATGAGACAATAGAGGTAATCTCTAGCAGTAACAATAACTTAAATAATTTAGAATGTGGCTAACAAATCTTTAATTGTATGACTCCACAGAAAGATAATGAAAACTGTTTACACCTGGTGCATCAAAATATACAAGGCATGATAGGCAAAGAGCTAGAAATTGAGTTGTTAAATAGCAACAATATTCATATTTTATGTATTACTGAACATTGGTTAAAAGCTCATTATTTAATGTTTAACTTCAGTAATCACCAGGAGGTCAGTTCTTTCAATAGAGATACGGTTTTAAGAGGTGGCTCCTTAATATCAGCTAGTAAATTATTAGAATAGAATAGAATAGAATAATTTTTTATTCAATATATATTACATGTGTAATTCTTATTGAAAGTCATTTTTTACTTTACCACTGGTTCGAAAAAATACCCTCTCTCCTGGGAAGAACCAGCAAGAAACCCAGCGGGACATTTTTTTTTAAATAAATTTTACAATATAAATGATTACGAACTATTTACAAAATTTATTTTAGAAACTGCTTGGAAGCGACCACCTCATTCCCAGGGGTTATTATCAACCATGTATTCATTTATACCATAATAACCCTTTTTATACAGTTTCAGCTTAATAAAACATTTAAACTTGGTAATAGAGAGAACCTGTACACTTTCCGGGACCTTGTTGTAATAGCGTATACATTGCCCCAAGAATGAATTACTGACTCTGTGGAGTCGAGAAACTGGCATCACTAGCTTGTGTTTGTTCCTAGTGTTTACAGAATGTATATCACTTTTTTTACTAAAACTAGCTTTGTTTTGTGAACATACATGAAATTTTCGTAAATATACTGGAGAGGCCAAAGTTAATATATTAATTTCTTTAAATTTATCTCTAAGAGACTCTCTCAGTTTTAGATTGTAAACAACTTTAATGGCCCTCTTCTGTAAAACAGAAATAGTTTATAATCAGCCGCATTTCCCCATAGCAAAATCCCATAAGACATTATGCTATGGAAATAACTAAAATATACTAATCTAGCTGTCTCGACACTAGTGAGACCTCTAATCTTTTTTACAGCATAGGCTGCAGAACTTAGTCTGCTTGCTAATTTGGATATATGGGGGCCCCACTGAAGCTTTGCGTCAAGAGTGATGCCAAGAAAAACAGTGGATACAACAGGGCTCAATTCCTCCCCATTTAAAAACACATTGGTATTCAGATTTTTAACATTCGTTGTTGTAAATTTAACACAATTAGTTTTATTTCCGTTCAAATGCAGATTATTAACGTTAAACCAATGCACGAATTTTGATATAGCATTATTCACTTCGTCACATTTAAATGATTGACGTTTAAGTTTCAAAATCTAGGAAGTATCATCAGCAAATAATACTATATCATGACTATCCCCTACAAGGTGAGGTAAGTCATTAATATACACCAGAAACAGGAATGGGCCGAGAATCGAGCCCTGAGGAACACCCATTAGTACAGGTGACCCGGAAGAACTTTTACCATTGATAATAACCTTCTGCTTTCTATTACTTAAATATGAAATAATAAGTTTAAGCGCTGCGCTTATCATTTAAAGAACGTAAATATATTGTGAGCCTCTCTGTTGAGCGAACTGTAGAAATGGCATGTGTTGAGTTTGAGCACCTCATTGTTGTGAGCGTCTACAGACCCCCATGTTGTACATATGATACTTTTGAAAACATTATGGAGGAAGTTTTTGCTAAGCTTAATAAACAGAATAAATCTGTTGTAATATGTGGAGACTTTAATATCAATCTCCTAGAAGCTTCCTCCATCAATATTAAATTTAGATCATTGTTTAAATCATATGGTCTTTTAATTTATTTATAGAGCCAACGCGTATTTCTCAATCTAGTGCAACATGTATAGATAACATTTTTACAAATGTGAAGCCGTTGCATAAATGTATAATTCAAAAATTAAATTCTGATCACTGTGGACAAGTAGTTTCGTTACTTATGTTCACAAAAAGCAAGTAGATGAGAAAGTTGTGTCTGTTTCAGTAAATGCACGTCGCTTGGAGAAATTTAGAAGTAACATAGTGAAAAAACTTCCATCACTTTTATACCAAAATGATCCTAATTTTTTGTATTGAACATTATTTAAGCTTATTTGCAATGAATTTAATAAAACGTTTACTTCTAAAACATTCTCCTTGAACAGTCGGAAGTCATTCAATGAATGGGCGACAGTAGGAGTCCATAAGAGCAGGCATAAGTTATATGATCTTTACCATAAAAGGTCATATAATCATAGCGTCGAATTTAGGGAATATGTAAAAAAATATTCAAAAATATTTAAAAGAGTGTGCGCCATAGCCAAGTCTTTGCATTTGAGCAACAAAATTAAGACGGCTTCCGATAAAATTAAAATGACATGGAGTATAATTAATAGCGAAACTGGTAAGATCAACTCTCGCAATTCAAATTACCAGTTAAGTGTTAACAACAAATTAACTGTATCAGATCAGGACGTAGCAATGGTTTTTGAGAAATATTTTACTGATATTCCGATCTTGACCACTAAGTCACTGAATTCTTTTCCTGCCGTCGCCGAATCATTACTTAAACAAAATGTAAATGCGTGTACAAAGAATTTTACATTTCATAAAGTGTCATCAAAAGATATTGAAAAATATTTTAAAACTATTGATGTTAAGAAAACTGCGGATCTGTGGGGGATTTCCGTTAAAGTTATTGCGTCTATAATAGATAAAATCGCGCCTCATTTAGCTATTATTTTTAATACTAGTTTCGAATCTGGTGTGTTTCCTGATTTAATGAAGCAAAGTAAAGTAATACCTTTATTTAAATCTGGTAGTACATTAGACCCCGCCAATTTTAGACCCATTTCTGTACTACCAACACTTAGTAAGATTTTTGAAAAACTTGTTCTTGATCAAATGTAATTTTTTTTAATATTAATAATTTACTTCATAAAAATCAATTTGGTTTCACAGGGGGTCACTCGACAACTGATGCCGGTGTTGAGCTGATTAAATATATCTTTAATGCATGGAAGAATTCACAGGATGCTTTGGGTATATTTTGTGACCTATCCAAGGCCTTTGATTTTGTTCACCATGAAACATTAATCAGGAAACTTTAACACTACGGTGTAAGAAGTGATGCTCCTAAATTAATTAATTTATATTTAAGTAAGAGAACGCAAAAAGTTGTCATTAATAATATGAGCTCTTCCGGGTCGATGGTACAAATGGGCGTGCCTCAAGGCTCGATTCTCGGCCCCTTTCTGTTTCTTGTGTACATTAATGACTTACCTTACATAGTAGGGTATAACCATGATATAGAATTATTTGCAGATGACACTTCTTTAATTTTTAAGTCGACAATTACTAAAATACGACGAAGTAAATAATGCTATATCTAAATTAGTAAATTGGTTCAAAGTTAATAATTTGCATTTAGATGGTACTAAAGCAAAAAACAAAAACAAAAAACCACTCTCAAAATATCACTCTTGTTAGCTTTCATCAAAAGAAAAAAAAAATGATTAACTAGACCATACCAATGACAGTAGATTTCTGTAGCTGGTTGGTTTATATACTGACAGAATGTAACCTGCCGCTACACCTACAAAGTAAGGAGCTGCTCGCAAGTGACTCTGTACATACATCGGTGAGCCCAGTATGTATTTACGAGAATTTTCAATTGTCCTGCAAAAGAAATTATCAACTAAGTAAAAATATAAAAAACGAATAAATAATTAGAAGAAATATCTTTTTTAAAATATCGTTTTATATTATCTTTGATAGCCATCTAAGTAGGACAGGATTAGAGTGTATCAGTGTGTGCGCAAATACAGGTGCATTTTTATTCCCTTACTCTCATAGTCCAGTGGACGGCAATCCAAAGCAACCGGAAAGAAATCAGGTGCAGGACCAAAGGCTTTACACAATTTCCAAGGCACTTTGAAAAAAAAAAAACACTAACTTCCTGATTTCATGCTTCTATTGATAATATTTTGACAAAAAACTTAGTAACAGATTTTGACCTGACCTAAGATTCGAATCCTAGACTACATGATCAGCAATTGCGTACGTATAAATTAAGTATGAATAAAGAAATAGTGTAAATAAAAATTGTTTGTTAAGATGAAGTTAAGATTTTAAACAGTGGTAGAGCTACGCGGCAGCTTTTGCTGTCGCACGAATGGGCCAGCTCGAACCGGGGTGGTATCACGACCTCACAGAAAACCAGCGTGAAGTAGAGGTTTACCTTTGCGTTTCGCTTGGTGAGTGCAGGTGGCCGGAGGCCCTTTTTACTGGAAATAAGGCATTCCATCTTAGTCCTCACGGGTGACAACGCATCTACATTTTGATTTGTAATCGAGGATAGATGTAGATGTCTATGGGCCGCAGCAACCACTTACCATCAGGTGGACTGTGTGCTCGTTTGTCACCCTTAACCTATAAAAAAAATGGAAAATATGTAAAGGAAAATATGATTTGTCCATGCCGAAGCCACAAACGACAAAGGGTTGTTTAAGAGAACATATGCCACGGAACATTTCTTTAATATTGAATCCATTAAGATAAAACGATTGAAAATTTATATCTATCTATTTATTGCTAGTTCTTCCCGGGACAGATATATTTTAAAACCAATGGTAAATTAAAAATATAATTTCAATATTTATCATCTAGTATATAATTTATAGTGCATAAAACATTCAATTCTATCAAAATTAATAAAGAAATAAGAAAACTCACTCAAAATCAAAGATGGTTATAGCATTCAGCCGATTTAAGTAAGTGTAGAGCCCAGGCAGTATTAATGAAACGATTGTAACAAGTCCAAACAAGTACTGACCACAGCGATGATTTTTCTGATACAGCCAATACATAATTGTACTAACTGCACCCAAGTGAAAATCTGCCGGTACGTACCACGTTACTTCATGACACTAAAAGTGAAAGAATTTTTCGTGAAAATAAAAATTCTGAAGACATATTGTGTCACTGAGATCACGAAACTTACAATATTTGAAGAATCGATGTAGTTGCCTAACATTAGCAGACCAACCCACCAATTTTTCTTGCACAAATCCTGCTCCACTTTTGCGAATTTAAACCATAATGGACCGTCGTAAAGGTAAGGTGAGGCGGTGATTGATATTAGGATTATGACAATAAATACCCATATTAGCCTGCAACAATATTTAAAATGTGACAAAGCTTTAGGCTATTGGGAGCCGTGGTAGTTCAGATGGTTAGCGCTCGCTGTAAATTTCAAAGTACGCGAGCAGCCCTGGTTCGAACCCCACCGGCACCAACGAAAATGTTAATTGCAATTTTAAGTGCTAATTTACCACGTGCTCGGCGATGAAGATAAACATCGTCAGAAAACCTGCATATCTGAGAAATAAGAAAAAATATTTCAAAACCATGTGCTGTCTATCAACTCGAATTAGACACTGTCTTGTCCCAAAACGCTCTCAGATATGAGAGAAGTTTCTAGAAGTAAGAATCTCGGCTGTGACTTTACTTCCTTTTTATGAGGCAATCTATGGAAGGCCTATGTTATGTAATGATATTAATAGTAATGGTATAGTAATGATAATGAATGAATTCTAAAAGAGCATGGTCATTGCTCCATCCGTAATATAGCCGCATTGTTATGAGAGCTGCTACGTGGAAAATAAATTTCATCAAGACCAGAAATTAACTGAGCAGAGAAATAGCACATGTTTACTTATAATTACTCGTATATAATACATGCCTGAAATATCGTTTCAACAATATTTTAAATGGGCTTATCGATCTTCCTGTCTCCGGTTTAAAGCTCTTCATCAGAAGTAGTCCAGACATCATGAAAAATGTATCTATAACTATGTTTGCGTGCGAGATGAAGAATGCAAACAGTTTGTAAAACTGAAACAGATTTAAACCTTGAATAATTGATTAAAAAGTGATATATGCATAAAAACTAAACTTCAACATAAATTCAGCAGGCCAGATTCAGTACAGCGACAGCTTGGGTATTTATAGGTACAATTGGTGGCTTTATCGCTTCGAAGAGATTTTTATCGTGATTTTTAATTTTATTTTAAAGAAAGTATAGACAAGACTGACGGCTACGCATCCCCGGCTTGGAGGATACAGTTTCGAGTGAAGAATTGAATTGAAGAATATGATATAAGAATGCTTCCGTCTTTCTTTCTAGATTTCCTGCTCTGCGTTTAATATCATACTTAATTTAACTTAACTTATCTTCACGCACAATCCCTGACGGGGTAGCCAGTGAAACCAGATCGCCAAGTGTCACGATCCTTACATACCTCTATCGCTTCTTTCAGATTCATTATCTTCTTCATACATGCACGTCTAGGTATCCGAGTACTCTTGACCCTCCCCTCTTCGAGCAGTTTGCTCACATGGTCTTCGAAAGTTAGTCTCGGTCTACCTCGACACCTTTTAATATTAACTTTTGCGCTATATATTTTATTCACCATTCGGTCTTCACTCATTCGCTCAACGTGCCCAAACCATCGAAGCACGCCCTTATCAATTTTTGTGATAAGGTCATCTTTCAAACCTGCCATATTGCGAATCTCTTCGTTTCGCTTTCGGTCGGCCATGGTAACGCTGCACATTTTATGAAGAGATCGCATCTCCACTGCATTCAACTTGCTTTTATGCTTCTTCCGGCATACCCAGCTTTCGCTGCCACATAACAAAGTCGGTACCAACACTGCGTTATGTATTGCAAGGCGTGCACTCTTCACTACGCCTTACCTTTCGACTAACGCAGTCAGGGCACCATTGACTTTGTTCCCGGCAGCGACACGCCTGTCCACATTTAAATCACATCTTCCATCCCGGCTAAAAGCACTCCCCAAGTATACAATTTCATTTACCTGTTCTAGACATTCCTGATTTACCCATATTTCACACTTTGTTCTCTCTTCGTCCCTTTCAAATACCAGAACCTTGGTTTTATTAGCATTCAAACGGAGACCTTTAATTTCACATTCCTCTTTCATACACGTGATTAGTGCCTGCAGTTCTGCCTCTGATGGTGCAATAAGCACTGCATCATCAGAATATAGCAGACAATTTACGTTTATGTCACCCAATTTCACACCCAAACAGCTCTTTCAGCCTCTGTAAACAGCTGTCGAGATACAGTATGAACAGCCAGGAAGACATGACACAACCCTGTTTTACGCCCGTTTGGACGCTAAACATGGGTGACAGGTCGTGCTCTACCCGCACACAGGCTTTACAGTCACAGTAAAGTGACTGCACAGCCCTTAGGAATCAACCATCCACACCGTACCCCGGCAACAGTTCCTACATTTTCTTCCTTACAACCTTATCCAATGCTTTCTCAAGATCCACAAAAGCACAGAAAATCTTCTCGTTAGCAGCCAGAAGCTTTTCCGTGATCATGCGTAGAGAAAACGTTTGATCCGTGCATCCTCTTCCAGGTCTAAATCCGCATTGTGCCTCCCATAGAAATCTTTCCGATTTCTCTTGCATCCTACGTGTCAAAACCTTCGAGTAAACTTTACTTGCTAAACTGGTCAAGCTGATCGCCCGATAGCACCCGTAGTTAAAAATGTAAACCTTTACCTTTATATAAAGGCACAATCATCCGGGACATCCCCCGTCCGCCAGCACAAATTGCACAGCAGATAAAAGCTGTCCCAGACGCGAGGCCCACCATACTTGACCATTTCATCAGTAACTCTGTCTAGTCCCGCAGCCTTACCACATTTCAAACTTCGAACCGCACGTTCAATCTCTTTCATACTGATGACCTCGGTGTTATCGATGTCCAGGTCTGGCGTACCAGTCACGGCGTCATCCCCGGATCTCTCACTAAGATCATTACACGCATTCATTTCTCTATAAAATTCGCTCCATCGCTGCATGACGTCCGATTTTTCTGTGAGGACGTCATTAGTTCTCGAAAGCACTTTGTTCATTCTTAAGGCCGTCGCACCACTTCGGGTCCTTCCAACCTCTTTCCAGAAGAGTTTGGAGTTCTCTTTAAAGTTGTGCGACAACCTTTCTTCCGCTTCCATTCTACACCTTTCACGCATTTCCTCAATCAATGCTTTCGTGTGAACTTTCTGCAGCTTATATCTTTCTTTCATCTTCTCTCTCATATCCTTATCATTACTAGAGGCCAAGTAGTCTAACCATGCTTTCTTCTTCTTCTCTACAGCTTCTTTCACTTCATTCCACCATGCATCTCTTCTTTTACTACTGCCTCTTTTGATTGTTCCACACACTTCTTCCGCTGCCCTTACCATTCCATCCCTAAGGTTCTGCCATGTTCTTTCCACACATTCATTTCTGCCATCGATGGTGTCAAGCTTTTCGGCTACCCTCGCATGATATTTGTCCCTAGTATCCGCTTCCTGAAGCTTCCAGCTTCGGATGCGACAGACCGACTGTGGTTCTGTTACTGCAGTCCGGTAGCGCCAACCCGCGAACAGACCCTGAAATCTAGTAATCACTAGATTGTGATCCATTCCCAGGTCAGCATCCCTGAACACTCGCGTATCCATCACCTGTTTTCGCAATCGGTCATCCACCAGAAACAAATCGATCATTCTTCTCTCATTCTTTCTTTCTCTAGTATACATATGGATTTTCTTGTGATTAAACATAGTGTTTGTCACAAGAAGACCCTTTTCCTTGCATACCGCCAATATAAGCTTGCCAGCATCATTAACCCTTTTATCGTCAAACTTTCCAAGCACCGACTCGTACCCTGGTCGAGCGGTACCAACCCATCCATTTAAATCACCACACACAACAATTCTTTCGTTTCCCCTTTCCCAATCTAAAACTTCTCTTACATTCTCCCAAAACTCCTCCAGCTCAGTCCTGGACGACGAAGCTACCGGCACATAAACAGCCAAAAGGAATAACTTCGTCAGTCCCAATTTAAAGCGAACCCAGGGAAGTCTTGAGTTCACAACCTTATATTCAGCCATAACATCGACCAACCGAGACGACAGCAGCCCCCCACTCCCTGGCGGGTGCTCTCGCTCTCCGGGACTCCAGACCATAGAGCTAACGCCCCGCCAGGGAGCTCTTCAGTACCACTGCCCTTCTGTTTGGTCTCCGACATACACACGACTTCTAATTCTCTTTCTTTCATTATTTCAATCAACTCATTCGTCTTTTCTTTCATGCCTCCTCTAACATTCCACGTGCCAACTCTGCACTCTGTCCTTCACCTTCCGTCGTTTCGGGCTGTGCGTGACGGGTGGCGGTCCCCATCGCCGCTTTGCGCGCTGCATTCCACACCAACGGGGACTAGCTAGTGTGCGTCGTCTTGGTGGGACGCCCTAACCCTCGTTGGCATGGGTGCGCAGCTGTGTAGAATTGCAGCCCTGAAAAGGGCTGGCAGGGGTCGCGACGAGCACGCTTCTACAATGACGCCCAATAATCCTCCCATAATAAAACCCCTAATAAAGTTTAATATCATAACGCCCTTATTTGGTGACAATTGTACGTGAAAGCTGTTAAAGACGTATTTGTTTTTGTTTTGCTTTCAGTGTTTACTGTTAGTATGCTTTTAATCATCAAATATATATGTCAAATTTTTACAGTAGTGGTCAATATCAAACACAAAAATAATCTTAAATAGGAGAATTTATATCAAGCAGTGAGAATCAGAAGATCTATTTGGTTATATTTTTGAAGTGTTCTAAACCAAGTTGAGGTCTCATGTGAAGTTTAAAATGATCATTTTGATTTTAAGTATAGGCACTAAAATATCAAAAATTAAGTATATTTTAACATATAAATTACCTTTGTTGATAACTGAACAATAATAGAAACACACAATGCTAGAAATTTCTAGTTTTTTTTTTGTATAGAAGTAAAAACGAATACACAGTCCACCTGATGGCAAGTAGTTGCTGTGACCCATAGACATCTACATCTAAACTCGATAAAGAATAAAATGCAGATGCGTTGTTACCCGTTAGGACTAAGCATGGAAATCATTTCTTCCAGTAAAATGGGTCTCCGGTTCTTTGCACTCACCATACGAAACACAGCAGTGTTAAGCTGCTATTTTACGCTGGTATTCTATGAGAGCGTGGTCCTTCCCCGGTCGAGCCGATCCATTTATGCTATAAATTTAGTTATGTATCCTTGTTTTATGATATTAAAGTGAAAACGAGCTAACAGTCCATTTGATGGCGAGTGACTGCTGCAGCTCACGGACAATCAAACCTCAAAACAAAGAAAATACCTGTAGCGTTATTACCTCTAAGGAATAAAAATGACTTAAGCCCAGAAACTGCTTTATTCATCTAACCACCTATTTAAATCGGAACACGACCGTTGGTAAAATGATGGATAGCGGCATATATAGGTGTCTACCAAGACGGAATTCTGGTCAGAAAATTGATAGGGCTGTCAGTCTATTAGGAATAGAACATCTTTTTATAAATATGTTCACACATGAGAAAGTACTAACAAATACATTGAAAAACTTACGTCATTCATGTCTAAGCCATTTCCGACTTTGGCTATAAAATACATAAATACCACGTGGAAAAACACAGTGATAAAAGTATTGAAAAATCGGATAGCATGCATCGCCTTAATTTCATCTATTCCCGTGGAAACTAGGTCTGCTGCATTGCTGTTGAGATCGAATGCGCTGACAATCTCCACTACTGTAAAAAAATAGAAGCAATTAAGAACATAATTTATGGCATGATAGCAAATTAATAGTAAAAATTATTTGTAAGCAAGCGTGGCAACTACCTGCCGTAGTTGCCATGCTTGCTAACGTGGCAATCTATGAGGGATGTCTATTTTTAGCAGTAGACTTTGATAAGCTGTAACGATGAAGATGATCTGATCACTGATCTCTTTGATATTGTTATGTATTTTGATTATGTTAGATTTTTATTACATAAGTACTGGCCGTAGCCGTGTAGTGGCGGTTAAAAATATCCACTATCCCATATCTTCCCGTGGGTGTCGTAAAAGGCGACAAAGAGAAACAGGCAGGAGATGGGCAGCAGCATCTTCCTGATAAAATCAAAAATTAGAATAAAACAACTGCGGTTGCCAACCCGCTCACCAAGCGTGGCAACTATGGCAATATACCCCGATGAGCAATGACAATAATAAACGGCCCCCAGTCCCTGACGGCCCCGCTATTCCTGGCTACGGTGGCGAATATGGTAATCCGTTGGTCTATGTAGGTCACACTCTGGTTCTACTGCTGATATCCTCATTTCTGAGTATATCACACAGAGATACTCCGAGCATAACCCTCTCCATATATCGCTGAGCGAGTTTCCTCATCCGGCCAGCAGTGAAGGACCACGTCTCAGTTCCATAGGCTCACTGGAAACAGGCACTTGTTGTACAGTATTTTTTTTCAAGTTTTGAGGTATACCTGACAAAAAGATGTGCCGTAATTTCCCGAAAGCTGTCCAACCGATTTGAATCCGTCGTTTGACCTCTCGGTCGAAATTGGACTTACCTAGTTGGACTATTTGTCCCAGGTAAACACACTCGTCAACAACTTCGGGCTTAGTGCACCCAACAACTACCGGCATAGGTGTGGCATGAAAAATTAACATGATCTTTGTTTTGTCCATGTTCACCCTAAGACCTATCCGTTGGGAAACACTATTGAGGTCATTGAGCATAGTACTCAGTTCCTCCAGCGATTCTGCCATAAGGACTATATCGTCGGCTAATCGAAGGTGTGTGATGTACTCGGAATTGATGTTAATACTGTAACTTTCCTACTCCAGAAACTTGAAAACGTCTTCCAATGCAGCAATGAAGAGTTTCAAGCATATAACGTCACCCTGTCTTACACCTCTTTGCAATTGAATAGGTTTCGTACTTTGGTTCTGTACTCGGATAGCCATCCTAGCCCTACTGCACAAGCACTTCAGGACTTCGATATACCGCCAGTCAACTTAGCACCGCTTGGACTGCAGCACTGAACAAATTTCGACTGCGGCACATTTCAACGGAATCAAAGGCTTTCTCATAGTCCACATATGCCTGACATAGTGGCAAATTGTACTTCTCGGACTTCTGTACAATATTCCGAAGGGTGTGTATGTGGTCTATGGTACTAAAGCCCATTCGGAAACCGGCTTGTTCGGGAGGCTGAAATTCGTCAAGTCTGCGCGCGAGACGATTTGTAATGACTCTAGAAAACAGCACGTAGACGCGGTTTAGAAGGGAAATCGGTCTGTAGTTCTTCAAGAGAGCGTTGTCACATTTCTTGAAAACCAAGAACACCGTACGTACTTCAGCTTAACGCTTACGGTGTAATGCCACCATGGAGGACAGAATTAAAGAGCTTCTGAAGCACTTCAAGTACCGGTTTTCCACCCGCTTTCAGAACCTTCGCTGTTTTTTCATCCTCGCCTGGGGCCTTGCCGTTTTTAAGGTGCTGGATAGCCATTATAATCTCGCTCAGACGGACATCCGGGTTATTACCGGAATAGTGTTTGATAAGACTCGCTGTTGGATCGTTACTCACACTTACGTGTGGCTCCAACGATAATGTGTACAGCAGCCCATTAAACCTCTCAATCTCACTCAAAATCTCACGTGTCCCGGAAGCGACGCTGTCACACTCAGTCTTTAGCTTCGACAGTTGGCTCTTTTTGGCACACAGATCTCTAGCAAAGACTTTGGAGCCGTGGTTCCGCTCGATCGCTTCTTCAATACGAGCAGTATTAAAGTTGCGTAAGTCCCGCCGTAAGCATTTGGAGACCTGTCTGATCAGTTTCCTGTATCCTGACAAATCTACTGGAGACTGCAGCTTCATATCCCGTCTAACAGACATGAGATTAATATTGTGATCGGAATTTTTTTGTGTTCTTCTGTGGCGGATCTTGTAGAACGTAGCTCCGACCGCATGGACAGTTTTTACGAAAATGTCATTCATATCTTTCACTGCATCGCAATCTTCTAGGCACTGAAAACGGATTCGTAGCTCAAGCTGAATGGTTTTGGGATTTTGGATTAGAGCGCGAAGGGGACGGAGCGTTGACTTCATTAGACGAGACCTCACCAACTTAAGGTTTAGATTCAGTGTGCTTCTCACTATTCGGTGACCGCTGCCAGTTTTCACCCTCGCGATCACTGAGACATCACTTAACAGTTTTTGTCTAGTCGTCATAATGAAGTCAATCTAATTTTTTGGCGAACCTTCGGGGCTCGACGAGGTCCACTTCCTGTGGGACCGCTTCTGGAAGAAATATTTCATCATAGAGAGTTCCTCTTTTTACATGAAGTCGGCCAGCTGCTGTCCCCTTTGGTTTCGTTGCCCTATTCCGAATTTCCCTACTTTCAGCTCACCGTTCTCTTGTGCCTAGTTTTACATTGAAGTCTCCCATTAACACCGTATAGTGCATTTTGGAGGTTTGCATGGCTCTAGAGATATCCTCATACATTTCCTCCACCTCTTTATCGGGGTTTGCCGAGGTTGGTGCGTAAAACTGTACGACCTTCAGCGAATACCGTTTGGTGATTCTGAGTATAAGGTACGCAACCCACGTCGACACACTCCCAAACTTTACAACGTTGTTAACAAGAGACTTGTGGACGATAAATCCGACTCCTCCTTAGGACAGATGGTCGCTCCCCGGTGATAGAACAAGTTGTCGGATTCGAGGATTACCGTGTCCTTGCCCTCTCGTCGGACTTCGTATAATCTTATACTCGTAATATGCCAGCGTAACTTGTCTATCTCTTCTTCCAGCTCCACGATCTTCTCGTCAGTCCTCAGGGTGCGTGCGTTGTATGTTGCCAGGTCGAGTCGTTTTAGGTGGCGACCGAACCTCCACCAGAGATTCTTAGCACCCCCTGCCCCGCCGTTACCATTGTCGCCACCGTAGCCAGGAATAGCGGGGCCGCCGGGGACTGGGGGCCGTCTCTTTGTTTCTCTCATCATTGGGGAGTATTTGCCATAGTTGCGACGGTTGGCAACCAAAGTTGTTTTATTGTACTTTTGCTTTTATCAGAAACATGCTGTTGCCCAACTCCTGCCTGTTTCCCTTTGTCGCCTTTTACGACACCCACGGGAATATCCATATATTCCCGTGGGTCCCATGGTAGTGGATATTCTTAACCGCCACTACACGGCATCAACATCACATCACATTACATCACGGGAAAACATCAACAAGCTTCTTTTTATTAATGAGCATGAATATTTCAAAGCAAAAGGTGTAAGACTCTATCTTAAATTTTAGTAAGGTGTTAACCCAATGCACTCATTTACTTAACGTTCGTCCACGTCATTTGGATAGTAATCAGTAATATTACGTATACTTTACAGATCAATCTTTTCCATAGTTTTGTCATGCAAATACATTAAAAATATGAATTTCTCAATAATTGAATTTTCTCATAGATTTGGCTTCTCCCGTTTTAATTCAAAATCTAAAATATTCAACTGTAACATGAGACCATAAACTGAGATTATCCTGAAAGTTTTGAAATAATAAGAATCTTGTATATGTCACTATATTCTGCTCCCAAACTAGTATTTAAATTTTTATCTTTCTCGTATATCCTTAATTTCTGATCCGATTGGCGTCGTACGTTGCTCATGAACTTGATTAGTGACAATAATATAATTGACTTATTGCCTTTACAAATATCATTTCTAAAATTTCTTCCCGAAAATAGTATCGAGTTTCGCCACATTAATAAATAAATTTCGTGCAAATTTTCGAAAATTAACTTGCTCATCCTCATTTCGACTAGCACCCATGAAATTTTCATAATATCATCATAAATTTTTTGAAGCTTTGTCAGCTTGGTAGCACTAACACCTTACTATAAATATTCCTGATAGTTTGATAGAATACCAAACATAAATTATATTTCGATGGAGTGATACTGACTGACAAGACAGTCCACTTCAACAGATCACATAATCATAGTAAGCAAAATAGACCGCGCTAAGTCTAAATGTTTAGCCGAGCAGTAACAACTCCTCGAAAAGCTGAACACGGACATAATATAATTCGTTTTCTTCTCATCAAACCCTTTTATTTCATATCCATATTATTGGGTATATAAAAAATACATAGTCCGCCATTTTTGGGTATCCGCCAACTTTACTTATTGTGTTTCGCTCATCAAGCCCTTTCATTTGTTACCCATATCATACGGTTTACTATAGAAATTATAAATCACCATTTTGTGACGTCCGCCATATTGGATTAAAAATAGCGGCATTTAAGTAATCGTATATTGTCACGGGAAAAAACGTGTGTGCCAAATTATAGCCCGATAGCTGCAGTGGAAGTGGGTGAAATATTGATTGCAAAATTCCAGGAGATATATACAGATATATACAAAAGAATAAAAGCTTTTAAAAATATCAACTTTAATAGATTTAGCTTTACCTAATACCAATAACCTGCTGTTAACAATATCAGGAAAACTTAAAAAGTATATAGACCTCAAAAATGAAATAAAACGTACGTGGCATCTCCAAACTGTAAGAATAGTACCCATAGTTTTATTCACCACAGGGGTAATACCTACATGCTTGCATCTACCAGAACAATTTTTTCAAAGCTGTTAAACACATGCCCAATTGTCAGAAAGTGTTTGCAGTGTGAACAGATAATATAACAATAAATATTTATATGTATAGACTAATAGATCTCCACTTGGCTTAGGCCCGTGGGCATCTTTGTTCCGGTAATAATACCTAAGGTGAAAAGTTACCCTTAAAATAATAATAATAATAATCGAGGTTTCTTTCTCTTTCTTCAAAATGGGGACCGAGGGCCGTTTGGTCTCCCCCACCGAAGGCTTCCATGTCATTGGGTTTTTATTTATTTAATGTTATGAAGATAAGCGTAGAAATTTCCATATATAGTATCATGCATTTAAACAATTTATTTTTAACTTTCTTATTTTATATATGTATATTTAAATGCTTGACTAACAATATTATAATAAAGACAAGAATAACATACCTATGCGGTTTGATTTTGATTCTCGAAGCTTCGTTATAACAGACGTAAATGCACACGCAATAACCGTCAGTACAACTGCAGCCAGCCTGAAAATAAAGGAAAGATATTATCAGATACACTAATAACTATACTCAGTGTCATTTAATAAACCATTATTTCTTTGAAAGTTATACATAGTTTGAAAGTTATGCATAGTAAAACGAAATGAAACAACCCTGACTTTACGTGTTAATATAATATAAAGTCTTTGTTGCATCGTCTTTTAAATAAAACATATTTGTGTTTCATGAATGGTTCAAAACGTAAAATTTATAAACTTTATAAATAAGGTATATGCATATCAGAAAATAAAAAATATATATTATTATTTAATTATTACTACAGTTACAAGAAATTCCTCAAATCACGGTATTAGTTAATGAATGTGTAAAACCCTTCATATTTTGTCCGATAATATAACATAACATACAAAATTTTATATAATATTAAAAAACACTAAAACTCATAACTTAATTATCATACAGTCCTACTCCCTCTGGTATCATGCTAAGAACGCTGGCTGCATTTCGTCGCTGAACGTATATACAGTCTGAAAGCTGAATGTTATAAGTCTGAAAGAAGATGTAGTGACAAAAATTTAGAAAGGTATGCTGAGATGGTTTGGCCATGTCGAGAGAATGAATGAAGAACGATTGATGATAAAAGTATATAAGGCGAGTGTGAATGAAAGTGTCGGAAGGGGTAGACCTAGGCGGACATTTCTAGACCAAATCAGGGACGTCTTGAAAAAAGGCCAGGTCAAGAGTACCCTAAACCGTAGAGCATGTATGAAGGGAATAATGAAAGTGGACGAAGCGAAACAAGTATGTAAGGATCGTAGCAAGTGAAAAGAAGTGGTCTCTGCCTACCCCTACGGGAAAGAGGCGTGATTATATGTATGTATGTATGTTTATACTTAGCCTTTGAGCGAGAAAAAAATCAGCCCTTTTATCACCAGCAGCAAAGACCATTAGCGGGCACAGCTCCTTTAGGAACTTAACCGGACGAGGACCCCACGAACCGATAGTCTCTACAGCAAATGGTACAAATTTTTGGGATTAAATTAATGATAAGACTAAATTAAAGATTACCTCGATTCAACTTCCACTATGGTTTAGTGGTGCATGATAATAAAATGTATGTATAAAGATAATTAATGCATGTTAGGTAGTAAGTGAACAATTTTTAATCTGGAGGTAGCCGTCCGAATGACGTCCCAATGTCATAGTTAACCATGACATTGGGACGTCATACACCTCAGTCCCCCCCGTGACCATAGGTGCTGTAAAGTGCTTGAAACGTCGGGAATGTAAAATAAGTTAATATTCGCGATAAAATCCGTAAAATTAGTTTTATTTAAATGTGTAGTATTCGCGTTAATATAAGAAATCATTATGTAAGAGAACGTTTTCGCCAAAAAACTGATGAATGATAAGTAGCTTACAGAGCTGCAGTGCGATGTATATAAACTATAAAATTGTAAATATTTTATTTCGATAAAAAAATTACTTATTTAAAAATAAATCTCAAGTTTATTTATTTCTTTTTTTGTTTTTTTATTTTAATGGTCAAGATAATAGTTTTTTCTTATAGGATAAGGATGACAAACGGGCACACAGTCCACCTGATGGTAAGTGGTTGCTGCGGCCCATAGACATCTACATCTATCCTCTATTACAAATCAAAATGTAGATGCGTTGTCACCCGTGAGGACTAAGATGGAATGCCTCATTACCATTAAAAAGGGCCTTCGGCCACCTGCATTCACCAGGCGAAACGCAGAGGTAAACCTCTACTTAACGCTGGTTTTCTGTGAGGTCGTGGTACCACATCGGTTCGAGCCGGCCTATCCGTGCGACAGCAAAAGCTGCCACGTGGCTCTACCACTGTTAAAACACACCAGATTCGATACTAGAATTAAAATAGTAGCTAGTTGATGTGCAATTTTATCTATTATAGTCGCAATAACATAAACGGAAATCCCCCTTAAACCTTAAAGTTTAAACTGTAGCGCGAAGGACCCATTTACATGATAAGTCTAAGGTATGAGGTCTGGGAAAATTTTTCTTCGGTCTGTTTGTACAAAATTGGAGAAAAATCTCATTGGTTGTACTGTTTGTATCTGGCTGGTTTTAATATCAATACATATAGGGCATTAAAGAAAAGAAAAATAAAAGATAAAAACACTTTCCCGCCGTTTCTCAACTGTTTCTCTGTCAAAAAATGAGTAAATTTAACAAAGAAATTCGATACATTCTGAAGTTTTATTACAAAAAAGGGAAAATTGCGACTCAAGGCAAGAAAAATTTTTGTGATATTTATGGACCTAATGCAGTGTCATTAAGAGTAGCACAAAATTGATACAAGCGTTTCCAGTCCGGGAATTTTGATATCAAAGATGCAGCTCGCTCTGGTCACCCTCATAAAGATAAAATCGATGCCATTTTTGAAAAAGCGGAGTAAGATCGGCATATTACTACTTACAACCAACGTGAAATTGACGATTAACCACAAATCAGTTTTGGGCCATTTGAAAAGTCTACAAAAAAGCGTGGTGTTTGGGAATCACACGAGCTAACCGTAAGAAACCTAATGAATTTTGTGCTCATTTGCGATTTTTTATTGAAACGTAATGAAATAGAACCATTTTCAAAAAAAAATATGGTGATGAAAAGTGGATGACATAAGACAAGAACGTGTGAAAAAGATCATGGTCAAAGGGAA
This sequence comes from Parnassius glacialis, assembly GCA_033319125.1. NCBI lineage: Eukaryota > Metazoa > Arthropoda > Insecta > Lepidoptera > Papilionidae > Parnassius > Parnassius glacialis. Next base: position 31,550,747 of record JAVANC010000023.1, on the reverse strand, counting down.
GTCTAGCTCCGCAGATTTAGCGAAACCCGAATTAACACTCAATAAGTTAATGATATGTGTATGGTGGAATTGGAAGGGCATCGTTTATTATTAGCTTTTACCGCCGGTGAAAACCATCGATTTAGATCTCTACTGCCAACAACTAATGATAACGCTGGACCACACACATTTTTGGCCATTCAGCAAAAATTGAAAGAGCTTAGTTGGGGCATATAGTCCTGACCTTGCACCCTCAGATTTTCACCTGTTTGGGTCTCTTCAGAACTCTTTAGGTAGTGTAATATTAGGTTATTTTTTTTAATTTTTTTTTAACAGATACACCATTAGCTTATTACTAGACATTGTTAAATACAACACAACCGGTTTTGTTCAAAATGATTTGCCTTTAAAGATATATACAAAATCCGCAAAAATAGTGCAGCTACAATAAGACAATTGTTAACTTACTTAACTAGACCAATATTATTAATAAGCTTCAAAGTAATTTGCTTACAATAAAACTAAAGATAAACTTGAAGAAGAGCGAAAGAGCTATAAATACTTATAACATAATCTAGCAAATTCTGATACGTTATCCGTATGGAAAATGTCGACATCGCCGTTGGTGGTTATGTCGTTATAAGTTTGCATTAATCTATTTATTGGGGCTCGTTTACCTAATTTTGTTCTGTAGTTAGGTAAACAGAAGATTTTGGTAATCGTATGTCTTGGTATAGATCTTGGAACTCTGATACTTATTAGATTTAACAGTGCCGGTGATAGTAGGAGGTCGTGACTTAGCTTATAAAGTGTTTTAAGATCGCTAAGTCGACGTCTTTTTTCGAGAGACTCTAATTTGAAAAGGGATAGCCTAGTATTATAGTCAGCACGGTAAGAACAAGTATGATCCTTAAGCGGAAGAAGTGGGTAAAATTGTGCTAGATACGCTCTATTCGATCACTATGAATTTGGTATGATGGGTTCCAAACAGGTGATGCATATTCTAGTATACTACAAATAAGAGCTTTGTATATAGTGAGAATAGATATAGGGTTCCGCAAATCCTAACATATTCGCTTTACGAATCCTGCCATATTTCATGGTTTGAATGCAATATTATCAATATGGATGTTGAAATTTAATTTTTTATCGATCATTACGCCAAGGTCAAGGACTACTTCGGATTTTGTTAATTTTCGCCGTCCACAAAATAACTGGAGCGAATAATGTTTCTCCTTCTAGTAAGTTTCATAGACAGACATTTCTTAGGATTTAGTAGCATTTTGTTACTTTTGCACCAATCTGAGATATAGGTGAGATCTGTCTGTAATTTAACTACATCATCTGGAGACTTTGTAAACTTATACAATTTTAAGTCGTCTGCCAATATTGAGTAATAACTAAATATAATGTGAGCAGAAATGTCATTTATAAATATCAAAAAGAGAACAGGGCCGATATGCGACCCCTGTGGAACGCCTGTAGTTGGATAAAACGAAAAAGACTTGAAACCCTGTGTTGTTACTTTTTGAATTTGATTAAATAAGTAGTTTATCCAATTTAACAGGTTTCCGTGAATACCATTGTTGAGGACAGCTAGAGACCCGCCGCCCCGTCGCCCCTTCGTACCCCGCTACACCCCGCGCACCCCGCACACCGGCGCCGATCCAGTGATGTCGGCGACCAATCAGCGCGCGTGTGGCTTCATTTATCGTCGCACGGCACTACTCACAGACTGAGACACCTTCTTGCGAGATATAAGAAGGGCGTCTCGGTCTGTGAGCTGTTCATTTCACTTCGGAAGCGGCACTCGAGAAGACTCCAAAGAAGACTCAAGACAACAGATCAAGACTCCAATTCAAGACCTCCCTCTGTACATAGTGTTAGAGATAGTTTATTTTAATAGTGCCGAATATTGTAAATAGTGTAATACAGTATATTAAAAAGTACCATCTTTTCTTCGAGCAGTCCCCTAGTATAGCTAACCTCAGATCAGTCAGTCATTAATTAATCAGTCATAAATAAATATACAGTCCACTTTTCATTCATTATATTCTTGGTCTATCGCCGCCGGATTCAAGCCAGAAGAAAGAAGCAAGAAGTAAGAAGAAACAAGAAAGAAGCCAATTATAGAAGAAAGAACATAATTATAGAAGAAAGAACATAATTATAGAAGAGAGAAGTTCATTATAGAAGATCTTCAAGGAAGAAAGAAGTTCGTCGACGAAGAGAGAAGATCGTCGGTACTAATTTCTTACCTGTTTCTTGTTACGACTACGTCACATACGTCTATTGTCTGTTTCCAGACAATTTCTTATTTCTTTAACCGCGTTTACGCGGCCAGGTGGTTGCTCCCTAACGGTGTCAAACTGTGACCATCTGGTAACGCCCTTGTGGCGGGAACGACATCCAATACGTGCGTCTTTTTGAAGACGATACGTACGTCTTTTTGAAGATGACCGGAGGTCGCAACGTGGGACAATGAGGAAGACACGAAGCCAGAAGGCACGGAACGAGGACGACACGCCGGTAGGAATGCGTATATTCGAAGAAGCACCCGCGACCCGTCCGATTATCTCGCGATGGCACAAGCGCCCTCCGCCGCGCCCGCGCCCCAGGCCCCGCTCGCGCCCGCATCTACGCCCGCGCCCGCGCCCCCGCCGCCGTGCCCCGTTATGTCCGTGTCTACGACCGATCGCTTGGGAGAGGTTAGCACATCCGCGCCGCGCACAGATACACTCGCCGCGATTATTGAAGATCTTCCGTCTACAGAAACTAGTTCGATAGTACGTACCGTCGCGCCTGTAACAGACGTCGTACATAGGCCCGCACCTCGCGCTCCGTCGGTCCGCTCCGTTTGTTCAGCCCGGTCGACAGCTAGCGCGATAGCTAGGTTAAAACAAATTGAATATAACGCCGCGGAGGAACTAGCTGCAATTAGGAGGAAGCAATTGCAACTTGAAGAAGATCTTATTAAGAAGAAGTAGGCTAGGGACGTCGCGCAACTGCAAGAAGAAACAGATAGGGAAAGTGTTAACGAAGACGAGTTAGTTGAAAATAGGGTACGCGTTGATAGGTGGTTAGAGAACGTAGAGATTGTGCGGGGGGAGTCGCCTTACCACCCGTCTCAGCCCGCGCCCCGCATCGAGTTAGAGCAGACCCTACCGAATAGGGTAACCGGTTACGACCACAGTGAAGATGCCCAGGGGAGGACGGTAGCGAATGAGGTTCAACCACGTCGCGTAGAAACGATACAGATGGATAGTGGAGTCGCCGTAGAAATGAACCAGGTGGATCGTCGTGTACGGGTTACGTCGCCGTCGCGCGTCCAACGCCGCACTCTATCGCCTACACAAAGATCGCCACATCGCCACGCGGATCGTAGATCACCGTCGCCGTATAGGGATGTAGGTGTACATAGATCGCCATCACCACATCGCCACGCGGATCGTAGATTATCGTCGCCGTGTCATAGGGATGTAGGTGTACATAGGACGCCAGCGCCACAGCGTAGGCTAGAGGGAGATAGGGATAGAGATAGGTCACTTACTCCGCGAGGGAAAGAGAGGGGTATAGAGCGACTAGCGGAAGCTCTAGAGAATATGATTAGAGTCAGGCCCGCTGCCGCGAAGCAGACGCAGGACTTGCCTATTTTTAACGGTTCGGCCGCGGAATGGTTAGCCTTCAAAGCCGCGATGAAAGAATCCACGCGTTTATATGGATTCACAAATACGGAAAATATGGCAAGGTTAAGAAACTGTCTACGCGGTGAAGCTAGGGAGGTAGTATCGGCACTGCTGTTTACCGCGAAGGATCCAGCAGATATTATGCGAACATTAGAGCAGTGTTTCGGTCGCCCGGAAGTAATTATCGATCGAGCGTTAGAGGAACTGAAACGCCTTCCGCGCCCGGGCCAAACCGCTCAGGAATTGAATTCGTTCGCGATCAAGTTACAAAATATAGTATGTATTTTACAGAACGTCGACGGAAAAGGGTATTTACAAAATCCAATGCTGACTAGGGAATTAACTAGTAAACTAAGCCCTCACTTACGGTCGCGTTGGTGCGATTATGCGGAGCACTACGGAAGTGCAGACGAACCGGACATCGTTACACTGTCTAGGTTCATGATGAGAGAGGCTGACCGTGCGTTGAGTCATGCCTATACGTCCGTAGCGCCGACTAAGGAATCGCCCGTAGGACGAGAGGCGCCGCCGTCGAAACGAGTTGTATTAACACGCCGCGTAGAGAATAGGGCCCGCGACGTAAAAACGTTCACCGCCCAGGAGGACACCGGTAGTGCCTCTTGTATGTGTTGCGGGGGTGAACACGTGATCGCTAAGTGTAGAAAGTTAGCGCAAATGGGTGTGGACGACCGGTGGAATTGGTTAAAGGAAGAAGGGGTGTGTTTTCTCTGTTTGAATAGTAAACACCGACGGTTTAGATGTAAAGCCAAGAAATGCAGCGTCGACGGCTGCAACGCCCCCCACCATGCCCTCCTTCACACCCGCAAGACCCGCGCACCTGAGACATCGGCAAAACCGGATGAGACCGTGCTCGTCGCGTCTAACGTTGGTAGTAATGCGTCCGTATTATTGAAAGTGTGTCCCATTACGTTACGTGGACCACGCGGTAGGGAAATAGATACGTATGCGTTGCTTGACGAAGGCTCGACTATTTCGTTGATCGACGACGACTTAGCGCGCGAGTTAGGAGCGGAAGGACCGGTAAAGCCGCTGAATATTAGAGGAGTAAACAATAGTCAGCGCGAGGCCGATAGCAGGCTAGTTAACATAGGCATACGTGGCAAGATGCGCAGTGAGATGTTTAGAATAAATGCGCGTACAGTAACAAATTTAAAGATAGGTTCGCAGTCGGTAAATAAAGAGTGTTTACAGTTGAAACACTTACACGACCTACCGAGCTCGGTTTGCTACGAGGACGCCAAACCGAGATTATTATTAGGCGCCGACAACTGGCATTTAATAATCACCCGTAATTTAAGGATAGGACGTCGAATGCAGCCTATAGCTGCACGTACGTTATTAGGATGGGTGATACAGGGAACCGTACCGCGATTCACGTGTAGGGAGGACGGTGAAACCGTATTACACGTCGTAAGCAGTAGCGGACGGCTAGATAGGGACATTCGAACGTTCGTCAGTCAGGACGAGGAGTTAACGGAACTCCTTAAACGGCAGTACGAGATCGATTCCATCGGTATCTCGCTAAAGAGTAGGCCGCGACGGGAAGAGGAGCGCGCTGTCGAGATATTCCAGCGCACCATCAAGAAGGTCGGCGTGCAATACCAGGTGGGACTGCCATGGAAGGACGACGACGTGCGGATGCCTCCCAGCTACGAGATGGCTGCTCGAAGACTACGGACGATCGAGAAGAAAATGGACAAATCGCCGGAGTTTCGAGACGCCTATACAGCACAAATAGATAACCTCCTGGCGAAAGGATAGGCAAGGGAAGCCGAGGGGACAGAGAGAGAGGACTCCAAGAGCTGGTACCTGCCTCACTTCGCAGTACGGAATCCGAACAAGCCTGGGAAGACAAGAGTGGTTTTCGACGCGGCAGCGCGTGCGTCCGGTAAATGTTTGAACGATTATTTACTTGACGGCCCCGACTTGTTACGGAACCTACCGGGCATACTGTTTAGATTTAGGGAGAACGAAATAGCTGTGTCCGCGGATATTAGGGAAATGTTTATACGCGTGAAGATAGACCGTCGCGACCAACCCGCGCAATTGTTTCTGTGGCGAGGTAACGAGCGATCCAGCCCACCGCGGGAATACGTTATGACTTCAATGATTTTCGGTGCGAGGAGCTCGCCGTTTCTCGCACATAGCGTTAGGGATCATAACGCGCGCGCACACGCAGAGACACATCCGTTGGCACTTAACGCTATCGTACGTAGTCACTACATGGATGACTACCTAGACAGTTATGCTACGGTAGAGGAAGCGGTAAACACTGCGAGGCAGGTTATGGAAGTACACCAGCAGGCCGGCTTCACCTTAGCAGGCTGGAATTCGAACCACGCAGCCCTACTAGAAGACAAGCCGGAGGAATTACTAGCGAGCAAGCCTAAGGAGGTAGGCTTGAGACAAGACAGCCCAGGCAGAACCCTAGGGCTATTATGGATGGCCGATGAAGATGCCTTAACGTTCAACACATCCATGAACAGGGTAACGAACGAAGTGAAGACGCTGCAGAGGCCACCGACCAAGAGAGGGGTGTTAAGCGCAGTCATGTCGGTCTTCGACCCGCTTGGACTGCTGAGCTACCTCACCATCACCGCCAAGATCCTGCTGCAAGACCTGTGGCGGATGAAGTAGGTCGGATGGGACGACGAACTACCCGAGGAGGCAGCTGAGGAATTTCAGAGGTGGCTGCGAGTCGTCGAGGAAATATCACGACTGCGGCTGCCTAGGTGCTATGCTCCTACGGGGGTAGTGGTAGAGCGTCAGCTTCACGTGTTTAATGACGCAAGCGAACGTGCGTACGCATCCGCGGCGTATTAGCAAATACGATACCGCGACGGAACGGTTAAGGTACGGTTAGTGGCGGCCAAGGCGAAAGTCGCCCCGATAAAGGCGCAAAGCATACCGCGTTTAGAGTTGCAGGCGAACTTAATAGGCGCGCGACTCGCGGAATTCGTGCAAGGCGATCACAGAGTGGTAGCCGATAGGGTAGTGTATTGGACAGACTCCACTACGGCGCTCCACTGGATACAGAACGATACGGCGCGTTACACCCCATACGTGGCTCATAGATTAGGGGAGATATCAGAGAAGACGTCACCCGAGCAATGGAGGTGGATACCGACCGGAGACAACATCGCGGATCAGGCAACGCACATAAATTATACGTACAAGGAAGAGAGCGACAAATGGTTTACGGGACCGCCATTCCTGTACGAAGATGAAGATCGATGGCCTCGACGTCGGGAAGAGAAGGCAGGGGATGAAGATGACGAGCTGGAGGAAGTCGTGGCGCACCAGAGCGACACCAGGGACGCTCCACACCTGCCAGACATCGAGAGGTTCTCTTCTTACGAGAGATTGGTCAGGGCCACCGCTCGGATATTACAGTTCGTCGATGCCATGAGAGGAAAGGCGCATGGACTAACATTGGACCACATCCAGAGAGCAGAGCAGATGTGGATAGAGCGCAGTCAACAAGAGAGCTTTGCTGAAGACATCAGTCGACTGCAGCAAGGAAAGAACTTGGCAACCGGCAGCGCGTTAAGGAAGCTCGACCCCATATTCGAAGATGGCATACTGCGAGCTAGAGGACGGATCGACGCAGCCGATGTGGACAGCCAAATGAAGAGGCCTATCATACTGAACGGACGCCACCAGTTTGTAAAGCTGCTTGTGGAGAAGGCGCATAAGGAAGCAAGCCACACCAACAGGGAACGGGTAGTGAACGACCTACGCATGATATATCACATACTTCGACTACGACCGACCGTAAGAGAAGTGGAGCGGAGATGTCTGCGGTGCAGGGTACGCAAGGCGACACCACGGCCAGCGGTTATCGGAGATCTACCACCTGAACGGTTAGGGGCATTCGCGCGACCATTCACCTACACCGGAATCGACTATTTCGGGCCTATAATGGTAACAATGGGACGTAGGCATGAAAAACGGTGGATAGCGTTATTCACTTGTTTGACGACGCGCGCGGTACATCTAGAGATAATTTATTCCCTAACGACGGACTCGGCGAAATCGGCATTGCGGCGCATGGCGGCTAGGCGTAGGTGGCCCCGGGTCATCTACTCGGACAACTGAACAAATTTCCATGGGGCGGACACCGAACTACGACGGGCAATGGAGGAGTGGGCACCCCTGCTGAAGGACTACGCGTTGACTCGGCGGACAGACTGGAAGTTCATCGCGCCGGGCGCGCCGAACCAGGGAGGCGCATGGGAGCGTCTCGTGCGCTCAGTGAAGACCGCGCTCGAAGCCACTCTACACCAGAAGAGCCCGCGGGAGGAGACGTTGGTGACGCTCCTCACAGAAGCCGAGAACACGGTGAACTTTCGACCGTTGACACACGTACCGGTCGACATCGACGAGGAAGAGGCGCTGACACCCAACCACTTCCTGCTGCTGGGACCATCGAGCCTTCCAGTAACCACGCCGTGCACGCCTTGTGATCGTCGGGCATGGAGAGCGGCGCAAGGACTTGCCGACGAGTACTGGAAGCGCTGGATGAAGGAGTACCTGCCGAAGCTGGTTGCGCGCGGGGACTCGCGGGATGTGCAGCAGCGACAGCTACAAGAAGGGGACCTCGTCGTGGTGGCAGACGGTAGCCTGCCAAGGAACGTGTGGCCGCGTGGAATTGTAACACGGACCTTTCCCGGGCCAGACGGCGTGGTGCGCAACGTGGAAGTGCGGACCAGGGGCGGATTGCTGCGGCGGCCGGTCAGGAAGATCGCCGTCCTCCCGAAAGAAGATGAGGCTCGCGAGCTACGCCGGGGGGAGGATGTTGAGGACAGCTAGAGACCCGCCGCCCCGTCGCCCCTTCGTACCCCGCTACCCCCCGCGCACCCCGCACACCGGCGCCGATCCAGTGATGTCGGCGACCAATCAACGCGCGTGTGGCTTCATTTATCGTCGCACGGCACTACTCACAGACTGAGACACCTTCTTGCGAGATATAAGAAGGGCGTCTCGGTCTGTGAGCTGTTCATTTCACTTCGGAAGCGGCACTCGAGAAGACTCCAAAGAAGACTCAAGACAACAGATCAAGACTCCAATTCAAGACCTCCCTCTGTACATAGTGTTAGAGATAGTTTATTTTAATAGTGCCGAATATTGTAAATAGTGTAATACAGTATATTAAAAAGTACCATCTTTTCTTCGAGCAGTCCCCTAGTATAGCTAACCTCAGATCAGTCAGTCATAAATAATCAGTCATAAATAAATATACAGTCCACTTTTCATCCATTATAACCATAATATTTTAATTCAGACAAAAGAATGGCGTGGTTTATCGAACTTTATCGAACGTGCTAGTAAAATCGGTGTATACACATCAACCATTTTATTTTTGTCAACAAATTTGCCAAGTTCGAGGTATATTCTAATAGGTTACTAACTGTAGAGTTATTTGCGCAAAAGCGATGCTGACAATTAGAAATTACCTTTGATAAATGAGTAGACAAAATGGGGCAGAGTATTTTTTCTAAAAGTTTAGGAAACAAGTTTTATAAAGATACTGGTCGGTAGTTTTCAATATTGCGCTTGTCACCTTTTTTGTAGATGGGAATCACATTGGAAATTTTTCACTCGTCAGGAAATTTTACAGTTTTGATAGATTTATCGAAAAGCAATTTAAGTTTTTTTATTAAGTAGGGTGGGATGCCATTCGGTCCAGCATCTTTATGAGAGTCAATTGACTTTCATAATTTCTCGACGTCTTGCTCTGTAATTTCAACATTGCTTAAAATTAATTGTGGATAGCAATTTCCTAGATTCGGTTGCATTTAATTGTCAGGGGGAGAGTAAATCGAAAAAAAAAACGTGTCGCAAAAATACTACTAATTTCCTCATTACCACGGTAGTAAGGAAATTAGTAATCTTTTTGCGACTTTTTGCGACTACCACGGTAGTGAGGAAATTAAATGTTTAATGTAAATTAAAGGTTTATGTTTAATCTTTTTGCGAGGTGCCCTCTGAGTGTAAGTTGGAAAGACCTCCACGTAATGATTTAACATATGACCAGATTTTTTTAGGGTTTCTACTGAGAGCATATTCAGTGTTTTTTAAATATGTATTGTAGCAAGATGACATTAATGACTCTACGCGTTTATTATATAAGATAAATTAAGATTTAACATATCTTATTTAATAAACGCGAAGTCTCTAGGATTCCGGTAAATCTTGTATCTTGAATGAATTCTATTTCTTTCGGCTCTTAATTTTATAAGGTTTCCTGTAAACCAGGGTGGATATTTCGGACTACGAGGTTTAGTTCTGGTTACAGTTAATTAAATAACAGCATGTATAAGTTGATAAAATTTTCAACGTCATCCAGATCCGACAGTTCCTTAACCCAATCGATATGACTTAATTTACTTTTTACAATAGAATAATCAGCTTTTTTGTAGTTATACGTTGCAAATTGCTTGTTTCATAAATAATGATACTTATTTAAACTGAACCCAATCGATAGAGCTGGATGGTGTAAATCTAATTTGCAGAGTGGATTAATACAATTATCGACTATTGTACTGTCTAAGTTACTGATGACGAGATCTAAGATACGACTGTTATGGTTTGCAACATGATTAAACTGTGACAAATTATTTAACGACATAAAGTCAATCAAAAAGTGTCCTAAGCTACACTGATAATTTAATGGAGTCAAGTTACAACATCGACTTGAATTTTTGTTCCAGTCTATAAATCCGAGGTTGAAATCACCTAAAAAAATCACATCACCGGAATGAGATAAAATCACATCACTGCAGTTGTCGATAATAGATTCGAGTGACGACACGGTTATTGGTGGCGGTATGTAAATGGCACCAATTAAAAACGCTAAAATATAGACTGTGTTAATGATGATGTGCGTAAGAATGTAGTGAATAAAGAGATGACGGCTAAAAGAGGAAAATGAAAGAGGAAGACATGTTATGCCGACCCCAAATAACTAAACAAAGGCAGTAAGAAAAAGAAGGTTATCCTTCATAAGGTCTTTAATATTACTGACGTTACCGTGCTTCTAGTATACCTAATATTAGAATCATACTGAAAAAGAAGTTAAAAATAAAAAAGATTTTTAATAAATTTATTTTACGTTAGTTTTATTTTTTCATCTTAGGTGGCAACCGAACCTCCATCGAAGATTCTTAGCACCCCTGCCCCGCCTTTACCATGATCGCCACCGTAGTCAGGAATAGTGGGGCCGCCGGGGACTGACGCAGACTCTTAGTCACTTTATTTTTATTTACCTTCATTTATTTAAAAAAAAACGTTACTCCTACACTAGGATATTCTCCTGTATCGTGGAGGCAGTTTACAAACATAAATTGTACAAAGACAAACATCCAGATCCGGAACAATTATTTGTAGGTCATACAAATAATTTTCCGTGCGGGATTCAAACCTGCGGCCCAAGCGCAACAACTAATTGCTAAGCCACTGCGTCACGGAGCCGCAGCACTTTAATCATGGGAGGTATATTGCCATAGTTGCCACGCTTGGCTAAGGTTTGCCAATCGCAATTTTTTTATTGATGTTTTGTTGTTATCAGAAAGATGCTGCTGCCCATCTTCTGCCACAGTTTCTCTCTGTCATGGGAAGATATGGGGTAGTGGGTATTCTTACCCGCCACTACATGGGATCGCATACGCAGGTTTTCCAAATACTGTCGATGTTTTGGTAGGAACCCTTTCTTCCAGCTAGTAATCGCAGCCTTAAAAAACATAATATTATGCTGATATGTCCACCAATGTTACTAAGTGTTACTGGAGGCCATATTTTAGTTTTTCTTTTGCAAGTGTAACAGAAAACAGCCTTATCCAGTTTATCTACGTCACCTTAAAATTATCAATGCTAAAAATATACACCGACTTATTTTTGGGGGGATGTAGGATACAAATGTAATATCTTTGGTAAAAGTAAAAAATGATGAATACAATGGTTTTGTCTTCCTTATTACTATTTAGTTTTTTTTACTTAATACTATTTTTGGAGATGATTCCGGCATATTTTTACACGTAGTCCCTGCTATAGCTATTGCTATTGCTTTTGTGCAGGTTGATGTGAAGTTAAAAAATATCCATAAAAAAACTATGGCCTTTCGCATGCTTTGGTATTTTTTTGATACACCTCCTATTTATTTACCCGTATATGGTTAAATATTTCAAATACAGCGATGTTTGGAATATTGTAGAATGTATTGTGAAATATTGTGTCACAAGTAACAGAACGATATTATAATCCAAAATGACATGCCATATATAGCTTATTTCGATGACGGCCGGAATCTTCTCTTCACTTTTGAAAATATCAATTGTTCAACTCAATCTACTTTTAAAACTCTTCATCTTTCATGTGGGCAGCCATTGAACGTAAATGGTAGTTTAACTTTGTCTTGTTTAGTTATAATTAATTTTTTTCGGCTGCAAAATGTCGAAATTTTCGGTGTTTGAGCAGCCTTGTATTAAATTAAATTTTACTAAATAGACTGCTCTACTCAGTCTGGCGTCAACCGCCGTCATGAGTGGATAATGTATCGGTTGTTTGCAGCGGCTTAAATAGTTTGCTGTACAAATACAAAATATTCGAAAAATTAAATTTCATACATACTTGATTATTGTAATAATCAGATATTTTTATTACAATATTTTAAAAGCACAAAATAAAAATAATAGTACATAGTTAAAATAGTAGTAATAATAGTGCGTACTAAAAGTAAGTAGAGTGTAATATTTATACTTAAATACGTCTTGTACTTTATGGATACTGAATGACGATGTGATGATTGTATGAACATTATGAGTCGTGCACTTTTGGATTTTCCAAACTTTATTTTAAATTAAAGTTTGACATAACACAACGTTTAACATATTTTAACAGTAATAGAGCCACGCGGCAGCTTTTGCTGTCGCACGGATGGGCCGGCTCGAACCGGGGTGGTACCACGACCTCACAGAATACCAGCGTGAAGTAGAAGTTTACCTCTGCGTTTTGCTTGGTGAGTGCAGGTGGCCGGAGGCCCTTTTTACTGGAAATGAGGCATTCCATCTTAGTCCTCACGGGTGACAACGCATCTGCATTTTGATTCGCAAACGAGGATAGATGTAGATGTCTATGGGCCGCAGCAACCACTTACCATCAGGTGGACTGTGTGCTCGTTTGTCACCCTTACCCTATAAAAAAAACATAAAATCATCGGAAAATTGGAAGTATAATAAGATTATTAGTGAAAACTTGTGTGTATTTATACTACTCTAAAAATTCCGTATAATCATGTTATAGTTAATTTTTTAATGCGCTTAGGGCATGCACAATTGGATTTACCAATAGTTTTTTAGAATTAGTACATTTGTATCCCAAAACTTTGATTCATTGATCCGAAAATATTATGAATGTTAAGCGAGAGGGAGAATAACGAAAAAGAAACGTGGAAAATACTTACATGAGTAGGTACAGTCCTGTGCTATTTGCTGGAGGAGTTTGGGTAACTTGGCAATTTCCAATCTCAACTTTAGGTTTGGGATTGATTGCTCCCAAGTGACTGATTCTTAGTAACGTGCGAACGAATCTGTCAACTGACTGAGCTTGGCAGACTTTTGGCATGCACACGCCCCAGGACAGAACATTAAATCTTAAATTATAATCAGTTTTGATCTGCAAGAAAATTTTGAAACAGTATGTAATAATCATAGATATAAGTTACGCAATTTTCGAGATTTGACCTTTTCAATTCAACACAGATCCTCATTCATATATGTATAAAATAAGGATTTTATACGCTTATGTTGATTTTAAATAATAATAATGATCACAAGAATCAGCATAATTTAGACGAAAATAAGTTAGTTCTTTGACGGTTGGATTCGCAACCCGCACTGAAAAATGTTTATATTGCCTACAAATGCTGGATCCTCCTTTAGATCTGGATGTTTGTTCTTACGCAATTGATGTATGTAGCCCGCCGCTTCCACGATATAGGAGAAAAATATTAGTGAGGCACAACGTCTATAGAAAAAAAAATTCTTCCCTTCTTTCACTCTTTTTTAACTAATCCTACAACAATCCCCTGCCATACAAGCGCCTTTCGCATGTTGGAGTCCTGAGCCGTGTCCTGAGTAACCTGCGTCTAACCATATAATACAAGAAGATTTCCTTTTTTTCCCTCTTTTATTTAATTTATAACTTATCCATATAATTGCGCCAACTTTTGTATTAAGTAATAGAATAATGTTAAAACAAAAAAAATGATTACTTACATGGAAATATCTTTCAGCTTTATCATATGGATTTAAGTCCGTAACTTTCTTGTCAATTTCTTTATCCGCCAGTGTGATGTCAACGAGACAGTACTGCGTGAAAATCAAATCATCGTTTGACCACTCTCTACGCAGGCACTGATCAAAGTTACCCAAATTATACTGAGCTCCATTGAACTTGCCACTGGGAAACTGGATACTATCCCAAACTAGAAAATAGAAATTTAGGATAAATAGAGATGAACAAAAGCAATTGATTTTATTTTATTTTATTTTGACAATAATTAATATTATCCTTAAGCGAGAGTAGAAAAAAAAACCTTTTTAATACATTTCTTTATATATTTTTCATGAGTCAAAAGTATTTGGAATTTTTCAACATTTGAATATTCATAAATCCGAAAATATTAACTTTATCGTAAAAAGTCATAAGACTTTTTTATTTGTATTTTATCAAAAAATATAAAAATTCTTTACATTTCATTATTTTTTCTTATGTTTTTTTATTTGGTCAAAAATGTATCCGGATTTCGGAATTGTCACAACTTTAAAAATGGATCTCTTTTTTTTATTTTATTAAAAAATAAATAATAAGTTACTCTGCTTTAAAATAACAATTCCTTGCAATTGAAAAGAAATCGGTTTAAATAATACATGCATGTTGCCATGGGGCACCGAGTGCCCCATGGCAACATGCATGCATACACATATCATCAGTAGGAAAATCCGAAAGGTATGACATAAAAATTAGGGTGGAATAGTTTTCAGTGCTCACGCACCGATCTTCCTGGATTTTTTTTAACTTTTTAATTAAACTGTATTTTATACCCTTTTCAGTGAAAATGCATGAAGGTTTTCGTGTTGCGATCCCCGGCAAAGTTGAAAAAAAAATGGTCAAGTGTTTTTTTGCAATTTCTCGAAACGGTAAAAATTAGACAAAAAGGTTTTAATAAAAATGTTACATACGAATATAAGTTTTATCAATTTTTTCCTCCGGTCAAAATTAAACTAGAGTTAGGGAGATTTTAAGTTTAAAAGATGAACGCATATTTAAAAAAAATCGTAGGTAGTAGTAAAATAAGCGATTTTTTGAAATTGTTTAAAAAATCAAATCTTTAATTTTAAAGATATAGACTTATTTATTATTGGAAAAAATATAACAATTTGTAATTTTCAAATTGAAATTTGAATGCTACAAATTAATAGATAATTTATTTTTTGTCATATTTGGAATTTCTTGATCTAATTAAAAAAAATACCTAGCATATTTCGGTAGGTGTTAATTTATACGGGTTATAGCCGTTATAGATATTTTTTTCACAATTAAAATTTTTTGTCCCTAAAATTAAAAATTACATATTTTAAGCAATTACATTAAGTCATCCCTTAAAATTAAAACCTCTCTTACTCGGTTGCTTTTGACCGAAGGAGAAAAATCAATAAACTTATAATAATACATAATAAGAAAACATTTTTATTAAAACTTTTTTGTTAATTTTTACCGGTTTCGATTATGTGCAAAGAAACACTTTTGACAAATTTTTTTCGACCCTTACCGGGGGTTGCAGAAACGAAAACCATGACGCATTTGTTTTGTATCATTAAAACTACATTATATCAAAACAGCAAAAGTAGAGTGCCAACATTTTTTTTCAGACCATATTTGACTAGACTATAGGGATTATCACAATCTCAATAAATAGTTACATAAAAAACTTCATCATCTATTTTGCCACCTTTTGGAGAGGAATATTTTCTCCACAATTAGATACAACTGACTACCCCTGATGTATATAATAAAGAAGAAGAATCATCATCATCATCATCATCATCATCATCATCATTACAACCCTTCACAAGTCCACTGCTGAACATAAGCCTCCCCAAGGATGCCACAAAGCACGATCCTGAGCCTCCTTCCTCCATTGACTTCCTTCATGTCTTACCTTATTCTTTACTTTCTACCTTTCCCTTTTTTTCCTATCTTAATTCACGTATTGCCACTTCAGCTTACTAAGCCGTTGGGCTATGTTGTACTGCCAAAAGATATCGTTAAATATTTTAAAACTATTCATGTTAAGAAAACGGCAGATTTATGGGGGATTTCCGTTAAAGTTATTTTATCTATAATAGATATAATAGCACCTTATCTAGCCACTATATTTAATACAAGCGTCGAATCTGGTGTGTTTCCTGATTTAATGAAACTTAGTAAAGTCATACCTTTATATAAATCTGGTAGTACATTAGACCCCGCCAATTTAAGACCAATTTCTGTACTACCAACATTTAGTAAAATATTTGAAAAAATAATTTTAGATCAAATGTTAAGTTTCTTTAATATTAATAAATTGCTACATAGAAATCAATTCGGTTTTACAAGGGGTCGCTCAACAACTGACGCTGGAGTTGAGCTTATTAAACATATTTTTTGTGCATGGGAGAATTCAGAGGATGCTTTGGGTATATTTTGTGACCTTTCCAAGGCCTTCGACTGCGTTCACCATGAGACATTAATCAGGAAGCTACAGTACTATGGTGTCAAGAACACAGCGCTTAAACTTATAATTTCATATTTAAGTAATAGAATGCAGAAAGTTATTATTAATGGTAAAAGTTCTTCCGGCTCACCTGTACTAATTGGTGTCCCTCAGGGCTCAATTCTCGGCCTATTCCTGTTTCTAGTGTATGTTAATGACTTACCTTCTATTGTAGAGGATAATCATGATATAGTATTATTTGCTGATGATACTTCTTTGATTTTTAAACTTAAACGTAAATAATTTAAATGTGACGAAGTGAACCATGCTATATCAAAATTAGTGCATTGGTTTAACGTTAATAATTTACATTTAAACGGAAATAAAACTAAATGTATTAAATTTACAACAACGAATGTTAGAAATCTGAGTACCAATGTGTTTTTAAATGAGGAAGAACTGAGCCCTGTTGAATCCACTGTTTTTCTTGGCATCACTCTCGACGCAAAACTTCAATGGGGCCCCCCATATATCCAAACTAGCAAGCAGACTAAGTTCTCTAGCCTATGCTGTAAAAGAGATTAGAGGTCTCACTAGTGTCGAGACAGCTAGATTAGTTTTTTTCAGTTATTTCCATAGCATAATGTCTTATGGGATTTTGCTATGGGGACATGCGGCTGATTCAGAAACTACTTTTGTTTTACAGAAGAGGGCCATTAGAGCTATTTACAACCTAAAACTGAGAGAGTCTCTTAGAGATAAATTTAAAGAAATAAATATATTAACTTTGGCTCTCAGTATATTTACGAAATTTTAATGTATGTTCACAAAAACAAAGGTACGTTTTAGTAAAAAAAGTGATGTGCATTCTGTAAACACCAGGAACAAACACAAGCTAGTGATACCAGTTTCTCGACTCCACAGAGTCAGTAATTCATTCTTGGGGCAATGTATACTCTATTACAACAAGGTCCCGGAAAGTGTACAGGCTCTCTCCATTAGCAAGTTTAAATGTTTTGTTAAGTTGAAACTGTATAAAAAGGGTTATTATAGTATAAATGAATACATGGTTGATAATAACCCCTGGGAATGAGGTGATCGCTTCAAGCTGTTTCTAAAATAAATTTTGTACTTATATAGTTAGTACAAGCGCTGGTCTGATACAGGCATTGAAGTCTCTATATAGGGACTCTAGTGCTTGTGTCAGGATCAACGGGGCCTACTCGGACTGGTTTGGCATCCATAAAGGTGTCAGACAGGGCTGTGTGGCTTCCCCGTGGCTGTTCAACCTATTTATGGACAGTTGTTTGGAAAATTTGAAAGTAGAAGAATGCGGGTAAGAATGGGTGAGTTAACCGTCAAATGCCTTTTGTACGCCGATGATCAAGTCATACTTGCGTCTTCGGCGGCCGAATTGCAAATGATGGTTACATTAATGAACAGGACATTAAAAGAAAAGGGAATGAAAGTGAACGCAAGTAAGACGAAAGTTATGGTTTTGAAAGAGAAGAAAGTAAAACGATATGTGAAATAAGAATAGAAGGGGAGTTGGTAGAGCAAGTAGATGAGTTTTTGTATTTGGGATGTGTGTTTAGCAGGGATGGTAGATATGATAAGGATATAGAACGACGAGTGAATGCAGGAAATAGAGTGAATGGGGCTTTACACTCTATTGTGAAAAGTCAGAATGTGTCCAAAAAGGCACTTATGGCAATTCACAATGCTGTGTTAGTGCCTACTTTAATGTATGGTAGTGAAAGTTGGGTGTGGCAGAAGAAGCACGAGAGTAGAATAAATGCTGTAGAAATGCGATCCATAAGGAGTATGTTAGGGATGAATCTGAATGACAGAGTGAGAAATTGTTTAATAAGAGAAGAGTGTGGTTTGCAAGATGATGTTGTGACCAGGATTAAGAAAAGAATGCTTCGGTGGTTTGGTCATGTGGAAAGAATGAATGAGGAAAGAGTGACAAAGCAAATTTATGTTGCAGAGGTGAACGGCAGAGTCGGAAAGGGTCGCCATAGGCGAAAGTTTATCGACCAAATTGGCGATATGTTGAAAATGGACGAAATCAAGTGTACCTTTAACCGACGAGCGTGTATGCGTAGGTATATGGATGTGGAGGAAGCGAGAGAGGTCTGTCAGGATCGTGCCAAATGGAAGTCCATAGTCTCTGCCTACCCCTCTGGGTGACAGGCGTGAGTGTTTATAGATAGATATAGATTATAGATAGTTAGTACAACCATTATTGTAAAATTTGCTTTAAAAAAAAGTCCCGCTGGGTTTCTTGCTGGTTCTTCCCAGGACAGAGGTTTTTTTTTTCGAACCAGTGGTAAAGTAAAAAATGACTTTCAATAAGTATTACAAATGTGATCTATATTGAATAAAAAATTATTCTATTCTATTCTATTCTATTCTATTCTATTCTATGTCAGTCACTTTAGTTCTACTGCGGATATCCTCATTTATAAGTTTATCATGAAGAGAAACCCCAAGCATAGCCATCTCCATAGCTCGCTCAGCAAACTTGAGCGTCATATGGCCAGAAGTGATGGACCATATCTCAGATCCATAAGTCATCACATCATGGAGAGTTTTCTCATGTGCTTCTGCTACAATCAAACGTGACAGATGATGGTTATAAGGAAAAATTATTGGACATTAACATTTTACTCTTCATTGCTGTTCTAAATACGTGCACGGACTCGTCTGCGCCTATAAAAGGACATAACAATCGTAATTAACTTCCTCTAGATCTAGATACATCCTTTAACTTCTTTAGATGACTGATCTCATCCCAATAATGCCGATTGTTGACAATGTCTCAAGCACAGCTTAATTGATTCTTGTGACTCATCTATTATAAGATAGTTTGGAAATATTATTGCTTTGTGCCTGAGCTTGTTTAAAGGGTTTCGGCACCAAGCAGCAACTCGTACTAATTTATTCAATTATAAATATTTTTGCAAGGCGGTGATATCTGTTGGCAATTTTGTGCTATCCTCAATAATAGTGTGAGTCTTCATAGATCTCATTTCCAGATTGGTTTGTGGAACTATCATTTGTGATCGTGGTTATTGAAAATCACGCAACCAATTATAACCATAGCGCCACAAATAATGCTTGATAAAATCACTGAGACCTAATCTACGAGGCGTAAGGTCAGCTGGATTCTGGGCTGATTCCACATAAGACCATTTCTCATTATCTAGTATTGCAAGAATCTTTGTCACTCTATGAGCGACAAACCATGCCAGCACAAAAGTAGAATCAGTCCAAGCCCGGTCTTACGATCTCGATAAATCCATCACCAAAGCGATTTCAGACAGCATGTCTGCGAGCAGCCCTGCTCCGGACAACTCCAATCTTGGAGAAGAAATTTGTTTAAGTGGAGCGACTTTCGATCTTGCTGCACATTAACTGACATCTATGCCATCCGTGAGTTAACAATTTTGATGTATACAACTGCTGATCATCATGATCGGGCATGCCAAAGCTTTAGCTCTAATGACGACTGGCACAGTCCAACCGAGAGGGTCGAAGAGTATCTGATAAGATAGTTCGAATATCTGATAAGATAGTTCTCTTTGTCATCCTCTGCTTCTGTTCTTGCAAATTTACTTTGTATCTAAAGGCATCGTAACTAACATACCAACATACCATATTATAACCCAAGAATCTTTACAATGTCATGTAGCTCAGTATTCAATTTATTATCCATTTCTTTATCCTGAACTATCGCTATCAGCTTACTGCTATTGGAGGCCCACTTCTGTAAGCTAAAACTACCCTTCGCCAGTAATTCCGACTCTTGCTTATAAATCTTCACAGCTTGCAACTCATCTTCACATCCTGACATGAAGTCATCCATGTCATTCAAGACTCTATATACTGCAAGCTCATAATTCTTGCCTTCATCATCAGCCACCTGCTGAAAGCTCTTTACTACTAAATATGGTGCCAAAGAAACACCACGTGTGACTCTCGTCATCATAAACTCTTTAACCTCTTCGTTCTGGCTTGGTTTCCATAGAATACGCTTATATTTACTAGCGTTTTTCTTGTCTACCTTTACCTGCCGATACATCAGCAGAGACCTGCTGTTTCTCCCTTTTGCAGAAGGAATCAAATAATATTTGAACCTTGGTCGTTGTTATATCCTCACGTATTACAGCATGGTGAGGCAAGTAAACACAATTTGTTTGAGTGAACTCTTTTGAGTCAACAGCCTTCATATGACCCTGATTTATATAATCACTCATTGCCTTTGAGTATTCTCCTTTTAAGAGTGAATTTTTATTCAACCTATTCTCTAAAAGATCAAATGTTCGCATAGGCATATCAATTAAAACACCATATTGGCATTTAGGATCTTATTACTTAAAGGAAAGTCGAACAATATAGTGACCATCTGGAGTTTTCGTTGTAGTGGCATCATATAAACTTTCACATCTTTTATCTTCTTCTGTTAGAATTTTGTGAGGCTGTTCTGCTTCTGTTGGAATTTTGGGAATCATCTATATGCAAACTTATTATGTTGCTGGGATATTCTTCTTTCAACTCTACTTGACCTGAAAGGATCCATCCAAGATCCGTATTCTGTGCTGTGCTGTCAATGCACCAGATTGATTTGTAACCAATCCTTTTGTCAAAATTTGGGCATAAATTTCAACACCGAGTAAGATATCAATCTTATTAGGTGTACCAAATTCTGGACCAGCTAGCCTTAATTTTGCTAGTTCTGACAAGTTGTTAATGTCAACTCTTCTCATAGGCAGATTTGAAGATAATTGGTTCAGCACATAAGTTCGCGCTTCACACTCAAATTTCATGCAAATAGCGGACTTTATTTTTAAATGTACTGCGTGTTTTATAGCATGTGACTTCTCTCTTTGTGGGATCCTTGATCCAACGATATACAGGATGACTATATCCAAAACAATTGAAACGTAATCTTTGTTTTCGTACAAACTCGTTACAATTTCCGTAACTTTCCTTACAAAACTTCTTACATTAGTCTAATAAGTAACTCTCTGAACAAAACTGACAAGTAACAGTGGTGACCTTGAATAGTTTGTGTTTCTCTACTTTTTTCTTTGGCTTAGTAACATTTTTATTAGGTTCTAAAAATTCCAACGCTCTAAAGCTGGAATCCAAAAACTTTTGAAATTCACCATAAGTTGGAAATTTATCAGTAAACTCGCTTATTCTCTGCTCCCACTGCTTTCTCGTTTCCGGGTTTAGTTTCAATACTATAATATGTATAGCTATAATATCCCACTTTGAAACATCGATTCCTATGCTACTAAGTGCGTTCAAACAGTAATTTGTTCTATCTAGAAAGAGCTTAATACCATTTGCGGATTCCATTGTGAGTTATTTTTTACCCACCAGTCTCGTAAGAATGCAGATAGCAGTGTGCCTTTTATTACTGTATCTCTTCTTAAGTTGATACCAACATATTTTATAATTTGCATCGGTGATGGGAATGTGCCTTAAAAGCTGACCTGTCAGATGACAGCAATAATGCAGCTTCTGCACATCGGCTAAGAAATAATTATTGTGTATTAATGAATCAAATAAATCATGAAAAGTTTGCCACTCCATATATTGACTTGAAAATATAGGCAAAACATGCCTAACTTCATAGCAGGCGGTTTCGCATTCTTAGTAACATTTGAACTTGTACTTTGAGTGACGGGTAATAAATTCGTTATAGCTTCTTTAAGTTCGACTTTATAGGCCACATAACTTTCTTGTTTACTGGCATATACGTTTTGTTTAATATATTCTTATTATCAGTATCACTTTCACACATATAATATTACAATAGTTAATCTCAAACTGTGACTATTGTTTTTCTAGTTAATCTATTCTTGTTTGAACGTACGGTTTTTTTATACGAGCTTTAGGCGATATCCCAAAGTAAGAATATCCACTTCTCATTTTTTTTAAGATTAGCTTACAACTTAATTAACCATTCCATCTTGTATCAAAGTTCAATGTGAGTGAGTACAACATTAATGTTGAAAAAGATGGTCAAATTTTTCTAAGTCAATATAGTGAGGTCAAAAAATTTTGTATTTCTTGGTCTTTTAGTATAGTTTACAGTCCACTCAAACCGGCATAGATTCCCCATGTTAACAGATTAAGCGAAACTTTTCTAACTTACTGAAGCTACGACTACGAGCGAAATCGTTCTAAGTTAATGAAGCTACATTAAATATTACAAATGTAAGGTATCCATGCAATATTATAAAAGTTAAATTGTCCGAAGTAATAAAGTTCATAATACTTACTATGATCGTCCTTTTGTATTTACAGTCTTTTGCCCAGTAACACTACACTGCACTACACTACACCATTCTACTACATCCGAATCGAAAGGCTTACTGCTTAACTGTGTGCTGGAACTGAATAGGAAAGTTCCTATCAACTACTTATGAAATCAAACAGCCGTTACTCCATATGACGCATATTTTATTAAAGGAAACTTAAACGTCTACGTTACAGTCAAACCATAACGCTTTTTGAAATCAATGAGCGACATCTAGTGACAAATAAACTAAACTAGTTCGACACAAATATGTTGTTGAGGGACATTAAGTGTAGTAACGAATTAACTAAAGTAAATCGGTACCAAACATGCCGCTGCGTGACTATGATATAGCCTAGTGGCAAATTAAGTAAAATAAATCGAACAAATACTATACAAATACCATATAATCGAATCACAATACTCCTATTTTTTGAAGTCAGCTTAAAAGAGCCCATTCTGCAGTATGCAAAGAGACTAAACAAAAAAGGGGTATAATACCTTGCAAATGAAACCTTTCTGGCTTTAAAGTTTAAGAAAAATTTGAATATATAATAAGCTTTTATTAACTTCGCGTGTATCTATCTATCAATCAATATGTCTATGTAACCGAACCTTTTAATGTAGTTTTTTTCTACAAATAAATGTTTTATCTTTTAAAGTAATATATTTGTTGCTTTAAGCCTTATTAAGATACCATATTAAATATTTTAATCTACCCTACAGTTTTTAAGAAAAACAGTATTTGGATCCCTAAAATGTTATAACAGTATTTTATATAGTAGGATTAAAAACCTTCGTTTGAAACCACTATAATTGATCTGCGTCTAGATGTATCTAAATGCCTATGTGCCCTATATGTATGTAAAATACTTTAGGATACAGGATAAGAAGCGTGAGTAAAGCTTTTTTTTAATGTACTTACTCCACATGGCCCATAGCGTAGAGTTCTTAACATTTGTCAGAATTTTTAAAGTCTGATCATGGCACGATTTTTCGCTTTCATCCCATTCTTGATCTAGTAGATCAGCTATCAATAAATCAACGTAAGTTGTCTGTTTTTTTTGTACTGTACATGCAGTTGAGATTTCATTGATAACATATTCAGTCTTAGTAAATTTGACGATATCTGTAAATAAGATATATTGCATTAAATTATGTAATAATAATAATAATAATAGCCTCTCGGGTCATCTGCTGCGACTGGGACTCCGTGACGGACCGCTCCAAGCTCAAATGCAGAAGGCGGTGCTCTTCGATACCGCCCGCATCGTCTGCCGGTTTCTTTTCCTTTCCCCCTAACCCTCGGCCGTTTGGTCTCCCCTGCCGAGGGCTGCCATCTGGTTGGGTTTTTTTATATATTTATGTATTTATTTTATTTTATTGATATTTATGTTTGTTTATATATTTTATTTACAATTATATATTCAACAGCCCAACCAGATAAGAAAACTTTATAGATAACCCCAATAATAATAAGGGGTGTAAGGAAGTCAAACTGGTGAACCACTCCAAGCCAACCCCACCTGCACGTGGTGCACCCTGCTGTCAACAAACGAGGTAATGGTGAACCGACCGATGGCGGTATACCCATCTAATAGGCTACATAGGACTCTTAGGCACATGTGCCTTATCTAGGCTTAGGTAGTGCAATTGGCATTAGCGTGGGATGTCAGTTTAAGGGTAGCGACGGAGGAGTATTTTGCATACCAAAAGGGTAACCCATAGGCTCAGTTAGGAAGTCTACTGCGACACATCACTGCTGGAGAAACGTGGTGGGTAACTTTTGTCCAAACAAAAACAAATATGAGTAAAAATAAGATTAACATGCCCCTAGTGCCCAGCTTACGGAGCCAGATGAATCTCCAGGCGTGGATCTCTCGCAAATATTAAACCTATTCTATTCTCCAATGCTATTCTCTCGGACTCCGATGCTTCTGAATCCGATTTCTTCGTCAACAGCTATGGATGTTGTGCAGAAGGCAAGCGCCGATTACTCTGCCAAGGCTAGTAAATGTGCACGCAGGAAATGGGGTGAGGATATGAATATCTTTATACTGCGCACATACCTTACTATCACATATATGGAATCAAAAAATATTAGGTCATACCTTCCCCAACTTCATGCAAAATTTATACAAAAGTACCCAGATATATTGTGCATTGTGTTATGTATGTGATTGTGATGTTAGCAGACAGCTAGTAGGTGAACAACATAGGGAAATAACTAACGGTAAATTTTTAACTGCTGAACAGGTTAAAGTAATACGTGACGAAGTGTAAAACCTACTTAGACAATAACCCTAACACAAAATTATAATAAAGTAACCGATAACCAAAGAATGCACTGGGATAATGATTTAGATAAATTCATTATAAAAAGTTTCTACAGAATTACGACAGTTGAGACAAACAAAACTACTTACAGACGCCCTCTACATCAATTTTTGATCACCAAATTCCCACATCTTTCTCACGTATCTGAGCAACACATAGCAAATCAATACAAAGAAATCATCAAAAGTAAACTGTTAAGTGAAAGCAGATTCCAAGAATAAGAAAAATTATAGGTTAATATTGCAATAGAGATGGATACCCAGAATAAAACAGGAAACAACAGCACAGAACCTGATGTATTCTTACAAAAAAATATAGATTCGACTACACCCAACCCACCACGGAGAATTTAGAGACACATGAAAGCCTTATCCCATCCAGCAATATACAAATTTACCCGGATAGAATTACACCCCCAGACTATAACGCAAAACAAGAAGATAAACATAATGAAAACCAACTGACGACAAACTTCTTGGGGACGTACGAAATAAAATTGATGAGACATTGGTAATTCTTTTAAATAAATGTAAGTACGTCGATCCTACGACCAGACCCAGCATACCTAAACAAAAGACTTCTAAAAACTTAAAAAAGCGCGCATTGTACACTAACCAACAGCCAACAGCAACCACTTATCATCAGGTGGACTGTGTGCTCGTTTGTCACCCTATCCTATAAAATATCTAACTATTCTGATTAAGTCAGACCAAGTATAGTTATTGTAAGCTGAAGGTAGAAAAGGACTTCAAACAGGACGTCGAACACCTCATCCTCACATGAACATAGGTGCTGCAACTGACACCAATGATTCAAAATTATTGTTACACACACACACACACACACACACACACACACACACACACACACACACACACACACACACACACACACATATATATATATATATATATATATATATATATATATATATATATATATATATATATATATTAATTTAGCATATCTCATAATATATTTAAAAGAAACCATATTTACCGCACACCAGAAGAAAAGTTGTCGTTAAAGCAAACTGTGTTTTCATTTTTTCTTCATTTGTCAACTATCTTCACCGGCTGCAGTCGTTAGCTTCGGAACACCTTAATTATTATTCCCGTTCGGCTGCCTGGCTAAAATACGCAATAATTTTATTTTCTTGATAGCAACTCCATAAAACCATCTTACAAAATATTAGAGAAATAACTGATCAAATTTCGCACATCAAAACAACCTCTAACAATGATCAATATAATAAGATATCAAATAATAGCTTCGCTTAATTATTGATTTTCTCATTACTTATTGTCATGCACTAATGCAAAAAAGGAAATTCATAATACGATTATAAAAAAAAACCGTATTCATTATTCATTATCACCTTCATCATTACAATCCTACACAAGTCTACTGCTGAACAAAGGCCTCTCCAAAGGAATGCACAAAACACGGTCCTGAGCCACCTGTATCCATCGACTACATTCATGTCTTACCTTGTCGTCACTCCATCTAGTGGAGTGACGCCCTACACTTCGCTGACTGATACGAGGCTGCCATTTGAGAACCTTTTTTCCCCATCAGTTGTCGGTTCTTCGAGCTATATGACCGGCCCATTTCCACTTCATCTTACCAATCTTTATACGTGGTAGAGCCATGCTGCAGCTATATTAGTAGTATAGTTGCAGCACGAATGGGTCGGCTCGCCGGGGAAGGACCACGCTCTCACAGAATACCAGCGTAAAATAGCAACTTCATGCTGCTGTGTTTCGTATGGTGAGTTTAGAGAACCGGAGACCCTTTTTACTGGAAAATAGGCATTCCAACTTAGTCCTCACGGGTGACAACGCATCTGCATTTTGATTCTTTATTGAGGATAAATGTAGATGTCTATGGGTCACAGCAACAACTTACCATCAGGTGGACTGTGTGCTTGTTTGTCACCCTATCCTATGAAAAAAATCCATTGAGCTGTGTCGGTCACTCTAGTTCTGCTGTGGATATCCTCATTTCTAAGTTTATCACCCAGAGAAATGCATAGCATAGCCGTCTACACTGCTCGCTGAGCACCCTTCAGCGTCCTCATACGGCCAGCAGTGAAGGACCAGACTCAGATCCACAAGTCATCACTGGCAACACGTACTGTTTTTGCTATCTTGTTTTCAGGGTTTGAGGTATACCTGACAAAAAGATGTGTCGTAATTTCTCGAACGCTGCCCAGCCGAGTTGAATCCGTTGATTGACCTCTCGGTCGAAGTTGGACTTACCTAGTCAGACTATTTGTCCCAAGTAAACATACTCGTCAACAACTTCGAGCTTAGTGCTCCTAACAACTACAGGCATAGGTGTGACATGGACGTTAAACATGATCTTTTTAGTCCATGTTCATCTTAAGACCCATCCGTTGGGAGACACCATTAAGGTCATTGAGCATAGTGCTTACACTTGCTTCAACAAAACATGAGCAATATGCAAATATATCTTAAATAGATATGCAAATATAAATTAAAACCCTCGATAAATTTTACTCAATTAATTTTAACAGTGGTAGAGCCAGGCGGCAGCTCTTGCTGTCGCACGGATGGGCCGGCTCGAACCGGGGTGGTACCACGACCTAACAGAATACCAGCGTGAAGTATAGGTTTACCTCTGCGTTTCGCTTGGTGAGTGCAGGTGGCCGGAGGCCTTTTTTACTGGAAATGAGGCATTCCATCCTAGTCCTCACGGGTGAAAACGCATCTGCATTTTGATTTGTAATAGAGGATAGATGTCTATGGACCGCAGCAACCACTTACCATCAGGTGGACTGTGTGCTCGTTTTTCACCCTTATCCTATAAAAAAAAATAAACATATTTACAAGTTAAAACTGAAATTATGTGACACGAATTCATTGCGTTCACAACCCTGTATTAAATTGACCTTAACACATGTTTAGAAAAACGATAACAGGAAAATAATATTTAACTACGGATCACAACAGTGTGTCAGCCTATCCTCAATTCTTCGATTAAGAAAAAATACGTCGTATGAAAAATATACATTCACATCTCAAGCGAAACCGGATGCCCTGAATACAGATATTTTAAAGACTGTTATAACGTTGATTTAACGCCCAACGACAAACTAATATTATGTATGGTGAAAATGACTACGATATAAAAATTTTGATATCCCACCTTCGGAAATTATTGAATTGAAATGTAATGACATACTCTCGTTAAATGTATTTAAAATGAGTATATTAATATATATGTCTAAAATAATAGTATACTAAAAATATGTAATGAATTTAAAAAGTGCCATTTTATGACATGTGCAAATGAAACAATTTTTGGCATTTCTAATTCAATTATTTTCTTATTGACTATATTTACTTTGAAACAAAGTGTCTTGATGTGCGTGAAATAAAAAAGTTGATAGGACGTGACAAAAATCCAACGACACAAGAAGTGACGTAAACATATATCCTAAAGGAACGTCAATTCACACTTGGCACTACTGCTAAATCCGAGGTGAAAAAACCCAAACACATACATCTTATTACTGATGTCTTTCCTACAAACAATAAGAAAAAATTTTTTCGAGTCTCTAACATATAAATAATTTACAATCTTGCATCAGAATATAGCCATCATACTTGCAAAGAAAGACTTACTGGAACTCACGCTGGAGAAATTGCGAGATTCAACTACAAATCCAGACATTTTGTGTTTGTCTGAAACATTCCTGACATCCAGTCAAAATAAATACGTAAATGTTGCCTAATTTAAATTAGCATCAACATTTTGTAGAGATCAACAAAAAGGCGAAACTTGTATTTTAATCAAACAAGGCTTAATTTACGAAGAATTAAAATTCTTATACAATCACACAACGCAAAAGACATTTGAAGCTTGTGGTATTAACATCCTGACACTTAAGTTACTTATGATTTGTGTTTATAGAATCCCCAACTCTGATCCAAACTTGTTATGCAACAAATACAATTTAAAAATACACAAAAATAGTCCAACTCGTAGAGGATCTTGCATAGATCATATTTTGAGTAATATTAAAGACGCTATAACTACCTTACTCCATTTATCTTTACAGCTTAGCTATTAAGTTTTATCATTATGGGACCAAAAATACACCCCAGTATGACGTTGTTTATAAACGAGACTATTGCGATTATTACCATGGTCTGAAGTCTACGTGGAGTTTGACGCGTTATGTTTTTCGAACAAACAAATCAAAATATAGAAGATTAATTTTAAAATCCAAAAATTGATAACAAAAATGGTTTAAAAATAAGTTGCAAAACAAAACTATATCTACGCCTTAAATATTACAATAATAATAAAGAAAAGTACATGGGCTACTCCAAATTATTAAAAGAAGGCATTTATAACTTGTAAAGAAAAAAGAACCTTAAAATTATAAATCAATGGAAAAACCAAATATAAAGTAACATGGTCAGTGATATAAAATTAAATAACAAATATAAAAACAGATGACGACATTACTACTGAATTAAATTAAAAAAATTAAACAGTAACAAATCCTGCCGATATAGCTACTGCCTTTAACGATTACTTTATCAACATGACTGACACTGTTTTGATTAACACTTTTACTTACTTACTTACTTATCGTCACGCACAATCCCTGACGGGGTAGCCAGAGAGAACAGATCGCCAAGTGTCACGATCCTTACATACCTCTTTCGCTTCTTTCAGATTCATCATCTTCTTCATACATGCACGTCTAGGTATCCGAGTACTCTTGACCCTCCCCTCTTCGAGCAATTTGCTCACATGGTCTTCGAAAGTTAGTCTCGGTCTACCTCGACACCTTTTAATATTAACTTTCGCGCTATATATTTTCTTCACCATTCGGTCTTCACTCATTCGCTCAACGTGCCCAAACCATCGAAGCACGCCCTTATCAATTTTTGTGATAAGGTCATCTTTCAAACCTGCCATATTGCGAATCTCTTCGTTTCGCTTTCGGTCAGCCATGGTGACGCCGCACATTTTACGAAGAGATCGCATCTCCACTGCATTCAACTTGCTTTTATGCTTCTTCTGGCATACCCAGGTTTCGCTGCCATATAACAAAGTCGGTACCAACACTGCGTTATGTATTGCCTTTTGACTAACGCAGTCAGGGCACCATTGACTTTGTTCCCGGCAGCGACACGCCTGTCCACATCTAAATCACATCTTCCATCCTGGCTAAAAGCACTCCCCAAGTATACAATTTCATTTACCTGTTCTAGACATTCCTGATTTACCCATATTTCACACTTCGTTCTCTCTTCGTCCCTTTCAAATACCAGAACCTTAGTTTTATTAGCATTCAAACGGAGACCTTTAATTTCACATTCCTCTTTCATACACGTGACTAATGCCTGCAGTTCTGCCTCTGATGGTGCAATAAGCACTGCATCATCAGCATACAGCAGACAATTTACTTTAATGTCACCCAATTTCACACCCAAACAGCTATCTTTCAGTTTCTGTAAACAGCTGTCAAGATACAGTATGAACAGCCAGGAAGACATGACACAACCCTGTTTTACGCCCGTTTGGACGCTAAACATGGGTGACAGGTCATGCCCTACCCGCACACAGGCTTTACAGTCACAGTAAAGTGACTGCACAGCCCTTAGCAATCGACCATCCACACCATACCCCGGCAACAGTTCCCACATTTTCTTCCTTACAACCTTATCAAATGCTTTCTCAAGATCCACAAAAGCACAGAAAATCCTCTGGTTAGCAGCCAGAAGCTTTTCCGTGATCATGCGGAGAGAAAACATTTGATCCGTGCATCCTCTTCCAGGTCTAAATCCGCATTAACATTAACACTTTTAATTTTTTAAATAAAATTTTTAATAAAGCATAAGGGGACAACACTAATTAACTCAATGTTCTTACATCCTATGAAAAAGGAAGAAGTAAAAAGGAAATTATGAGTCTAAAAAACATTAAAGCGGAAGGATATGACAAAATATCCACTAATGTATTAAAAACGTGCGTCGCGAAAATAGTTGATGTCCTTACACATCTCATAAACTTATCTTTTTTGCAGGTATAATTCCAGATAAGTTAAAGCTATCTTTAGTTAAACAAATGTATAATAAGGGGGATAAAAAACATCCAGCTAATTATCTCCCTATAATATTAATACCGATTCTATCAAAGTTATTTGAAAAGTGCATGTTAAAAAAGCTCATGAGTTTTTGCTTTAAATATAATATTATAAGAAAGGAACAATGTTGCTTCCAGTGAGAAAAATCAACGACTTCAGTAATATTTAATAATAATATGGATTTGATGTCTAGCTAAAAGTATAAGAACGATTTTATGTAGCGACATTGAGGTACTGCCACATATCGAGTGTGGAGCACTCCCTCACGTAGTGAGGCAATTTAGGCCTTGAATGTTTATATATTATATATATATATATATATATATATATATATATATATATATATATATGTATATATTTTATGTATGTGTATATATTTTTGAATTGAATAATATCATTACAACTTAACTGCCCAAACTCACTTTCTGTTCTACCCAAGGTTAGCTGGTAGAGAATGCCATATAGCATTAAGCTCGCCTTTTGTACAAATATTTGGTGCAAAAAAGAATAAATAAATAAATAAATAAATGTTAAATTGTTGGCAACTGCACTTATTTTATTATATCGCTTTGTTATCAGGAAGGTACTGCATCCATCTCCTGTTTAAGTTTCCTTTTGTCATCTCTTACCTCACCCACGGAACAATATGTGGTTGTGAAATTTCATACACCGCCGCCATAATATGACGGAAGACAATTAAAAAATTATCCTATTCAAATTTATGTACAGGATTAGATGAATTGAAATATCCACACTCAAAGAATCTTAACTAAATAATAAATTTTGTCAGGCATTTGTTAACTACAATAAAATAGAACTGTTTGGAAAATCCAAAAATAAATCACCAGAATAAATTGATTAGACAAAGTATAAAATGGATATAAACTTTATGGTACATTTGTCCTTTGTCTATTAAAGGCGAAAAAATAAAAGAGCGCCTTTAAATTTTCAATAGCAATAAAACTTATAAAAATTGAACATTATTTTATTAACAAACTACAAGTACTAGGCTATTTATATGAAATAGAGAACCCGTTGAGGTAATTCTGATGCTGATAAAAAAACCCGCCCTTATGACCTTTAACCCAACGAGGCAGTCATTCTCCTTCAGTTTACAAAAAAACACTCACTCAACTCCGTAGAGTCCGTAACTAATGCATGGGGCAAGCTATTGCAACAATGTCACAGAAAAAAATCAGAACTCTATAACTATATAAAATAAATAAAATATAGACTCTATAAAAGTAATTATCTTTATAGTCAGTCTTTACATATAAATTTGCCGTTTTGTAGTACTGTACAGGCCGGTTCAAATCAAAATAACTTTTATTTGGCCAAGAATTCTAATTTCAAATTAATTTTATTTTAAAAACACGGATTTTGTTTAGAATTAGTAACTTGTTTATTGATTGGTGTTAAGGTTTAATCGCATTTAAATCTTTTTCATCATCATGGATACGTTCAAATTTAAGTAATTATGGAATATGTGTACCGTCGTGGCATCAACGCGGCACAAGCGGCACGGAACATCAACGACGTTTACGGAGCAAATAATACAAACGAACGCTTCACCTAGTATTGGTTTTCCCGCTTTTGTTCTGGAAATTTCCACCTGAAAAACGAACCCCGTGGTCACCCAAAAACTTTATAAGATACTCAATGTACGACTAAATCAGGAGCAGCTTTCGACATTAGCATCAAAACAATATTGGTCTATTTACGTCAAATTAGCAAAGTAAAGAAGCTTGACAAATGGGTGGCCTACGAGCTCAATGTTCGCCAGCGGGAATGAAGCGTCGAGACGTGCCTTGCACTACTTCACAGGCACACAAACAAAGGAATTTTGAACCGCATTGTTACCTGCGACAAAAATGGTTTCTGTTTGATAATCTCAAGTAATCAGCAAGTTGGTTGGATCCTGGTTCAGCACTTAAACAATGCTGTAAACGAAAATTTACCCTCAGAAAAGTGATGGTCACTGTTTAGTGATCTAGCGCAAATGTGATTCATCACAGCTTCTTACCAAACTGGATGAGTGAAGATCCGAACAAAATGATTGTGTTTATGTTATAAAAAAAGCTGATACATAACACGATAGGTAATAATAAAAAGAGAAACAGAAACTTTTTATTCAATATCAATGAATATAAATAATATTCATTAAAAGTCACTCTTTTGTTTAATTACCACTGGTTTGGAAAAAATCCTGTCCTAAGAATAACCAGCAAGAAACCCAGCGGGACTTTTTTTTAATAACAACTTACAATCAGGTATGTTACAAAAATTAACAACACAACAAATTAGAAATAGCTTGGTAGTGATCACCTCATTTCCAGGGGTTATTATCATCTATGAATTATTTAATATAATAACCCTTTTTATACAAACTTAGTTAAATAAAGTTTTTGAACTTTGAGCACGTCAAATTTTGTGTATTTTCTGGAATTTTGTTGTAAAAGCGTATACATCGCCCCAAGAATGAATTACTGACTCCATGGAGTCGAGTTACTGTAGTAACTAGCTTGTGTCTGTTCTTAGTATTTAAAGAATGAATATCACTTATTTTTGTAAAACTACTTTTATTTTTGTATACGTACATTACATACATTACATTTTCATAAATGTATTGAGAGGCCAAGGTTAATGTATTAATTTCCTTAAATTTTTGTCGCAGCGACTCTTTAGGCTTTAAATCATAAATTGCTCTTATGACCCTCTTCTGTAAAACAAATATAATGTCAGTGTCAGCTGCTTGTCCACATAGTAAACGCCATACGACAATATGCTATGGAAATAGCTAAAGTAAACTAGTCTAGCTGTTTCAACACTGGTAAGACCTCTAACCTTTTGTATAGCATATGCTACAGAACTAAGTCTGCTTGCTAGTTTTGATAAATGGGCGCTCCATTGAAGCTTCGCGTCTCGTGTGATTCCAAGAAAAATGGTGGTATCTACAAGACTCAGTTTCTCCCCATTTAAAATTACATTAGTATTTTATTGTTTGACATTTGGAGTCGTGAATTTCATACATTTCATTGTAGTGCTATTTAAATGCAAATTATTAACATTGAACCAATTTACTTATTTAGATTTACTTCGTCATATTTTATCAATTGTCGACTTAATTTGAAAATTAAAGAAGTGTCATCTGCAAATAATACTACCTATTCAGGTCATAAATTCTGTCACATGTTTAATATAAAATAATTGAAACAAGTTTATTCATTATGTAACCATTTATATACCAAAATGAACTTAACAAAACATAGATTCTTATGACACTAAAGTTTATTCAAAATTACCTCCGTGATTTTGAATACAGGCCTTCAATCTGCGCGGCCAGTCGTCTATCGCAGCACGAACGAGGTCCATGTCAATATCGGCGGCTGCCTTAATCAAGGATGTCTTGAATGACTCCAAATTGGGATGAGGCTTTGAGCACGCCTTTTCCTCCAAGTGTTGCTATATCTTGTAATCTATCGGATTCAAATATGGACTGGAGGAGGGCCAGTCTTCGTGCCGGATGAAGTCGATTTCACGCGCCGCCAGCCAGCCTTGTGTGCTCTTCGCTCTATGAGCTGGCGCCGAATCTTGTTGGAATACCCAGTGTCTGTTCTTGAACATGGTATGAAAAACAGGTTCCACAAGGTTCGTCAGGACTGTATTTTGATACACAACTGCATTCGTTTTTACACCTTTCTCACTAAGATGTACCTCTGTTAAGCCCCAATAAGAAACTCCCAACCATACCATGAGCGAGGATGGAAAATGACCTCGTTGGACACGTGGAATACGGTTGCTCGCTTCTTCACTACTGTGTGCGTACACCTTATCATTTTGTTTGTTGTAGCTCTCTTCTACGGTAAAATTTTTTTCATACAAAAAAAGAATTTCCCGATATTTTTCCCGCGTACCGCTTCAACAAAGCGCGGTATTTCTTCAGTCTCAGGTCCATTAGACGAGCGTTCAAACGATGTCCTGTTTTTGTTCGATATGCCCGAAGCCCTAAGTCTATATTTAACACCGTTTTCACCGTGATTCTGCTTAACCCCATCTGAAGGGCCAACAGTTTCTGCTTACGTGTGGGATTTCTTTGAATTCTCGCCTTCACAGCTTTTATCACTGCTGGAGTCCTAACAGACCGAGGGCGACCACTTCTTGACCTATCATCTACACTAGAGTCTTCATTGTATCGTTTGATGGTACGATAAACGAATCTTTTGGTTATATTAAAATTTTTCAGTATGTCAAAAATTTGAATTGGCGCGTAACCGCAACGATGCAACGCAATAACTGCAACACGGTCTTCTTTAAGCGTCCACTCCATATTTAAAAATGAGTAAAATTCTAAAAAGTATACAGTTTTATTTTCATGAGCAATTAGAAATTCAAATTCAATAAACTTTTTTGTGGCCAGCATTCTAAAAGAAAAGTTTTTACTGTGTGACAATACTTATGACCTGACTGTGTATATCATGGTTATCGCTTACTATGTAAGGTAAGTCATTAATGTATACAAGAAACAGAAAGGCGCCGAGAATAGAGCCTTGAGGCACACCCATCTGTACTATCGACCTGGAAGAACTCACACTCTTAATGACAAATTTTTGCGTTCTCATACTTATACATGAAATAATTAATTTAAGAGCATCACTTCTTACATGGTAGTGTTGAAGTTTCCTGATTATTGTTTCATGGTGAACACAATCGAAGGCCTTGGATAGGTCACAAAATATACCCAAAGCATCCTGTGAATTCTCCCATGCAGTAAAGATATATTTAATCAGCTCAACACTGGCATAAGTTTTCGAGCGACCTCTTGTGAAACGAAATTTGTTTTTTATGAAGTAAGTTATTTATATTCATTCATTCATTCATTCATTCATTCATTCATCAAATTTAACATTCGATCAAGAATATTTTTTTCAAACATCTTACTAAGTGTTGATAGTACAGAAATAGGTCTAAAATTGGCGGGTTCTAATGTACTACCAGATTTAAATAAAGGTATTACTTTACTATGCTTTATTAAATCAGGAAACACACCAGATTCGATAATAGTATTAAAAATAATAGCTTAATGAGGCGCAATTGTATCTATTATAGACGCAATAACTTTAACGGAAATCCCCCACAGATCCGCAGTTTTCTTAACATCAATAGTTTTAAAATATTTTAAAATATCTTTTTATGATACTTTATGAAATGTAAGATTCGGTGTACATGCATTTACATTTTGTTAAAGTAATGATTTGGCGACGGCAGGAGACGAATTTAGTGACTTAGTGGTTAATATCGGAATATTAGTAAAATATTTCTCAAAAACCATTGATTCAGTTAATTTGTTGTTAACACTTAACTGGTAGTTTGAATTGTGAGAGATGATCTTACCAGTTTCGCTATTAGTTATACTCCATGTCATTTTAATTTTATTAGAAGCTATCTTAATTTTGTTGCTCAAATGCAAAGACTTGGCTTTGGAGCACACTCTTTTAAATATTTTTGAATATTTTTTTTACATATTCACTAAATTCGACGCTATGATTATATGACCTTTCATGGTAAAGATCATGTACTTATATGATGATTATGATAATTATAAACATAATATTCATTAAAATAAACAATAGCTCCGTAATAAGTATTTCCTTAAAATACAATTACTGCGTAAATTCAAGTATTATATTACTTTTAGACACCATTGGAGTTTTTTTTTTCGTAAATTATTGGAGTTTACGTCAGTACGCCGTTGCTCAACTATTAGCTGAGTACTATTGATCAAACCCTAAAAAAATACGATACCAAAATAAAAGAACTCGAAAATAAAAACCAAGATCTACAAAATAAGAAAAAAAACCTTGAACTTAGTGTGAGCATATTAGAGCAAGAAATAAACATGTTTCAGTAGAAATCTTTATCAAATATGGCAGAAATCGCAGGCCTATAAACGCTAGCTTTAGAATTAAATACTAAGGTGAGCGACATTCAATCTTCGCAACGGTTGCCAAGCTCTAAGAACCGCCCTAGTCTAATCCTCCTTGAGATGACAAAAAAGGCAGCCCAAAAACAACGGATTTAAGCTGGTAAAGAGAAATATCTCTCCGTGGGAAGTATCCTACCAAACTCGCCGAAGGAAGTAGCTGAACAGCGAGTGTACATCAAGGAGGCCCTTACTAAGTATTTAAAACTCTACTTTATAGCACCAAAGCGAAACTTAGTAAAATCGTCTAATATATTTGGTAAAAGGACGGTAAAATTAACAGTGGTAGAGCCACGCGGCAGCTTTTGCTGTTGAACGGATGGTCCGGCTCGAACCGGGGTGGTACTACGACCTCACAGAATACCAGCGTGAAGTAGAGGTTTACCTCTGCGTTTCGTTTGGTGATTGCAGGTGGCCGGAGGCTCTTTTTACTGTAAATGAGGCATTTCATCTTAGCCCTCACGGGTGACAACGCATCTGCATTTTGATTTGTAATAGAGGATAGATGTCTATGGATCGCAGCAACCACTTACCATCCGGTGGACTGTGTGCTCGTTTGTCACCCTTATCCTATTAAAAAAAATGCTTGTCAGGAAAGGTCCTAATATTAAAATTTACTATATTCGTACAGATAATGATATTGAATTACTCCTAAAAAATTAGATAGCTCTAAAACCTCTTAATCATATTTTTCCTTTTTTTTTATTAATCTAATGTACCTACCTACTTATTAACTACTCCTCAACTTTATTATGACTATAAACATTAAAGAATTTGTTAACTGTAACGATATAAATAACTATTTTCAACAATTACCCCAAAAACTTCATGCATTACTTACTAACCTACATTTTAATCTAAGATCACTCATAAAGAATTTTACGAAGCTTCAACAAGTTATTCATAGTTCCAACTACCCCATAGACTTGATTATTCTAACAGAAGTTGGCATAACAGATATGATTGTTAACCTTTTTAATTTCCCGGGTTATAATATGTACTACCAATTGTGATCTACCCAACGAGGAGGCGGTATCATTGCTTGTGTTAAAAACCATCTCAAGTTTACATTTACACCATATAAAAGTATCATGCTCGAAAACATAACGGGTATCTTGAAACTGACCCCGAACGTAGATGTAGTTGTGTGTGCAATCTATAAACCCCCGAAAAGAAACAAGGATTTGCTTGTAAAGGAACTTGGCAGGTACATCTCAAACTACAATGCTAAAACAAACCTTTCACTAATCGACGACTCAAACATTGACCTAAAAACCATTTCATCTTATAGGGGACACTTATTTACAAACACTCAGCGAACGCGGGTTGATGTGCGGAATTTCAAATTATACTTGAATTTAAAAAAAAGTCACTAAATCTTGCATCTTCATCACTTCATCACATATTTGCGAGATTCCCCACATCAGATCCGTACTCAACTGTACTAGACGTTGCACTGGCCAACCATCGGGGCATAATGCTTACGTGCCTTGCTGACTCGCCACCTATATGAGGAGTACAAGATGTTACACAAAAAAACACTTTCGATCATACCATTTTTAGTAATGAGCTGAGCGTTACAGATTGAAAACAGACAAATAACATGAGTTCGTCGAATGATATACTTTCATTTACGAGTATAAAAAAAATCTTTCCTAGCAGCTATAAAATCTGCGACTATTCGTAGGTCTGTTAGGTATTTTAAAAAATCATAGGAATCTGCCTTTGTCCCCTTAGATCAATAGTGATGTAACCCGATTATGTGAAGCTTTGGAAAAATAGCTCTTTTGATCCTAAAATTAGACTAGAATATAATAAAACTAGAAATAAAATCCATAAACTAATTGAATCAAATCGAATACATACTATCTTAATGTAATACATAATAACTTTAAAGATACAAAAAAGTTTATAAAATCATTAACCAGATGTTAGGACGAGTAACATTGTCCATTGACGAGGCGATACTGAAGGCTTTTGACGGACAGGGCTTTACCACCAAAGCGATAGCTAACAACTTCGCAAATAGCTTTGAAAAGGCAGTCAAAAACATTGTTCCTCGATACAGCTTAAAATTAACTAATTCACTAACTTATCGGAAACCGATGGATTCTAGTATTCTGTTCCAAAAAGTTTCTCAGGACAATGTAAAAAAAATGGAGAATACCCCGACGACCTCAAAATAGGCTGTGTGAGGACTGTTTTCAAAAGGGCAAATACGACGATTACTCCAACTATCGACCAATCACTCTGCTATCGAGTATTGATAAAGTAGTAGAAAAAGTTATCAGTGAGCAGATTCATAATTTTTACCGAAAGCACGAAGTCATAAACAAAAACCAGTACGGATTTCATACGGGTAAAAGTACTAAGGACCTTCTATGTAAGTTTACAGATCAGGTAAACAAGCATTTGAACCATAAAAAATGTGTCTCTCGTGCTTTCGACACGCTACAACATCAACTCTTAATCAATAAACTGGATGATTGTGGTATCCAGGGTTCTTTGCTCAATTGGTGTAGAAATTACCTCCCAAATCGTAGTACATTTACGGTTAAATTAAATAACTTGGTCAGCGACCCTAAGATTGTGGCAGAAGGCACGGCTCAAGATCAGTCCTTGACCCGTTGTACTTATTATCTTATGTCAACGAGATGGGTAACTGTCTGAAACACAGTTCCTGTTACCAATTCGCAGACGATACGTGTCTCGTATTGGATAAGGATATCTCAAAAATACGCAGTAATGCTCTTCAGGCCGATTTGGATACGTTGATACGATGATGCCATGACATTGGCCTAGTGTTAAATGTCGATAAAACCAAAGTCATGATTATCAAATCCCTATACATGAGGTATCCTACTCCAAACCCATTAATTGTTCATGCCTACATCAATTAGGAACTTGCCAATGTCCTACAATCAAAGTTGTGACCACACAAAAATACCTTTGTCTTATAATTGACTCAAAGTTTAACTGGAGCTACCACATTGAACATGTGTGTAAAATAGTTGCGTCAGTTTCTAGCCAATATAAAAATCATAAAAATCACATACCATACAAAATAAGGCTGATGCTTTACAACTTTTTGGCTGAATCCCATATTCAATATGGCTTGTCAAGCTATGGTCGGACGTACAAGTCATATTTAAAACAGATCTATGATTTTCAACTTAGAATTCTTAAAAATACTTTATCCCAAAATATGCGTGTCGTAATTGATGATGGTGAAAATGAGATTTTTAACATTGTAAAATCTTACATGATTATGACCAAATTAAATTCATGTTAGTAAAGCAATATTTCTTTCGCGATAGTATTTTTTTTATATGATAAGGGTGACAAACGAGCACACAGTCCACCTGATGGTAAGTAACTGCTACGGCCCATAGACATCTACATCTATCCTCTATTGAAATCAAAATGCAGATGCGTTGTCACCCGTGAGGACTAAGATGGAATGCCTCATTTCCAGTAAAAAGGGCCTCCGGCCACCTGCACTCACCGAGCGAAACGCAGAGGTAAACCTCTACTTCACGCTGGTATTCTGTGAGGTCGTACTACCACCCCGGTTCGAGCCGGCCCATCCGTACGACAGCAAAAGCTGCCGCGTGGCTCTACCACTGTCATAAAAGTCATACATACAACAAATTGTACGTACGCGCACTGTGACACAAAACCGGCTCCGGTACATCAGTGCTAATAATGTAATAATGTGTGCATTTAATAAATAACTTACCTTTCGTATTACGCGAAAAATAACACAAAAAAACGTTAAAACTAACTTCAAAAGTTTTTTTTTATATCTAAATTATATTTACCTACTATATCTACTTAACAATAACGTACCTACCTGCCTAGTTCTTACTTTTACCTTGCTACTACTGACTTTAACTAAGTTGTTAACTTACCCTCTTAGTCTTTATATACTTACTATACTTACTACCTAGTCACATACCTAACTACTTACATAGACTGTGTCTTGCACATAATGTGCTTACTTAAACTTAATTATTTAGCATCAAGTCAAACTTCCGTGGTTTTTAGATGTTAATTGGACATATATATGTATTCTTTTCTTTTGATCTGATAAATAAATAAAAAAAAAACTAAAACTCATATAATACAATAATATATATTTATTAACAAGTTGCAAAGTATTATTATTATTATTATAAACGTTTCTTAAATGTCAATAAAGTTTCAGAATATTTTTATTAGGGGCTAGTTAGTACCATAATACAGCTGCGTGGATAGAAAAGGAATAGGAGTAAACAACGGAATTATGGACGGGAAAGTTAAGATGAGTTTTAACAAGGGATCCGCATTGTTCACCCGGATGATGGGCGAAGGAAATTGGCTTCTAAGATATGAGGGAGAGAATGGACAGAAAATCGAGAGAAGACATCACAATCGAGAGAAGATATAACAATCGAGTGTTCCTATGAAGTCAAACTGGGAGACAATTAAGCTGCTTGTGAAACTGAGATAGTCGTTCAAATTTCCTCAGCCCAAATATGAAACGGATACACTGGATTAGCAAGTGCTTGATTAAGGACGACGGCTCCGTAGCGCAGTGGCTTAGCAATAAGTTGTTGCGCTGGGGCGCCGCGGGTTCGAATCCCGCACGGACAAGCATTTGTATGGCCTACGAATAATAGTTCCGGGTCTGGGTGTTTGTCCTCGTGCAATTTATGTTTTTAAACTGCTTCCACGATACAGGCGAAAATCCTTGTGGGGGGTAACGTTTCTTTTAAAAATAAAAGGAGCTCCTCTGTAGCATCCAAATTACAGGTGTCAGCATAAACAAGCAGAGGTAGAATAAGAGAGATCACGAGTGATATTTTAGTTTTTAGGCGTAAGACATTTAAGTAAATCCAAGGTAAAGTGGACCTTAAGACGAACGAAAATTCGTATTAACAGAGTTCAAAAAGAGAGATATATTTGACGCGCACGTTTTGTATGTATGTTAACTGATTTAATGATTCTTATTTTATTAAGTAAAATGATTAAATATAATATATTTCAGTAATGGTTCAATATCAAATTTTTAGAAAAAAGTTCACCAATAAGCGTGAATAATATAAATTGAAGCGTTTTATGTAACTATTATGGTGCATTATATCTGTTAACTTACTCGTGATATCCCTAGTTCACTTAAAAAGGTAAAATGATCAAATAAAAAGTAATCACTGATTTTAAGGGTTTTTTTTAACATGATAGCTTCCGAAGCTTCTTTAATAATGCGATTCACTTTTTAGCACCTTTACAAAAGTTTCATTATTTGTAAATCAACGTTTATAAAATGAATACGAAAGTATTTTGTGTACGTACGTTTGATTACGATTCACAAAAAAGGAGGAAGTAATTGCAGTGAAGCACCCAAGCCAACTTAAACATTTTGAGTGGAAATAAAGCTTTTATTAAAAATAATAACGGACCCTTGGAATTCAATTATGTAAAACATGTATAACCATTTATTTTAATATATATTTATGAGTTTTTTCTTTGTTTAGTTAAAAATAAAAAGAAACACGTGAATTCTTGTTGTGGGAAACTTATCACAGATCGTGAATATTAATTGCTTAATTATAATTTTTATATTTAGATACGCGCTATTTCCCTAAAATTATCTCGACGGGATTCGCGCGGTTTCAAGTTGTAAATTGGACGTATTGCCCTTTTCTGTAATACAAAATTCACTCAATATTCGTCTCAGTTTCAATTTAATTGCAAATAATAGACAAGGTGCCTGTAGGGGAGGTTAAAAATATCAAATACCACATATCTTTCCGTGGGTGTCGTAAGAGATGACAGTGGGAAACAGGTAGGATATGGGGCAGCAGCATTTTCCTGATACAATAAAAA
This sequence comes from Parnassius glacialis, assembly GCA_033319125.1. NCBI lineage: Eukaryota > Metazoa > Arthropoda > Insecta > Lepidoptera > Papilionidae > Parnassius > Parnassius glacialis. The sequence continues at coordinate 31,507,676 of JAVANC010000023.1, read as the reverse complement.
AACTTCGGTTGCCAACCCGCTCGCCAAGCGTGGCAATTATGGCAATATACTTCACATGATGAGAGTTACGAATAGACGGCCCCCGGTCCCTTCAGGCCCCTACTCCTGGCTACGCTGGCAATCGTGGTAACGACGGGCAGGGGGTACTAAAAATCTCCGGTGGAGATTCGGTTGCCACATAACATGACTCGACCGGAAACATACAACGCACGCACCCTTAGGACTGACAATAAGATCCTGGAGCTGGAAGACCCGCGTTAAGGAACACATAACTGATGTGAAGAATTGACGCCCCGGGAAGTCTGCAGTCTGTGAACACGTATAGGATCGCCCCTGTTACTACATTAGATTTGATAAACACTAAATACTCGCTAAAGAACAGTGATTCCTTCTAAGGATGATTCGTGACACTATTCAAAAAACTTCCTAATTTCCATAGAGAAGATAGCTGGGTGCTACTATCTGCTTGGGACTCCATGATTAATAAAATTAAATCCCAAACCAATTAAACAACTGAAAGACTTAAAGATACTGTAAGTTCATACTGCGTATATCGGAACAAAAATTAATAATTTTTAATCTGGAGGTAGCTGTGGTTAACAATGATATTGGGACGTCAGACACCTCAGTCCCCACCGTGACCATGGGTGCTGTAGAGTGCTCGAAACGTCGAGAATATGAATAAGTTATTATATACGCAATAAAATTCGTAAAACTAGTTTTAATTAAATGTGTAGTGTTACCGTAAATATAAGAAATCATAATATACAAATATTCCATTCATTCCATAAATCCATTCCAATACATAAAAGTCCACTCCTAAATATGGGCTTCCACCATAGATCACCTCATAAAGCAATTTTGCCATAGTTGCTTTGCTGGCTGGCCCATGGTCATAAGGGACTGAGGTGCTAGACGTCCCAATGTCTTAGATAACCACAGCCACCTCCAGATTAAAATTTTTAATTCTTGAATCGATCGACGTACTATGTACTTATAGTATTTTGAAATCTTGTCGGAAATAAAATAAGTTATTATACGCGATAAAGTCCGTAAAAATTAGTTTTAATTAAATGTGTAGTGTTCGCGTAATCATCTATCTCTATCGCCTCTGTAGAAACACCAAAGAGATGATAGAGTAGTGGATATTCTTACGCCGCTACTACGTCTTAGCTCATAAATTCATTAATTCCCTGGCCCTGTTAATAAAGTTCTTCATTATTGAATTAGTTAAACAGGTATAGATCTAGACTTTTTTTATACGATGAACTAAAAGATTAAAAAAGAAACAGAAGTTTATAAAATAAATGCTGTAAAATAAATATAAATAACGTTACATTAAAAGATCATATCCAGCCAAAGCCGGGGCGAGTTGCTAGTAACAACTAAAAATAAAACTGTGGTTGCCTGATTATAGTCAGCTCATGTGATTTGTACCAATAATTTTGTGGTTTTCCTACAAGATTTTTTTTACATATAAGAAGAAATGTATGAACTCACGAAACTCACCTATTGGTGAATGACCACCGCCACGAATATTCTAAAAAAGACTAATATGGCTTGAATAATCCTTTTTTGTAGTATTATTTTTTTCCAGAAAATATTGTAATTGCAGACGCAGCTTTTGTACTAATTATTTATGTGTAAATTATCCAATTGTTATGTTGATTACTCATAATTACTCAAACATTACCCATTGTATTAAACAATGAAAACATGTTTAGCGATTTTCCCTCATTAGTTGCGCATGATAATTTTGTTGAAATAAACTCAAAATAAGAACAAAAAACTACCTAATTACTTCAAAAGTAATTTTTGAAGAAAAAATCTTGAATTAAAATTAGATGGATGGCATAATATTTTGTCTATTTATAAATATAATGCTAATACGACCGACGCTTTTTATGCGGAATATTATTTCAAAACACGCCTATGACGAAAATTGACACAAACAGTTATTGAGAATGATTCACACCTACTTTAAGGCAAAGATTAGAAGAAAAACGAAAATATCATCGTCGTTTCAAAAAATGTAAAATTCATACATTTTCGATGTTACGTAACATATGTAAAAAATTATAAGTATTAACTATAAAAATTTGGTTTCGTCTGTCGAATCTTCTTTAGATGATGACATAAAGTTCTTTTGACGTTATGTTAATAATAAAAAAATATTCTAATAGCATTTCCAAAACCATGAAATTTAGTAATCAAATCTATTCCGATGAAAAGGGCTATATGAGCTTTTCTCTAATTATTTGAGTTCTGTCTTTGTAAAAACAGTGGAGCCTAGTAACTTATATGATATCAATATCCTTATAACATAGGCTATATAATATTATAATGAACATAAGCTTCCTAAAGAAATGTTACAAAGCAGGGTCCTGAGCCACCTACATCCATCGACTTCCTGTATGTTTTACCATGTCGTCACTCCATCTAGTGAGGTGACGCCCTACACTTCGCCTACGGGTACGAGGCTGTCACTCGAGATCTTTTTTTCCACACCGTTTGTTGGTTCTTCGAGCTGTATGGCCGGCCCATTACCACTTCAGCTTACGAATCCGTTGAGCTATGTCGATCACTCTGGTTCTACTGCGCACATCCTCATTTTTAAAGTTTATAACGCAGAGAAACCGATAGCATAGCCCTATCTATAGCTCGCTGAACAACCTTAAGCGTCCTCATCCGGCCAGCAGTGAAGGAACACGCCTCTGTTCCATATGTCATCACTGGCAACACGCACTGGATGTACAGTCTCGTTTTCAGGTTTTGAGGTATACCTGACGAGAAGACCTATCGTTATTTCCCAGCCCAGCCGAGTTGAATCCGTCGATTCACCTCTCGGTCGAAGTTGGACTTACCTAGTCTGACTATTTGTCCCAGGTAAACATACTCGTCAACAACTTCGAGCTTAGTGCTCCCAACAACTACCTACATGGTTGTTAAATAGACATTAAACATGACCTTTGTTTTGTCGATGTTCATTTTTAGACCTATCCATTGGGAGACTATTGAGGTCATTGAGTGTTACGTACTCTAGCGATTCTGCCATAAGGACTATATCTTCGGCAAATCAAAGTAAGTAGTGTACTCGCCATTGATGTTAATACCGTAGTCTTTCCAGTCCCGTAGTTTGAAAACGTCTTCCAATGCAGCGGTGAAGCGTTTCGGGGAAATAACGTCACCATGTCTTACACCTCTCTGCAGTTGAATAGGTTTCGTGCTCTGATTCTGCACTCAAATAGCCATCGTAGCCATACTGTACAAATACTTTAGCACTTCGATATACCGACAGTCAATTTGGCACCGCCCATATTTCGGCGGAATCAAAGGCTTTCTCATAGTCCACATACGCTGGGTAAAGTGGCAGATTGTACTCATTAGTCTCTGTACAATTTGCCGAAGGGTGTGTATGTGGTGTATGGTTCTAAAGCCTTTTTGGAAACCAGCTTCTTTGGGAGGCTGGAAGTCGTCGAATCAGCATGTGAGACGATTCATAATGACTATTGAAAACAGCACGTAGACGCGGCTAAGATTGGAAATCGGTCTGTTGTTTTCAAGAGAGCGTTGTCGCATTTTATAAAGAACAAATCCACCACACGTTTGCTCCACGCCTCCGAAGTAGTCCCACCATGTAGGACTGAATTTTTTGTTTACAAAAAAAAACTGAAGTAAAGAGCAATTGAAGGACTTCAAGTTCAAGGTTGTCCACCCGTTTTCAGAAACTCCGCTGTAATTCGCTGGATTTGCTGAATTTGCGGGATTTTCTGTTTTAAAGGTGCTGGAGAGCCATTCTAATCTAGAATAGAATAATTTTTTATTCAATATTGATTATTACATAATTCTTATTGAAAGTCATTTTTTTATTTACCACTGGTTCGGAAAATACCTCTGTCCTGGGAAGAACCAGCAAGAAACCCAGCGGGATTTTTTTTCAAACATCATTTAACAATAATTTCGTTTATTCAATTTTAAATGATTTTTCATAGAATCAGCATGGTTGCGATCACCTTATTCCCAGGGTTTATTTTCATTCATGTATTCCTTGATATTATAATAACCCTTCTTGTAAAGTTTTTCTTAAATGAAACTTTTAAACCTGTTTATTGACAAACCTTGAATATGTTCTGGGATTTTGTTGTAAAAGCGTATACAATGCCCCATAAATGAATTACTGATTCTGTGGAGTCTAGTAACTGGTATTACAAGCTTATGTTTGTTCCTAGTGTTTAAAGTATGCACATCCTTATTCTTATTAAAGGTATTTATGTTTTTATGTACATACATTACATTTTCATAAATATATTGCGATGCCAAAGTTAATATGTTTATTTCTTAAAATTTTTGTCTGAGGGACTCTTTAGAATTTAGATTATAAATCGCCCGAACGGCTCTCTTTTGCAAAACAAATATAGCTTCAATATCAGTTGCATTACCTCATAGCAAAATTCCATAAGACATTACGCTATGAAAGTAACTAAAATACACTAATCTAGCTGTCTCAAAATCTGTCAGACTTCTAATCTTTCTTACAGCATATGCTGCAGAACTAAGTTTGCTTGCTAATTTAGATATATGGGGGCCCCATTGAAGTTTCGCGTCAATAGTAATACCGAGAAAAACAGTGGTATCCACAAGACTTAACTCCTCTCCATTTAACAGCACAATGGTATTCGAATGTTTTACAGTAGGTATTGTAAATTTAATACACTTTGTCTTATTGCCGTTTAAGAGCATATTGTTAGCGTTAAACCAATGTACTAATTTCGATAGAGCATTATTTACATCGTCATAATTAATTAACTGCCGTTTGAGTTTGAAAATTAAAGAGGTATCGTCAGCAAATAATACTATAATAATACTATACAAATAATACTATATACTAATATCGTTCAGACTGACGTCCGGGATATCTTCGGAATAGTGTCGGATAAGACTCGCTCTTGGATCGTTTCTCACTCACATTTGCGTTTGGCTCCAACCATGACGTGTACAGCTGCCCATAGAACCTCTCAACCTCAATCAAAATACTGCGATGTCCTGGAGCGATGCTGCCACACTCTGTCCTCAGCTTTGACAGTTGGCTTTTTCTTGCAGAGAGATCTCTGGCAAAGATTATGCAGACTCGGTTCCGCTCGATCGCTTCTTCAATACGAGCTGTATTGAAGTTGCGTAAGTCCCGCTGCATGTGTTTGGAGATCTATCTGTTCAGTTGCCTATATGCAGTCAAATGTAAAAATGCAGTTATTTTATATAAAAGTAAGACTATGAAAGTATCGCCTACGTACCGCTTGTAGAATCTTGGATTTATGGAAGAAGAAAGCAGGGCTTTTTTCTCAGTCTTCCATGAAACCCACCACCACACCATATACTTGCTTTTAGAACCATATACTTGCTCTTTCTTTTACAAAAGGTAACCAGATGTAAGGCAATGTCTGAGTTACAATGCATATTCTACGGGCATATTATTTTCTTTCAGCCTTCTAGTTACAATTGAGATGCATTCTTCAACAGGTAAGCATGTGAACAGTTACTGCACATAAAAACTGACCATAGTTTCATTGACTGCCAAATATGTCTTTAAGCTCGCTTACAAAATGGGAAGGATCCTTTGTGTGTGCTCTTTTATGTCCCCTGAGCGGTGAGAGTATTTTCGCTAAGTGTTGAGCCAATCTGTAAATTGGTGAATTGACATGGCTCACTATGTGACGTAGTGGTGTCGTTTGAAGTGTATTATTTGATGGGTGGTTTTTAAACTTTATCTATGTGCTTACTTTCAACAAAAAATTCTTGCCTAATAAAATTACAATCTGACGTATTCATGATTACCATTGCGTTTCCCTTATCTTCGCGGAAAACCGTGAATTCTGGTTAATTGCGTAAGTTATTTAACGCCATAAATAGGTCTCTGGGAAGAATTGGCTTCGGCACCGAACCTCGCCGCCTCTAATCGATTTATTTTTTCTTTCTGCAATTTTTTTTAAATAACAGTCTTCGACACTACAGATAATTTCTTAGTACAGTAATCTACGCGCTATTATTGCGATATTCATTCCTTTCGATTATATTTTAATTTTTGTATCATCCAGAGTTACTTTTATTAGATTTTAGACCGCGTCTAAGCCGTGTTTGTGGTCAACGGTTACATTCAGTTCTGACTTCGACACAGATATTTGACATTTAATTAAGTCGTTAATTTTTGATACTTTTCTAAATGTTTGTTTCTGCATTTGTTATATTTATTACTTTCTCGTTTATTTAACGTTTTGATGCAAACATTATAACAAAATATCATTAAAACTGCCTTTAACTCTCTGGATGCTGTATTTATAGATTTGTTTATGTCATGTAGATTAAAGCGTTTATAATAGATTGCCGTTCATAACTTTTTTTTAGTTTTAGCCATTTAAGATCTTAACGCATCGTTAAATGTATTTTTGGTTGATATTTTGATACACTTGATAATGAGATTATGGTCTCAGCATCTCTTCAAGAAATATTTTACTCAGCGAACGTTATTTGCAATTACCAGTCCGTACTGGTTTACATAATGATTTCTTATATTAACGCGAACTATACATATTAATATGTTGATCAACTGATGATGAAATGTCCAGCTAATTTCTCGGTTAAACCCAAGATCCTAAAAGCGGTACGTACAATTCTGCTTTTAAGGTAAAGTAAATGCACTTGTAGAAAACCAAATCTTTTTTTTTATAGAAGTGGGGGCAAACGAGCATGCGGCTCACCTGATGGTAAGTGACTACCGCCGCCCGTGAACAACCGCAACACCAGGGGAATTGCAGATGCGTTGCCGGCCTTTTAGAAAGGTGTAAGCTCTTTTCTTGAAGGTTCCTAAGTCGTATCGGTCCGAAAAATTCGCTGGTGGTAATTGATTCCACAAGGAAGTCGTGCGAGGGAGAAAACTTCTTCTAAATCGCACAGTGGTAGACCGCCAATCATCCAGATGGTATGGATGGTAACGCGAGTTTTGTCGCGATGTGCGATGGTGAAATTGAGCGGCTGGAATTAGTCCGAACAATTCCTCAGAGCACTCCCCGTGATAGATGCGATAAAATACGCAAAGAGATGCAACATCTCTACGCAGTGCCAGTGTATCGCGCCGATCAGAAAAAACTCGGTCGTTGACGATTCAAACCGCTCTGCGCTGGATGCGGTCAAGTGAAAGGAGCTGGCACTGGGGTGCCCCGGCTCAAAGATGAGACAGTATTCTATGTGGGACCGAACTTGCGCTTTGTAAAGTTGCAAGCGATGCGCCGGCATGAAATACTGTCTCGCTCTGCTGAGCACGCCAAGCTTTTTAGAGGCCAATTTGGCCTTCCCTTCCAAGTGACCACGAAATTGCACACTATTCGATATGTCGACGCCAAGGATTCCGATACTAGCTGAGGCAGCAAGGGGAGTGTCTTGAAACTGAGGAGATGCGACAAAGGGGTTCTTTTTAGCGGTAAACGCGCAAACTTGTGTCTACTGGGGATTGAACTGGACTAGATTTAGTCGCCCCCAATCCGAGACTCGACTTCAGACACAAGTTTGTCCCGGTACTCGGCGACGTTTTCCCGAGAAATATTGGCACGGCCGGTATATAAGGCATCACCAGTGCTGTCGTCTGCATAGCAATGAATGCTACCAGTAAGCAACATATCATTGATATACAGCAGAAACAGTGTTGGTGATAGCACGCAGCCTTGTGGAACACTAGCGTTGATAGGCTTGTAGTTGGAGCATGCACCGTCTACTACGACCTTGATGCTCCGATCAGCAAGGAAACTAGTGATCCATTTGCACAATTTCTCGGGAAGCCCATAGGAAGGAAGCTTCGAAATAAGCGCTTTGTGCCAGACCCGATCGAAGGCCTTCGCCATGTCCAAACTAACGGCCAATGCCGCACCCTTGGACTCTACTGCCTCCGCCCATCTATGAGTCAGATAGACTAAAGATCACCAGCTGATCGACACCGACGAAAACCGTACTGGCGGTCACTAATCAGCTGGTAATGCTCAAGATACCTCATGAGCTGGCAGTTTATATTGTATTCCATTATTTTAAAGAGCAAGGAGGTGATGGCGATAGGCCTGTAGTTGGACGGGTCTGAGCGGTCGCTTTTTTTAGGGATCGGGTGGACCAAAGCTGTCTTCCATGAATTTGGGACTACGCCTTGGGAGTGGGGGTACCGGAAAAGACGCGTTCAAACCGGTGCCAACTCTGGATCACACGTCTTCAGCACAATGGGAGGGACTCCATTGGGCCCACTCGACTTGCTGACGTCCAGGGAGAAGAGTGATTTGCGAACCGAGCGCTATGTAAACCGCACATCCGGCATGGAGCACTCACATCGCGGGATGGTCGGCGGTGTGTTCCCCCCGTGATCTAGAGTCGAGTTGGACGCAAAAAGAGAGCTCAACAGATCGACATTCTCCTTTGCGGCATGGGCCAGTGTGTCGTCCTCTCTGTGCAGAGATGGAAGAGATGGCTGACAGAAATTCTCTTCAAGGGAACGAAGGCGAACTTGCTTCTTGCCAATTCCGCCGATGTGCTCAGACCTTGCCTTGGCAATGAGGCTTTTGAAGGACCTTGAGGCGGAATTATACTTATTTTTAAGTGTGCTGGTGTTTACATCCCGAGACATTGATGCGTCAGCCCAGGCCTGGTAGCACTTCTGTTTATAGCGTGATGCTATTTTACAGGAGCGACCAAACTATGGCTGGGATCTGCCTCCGATGGGCACCACAGAGGATGGAATAAAAAGTTCCATACCCTGAAGTACCACATCAGCAACAGAATCGGCAACAACGCTGGGATCTTCCGGCGAGAAGCAAACCCACCCCCAAGGGTTGGATGCAAAAAAAGACTGCATCCCGTCCCAATCAGCTGACCTATAGTGCCAAACACGGCGGCAAGCTGTAAATCGGAACTGAGATTGGAGCGTGAGTGGCACCGTACTCCGGATCAGACAATGGTCCGAAGAGCCCAGAGGGGCATCGACGGAGATCTGATATCCGTCCGGATGAGAGGTCAGCAGAAGGCCCAACAGTAAAGGTACATGGTCTTCCACATCTGGGATCCGCGTAGGCGAAGTAACCAGTTGTGTTAGACCATATGCCAAAGCAAAGTCATAGACAGATCTACCCGCATGATCGGTTACACAAGAACCAAGCCATTCAGCGTGGTGGGTGTTAAAATCACTGGGTATCACGATCTCTGCGGATGGGATCTGTTGTAGCACAGAGTCTGCAGCCATTTGGACGTGGTCGATGAGTCGGTCTGTGTCGGCATTACCGCTATGGGACCTATAGAGGCACCCGTAGACGCGGGAATGGTCGTCGCTGTCTACGCGCAGCCATAGGATAGACAGGTCCGTATCTTCAAAACTGCCGAGGCGTCTAAACAGATGTCCTATCTAACGTATACGCAAACTCCAGCCCGGAGCACAAAGGAGTGTTCCAATTTGTACCCCGGGTAGGAAAAATATGAAGTATCAGCCGGAGAGGACACCTGAGTCTCGGTTAAAAAGGGCAAGGCCGGCTTTGCCGTCTCTCGATGGTAATGGACAGCGTTAAGGTTGGAATGAAGTCCCCTGATGTTGCAAAAATTCACGGATAGCGTGACAGGGGTCGCCTTGGTTGTATTGCTCCGCTTGCCCCGAGCAGCATTAGTTGCGAGTGGAATTTGGTGAATACTTGGCACCGATCTTCGATACGTGAAGCAAGTTTTGTATGACAAAATGCTTCGGATCCCGCGCCCACGTCACAGTGAACTAGTGAAGCCAGCTACCATTGGAGTGATTGCCTGCGGTACTGTCCTATGTCAGAGGTGTTACTGACAATTTTGGCTACATCTTGAAGCGTGCTTTCGTTAAACATACCTCAAGCCACCGAAGAAGATTAGATATTTTTTACTATCAGTCAAATTAACTTTTAAACAATTTTTATATCAGCACAATTGGTACCTAACAGATCAGTAAGCAAAAAAGGCAATGTTTATTTTATAGAGAAGAGGGAAAAAAGAGCATGCGACTCCATGAACAACTGCAACACTAGGGGTATTGCAGATGTGTTGCTAGTCTTTTAAAAATGAGTAAGCTCCGGCCATACTATAGCACGCAGAACCAACGATTGGCAAGAAAGGTCTAGGACTAGCAGTTTCCATAAGCAAAGTATATGGCGGGCCTCCACTACGCGGTCCTCTGTTACTTGCTCACACTGGATGCAAGTAAGACCGTGTTTTGTGGCATACTTTGAAGGAGGACTACGTTACATTACGCTAATTATGATGATAATAATTCGATATATTTACTATTTACGAACACTTATCGTTACTAAAAATATATAGTATATTAACGAAATCCACCCGCCATCTAAAATGTCACATAGTAGTAGTGATTTATAAAGCCATAACAGACGGCCAGCTTTGAGCACATTCAGCATTAACCGCGCAAAACTTTCTGCCAAACCAACCGGCAGTTGCATGTTTTGGTCTTTCGTTAAAGCGAATAAGACAAACTTCAGTTGGACTACACTGCCTCCATACTACACTATACTATACTACATTAGCACATACAACAAAAGAGAAAACAGATATCTTCAGCGATCAACAGTATAGGTTCCACCATAATGGGTTAACAGAGGACCTACTAGTGTATGCCACTCACATACGGAGCGAGGTTTGAAGGTAAATTGGGGAAAAAATTGCCGTTTCTCTCGAAATCTCAAAGGCGTTCGACATGGTCTATTATATTAGTCTTCTCAGCAAACTCTAAGCGTAAGTTATAATCGGGCGAAGGACTATTTCAGTGAACACTCACCTCGAGTGGTTTTCCATGTCCACTAACCAAGTAAATGAGAGATACCAAGTTTAGTTTAGTTTACGACGGGCTGTTTTCCGCAACTCCACGTCTATGAGTGTATTTTGCGTGTGGGCACGAATAATATGCTTATTCGAGCCATGAGATCTCCCCGAAGAAGCTCTACAGTTCTTTGATGTTGCATGCAAGTTCGGGGAGTGATCCCGGCGTGCCGAGATGTTTAACCCTGTACCCCTGACCTCCGGACATTTCAATAGCACATGGGCCGCCGTTTCTTCTTCCCTCATACATGCCCTGCACAGGGGATTATCTGTAAAACCTATAGTAAATAAATGCTTGTTAAAGTTGCCGTGTCCTGTGATAGCACTTGTTACTATCCTGATCTGCGGCTTGTTCAGTCTCATTAGAACTTTGGTTAAACGACTGTTTATTTCAGGCAGAGCCAAGGGCAGGCTTGTCTACAGTCTGCTAGATTTTTTCAAAGCTGAGCGTGTAGATTAGTGAAGTGTCTACGTACCAGTGAACGAACATTACCAAAGGGGATTAGTATGATTGGTTCCGGCCCTATGGTGACCAGATCCGATCCTCTTCTGGCCAGTTCGTCTGCTGCATCGTTGCCTCTGGATCCACTGTGTCCCTTGCAGATCCCTTTATCCATTGCAGAGGAATATTGTTGTTTTTAAATACCTCATTAAATCGTTGATGGCATTAATATATTAGTCCCGAATTCACCACATTGCAACTCAGAGCTTGTAGTACCGCCCTACTGTCGGTCAGTATTCTGATGGGGAAGTCATTAACCTTTCGCCTTTCCTAACCGCTTGAATGATACCCATACATTCCGCCTGAAAGACTGTGTTGTAGGTACCCAGCGGTGTGCATATGTGGATATTGAGGTCTCCAGAGAAAGTTCCAGAACCTACACCTTCATTTGTTTTTGAACCATCGGTGAAAACTCTAAGCTCTTTTGGGATTTATCCTTCCGGCTGGCTGGTTTCATTTAATTGTATCTTATACTTCTTATCGAATACTAATGGTTTAGGAATCTTATCGTATTTGGCTTGTAGGATAGGAATTTTTGAGTGAATTCTATCAATTATGCCTGTATGAGGGACACTATTTTTACTCCAAAGATTTAGAGTCTTGAGTCTGATGGCAGCTAAAGTCGCTTCTTGTTGCATAAGTAGATGAAGCGCGGTTAGCTCTAGCATCGCTTCTTAGGCTGCTGTTGGCGTAGTCCTTTTGCAGCCTGTGGCAGACATACATGCCAGTCTCTGGTAGCGCTGAAGCTTCTTTATAGTGATGGCTTCATTTGTATTGGTCCACCATACCAGAGCGCCGTATGTGATCATGGGCCGAATAACAGTTTTGTACAGCCACAGTATGATTTTTGGCGTCAGTCCCCATCTTTTGCCAATCATGTTTCTGCATTGCCAGAAAGTTATACTAGCTTTGTTGATTTTGTTTTCTATGTGTTTATTCCAGTTAATTTTGCTGTCCAAGGTAAGACCCTAAGTATTTTACCTCGGAGGATAACTGGAGTTTTATGCTGAAAAGACTTGGGAGATGATAGTTATTCAGCATTCGTTTTTGTGTGAACATTACTAGAACCGTTTTATTTGGATTGACGGTTAAGACGTATTCCCTGCACCATCTCTCCACTATACGGAGAGCCGCTTGGGTCAGGTCGCACACTATGCTTGCTGTCTTTCCAGAGACCAGTATTGTCAGGTCATCAGCATAACCTACTGTGTAGAAGTGATTGGCATTTAATTTGCTGATGAGTTCATCAAATTTTATGCTAGAGAATTTCGTTCTATCAAAAGTACCTTCTATATCAATGAAGGAACGTAGACATATTTCTTTGTTTTGGATGGCCTCTTAAATCTTTGTTATTACCTGGTGACCTTTACCCCTTACCTTTACCCCCCCCCCCCCACCCTCCCATTGTAAGAATGCCGGGAATATGCCGTCAGGTCCTGCCGCCTTATAGGGGAGGAAACTGTGAATGGCCCAAGGGATTTTGTCCATCGTTACCACTCTCTGTGCTGAATTCCAGTCTTTTGTTGTTAGTGTCAGTATGTCGTCATGCCGAATTGCCTTCTGAGTTACGCAGCAGTCTGGGAAGTGCGTTTCAATTAGGATGCGTTGGACTTCATCCGACGATGTTGAGAGATACCAAATGAATACTTGAACCAGCCAGGATTAAACACAGTCCACAAGAGTGCCAATTGTGTGAAATACAACGCTTACAAACCACAAGGTCTCTTCACAGAAAAATGAGTCGATGAGCTGGCTTCTGCTATGATTGGACTCCAAGATTGGCTTCTTTTTCCCGAGATGTATCATTGAAATACTTTAACCGCCTTCAATTGTTTAGGTTTCCTCAAACTTGAGTTTTAGGCAGTTTATTGAGTCCTGGTTCAAAGCAGCTGCAATGATATTTAATGTCCCTGCAAAAGTGCGGCGGTACATCTAGTCCGGTCGTGCACAGAAAAGTATTGGTGCAAGATACATAATTGCTGTAATATGCGAAAACAGTGAGAGTGCACTTTATGTTTCCTTTGATGTTTCGAATGCTTTTGACAGGGATTGGTAAGCTATTCTTTTAGGCAAGCTGCCAGCGTACGGCCTATCACTCGGTCTTATTGACTGGTTGAAGTACTTTCTGAGTGAACAGTTTCTTTACGTGGTAGAGCCATGCTGCAGCTATATTACTGGTATAGTTGTAGCACGGATGGGTCGGCTCGACCGGGGAAAGGCTCTCACAGAATACCAGCGTAAAATAGCAGCTTAATGCTGCTGTGTTTCGTATGGTGAGTGTAGAGAACCGGAGACCCTTTTTACTGGAAAAGAGGCATTCCATCTTAGTTCTCACAGGTGGCAACGCATCTGCATTTTGATTCGTAATCGAGGATAGATGCAGATGTCTATGGGTCACAGCAACCACATACCATCAGGTGGACTGTGTGCTCGTTTGTCACACTTATCCTATAAAAAAAAGTCTCTCTACGTTACCTAGACCCTATAACGACTAACTCTGAAGTTAAGCACTGGCTTACCATTGACGTTACAGCCTATTATAAATGTCCAACATGTTCGATATATTATCATAGGGAAATAATTATCATAGTTGCCACGCTCAGCTGGTGGGTTAGCAACCGCTTTTTTGTTATTTTTAGTTGTTATTGGGAAGACACTGCTGCCTACCTCCTGGTTTATTTGGCACAGGCTTATAATATGTAATTCTCTATATATATATGACTTTGTGCTGAAAAATGCCACCTGGTAGCGTTGAACTCAATAAAAAACCTTCAAATCAAAGCCAATTCAGTCTCGAGCACAAATGCAAAGTAGCGAGTCTTTTGGTGTTCTCCAGGATACATTTCTAAGAGTGTTGGCTGGATTTGCATCCAATTCAAGGACGAATCTAGGATAGAAAAGAGTGACTAGGATTTTTTTAAGTTAATTGCGCTTTACGGTCTTTGGCTGCATCACCAGTTATCATCAGGTGGGATAGTAAATCATTAACTTAGAACGGTTAAAAAGTTGTACTTACTATTAATAGACCAGCTATCGTTGGTACACATTCATACACGTAATATAACAACATAACATAAAAACACAACTGTATTATTATTCGTATTTATTCACTATAAACGATGCTAAAGTAACAAGTATTAAATTAAACATATTAACTAATAAAAATGCTAATTAGTCATATTCTACGAGTGCTAATCTTTACACCAATTTTAATTATAATAATATAATTATTAGATATAGTTCATAAATATCCTTTCTCCAAAGTTCTTCTTTCGTAGTACAATTTTGTTTTTCAACTATACTCTTATTGGTTCTGCCATACACTTGTGAATTATATACATTAATGTCTACGCCATTATTTAAAGCAGTTTTTTGTTTTTCACTGCTGACACTTGTACAGTTTCTTCAACAGTAGCCATATTTGTGATACTATTTTCCTTTAAGGAATCACTATTGAAAGTTGCAATGGCGCTTTTTTCACTATTAACATGTTCAGGTTTATCAGGCCTAGAAAATGAGACGTATGATTAAATTTGTTTCCTTATACTAGAACACGCGTGTTATTACCCTATTTGATCCTCGGGAGCACCAACCAATTTTTAAGTACAACTTTTTAAATATTGATTTACCACTTCCATGTAGGTGAAGGAAAATGTGTACTATGTACAATAAACATATTGTACATACTTTTATTGTACACAGCTTAAAGAAACATACAAATATTGTGAGGGAGACTAGTATTCAAACTAGAGACAATTCTGTATTTTCGATCCTCCACCGCATGGACAAATTTAATATTTCTACTATGGAAATACAAATATATAAAGAATGCAGTTGTTTGTGAACGTGTGTGTGTGTGTGTGTGTGTGTGTGTGTGTGTGTATGTGTATGTGTGTGTGTGTGTGTGTGTGTGTTTGCGTGCGTGCGTGCTTGTTTCAGGCATGCGTGCGAGCTATGTTCGTGCGTAAGCGCGTGAGTGCGTTCGTTCTTGCGTGCTAGCGTGCGTGCGTGCATGCGTGCGTGCAAGCGTGCGTTCTAGCGAGTGAGCGTGCGTGCGTGCTTGCTTGCGTGCGTGCGTGCGTGCTTGCTTGCGTGCGTGCGTGCGTGCTTGCTTGCGTGCGTGCGTGCGTGCTTGCTTGCGTTTGTGCATGCGTATTTTGTGTGTGTATGTGTGTGTGTGTGTGTGTATGTTAGTGTGTGCGCGCGCACGTGTGTGTGTATATATGTGCGTGCGTGTGTGTGTGCGTGTGCGTGTGCGTGTGCGTGTGTGTGTGTGTGTGAGTATGTGCATGCGCGCGTGAGTGCGTGCGTGCGTGCTTGCTTGCGTGAGAGCGTGCGAGCGTACGTGCGTGCGTGCGTGTGTGCATGCGTGCGTGCTTGCGTGCCTGATAGGGTGCGTGTGTGCGAGCGTGTATGCAAGCGCGCGTGCGTGCATGCATGCGTACGTGCGTGCGTGCGTGCGTGCTAGAGTGCGTGTGTGCGTGCGAGTGTGCATGCGTGCTTGCGTGCGGGTATGCGTGTTTGAGAGCGTGGGTGCTTTCTTGCGTGCGTGCGTGCTTTCGTCCTTGTTTGCATGCGTGCAAGCATGCGTGCGTGCTAATGTACGTGCATGCATGTGGCGTGCGAGCATGAGTGCGTGTTTGCGTGCGTGCTTGCTTGCGTGCGTGCGTGTTTGCGTGCATGCGAGCGTGCGTGCGTGCGTGCGTGCGTGCGTGTGTGTGTGTTTGTGTGTGTGTTTGTGTGTGTGTAAGGGTGTGGGTGTGTATTTTATGTTTGCTTCTAAAAAATAAATTCAATGGAATTTTTGCGATATTGGAGGTCGCAAGCACACATTGAAGCAGTAAGGCAAACTCTTTCCTTGTTCAAAACAGTTTGAAAAATGAGAAGAGGCTGCAGTGGGGCGTAAAAAGGCTGTTATTTTACTTTCCTTTTATTTTATATAATCAACAATTTACCGACAAATTAGAAGTCTTTATGAGGAATAAAAGGACTAAAAGCAAACAAAAGCCCATGCTATCCAATTTGATCTGATCACATCATGAAGCTATTAAAATTGTTCCAACAATTTTGATTTTACTATTGACTTTTCTAGTTATCTGCATATTGAACACTGCTGAACGTAATTAGATCTCCGGTGGAGATTCGGTAGCCACCTAAGACGATTTGACATATAACGCATGCAACCTGAGGACTGACGAAAAGATCCTGGAGCTGGAAGTAAAGATAGACAAGTTGCGCTGGAGAAATATAGGATTATCTGAGGTCTGAGGAGAGGGGGAGGACATGGTAATCCTCGAATCCGGCAACTTTTTCTATCATCGGGAGGGCGACTACCTGTCCCGAGGAGGTGTCGGATTTATCTTCCACAAGTCTCTCGTTAACAACGTTGTTACAAGTCTCGTCTCGTTGCGTACCTAATACTCAGAATCACCAAACGATATTCGTTTAAGGTCATACAGGTTTACGCACCAACCTTGACCTATCCCGATGAAGAGGTGGAGGAAATGTATGAGGATATATCTAGAGCAATGCATTCCTCCAAAACACGGTGTTAATGAGAGACTTCAACGCAAAACTAGGCACAAGAGAGAACGGTGAGCTGAAAGTAGGGAAATTTGGAATAGGGCAACGGAACCCAAAAGGGCTAGCAGCTGGCCGACTTCATGGAGAAAGAGAGACTTTTAATGATGAACTAATTTTTCCAGAAGCGGCCCCACAGGAAGTGACCGAGCCCTGAAGTTTCGACAAAAATGAGATTAACTTCATTATGACCACCAGACGATAACTGTTCATTGATGTCTTAGTAATCACGGAGGCGATCACCAAATGGTGAGAGGCACACTGAACCTAAACATTAATTTGGAGAGGTCACGTCTAATGAAGTCAACGCGCCGTCCTCTTCGTGTTCTAATCCAACGTCCCAAAACCTTTCAGCTCGAGCTACAAAACCGCTTACAGTGTTTAGAAGAATGCAATGCCGTGGACGATATGAAGGACAAGCTCGAGAAAACTGTCCATGTGGTAGGAGCTAAGTTTTGCAAGACTCGCCGCAGAAGACACTCTTAATCTCATGGCTGTTAGATGGGAAATGAATCTGCAGTCTTCAGTAGATTTGATACCATAGAGGTAACTGAACAGACATATCTCCAAATGCGTGCGGCGGGACTCACGCAACTTTCATACTGCTCGTATTGAAGAAGCAATCGAGCGGAATCAGGGCCCAAAGTCTTTGCTAGAGATGAGTCTGCTAGACAGAGCCAACTTTTGAAGCTGAAGACCAAGTGTGGCAGCGTCGTTTCTGCGACACCTGAAATATTGAGTGAGATTGATTAGTTCTATGTGCAGCTGTACATATCATCGTTGGTGCCACACGCAATTGTGAGTAACGATCCAAGAGTAAGTCTTATTAGTATATACTATTCCGATTATATTCTGGACGTCAGTCTGAGCGAGATTAGAATAGCTTTCCAGCACCTTAAAAACGGCAAGGCCCCAGGCGAGGATGGAATTACAGCGGAGCTTATGGAAGTGGGTGGGAAACCGGTACTTGAAGTCCTTCAGAAGCACTTTAATTCCGTCCTTCATAGTGGTACTACACCGGAGGCTTGAAGAAGAAGTGTGGTGGTCTTGTTCTTCAGGAAAGTTGACAACGCTGTCTTTAAGAACTATAGACCGATTTCCCTTCTGAGCCGAGTTTACGTGCTGATTTTGAGAGTCATCACGAATCGTCTCGCATGCAGACTTAACAACTTCCAGCTTCCCGGATAAGCCGGTTTCCGAAAAGGCTTTAGCACCATAAACCACATACATACCCTTTGGTAAATTGTACAGAAGTCTTACGAGTACAATATGCCACTATGTCTGGCATATGTGGACTTTGAGAAAGCCTGTGATTCCGTCGAAATTTGGGCAGTGCTGCAGTCCCTTTAGCGGTGCCAATTGGACTGTGAGTATATCGAAGAACTGAAGTGTTTTTGCAGTAGGGCTACGATAGCTATTCGAGTAAGAAAGAAAGAAAGAACGAAAGGTTTATTCTCCAAAATGACGCAATCACAGATAACATAAAAAAAACACATAATTTACAAATAATGTTGGCTATACAATACAAATTACAATATACTACATATTACAAACTATACAATACCAATACAACTATCCAATACTCGTATGTGTCAAGGCGTCATCTGGGAACAGGAGCACACTCAGCATAATGCCATGAATTTTTTTTTCCATGGCGCTGATTTTCAGTGTGTCCAACCAGTGACTACAGTGAGTACAGAACCAGAGTACGAAACCTATCCAAGTGTAGAGAGGTGTAAGAAAGGGCGACGTTATATCCCCGAAAATCTTTACCGCTATATTGGAAGACGTTATCAAGCTTCTGGACTAGAAAGTATACGGTATTAACATCAACGGCGAGTACATCACTCACCTTCGATATATCGACGATATAATGCTTATATCAGAATCGCTGGAGGACCTAAGCACTATGCTCAATGATCTCAATAGTGCCTCCCAAAGGATAGGTCTTAAGATGAACATGGACAAAACAAAGATCATATATAACGTCCATGTCACAACTATACCGGTAGTTGTTGGGAGCACTAAGCTCGAAGTTGTTGACAAGTATGTTTACCTGGGATAAATAGTCCGACTAGGTAAGTCCAACTTTGACCGAGTGGTCAATCGACGGATTAAACTTGGCTGGGCAGCGTCCAGGAAATTACGGCACATCTTCTCGTCAGGTATATAACTCAAAACCAGTACAACCAGTGCGTGTTACCAGTGATTACTTATGGATCTGAGACGGGGTACTTCACTGCTGACCGGATGAGGAAGTTCAAGGTTGTTTAGCGAGCTATAGTGATGGCTATGCTCGGAGTTTCTCTGCATGATAAATTTAGAAATGAGGATATTCCCAGTAGAACCAGAGTGACCCATATAGCCAAACGGATAAATAAGATGAAGTGGCAATGAGCCGGCTATATAACTCGAAGAACCGACAACCGATGGTTAAAAAAATGTTCTCGAGTGGCGGCCTCGTACCGGCGGACGAAGTTAAGGGCGTCCCCCCACTAGGTAGAGTGAAGACCTGGTAAGACATGCAGAAAGTCGATGGATGCAGGTAGCTCAGGACCGTTCTTTGTGGCATTCCTTAGGGGAGGCCTTTGTTCAGCAGTGGACTTGTAAAGGGCTGTAATGATTATGATGATGATGATGTAGTAGAATCAGAGCTACTGATTTAGCCCAATGGATCTGTAAACTAAAACGCCAATAGGACAGGTCATATAGCTCGTTAAGTCTATAATCGATGAGTAATGGGATGAGTTTTTCAATGGCAGCCTCGTATAGGTAGGTAAAGTGTAGAGCGATGCCTTGCTATAAGGAATGACCACCTGGTAAGAATTCTAGGAATTCGGTGTATGCATTTGGCTCAGGTATGTGCTTTGCGGCGTTTTTTAAAGGAGGTCTATTCAGTAGTGAGCTTGTGAAATAACGACAACGACGATGACGATGATGATATAACTAATATAACTTACTTCGTCTTTAGTATAACCGTTACCAAATTATTTAATGGCGATTCAATAAACAATGCTATATACAAACTAAGCAATCCAGAAATCACAATAACGCCCATTAAGTCTTGTATCTGGAAAGAAAAAATATAAAGGTGATTAATTAGGCTTTGCCCATGCATCATTAATTATGTAACTTAAATCCTTAACTTATTTTTTAATAATTTCTAACTTTAATTAATTGATAGAACTAAAAGATTTATCAATGTTCAGTTTTATACATATAAATAAGTTATATTTAAACTTACGATTTTCATCATATTATACCACGCCGGACTACGTAAAGTTAGCGTTAGCATGATAAAGAAGAAGTTATGGCACATGTAGATCCCGTAGGCAAGCTTACTTAGGGGCACGAATGCTGACCAACTTAAGAAGTCGGGGATAAGAGCTAGAAAAAAAGAACATGTAGGCAATTAAAAGACAGATACTCGTATAATGTCGACCCGCCTCGGCTTCGCCTGGGTAAAGTTTATTAATGTGGCATTATTTCGATTTAAGCTTATCGTCAAATATTTATTAAATTTTATCAAGCAGTGTCACACTTATATAGAATTACTTGGTGTTCGATAATCAAGCCGTCTGAGGATAAGGTTTCCGTAGCATAGGTTTAATTTCAGGTCCTCTTTTAAGTTACAAGCTATAAATCTTTGGAACAGCCTCCCCAATATTAACAATGCAACAAATAAAAGCGCCTTTAAATTACTTCTACGACAACGTTACCTGGGGGCACTTACTAACTCACATTGTTTTTTTCTTCAAATATTTATTTATATATTTATATATTAATACGGATATTTCTATTTAAAGTTTCATATTCATATTATTTATTGCATCCATAATGTTACAGTTAAGGTGTTGAGAACATTTTAAGTTTTAACTTAAAACTATGAGATCATTATGGGCCCTGCAGGGCACGGCAATTAAGAGAGAGGAGGGCCATTATAGTGAAACAATAATTATAAATACACTAAAATAAAAATAGAATTGAAATACTAGGTAGATATTTAAAAATTATCATTTAAGTATTCGTTTAGTGTGTAGTAGTGTTTACAAATTAAAAAATCCTTAATTTTATTTATAAAAATAGTTTCTTTTTTTATATTTTTTATCGAGTCTGGGAGTTTGTTAAAAATATTGATAGACATGACGAAGGGACCTTATGAATGCAGCTTAATGCAAGATATGGGTAGAGTTAGTGTTTATTTATGGCGTAATTGGTAAAAGTTTATAAGCATGTATACACAATACATATATGTATGTATGTATTATTATAATATTGTATGAAAATATATGTTGTGTATATATGTACTATGTATAAATTATATTATAATATATGTACACTTTATTTGTGTATTGTGTTTCGGACCTGCCCACAATGTCTTTGGCACCCATGGTTGACTGGCAGAGAATGATATATGGCATTAAGTCCGCCCTTTGTGCCCTTTTTTTATAGGATAAAGCTGACAAACGAGCACCCAGTCCACCTGATGGTAAGTGGTTGCTGCGGCCCATAGACATCTACATCTATCCTCGTTTGCGAATCAAAATGCAGATGCGTTGTCACCTGTGAGGACTAAGATGGAATGCCTCATTTCCAGTAAAAAGGGCCTCCGGACCACCTGCACTCACCAAGCGAAACGCAGAGGTAAACCTCTACTTCACGCTGGTATTCTGTGAGGTCGTGGTACCACCCCGGTTCGAGCCGGCCCATCCATGCGACAGCAAAAGCTGCCGCGTGGCTCTACCACTGTTCCTTTACCTTAAGGTGTTACATTTAAGTTTTTAAATAAATAAATAAATAAAAGTTGCTTTACTATTTAACACCTTTGAAATACTTACGTAATGTTCCGTATTCACACAGTAATATAAACGCTGCGATAAGAGCAGCCCAAATGGGTCTATTTAATGCGGCAAAACATGCAGATTTTATTGCATTGTATTCTCGGAATGGATACGCCGGCCCCAGGATCATATGTGCTGCAGATAGCGCCATAATTGTGATGAAACTAACGATTGAATATTTCTGGTGAAAAACCGTAAATATGTTATAGGTATTAGTAAAATACAGCCGTCTATTTGAGTGTAGAGAACCAACTGCTGAAGCTATAAATACAGCTTTTTTTTGAGAGATTAGAGTGTAATAAAGTAATCTTTCTAGTGAACTTTCTAATAGAACTAGTTACTTATACTAAACTACAAAATCACATCACATCACATACACACACACACACACGCGCGCGCGCGCGCTCGCACGCACGCACGCACGCACGCACGCACGCAAGTACGCACGCACGCACGCACGCACGCACACCCGCACACACACACACACGCGCGCTCTCTCACCCACACACACACACACACACACACACACACACACACACACACACACACACACACACATCACACCAAGTCAAAGAGATGTCATGGCCTATAGATGATATTCATGAAACATCCCAAGTGATTAAAGTGTAAAATACTTAGTTATTAAGTGGCGAAGCTTGCGAAGTCACTTATTGATTTCACGATGTCTGTCCGTCTGTCCCACGATTATCTCGAGAACGGTTTCGAATTTTCAAATTCTGTTTTCAGCAATCGATTACTGATCACCCAGGCATCTGAACCTCCTATTTTGAAACTGATTGCTCAACGGCAACCGTTAGAAACCGCTATAATGCTGCTTGCTTCGCCACTTTGCTATGCTGTTAGCTTGCTAGGTTTATTATATATGGAACTTCTGATACTGCAAACGTGAAATTTAGTAATTACGGAGTCGTACTTACTTTCAAAAATGCCCATGTCTAACAAGGGATTGCTTACATTATGAGGAAGGGAAAAATAAATCATATTATTATTTATATTGTTACGACTGACAGTTGTGTATTGCAGTAGATGTTCCTGACCATAGAGTCAGTGGCCTCAAGTAATAAAGAAGCTTTCTTATATTTGCGATAAAGCCTTTTATCTTTAAGCTTTAGATATACTTATCGTTATGTTATCGTGAGTGTTCTAATACTTTCCAGTACTAAAAGTGGAAGGATTTGGATTGAACTAGAAAGTTCTATGTTCCTCTTATCGAGTATAAAACGTGTGCCGGCGATCGGAGAATAAGTTACTTTGGGAACGCGAAAGTAAGCTCTAAGTACGCTGGAACGCTACCAGCGATCGACCTTCGATATATATAATACTTATTGAAAGTCAGTTTTTTCGGGAAGACCCAGCAAAAACCCAGCGGGACTTTAAAAAAAAACAGCTAACAATCATGTATTTTACAATTAACAACACCAAACAAATTAGTTTAGTAGCAATCACCTTTCCCAGGGGTTATTATCAGCCATAAATTCCTTAATATTATAATAACCATTTTTATAC